>CM040182.1:2630866-2788366 GCA_022606455.1 Callitettix versicolor
AATTCCTGCTAATTACTGATAATTCCTGTCGAGCTTTGTATTAGAAATGTTCATACAATTTTTCTTTTTTTTTACGTTTTCTTTCAACTTTTAATGCATTAAACTAACTTTGCTAATGGCATCTTTACATAGACACTATCGGGCACGTAATATGTAAATATTTTCCTTAAAAAATGACTATTATTTGATAAAATTATTATTTTTAACGGTTATTTCAACTTATTCACGTGCATTGGAACACTACGGGCTGCTGCAGGCCTAAATAAGAAAATGACTATTATTTGATAAAATTATTATTTTTAACGGTTATTTCAACTTATTCACGTGCATTGGAACACTACGGGCTGCTGCAGGCCTAAATAAGAAAATGAGCGATTGATCGTTAAATACGGTCGAGAGGTTTATGTTTCGTAAACGTGCTAAAGCTGATGAAATAAGGCAGCCAAAGAATTCGTATTGAGAATAATGTTTTGTTTTTCGTCTACTTCTGTCGCTATTTTAACGATGGCTATAAACATAATTATACGGCCTCTGCGTTTCCAGTCTGTATAGCCATGTATAAACCTGTATTTGTCACGTACGATCTATAAACACTTGGCATCTCAGGGGAATGACTGGCCCGTTTCAAAATATTTCATAACAATAAACGGTATTTGTGCACTAGGCACGAAAATTTATTTTGTCCTTGGTCATGTCTGAGGTGGTGAGTGGTACAGAGTATAGAAAATTAAAAAAAAATATATAATTTATCAACAGAAGTACAGAAAATTAAAATATATACACAAAAATAAATAATAGAAGAACTAAAAAAAGAAGAATCCAACGGGAACAAAAACTTTTAACTGAAGTTTCTTGCCAGCAAAAGTAATCTTCTCTTATTTCCCCATCAATGGAAAAGCAACAGTCAAATTAATATTTAGCTCTACCGATACTGAATACATATATTCATGTACACATACACTGAAAACATAGGGAAGGTGTAATAGCTTAGAGATATATTAACTTAGAGATTCGTTTTCCCTTCGACAGTATCGTGTTATAAGTTAGAGATCGACCTGTGTAATAAGATATACGTTCCGTACTGTGTATTAACTTAGAGACTACAGTTCCGTCAAGTGTGTTGCACCGTGTGTATATGTTGCCGACGCCGCTGCTTGCAGGCGCTTCAGTATCTTTTCTCTAACAAGTAGAATTCGCTTAGTTAAAGAAAGATATACTATTAAAATATAAAGTTCATTTAGATAGGTTGTGTTCTTAAAGGCTTAAATGCAAAGCTGTAAATGTCCTATACTAATTTACATATGTAGTAGTAATAGTAATAGTAATAATAATATAAAAATATTGTTTGAAGGCTGCTTTTTTCAAACCATATCCGAATCGAATTAAGAAAACAGCCATAAATTAACGAATTAATTATAAATTAATGAATTCATATAAACTTACGTTGTTTTTTTCGATAAAACACCAATATTTCTATTTTTCTATACAGATAATTGTCAAAAATAAACATTTAGATATGTTGTTGACCATAGTATTGACAATATATTCAACTGTAAACTGTAAAGATACTGAAGCGCCTGCAAGCAGCGGCGTCGGCAACATATACACACGGTGCAACACACTTCACGGAACTGTAGTCTCTAAGTTAATACACAGTACAGAACCTCTATCTTATTATACAGGTCGATCTCTAACTTATAACACGGTACCGTCGAATGAAGAACGATTCTCTAAGTTAATAAATCTCTAAGCTATTACACATCCCCAAAACATATATACACGATTTTATATTTGAAATGTTTATTTTATTATTATTATTATGGATTCTATATATCACCTTTTCAGTTGAAACACACACACGCACATTTTATTTCATTTTTATGTATTTTTACAATAAAATAAATGAGTTTTGGTTAATTAAACAAAAACAATTGTTTATTTCTTTGTCACAGTTTTGATGATAATGTACTACTCAATCTGACCTCAGCTTTAAAGACGTCATATGACGTCTTTACTCGCCAAAGGGTTAAATTTTATTGCAATAACACTTGATTAGAAATATTTTTTTTTTTTTTTTTAACGTCCGACTATTGTGCACACTTGGGCTAATGCAGACGATGAGATGATTTATAGCGTATGAAAATGCCAAACCCTATCCGGGAATCGAACCCGGGTCCTCGGGGTGAAAGCCCAGTACGCTAGCAACTAGGCCACCGAGGTGGCTTTGATTAGAAATAGTCATTATGATTAATTATTAAGCTTATATTGCTATACGGTTCATCAGCTGTTCTTACATATTAGTTTTGAGTCTTACGTTTTAAAGTTAAACTCAATAAATGTATTGTTGAAATTTCTAATATTTGTATAACACTTTCTTTAATTACAAATTTTAAATACAATTATGCGTATGTCTGGTATATTAAGTGACGGACGGAATTTCAGCTACATTGGTGCAGTTGATTGTGCATGATTGAGAAACAGACATCACTTCTTATTAATGCATGCGTTATACGTAGATTTTTGGTTAAGACAATGGACAATGCAGTGGGATAACTACTCTTGCAGATGTTATTTATTTCTGAGAATATTCATATCAGTTTTTAGCAATAACACTGCATTGTTAACATAGTTTAGCTGAGTGTGCCCATAACTCTGTTTGACAGGTCATCTCTGGACGTAACAGTTGAACCTAACTGTACATTGTAATTAAGGTAATAAATACTACTTTATAAAAATTCAACCTTGCTATTTCTTAAAAACCAATCGTTCGGAACCAATATATATATATATATATATATATATATATATATATATATATTACGTTGCCTCCCGACATTTTACAGCCCGCAGGGGGGATGCAGACTATTGAGAGGATTTAGACGTCCCTCGCGGTACCCGTCTAACACACACTTACACTTACAACACTACACTTACGACTTTACACTCCTACACTCACACTTATATTTAGGGAGGCGATAATAGCCTTAATGTGTTTTTCGCCTAAAAATAACAACAAATCCAGACATTTTAAAGTATTTCTTGATTTGAAGGAATATATTTATTCTTTAACTTGTCCGAAACCATGAGAACAGCTCTTTTAAAATTTAAAGTATTGGCAGTAAATTTTGCAGTATAGTGGCTGCTGCAGAATGTCTAGCTATCTGGCGCGCGTGTTTATGTCCAGCTGCCATTGATATCAGGCTATGTAACTGCCAGCAACGTTGCCAGACTTCTCTGCATCGACTGCTGGTCAAGCGTACCTACAATAGTAATTCGGTTTCTGCTTCTTTTAGCGCCAGAATTACGTATTTTTACTAAATTTTAGTAAATGTTAAGAGGTAAACTTTTTCTGTAAGATAAAAGACCGAGCGAAGCAGATCTCTGTTTTATCTCAACCTTCGGCATTTAGTGTTTGTTAAACAGTTTTGGCCAAACGCAGTGCCCGATTGTTTGACATTTAGTACGAAGATACCTTATGTAAAGCTCGAACGAAATATGTGTAACATTTGTTCCCCATTGACTTTTGTTTCAATATGGCGGCATCTAATTAAACGACGATGAGATAGTTGCTGGCTATTCCCTATAATATTGGCTGAAAGGCACGTCCTGTCACACTTTTGACTGCTTTACAGGAAAAAAAAACGCAGTTTTCAATAAAGTTGTTCCAGTATTATTTTCTGTAAATATTTCGAACGGTTAAATTGTCGGTAAAAGTTACGAGCGGGTCAGAGAAACAATAAATTAAGAATATTTTGCAAAGTCCAATTTTTTTTAACTACTGGTATAGTAGGTATTATACACTTGTCTGTGGACTGGTAATGTGATTATCTGCAAAGTTATTTTTCGGAATATTGTGTGATTGTGGAGAATATAAAAATTTTTGAGGTAAAATGTAGGCATAGGTTAGTTTTCCAAGACAATGACATCAACTAGTTCATGAGTAATGTATAATATTTATTGGTTGTAGGTTTGCTTGTAGAAGATACATTCTAAATCAGTAACTAAAGTAAATATAGACTACTAAGAAAAAAATGAAATATATAGGTCAAGTCACATGGAAAAGTAGCCTCAAAACTTTACATTTTTATGAAGAAAATGTTTAAACAAGTGTATGTTAAGTTGCATTAATTAAAGGAGAAAAGGCACTGCCCGCTAAATTGTACAGTATTGGATATGTTTCACATTTATTTTTAGCCAAAGATTTACCTCAGAAGCAGATACTAATTTTTTTTATATGAAATGAACTCGTAATGTACAAATATACTACTAAAAGCGAATATTATATATCGTCCTAAAAAAGCAACAATTTTAGTTAAATTTCTTCAGACAATAATACACGTGTACGAGAAATCGTTTTGTACAGGAATCACTGGCTATAGGCCATAAGGAGTTGTATAAGGAGTTGAGGGTAATGAGGAGGCAGACCGACTGGCTGGACTTGGATCTGCATCTGAGTTTATCGGACCTTAGCCGGCTTTAGGGATTTCTCTATCGTTGGCCAGGTCCGCTATTAATAGGTGGATTACATGTCAACACCAGGTAAGATGGGACAACCTTCATGGGCATTCCCATACTAAACGTCTCTTAAGCCAAGTTCCTTCTGGAGGAATCAAAGGGGCAACAGATGTCCTGGGCAGAGCACAACTCAGGAGGATCGTGGGGCTCATAACAGGGCACTGTGGTCTGAGGGTACACATGAACAGGATAGGTATGTACCACGGAGAAACCGTGTGTAGATTGTGCAGGAAGGAGGAGGAAACTGCAGGTCACATAATTTATGTTTGTGAGGCTCTTGCTAGTAGGAGGCTAGGGGTTTTTGGTTTCCAAGACCCTAGGGATCTTCAGCAGTGTGAGCTGGTCAGTGGGTTGTTGGAACTTATTAGGGACACCAATCTGCTGAACTAGGTATTTTAAGAGGCAAGTTGCACAATAGGTCAGTCGATCGCAGTGCCTGGGTTTGAGCTATCCCTTCCTCTAGTAAATAATCTAATCTTAATCTTATCGGTCTTTATGCAAGATACCTTCGTACTAAATTTCAAAACAATCGGAATATTATAATCACTGTTAGCATTTTTGTTCCTTTAAATGTTTTTATTATTAGAAATAAATTTGAATTAATAATTACTTCAATATCTGACAGTGTTGGGGGACGCCTTACATTTTTAGTTTCTTTTCAGCAATGCATTAGTCACGGTATACAGTGGGGCCTCAACTTAGGAATAACCTTCGGAAAGTGTCCGCTCTAACTTAACAAAACGTATCTCAACTAACGAAACGACGCAAAAAAACACCCCGAAAAAGTGTTACTAATAGGGCAGTCGCGCATTTTGATCACATTTGCCTGACGCATTTCACAAGCATTCTTAAAAGTCGGCAAAAACAATCGTCGCTGGAACTTTATTTCACCAAACGTACGTCAGAAGAAACTGGACAAGGTGAAAGTGCACCCAAAAAGGCAAAAGAAAGTGATGGTAATTAAAAATTAATTTTTAAAAAGTGTAAAAAAACATTACAAAATTAAAAAGTTAAAAACTTTAAAATTTAAAAAAATTAAAAAGTTAAAAAAAATTAAAAAGTGTTGAATTCTTTTCAATTCTTAGTGTTAAATTTTATTTTATTTTGTAATACGAGGTGTGTTCTGAAAGTAACCAGAATGTTTAAATTTCCCGGGCTTGAAGAGTCTGATTGTCAAACATTTTTTTTATTATGTTGGTATACATGCCCTTGACGTATGATAAAACTTTCAGCTGTTTTCATTGTTGACTTTGTCTGTGACAGCCACTAAGGTTAGACGTGTTTTTATGAGCTCGGCGATTTTCGTTTGTTAAAAGAAATGGATCAAAGAATTTGTATCAAATTTTGCGTAAAAAATGGAATAAAGTGTAACAAAGTGTGTGAAATGTTAACAAAGGCCTATGGTGAGTCTGATATGAGTAAATTAAGAGTTTACGGTGGTATACGCGTTTCCATGAAGGCCGTGAAGACGTTGAAGATGACGAACTCCCTGGACGCCCCAGCACATCAACAACCGATGAAAACGTGGAGAAAGTGAAAGAAATGGTTACGAACAATCGCCGAATCAAAATTAGAGAGGTCGCTGATGATGTCGGCATATCGATTGGATCATGTCATGACGTTGTTTCCAATGTTTTGTGTATGAAACGCGTGGCAGCAAAATTCGATCCAAAATTGTTGAATTTTGAACAAAAACAGCGGCGAATGGAAGTTGCTCAGGAGTTACTAAATGAAGTCAATGACGATGCAAAATTACTGAAACGTATTATAACAGGTGACGAAACATGGGTTTACGGATATGACGTCGAAACTAAGGCTCAATCATCCCAGTGGAGATATTCTGGCTCGCCAAGACCGAAAAAGGCTCGACGAAAAAGTGCTGTCGAACGTGAAGGTTATGCTCACTGTGTTCTTCGATATTAATGGCATATTGCATCATGAATTCCTGCCGCCAGGTGAAACCGTCAATACTACCTACAAGTTTAACGCCATTTGCGTGAAGCAATCCGGAAAAAAAACGCCCGGATATTTATCATAGGTTTAGAAAAAGGTGCTACAAAATATATTTCATATTACTTGACAGTGCGTGAGAGACAAACCGAATACAATTAATTGCATCTTTGAACTTAGCGTGTTCATTGTATTTCTCATTATTGTCAGAGATTTATTCACAAATCCTATAGACAAATTAAAAGTGCAGTAAGGGTAGGACAAAACGTGCCAACTGCATCCTCACTGTATTTGCTTATCTCAGCTGCCAAGATATGGAATAAAGAATTTTTTTTTTTTTTTTTTTTTTTAACGTCCGACTATTGTGCACACTTAGGATAATGCAGACGGTGGGATGATTTATAGCGTATGAAAATGCCAAGCCCTCGCCGGGAATTGAACCCGGATCCTCGGGGTGAAAGCCTAGTACGCTATCCACTAGACCACCGAGGCGGCCTAAATAAAGAATAAAGTAATGTGACAATACTACTTAAGCTGCGTTTTCTTGCTAAAGTCGTTGTTAGCAGTCTAGAGAATTAGCAGTTGTAACTGTTATTTTTAACTGCTAATTCTAATTAGCATTAACAGAATTAGCTGCTAAACAAAAATAGCGCTTTTGCCCATCACTAATAAGGTATATAAAAAATAACTGTAATAAGGACCTAAAACAGACACTAAAAACTGTAAAACAAAAACGGAACACTGAAAAACTAAGTAAAACACAAAACTGTATTCTTGTTAATTTATTGGAACGACAAATTTACAACACAACACCACAAATCTTAATACCAATATATACCAATACAAATACCAATGTTTAAGTGCAGCTGCAGGCTTTATTGGACTTATTTTCCTTATCGTAATTCGGAGAATAATAAAAGTGGTGACTGTTCCCTTTCCTAACGTGATGTGAACTCCAAAGTAGTGATTCATAGATGCTGCTTATTCTGAAAACATATTTGTAGATGATAAATGTAACGAAGTTGACATATTTTTGTATAAAATTTTGTAAATAGCTGTGTAAAATGTTTTTAAAAAATTTCTTATGTCTACGTATATAATGATTGTCAATTATACAGATTATCAGCGTTAATTATATCTCCATTTAACTTTCATAACAAAAAGATAACATGTATAATTTTGTAAAAAATATAAAAAATTGAAAAATTTTGTTATTTTAATTTTTAAATAATGCTGTGATAGTGAAATTCTATTTGTTATTTCAAGCCCCTGTTGGAATTGTTATTGTCAATTGATTCTACTAATAATGTGGTACTTTTGTTTTAAAGGTAAATGACCCAAGTAAGGTAGAGGAAAAACAGATGCGCTGCATTTTCTCAAAATTTATAATATTTTCTTCAAACAAAGATCATTTATGGGAGTGGTCGAGAAGAAGTCATTTGATTATCAAAATAACGTTTTTTATTCTCTTAATAACTATAAACGCTATCATTTGAATTCAATATAAAAGCGCTTTCATAGAGTTTTAAAATTATTACTTTTTTCTTGTTGGAATATCTCTAAAACTTTTTAAATCAGTTTAAAATACTTTTAAGTTATTTTAATATTGTTTGGTGTTACTAAATTTATTAATATTAAAATAATGTTAATATTATAATAAATATTAATTAAATATTATTATTAAATTATAATAAAATATTTATTATAAAATAATAAATATTATAATAATAATAATAATTATAATAATTATAATTATTATAATAATATAATAATAATAATAATTGTAATTATTATAATAATAATTATAATTATTATAATAATAATTATTATTATAATAATTATAATAATAAAATAAATATTATTAAATATTATTAAATATAATAAATATTAATATTTATTAATATTAAAATAATGTTAAAAGTGTTGAAAATGATATTTAAACATTTTTAAACTCTTAAAAACAATTTAAAATGATTTAAAACTGTTTTATTTATGTCCAATAAGAAACTTCATATTAAAAACAGTTTTAATATTATATCTGACACTTTAAAACTTATTTTTCTGCTGGTTGGGTTATTTCTAAAATTTATTATTTTTGCTGTTATAAGATAAATAAATTGCCATTTATATAAAAACATTTAATCGCACTTAAAGTTTAAGGTTTAATATTTTTTCAAAAAATTATATTTAATACGCAAAATTTAATTTATATACAAATAGTTACAGATTAACTCTATAGGCTATATTATTTGAAATAAATATTTTTCTGTGATTTTACACTAAGTGTAAAGTATTTATTTGTGGTTTTACGCATAATTTAATTTAAATAATAATAAAACGCGCTCATATTAACGCTCACTGTTATTTCAAATAAGCATATTTTATTTGTTTTTCGTTAAATGTAATTTAAATAAAAATAAATAATAGCACAAAGTGTTTCACGTTCAATACAATATTTATTAAATATATTTGTTTATTTTGCGTGATTTTAAACTAAATTTATTGAAAATAATATTATTTTATCCGCTTATAATCAAATGTTTATTATTTTTGTAATAAATATACTCTATCGCCGTTTTACGATTAGTTTAACAATATATATATACTCTCAACATGTCTTACTTCAAAGAACACAAAAACAGATAGAATACAGAATTGGTGAGTACCAGGCAGGCTTCCGTCTGGGGTCGCTCGTGCACAGAACACATTTTCAACCTGAAAACAATATTGCAAGTAAAAGCTGAAAAGAATGTCCCAGTGATCTATACGTTCGTAGATTTAAAAAAGCGTACGATTCCAATGATCGAAAATCTTTGTTTAATATCCTGGAATAACATGGACTTGATCCTAAGACACTGCGACTGATCAAACAAACACTGACAGGCACAATCGCTAAGGTGAAATTTATGGGGGAAATTTCCAAACCCTTCCTGATCACAACTGGAGTTCGCCAAGGAGATGGACTCTCGCTTCTCCTTTTCAATCTGGTGTTGGACAAAGTTATCAGGGAATGGGAGAAAGAATTAAAAATTGAAAGGCACTGGAAACCAGTTCGACTTGGAAGACCTACGGACAACACAGAAATCGCGTGCCTAGCTTTTGCAGATGACCTGGCCATACTTACAGATAATGAAACAACAGCGATTAAACAGATAGAAGTCCTAAAGGAATGTGCAGAGAGGGTCGGTCTACAGATCTCGTTTAAAAAAACCGAATTTTTCTGTACAAAATTAAATATTCAAGAACTAAACACAAAATATGGTAAGATAAACAGAGTCAAGCACTTCAAATACCTGGGAGAAATTCTTGAACCCACAGGTAGCGAGAAGGCTGCGCAAAAGGTTCGGCTACTGAGAATGAAGAGGGCTCTTGGTATAATGCGTGATATCTACAATAAGAGATGTATGTGGACGCACACAAAAATCAGACACTACAACACAGTCATAAAACCGGAGGTATTATATGCAAGCGAGACGCTAGCACTACACACAAAAGCTACCATGGAGGGTATTTTGAAGGAAGAACGCAAAATCTTGAGGAAGATCCTTGGCCCGAGATTAACAGAAGATGGATACAGGTTGCACTCCCGGAAGACCACAGAGAAGATATCGAACCTGGCAGCAGATATCAGAAGAAGGAGGCTTCGGTTCTATGGACACATCAGTAGACTCCCAACAACGAGACTTGCCAACAGAATCCTTAAGTATATACAAGGTGTCAAATCAACAACGTCGTGGATCGCACAAGTCAGAATAGACCTACATGACGCAGGAATAGACTCAACAGATGTTGAAGATAGACACGCATTCAGGAGAAAGATGCTCGGTTGGAAGGTTCCAGAAAATGAAATCCCAAAGAGAGCAGGGGTAAAATGGACGGAGGACCGGAAGAGGATCCATGGGGACAGGATGAGGGAGGTGTGGAGGATTAGAAGGAAAAAGACATGAGTCGGAGTGCTTTGCGTGATCCAACAGGGTCTATGAGCAGATAATAATAACACACACACACACACACACACACACACACACACACACACACACACACACACACACACACACACACACACACACACACACACACACACACACACACACACACACACACACACACACACACACACACACACACACACACACACACACACACACACACACACACACACACACACACACACACACACACACACACACACACACACACATACCATACATACAATTACAACTAGTCTAAGACTTTCTAGCAATATTTTTCTGTCTACTGTCTGTGTGGTGAAAAAAACGTTCAGAGTCGCCCTTCACAATGCATTTATACTTAAATCATGTGTATTAATCCTGCACTAAGTCAAGACACCAGGTTTCTTTCTCTTCAGTCTCCTCACTTGTGGTTGCCCTAATGTACCACCGCTACATTTTGATGTTCACAGAGCCTTGCTGCATGTTTTCCAGGATACCTGTGTACCTCTTCGGCCACTAAAGGCACCTTCAAATCCCGATGGATATATGCATTGCGGATATACCACGGTGTTCCGACAATACTACGAAGCACTTTGTTCTGAAATGTTTGTATTATTTTGATGTTAGTTTTCTTCGTGCATCTCCCACAATTGAATGCCGTAGGTCCAGACGGGTTGCAGGACCTGCTTATACAGAAGCAGTTTGTTATGTACGGACAATTCAAAGTTCCTTCCGATAATCCAATACATTTGTCTGTACTTCATTCCAAGTTGTTCGCGCTTTTATCAATATTATTTGTAATAAATACATTTTTTGAGATTTTACTCTTAATGTAATATAAATAGAAATAAAAGCCCTTATAGATTAACGATCGATATTATTTCTAATAAATTTATTATTTTTGCAATTATACAATCAATTTAATTTAAATAAAAATATCTAATCGCATTTACTATTAAGTCTAGCGTTTAATAATATTTCTAATAATTATATTTACTCACGGTTTTACGGAGGGATTTAATTTAAATAATAAAATAAATATTGCGTAAAATTTACCGATCGATATTATTTCTAATAAATATATTTACTCACGGTTTTACGGAGGGATTTAATTTAAATAATAAAATAAATATTGCGTAAAATTTACCGATCGATATTATTTCTAATAATTATATTTACTCACGGTTTTACGGAGGGATTTAATTTAAATAATAAAATAAATATTGCGTAAAATTTACCGATCGATATTATTTCTAATAAATATATTTACTCACGGTTTTACGGAGGGATTTAATTTAAATAATAAAATAAATATTGCGTAAAATTTACCGATCGATATTATTTCTAATAAATATATTTACTCACGGTTTTACGGAGGGATTTAATTTAAATATTAAAATAAATATTGCGTAAAATTTACCGATCGATATTATTTCTAATAAATATATTTACTCACGGTTTTACGGAGGGATTTAATTTAAATAATAAAATAAATATTGCGTAAAATTTACCGATCGATATTATTTCTAATAATTATATTTACTCACGGTTTTACGGAGGGATTTAATTTAAATAATAAAATAAATATTGCGTAAAATTTACCGATCGATATTATTTCTAATAAATATATTTTTGCGGTTTTATGCTAAATTTGATATAAATAAATAAAAATTAATATTTGCACTTATAAGTTAACGATCGACATTATTTTTTAATAAATATATGTTTTTGCAGTTACACGATAAATTTCATTTAAGTAGAGATCTTTAATCGCAATTACAGTCTACTGTTTAATATTATCTCTAACAAATATATTTATTCTCAGTTTTACGCTAAATTTAATATAAATACAAATGGTTATATGTTAATTCTCTATGTTTTATCTAATAAATATTTTTGTGGTTATACACTAATTTAAATTTAAATAAAAATAATCAATAGCACTATAGACTAGTTTTTAATACTACTTCTCTTTAACACATTTACTAGTAGTTTTACGCTTAATTTAATTTAAATAACAGTAATAAATCACGCTAATAGTTTACTGATTAATATTATTTCTAATAATAATATTTTTCGTGGTTTCCCGCAAAATTCAATTTAAAAATAACAATATTTTTGCCTACAGGTTAACGCTCACTATTATTTCAAATAAATATATTTTTTATTTTACTCTAAATTTAATAGAAATAAATATTCGCGCTTATAGGTTAACGATCGATATTATTTCTAATAAATATATTATTTTTGAAGTTATACGATAAATTTCATTTAATTAAAAATATCAACCGCGCTTACAATCTAACGTTCAATATTATTTCTAATTTCAAATACATGTATTTATTATCTTTTCTACGCTAAAATTTAATTTAAATTCAAATTGTTACAAATTAACTCTCTATTTTATTTCTAATAGTTATTTTTTGTGGTTTTACACTAAATTTAATAAAAATAAAAAAATATTGATGCGATATAGGCTCATAAATTATGTTTATAAGCTATAAATATAAACGTATGTTTAATATTATATCGCCTAATATATTTATTTTTGATTTTACGCTTAATTCATTTAAAATAATATTATTAATAAATTGCGCTTATATTTTAACGATCAATATTATTTCCAATTTTTCGCGGTTTTACCCTTAATTTAATTTAAATAAAAATTAAAGAATGATGCGTTTTGATTATCGCTCAATACTGTATTCTCTCTCTCTCTCTCTCTCTCTCTATATATATATATATATATATATATATATATATATATATATATATATATATATATATATATACAGGTTGCACTCCCGGAAGACCACAGAGAAGATATCGAACCTGGCAGCAGATATCAGAAGAAGGAGGCTTGGTTCTATGGACACATCAGTAGACTCCCAACAACGAGACTTGCCAACAGAATCCTTAAGTATATACAAGGTGTCAAATCAACAACGTCGTGGATCGCACAAGTCAGAATAGACCTACATGACGCAGGAATAGACTCAACAGATGTTGAAGACAGGCGCGCATACAGGAGAAAGATGCTCGGTTGGAAGGTCCCAGAGAATGAAATCCCAAAGAGAGCAGGGGTAAAATGGACGGAGGAGCGGAAGAGGATCCATGGGGACAGGATGAGGGAGGTGTGGAGGATTAGAAAGGAAAAGACATGAGTCGGAGTGCTTTGCGTGATCCAACAGGGTCTATGCGCAGATAATAATATATATATATATATATATATATATATATATATATATATATAATAATCTCTCTCTCTCTCTCTCTCTCTCTCTCTATATATATATATATATATATATATATATATATATATATATATATATATATATATATATGAAAGACCAGAGTTTTTAGTAGATATACAAAACCTAGAACCCGACCTGATCAATCTAGATACAGTTTCCAGAACTGATCGGAAATCACACATCACATCATTTTTTCGAACATTGCCTTTCACGGAGCCATGATTGGAGGACTACAATACTCGGCGTCTAAGAAGCTAATTGGGAAAACTTCGAGGAAGTGATCCACCACCGGAAGTTGTGTTTAGTGGTGGAGGAGTTATCTAAGCAATAATTGTAGGCTTTGCTATATTTAGGAATGACAATGTAGCATGGTAAGCTTTACACTGTATGTAGAGAAGTAAGAGTAGAAGTTTAGTGTCAGTCGAGGTTTCACTCAGTTCATATCCCAATGAATATGAGATTAAAATAATTATTATAAGTTTTTAAGTGTATATGAAATTCTTACTGTAATTAATAAAAATATGTTGTTTTTTTAAAGCGACATTCTCGAAACCATTCCATAAGTGGCGCAGTCAGTAGGACATATCGGAAAAATTAGCTCATATAATTTTTCTTCAGTTTCAACTGATTAACTGACGTGCCGAACATAAGACAGCAGTTTAATTTAATAAGCTTATATTATTAAATTGAACACAACCAACCGGCAAAGTGAATATTTACAACCGTAGAGTGAATAGCTACTCCCGAAGTGAAGTGAAGTGTTTGTGCAAATTTTTCGTGGCAAGTGCGCGTAAAATGAGCAAAATATTTTTGATCTTACTGTAAGCAGGTCCCATCAAATAGTTTTATATACTCGTACTCTATATCTCAGATCGTATGTTTAATTAATTTTATTAATTAATTAATAAGAAAATAATTAAATATCAACGATCAATTTAATTGAATATTTTTAAAGATAAATCGAACACAGGTTATCATAAATACTTGAGAGCATTATTTTATATGTATTATATTTTATTATCTGATTAATTTTATTCTTGGTTTATTTTGTGACTAACGATAACTAAGTATTACAATGTCCTTCGCAACGCTGAAAAAAGATTACCTGGACATGATTCCAGAGTTTAGCGGGGAACCAACCAGGCTTAATAGATTTATAACGATATGTGACAAAATGGTCAATAAATTGCTTCTTAGAAAGCAGACGCATCTAATAAGCAGAAATTTAGACTGGCAATTTATTTCAAAGTTTGAACGCTAAAACAATTGACAACAAATTCCCTTTACCTAATATAACGGACATTTTAGATAAGCTTGGAAGGTCTCAATAAGTTAGCACCCTAGATCTTGCATCTGTTTTCCACTGTGGAAATGCACCCCGATAGTGTCGATAAAACAGCCCTTTCGACGGAAACCGGGCACTTCCGAATTTCTAAGAACGCCGTTCGGTCTCAAAAACAGCCCACCAACATTCCAGATAATAATGAACGATTTAAGTGGGATTCAAAATGAGTCATACTTGACCTACCTCGACATAATATATTAATATATTCCACTAATTTACAAGAACACACAAATAGGTTAAGAGAAGTTTTCAATACGTTAAGAGAAACCAATTTTAAAATTCAACCCGATATAACAGAATTTTTGAGGAAATAGGTCGCTTATTTAGGATATACGAGGTGTGTTCAGAAAGTAACGAGAATTTTAATTTTTTGAAAAAAATGTTTATTCATTCTTCTACAATGATGTTGTCGCCTTCAAAATAGCCCCCATTGGAGATTTTGCACTTAATCTCTTCCAATCCTCGAAACACTTCTCAAACTCGATCTTTGAGATAGCCTTTAGTTCTTTCAGCGATGCGCTTTTAATGTCATCTACGGCTGTAAAACGACGGCACTTTAAGGTTCTCTTTATTTTTGAAAATAGGAAAAAGTCACATGGAGCCATGTCTGGCGAATGTGGAGGCTGGGGCATCGTTACAGTACTGGTTTTGGCCAAAAATTCACGAACAAGCAATGAAGTGTGAGCTGATGCATTATCGTGGTGCAAAAGCCATGCATTGTTTTTCCACAGATCCGGGCGTTTTTTTCGGATTTCTTCACGCAAACGGCGTTGAACTTGTAGGTATTATTGACCGTTTCACCTGGTGGCAGGAATTCATGATGCACTATGCATTAATATCGAAGAACACAGTGAGCATAACCGCACTTTTTCGTCGAGCCTTTTTCGGTCTTGGCGAGCCAGAATGCCTCCATTGGGATGATTGAGCCTTAGTTTAGTCGTCATATCCGTAAACCCATGTTTCGTCACCTGTTATAATACGTTTCAGTAATTCTGAATCGTCGTTGACTTCATTTAGTGACTCCTGAGCAACTTCCATTCGCCGCTGTTTTTGTTCAAAATTCAACAATTTTGGAACGAATTTTGCTGCCACGCGTTTCATACATAAAACATTGAAAACAATGTCATGACATGATCCAATCGATATGCCAAAATCATCATCGACTTCTCTAATTGTGATTCGGCGATTGTTCATAACCATTTCTTTCTCTTTTTCCACGTTTTCATCGGTTGTTGATGTGCTAGGGCGTCCAGGGAGTTCGTCATCTTCAACGTCTTCACGGCCTTCTTGGAAACGCTTATACTACTCTTAAACTCTTGCTTTACTCATAGCAGACTCACCATAGGCCTTTGTTAACATTTCACACACTTTGTTACACTTTATTCCATTTTTTACGCAAAATTTGATACAAATTCTTTGATTGATTTCTTTTAACAAACGAAAATCGCCGAGCTCATAAAAACACGTCTATCCTTAGTGGCGTCACAAAGTCAACAATGAAAACAGCTGAAAGTGTTATCATACTTCAAGGGCATGTATTCCAACATAATTTTTAAAAAATGTTGACTCTCCAAAACCGTGAAATTTAAAAATTCTCTTTACTTTCTGAACACACCTCGTATAGTGACGCCGGAAGGGGTTAAGCCCAACCTGACAAAATCAGAGCTATAAAAACTACCCAATTCCACAAACGCCAAAAGAAATCAAAGGGTTCCTTGGACTACTCGGATATTATAGAATATGTATTAAGGACTTCGCGAAAATAACAAAACCAGTCACCCACTGTTTAAAAAAGGAAGTCAGTATTGATATTAATAAACCTGAATATATAAATTGTTTTGAGATATATAAAAATATCTATGTAATGAACCTTTATTACAATACCCGGACTTTGGAAAAGAATTTATTCTTACAACTGACTCAAGCAGTTATGCGGTAGAAGCAATTTTATCAGAAATAAAAATGGAGCAGACCTACCTTTTATGCGTATGCCAGCAGAACCCTTAATAAAAGTGAAACCCCGCAGGGGGATGCAGAAATCCCTCGCGGTACCCGGGTGTAACACACACTTACACTTACAACACTACACTTACTACTTTAACACTTTACACTCACACACTTAGGGAGGCGATAATAGCCTCAATGTGCTTTTCGCCTTAAAATAACAAAACCATTCACCCACTGTTTAAAAAAGGAAGTCAGTATTGATATTAATAAACCTGAATATATAAATTGTTTTGAGATATATAAAAATATCTATGTAATGAATCTTTATTACAATACCCGGACTTTGGAAAAGAATTTATTCTTACAACTGACTCAAGCAGTTATGCGGTAGAAGCAATTTTATCAGAAATAAAAATGGAGCAGACCTACCTTTTATGCGTATGCCAGCAGAACTCTTAATAAAAGTGAAACCCCGCAGGGGGATGCAGAAATCCCTCGCGGTATCCGGGTGTAACACACACTTACACTTACAACACTACACTTACGACTTTAACACTTTACACTCACACACTTAGGGAGGCGATAATAGCCTCAATGTGCTTTTCGCCTTAAAATAACAAAAAAAAGCGAAAACTAATATCCCTCCATTGAAAAAGAACTCCTTGCAATCATTTTTGGAACTAAATACTTCAGACCTCACCTATACGGCAGGAAATTTAAAATTTATACGAATCATAAACTCTACAGTGGTTGTTTTCCGTTAAAGAACCAAGTACAAGATTACTCAGGTGGAGATTAAAATTAGAGGAGTACGATTATAAGATTAAGTATAAAAAAAAATGAAAAAATGAAACCGAAATGCCGCCTTGTCGAGGATACAGCTAAATATCACCGAGCAGAAAGCGAACAGTCAGAGTACTACGGACGATTTTTTTTTTTTTTTTTTTTTGTGTTTAACGTCCGACTATTGTGCAGACTTGGGCTAATGCAGACGATGGGATGATTTATAGCGTATGAAATTGCCAAGCCCTCGCCGGGAATCGAACCCTGTCCTCGGGGTAAAAACCTAGTACGCTATCCACTAGGCCACCGAGGCGGCTACACTACTACGGATGAAGAACTACGGACAATAGCCGAGTCGACTAGTTTGTATTTTCCTGAATTGGAGGATAATGAATCAATAATCGCACATTTTGACGCGGAAAAGGAGACACACACCGAGAATCACCATGAAATAAGCGCAGCAAGTGACCAGACCACCCGCTGTAATTTTGAAGAAAACACGCAAGTGGAAACATCCACCTCGGATGAGCCGGTAAATTTTGAAAAAAACGAAATTTTTCTAACTCTTGTGAAGTATCAGCCTAAAGATGTAAAAATACTAAAGCTATTTAGAACTCGTCAAATAAGATTAATGGTTGAAATATCTGAAAAAAACTTAAATATTTATTTATTGATACTGTTAAGTTCGTGAAGGAATATTTGGTACCCGATGTTAAACATAATAGTTATTTTGAAAATGACTTTTACGAAAAATGTGTGACATGTATAACTAAAAATTTCAGGAATCCCAAACTTTGATTAGTTAAATGCAACACTAAGTTGTTAGATGCGACTAGAGAAGAAGAAATTCAGGAAATAATATAAAATTACCAAGTAAGGAAAACCAATTATCGTAGTATACAAGAGACTTATGAACAAATCAATTGGCCCAATATTAAATACAATATCCAAAATTTTATTAATAAACGCGAAATTTGTTTATCTGCAAAATACGAGAGCGTATCATTAAAACTTGAAATGAATCTTACACCCACGCCATCAAAACCGCTACATGTAGTGCATGTAGCATTTCATTAGAGCAGAACAGATTTCAGAGTACAATTGATTGAATTTCTCGTTATGCACAGCTGTATCGCGTAGGGGCGCCCACGCGCTTGAAACAGCTGCCGAACTGCTAGACATACGACGGTGCCCCTGAAGTCATCGTATCGGACAATGGGACTGAGTTTAACAGCAAAGTGATAAATGAAATTATGGAATTACACAGAATTAAAGTTCACTTCACAAATACCAAAAATCCGTCTTCTAACGGAATGATTGAAAAGTTCCACTGCATACTAATAGAACATATTAGGCTCTTACATAATCAGGCTGAATTTAAAA
Organism: Callitettix versicolor; assembly: GCA_022606455.1. Lineage (NCBI taxonomy): Eukaryota > Metazoa > Arthropoda > Insecta > Hemiptera > Cercopidae > Callitettix > Callitettix versicolor. Next base: position 2,649,997 of record CM040182.1, read on the forward strand.
ATGATAATATAACCAAAAATGTGAAATACTCAGTTAATATCCTATAACAGCATTCTTTCTTCTTTTCGTTTCACCCTCTTTGGGGTACGCTGAATCAATCATTTCTTGCGCGCTGTACTTTTCTTTGTTCCCAATAGCTCTTCATTCTTTCCGATCTTCTTTTCCTCTCCTCTTCCGAAATGACAGGTTTAGGTCTTATTTTGGTTTTATCTTGGAATCTTATTCTTTCGTCCTTGGTCTTATCTTAGCAGTTTGGTCAAGCAGTGAATTTTCTGTAATTTTTAATTCTATTAGGTCTTTTTCAATTTCTTTAAACCAGTTCGGTTTTGTTTTACGATTATGGAAAAAATTAAACACCTGTTTCGTCAATCTATTGGAGTTCATTCTAAGAAGATGGCCGTAAAAATTTATTCTCCTTTTTCTCATAGTATCTGACAATTTTCAATTTTCTTATAGAGAGCTTCATTTCTTATATATACTACCTTATTATCCTGAAATTTTGTTCCCATAATTTTTCTTAAGATTATCCTTTCCGTTATTTCAAGCTTTTCTATCTGGCCTATGCGATTCATGGTTAATGTTTCTGCTGCGTACAGTGCTTCCGGCTTGGGACCGGCTTGCGGCGGTGTTATAACAGCATTCATTATGTAACTAAACTTTCCCCTTTTGAGATATTATACGGACATATCGACCCTAATAATATTCTGAATATTGATATTGAAAACCGATTGGCTAGCGATTACGTGACAAGTCATAATGAAAGAATAAGGTTATGTGAGTAAATCCAAGAAGCCAATCAAAACATTACAGAAAATATACAAACTAAAAGGAATTGGAATAAGAAACCGTTACCGGAAATGCCCAACGAACTTTACGTGAAGACATTGCAAAAACAAAGCAAAGAAAAAAAATAAAATAAAGACGAAATGATAAATAAATAAAGATAAATAAAGCAGCTGAAATTAAAGTCAGGCAACATAGTGCCTAATACTAAACAGAAAATTCATTTATCTAAAATCAAAAGACCGAGTAAATTCAAAAACATAAATAGTAACCCAGCTTTAAATCCCTTTCCGGGTTCCTCCTGTTCCGTGACAAAACCACAGCCGACCTGGCAGCAGAACACCAGCCAAACTGACCCAGCTTTAAATCCCTCTCCGGCTTCCTCCTGTTCCGTGACAAAACCACAGCCGACCCGGCAGCAGAACACCAGCCAAACTGACCCAGCTTTAAATCCCTTTCCAGGTTTCTCCTGTTCCGTGACAAAACCACAGCCGACCCGGCAGCAGAACACCAGCCAAACTGACCCAGCTTTAAATCCCTTTCCGGGTTCCTCCTGTTCCGTGACAAAACCACAGCCGACCCGGCAGCAGAATACCAGCCAAACTGACCCAGCTTTAAATCCCTTTCCAGGTTCCTCCTGTTCCGTGACAAAACCACAGCCGACCCGGCAGCAGAACACCAGCCAAACTGACCCAGCTTTAAATCCCTTTCCGGGTTCCTCCTGTTCCGTGACAAAACCACAGCCGACCCAGCAGCAGAACACCAGCCAAACTGACCCAGCTTTAAATCCTTTCCGGGTTCCTCCTGTTCCGTGACAAAACCACAGCCGACCCGGCAGCAGAACACCAGCCAAACTGACCCAGCTTTAAATCCTTTCCGGGTTCCTCCTGTTCCGTGACAAAACCACAGCCGACCCAGCAGCAGAACACCAGCCAAACTGACCCAGCTTTAAATCCCTTTCCGGGTTCCTCCTGTTCCGTGACAAAACCACAGCCGACCCGGCAGCAGAACACCAGCCAAACTGACCCAGCTTTAAATCCCTTTCCAGGTTCCTCCTGTTCCGTGACAAAACCACAGCCGACCCGGCAGCAGAACACCAGCCAAACTGACCCAGCTTTAAATCCCTTTCCGGGTTCCTCCTGTTCCGTGACAAAACCACAGCCGACCCGGCAGCAGAACACCAGCCAAACTGACCCAGCTTTAAATCCCTTTCCAGGTTCCTCCTGTTCCGTGACAAAACCACAGCCGACCCGGCAGCAGAACACCAGCCAAACTGACCCAGCTTTAAATCCCTTTCCGGGTTCCTCCTGTTCCGTGACAAAACCACAGCCGACCCGGCAGCAGAACACCAGCCAAACTGACCCAGCTTTAAATCCCTTTCCAGGTTCCTCCTGTTCCGTGACAAAACCACAGCCGACCCGGCAGCAGAAACCAGCCAAACTGACCCAGCTTTAAATCCCTTTCCAACCACAGCCGACCCGGCAGCAGAACACCAGCCAAACTGACCCAGCTTTAAATCCCTTTCCGGGTTCCTCCTGTTCCGTGACAAAACCACAGCCGACCCGGCAGCAGAATACCAGCCAAACTGACCCAGCATTAAATCCCTTTCCAGGTTCCTCCTGTTCCGTGACAAAACCACAGCCGACCCGGCAGCAGAACCCCAGCCAAACTGACCCAGCTTTAAATCCCTTTCCAGGTTCCTCCTGTTCCTTGACAAAACCACAGCCGACCCAGCAGCAGAACACCAGCCAAACTGACCCAGCTTTAAATCCCTTTCCGGGTTCCTCCTGTTCCGTGACAAAACCACAGCTGACCCAGCAGCAGAACACCAGCCAAACTGACCCAGCTTTAAATCCCTTTCCGGGTTCCTCCTGTTCCGTGACAAAACCACAGCCGACCCAGCAGCAGAACACCAGCCAAACTGACCCAGCTTTAAATCCCTTTCCGGGTTCCTCCTGTTCCGTGACAAAACCACAGCCGACCCAGCAGCAGAACACCAGCCAAACTGACCCAGCTTTAAATCCTTTCCGGGTTCCTCCTGTTCCTTGACAAAACCACAGCCGACCCAGCAGCAGAACACCAGCCAAACTGACCCAGCTTTAAATCCCTTTCCGGGTTCCTCCTGTTCCTTGACAAAACCACAGCCGACCCAGCAGCAGAACACCAGCCAAACTGACCCAGCTTTAAATCCCTTTCCGGGTTCCTCCTGTTCCGTGACAAAACCACAGCCGACCCAGCAGCAGAACACCAGCCAAACTGACCCAGCTTTAAATCCCTTTCCGGGTTCCTCCTGTTCCGTGACAAAACCACAGCCGACCCAGCAGCAGAACACCAGCCAAACTGACCCAGCTTTAAATCCCTTTCCGGGTTCCTCCTGTTCCTTGACAAAACCACACCCGACCCAGCAGCAGAACACCAGCCAAACTGACCCAGCTTTAAATCCCTTTCCGGGTTCCTCCTGTTCCTTGACAAAACCACAGCCGACCCAGCAGCAGAACACCAGCCAAACTGACCCAGCTTTAAATCCCTTTCCGGGTTCCTCCTCTTCCGTGACAAAACCACAGCCGACCCAGCAGCAGAACACCAGCCAAACTGACCCAGCTTTAAATCCCTTTCCGGGTTCCTCCTGTTCCGTGACAAAACCACAGCCGACCCGGCAGCAGAACACCAGCCAAACTGAAGTCCTCATTTCATACGTCTGTACACTATTTTAGTTTAAACGATTTCGTTGTACAGTTAAATAATATTGCTGTCTATTGCAATAATGTGTTAAAATCATTTTTATAGAAATTATAGCAATTGTCATTCTAACAGTTAAGAAAAAATTGAATAGATAATAAAATTAGCGATTTTATATGTGTAAATCATAGCAGAGAAACTGTTAAAGAAAATTTAGAAGTAGTAGTGATAGAAAGCAATAATGTTAGACAGAAAAGAGACCTCGCAGACGGCTTGGAGTTGTTAAGTTTATAACTGGTAACCTAAACGCCTATGACGGTAAAAGCTGTGGCAAAATATTGACAGAATTAAAATTTGACCAAACTGATTTTAAAAAAACAAATGTTATCTCAATATTCAATCAGTAATTGTACTTCGATAAAACATTTAGTGTGATTGAAGAAACTTTGCCGAATTAAAAAACTAAATTAGAATTTGTAAACCATGACGTAATGAATATACGAGGGTTGATCAAATATAAACGAGACTGACTTTCTAAAAACTTTTCCGTTGGACATTGAACTCTAAAGGGTGGGGTTTCAGGTAGCCTGGGAGGTTTGGGACGGGCGTAGACGGGCAACATTTCCGTTCAGACCCTTCAGTATAAAACTATACAATGAGTGAGAGTGAAGTGCACGTTTCCGTGGAGCAGAGAATTATTATTAAGTTTATGGCCAAGGAGGGGGTCAATCCGACTGAAATCTTTCGTAGATTGACGGCTCAATACGGGGACAGGACCCTGTCAAGAGCTCGCGTTTTTGCTTGGCACAAGGAATTCGCCGAAGGACGGGAAGCAGTCGAAAACCTGAAGGCCAAATCACGATCGTCGGCCGGGAAGGTAATGGCCACTGTATTTTTCGACAATCAAGGCGCCTTTCACGTCGATTTCCTCCATCAACGACGCACAATAAATGCACAATATTATTGCGATGTTTTAGAGGCCGCAAAACAGTCTTTTCGTAGGAAAAGGAAATCTAAACAGTCGAGAAACGTCATTCTTCTTCACGATAATGCCCGACCACATTCGGCGAACGCTACGAGGCTTAAACTCGATCAAATTGGCTGGGAACCAATGGAACATCCCCCATACAGTCCAGACTTATCACCCTGCGACTATCACCTGTTTGGGCCACTCAAAGAGGCGCTTGGAGGCCAGCGTTTCAAAGACGATTCTGCGGTGGAGACCTTCGTGCTCCAATGGCTCAATGAACGCCCGAGAACTTTTTACGAAGATGGAATTAAAAAACTTCCAATCCGGTGGGAAAAATGTGTTACTCGTGCGGGAGACTATATAGAAAAATAAGTTGTATCAAGAATAATTTGTAAGTAAGCAATAAATTTTTTAAAAAATCAGTCTCGTTTATATTTGATCAACCCTCGTAGAACTAGAAAAGCTTAGAGATATATTGAACAATTAAATATTTTATACAAAACGTTGCTACAAACTGATTTAGAAAATTCACTGCAATCTGCAAGCTAGGTGCACTTCGTCCTGCTGTTATCGCAACCATTGTATTGTGCACTGAGGTAATAAAAGTCTATGACTATTACGGTGAAGGATTACCCATTGAGCCCCAGCCAGGAAATGTGTGGGAGTTAGAATGCTTGATGCAAGTTAAGTGTAAGCTACATTCAAATAACAATGCGTATTTTCTAAACATGCCTATTGTTGAAAAAACAAATGTTAATATTTATAGGTTATATTCTTTACCAGCTAAGTATGAATCAGAATTCGTAAATATTATACCTAGAGTAAAAAACTTCTTAGTGTCTAGTTCTGTAGTCCTAGGGTTAAATAACAATTGTACCAGTAGAATTAATTCCAAATACTTTTGCTCATTCGACGTAATATCGCATTTAAAAATTGATTATGAGATATCATTCCTTAAGGGTAATGAAGCAAATAACTAAGTCCACCGCTTTAGAAGTCAAAGACAATTTAATTAATTGTGGTTGAAAAGAAACCACCACCGTCCAACTTCAAGGAATATTTTTAATAATGCTCAACAATAATAGTGTTCTTTACAATAATAAGAAACTCTTGCACTCTTCCAAAACAACTAGTGGACACTAAGTTTTTTTAAGCATCTGATCTTAACTTGCAGTTAGACCAAAAACCAGAATTTTCAAGAGCTAGAACTCGACAAGATCAACCTAGATATAGTCTCCAGAACTGGTCGGAATTCACCCATCACACATCACATCAGTGTTCCGACCATCGCCTTATACGGAGCCATAATTGGAGCACTAAAATACTTGGCGTCTAAGAAGCTAAATTTAATTTAAATAAAAATAATTATTCACGCATGTAATTCAACACGCTATATTAATTCTAAGAATTGTTTTCGCGGCTTTATGGTATTTTCTTATTTTTTTTTTTAACTTATCGAATGCTATTTATTTTTTCTAATAAATAGCTTATATTTTTTCGCCGTTCCATCTTAAATTTACTTGAAATAAAATAATTACTCCCGCCAACAATTTTACGATCAATATTACTCTTAATGATTATATTTTTTCGCAGTTTTTACGCAAAATTTATTTGAAATAAAAATTAATATTGGTTCTTACAGATTAACGTTCAATATTATTTCCAATAAATAATTTTTTTCCGTTTTACGCTAAATTTTATATAAAAAAATATATATTTGCGCTTATAGGTTAACTATTGTTATTATTTGTAATAAATATATTATTTTTTTAGTTATACGAACAGTTTTATTTCAATAAATTAAAATATATAAACGCACTTACGCTTTACGTTTAATATTATTTCTAATAATTATATTTGTTCTCGGTTTTACACAAAAATTAATTTAAATACAAATAGTTACAGATTAACTCTCTATATTATTTATAATAAAAAATTTTGTGGTTTCACAATAAATTTAATTTTAATAAAAATAATTCATCGCGTTACAGTCTTATGTTTAATGTTACTTCTCTTAATATATTTATTTGTGGTTTTATCCTTAATTTAATTTAAATAATTATATTGAATGGCATTTATAGTTTACCAATTGATATTATTTCTAATAAATAGTTTTTCTCGCGGTTTTACGCAATATTTATATATTGTATAGTAAATTAATTTAAATAAAAATATTTAATAGTACTTATAGTCTAACGTTCAATATTATTTCTGATAAATATATTTATTCTCTTTTAAAATTTAATTTAAATTCAAATAGTTTGAGATTAACTCTCTATATTTTTTGTAATGAATATTTTTTTCGGTTTTACGCTAAATTTAATATAAGTAAAAATAATTGATCGCGCTATAGGCTTATGTTTAATATTGCTTCTCGTAATATATTTATCTATGGTTTTACGCCTAATTCAATTTAAAAATAACAATAAATCGCGCCTATATTTTAACGATGAATATTATTTCTCATAAAAATATTTTTTCGGTTTTACGCTAAATTTAATATAAGTAAAAATAATTGATCGCGCTATAGGCTTATGTTTAATATTGCTTCTCGTAATATATTTATCTATGGTTTTACGCCTAATTCAATTTAAAAATAACAATAAATCGCGCCTATATTTTAACGTGAATATTATTTCTCATAAAAATATTTTTTCGGTTTTACGCTAAATTTAATATAAGTAAAAATAATTGATCGCGCTATAGGCTTATGTTTAATATTGCTTCTCGTAATATATTTATCTATGGTTTTACGCCTAATTCAATTTAAAAATAACAATAAATCGCGCTTATATTTTAACGATGAATATTATTTCTCATAAAAATATTTTTTCGGTTTTATGCTAAATTCAATTTAAATAAAAATTAAATAATGGCGCTTTTTGGTTAACGCTCAATATTATATATACACATATATATATATATATATATATATATATATATATATATATATAATATGGCTCAATTTAATTAAATAATGTTTGCACATATAGTTTAACACTGAATAATATTTCTAATAGCTATTTTCGACGCTTTATGTTAAATTTAATTTGATACTCGCGCTTTTAGATTAACGCTTAATTTATTTCCGATAAATAAATCTTTTGCTGTTTTACGTTAAATTTAATATAAGAACAAGAAGGACATTGAAGAAGACAATAAAGGAGGTAGGCCTCTCTAGACTTGTTTTCAAAGTGATTTATATTCCTGAGAAGGAGGAGAGTAGTTCAAGTCAACCTCCATTACAGTATGGCGGTCTTACCATCACCTGCTGTCTTAAGGAGGGGGAAGCCGACGTTGCTTTGGTTCAAGATCCTTGTGTGACGGGAGGCAGGATTGCAGAAGTGACTGTACAGTAGTTATTAATGAGCTAAGTGTGGGATCTAGCATCGGAAAGGTTGTACTGACCTCTGCATGCTTCCACACGATGCAAGTTTATTGTTGGAACTTGCAAAGGGCACCATTTTGCTGAACTAATACTTAAGAGCTTTAGTATGTGTATGTGCTTTGTGTGTATGTGTATGTGTAGAGCTTTAATAGGGTTGTATAGTGTGTATGTGTATATATATATATATATATATATATATATATATATATATATATATATATATATATATATATATATATATATATATATATATATATATACATATAAATATATACATATATATATATATATATATATATATATATATATATATATATATATATATATATATATATATATATGTGTGTATATGCGAAGCCCTTCTTCCCAGCAATTTTGACAATACAAAAAACACATCTCCTCCGAAACTACTGAACCGATTTTGATGAAATTTGATATGCATCTCCAGCATAGTTCTGCGGATGTCGTGGCGCAAACCTTATCTTAATATTAATTTTTAATCAAAAGTTACTGAAGTTTTTCGGAAACGCCACGATTGCTTGCTGCAGTGTCTATTCTCTAGGCTTTAGCTGCTCCACCTACTCTCTCTTAATGACTTTTTAACTGCAATATTAGTATAGCTGGGTGCTTAGCTGGATTTCAGCCGGTAAATACAGCATGTAATTTACTGCAGTATATTTGTTCGGAATGGACTTACATTGTTTACATATCAGTCGCTACTTGGATTGTTTACATATCAGCCGGTACTTGCCGTAATACCCATTGACTTTACGTTCAAGTTCTATAATGTAACGTTCAAAAATTTTCCAATTTTCAGTTGAGTACATGAAGTTACAAAGTGAAGAGCCCGATTAATTTCGAATTTTTATTGTTTAGTGTATTCAGTGAAATTACAAAGTGAGGAGTCCGATTATAATTGAGTACTGTATTATAATATATAATATACTATAATATACATATATAATATATAATACATAATATATAATACTCAATTATAATATAATTGAGTACTGTATATTTTACAATAATTCAAATGCCTAAAAGAAAAAGATGTTCTTTTATCGGACGACACACACGTAATCAAATAAATAATAGGCGCAGAATAAACAGTGGCGAAGTGGTTGAAAATGTTCCTGAAGTTGTTGCAAATGTTCCTGTTGTGGCTTCCGATAGTTCCTCGGATAATAACGTGGATATTAATCTTCAAGTTACGCTGGAAGAGGAATTGAAAAAACTAAAATTTTATGAGTGTCAGAATTGTTCTCGGGTTGTTATGCAAACAAATTCTACTGAGATATGTAAACAATGTAAGTCCATTCCGAACAAATTTACTGCAGTAAATTACATGGATCCAGGTACCATTCCAAATGAACTCAAAGATCTTACATATGTAGAACAGCTTTTAATTGCAAAAGTGCATCCTGTTATGCGTGTATATAGAGTAAAATCACGAGGTCTTCCGGGTCAATACGCGTACAAAGGTAACATCATTAATATCGGACAAGATGTTAATGAAATCGTGCGAAAACTGCCGCGTACTCCTGCTTCGTTAAGTTTGATAGTTATCAGGCGCGAAGGTTCCAGCGGTCATCGTGATTTTCATGTCAGACGATCCAAAATCATAAATGCTCTAAATTTTTTAAAACACAATAATCCTTTCTATGCCGACATCGATATTGATAATGAGCTTTTATTACAGCTGCCATTAGATGCCAGTATATATAATCAAATTCCTGCAGTTGAACTTGAAAATACAAACGACACTGAAGATGATCAATTGCAAGGAGTTTATGAAAGCCACATAACCAACAACATCAGATTGCAAGAAGCTCAGCGTATTCAAAATGCTGTCAATAACGTCATTCCATGGCCTAAAGGAACTAATGTTATCAATGAATTCACCTGCGAAGGTTATATAAGTATGGCATTTCCAACGCTATTTCCCTATGGATCGGCTGAATTGAACGATAACAGGCGTAATAAAAAACTTACAGTTAAAGAATATTTTCAATATTTAATAGAATATAAAGATCAGCGTTTTGCTAAAGACCCAAGGTTCCGATTTTTTGCTTTAAATACAGTTCAGCGACATGATGCTATTCAAAAAGGAACTATTTTTGCAAAAAAGTCGCATTTTAATGGAACCATAGCAGAGCTTAAAACTAAAATAGTAGAAAATCCTCAAATAATAACCAGTTTGAGTTTTTGGTGTGGGCAAATTTCTGGCACAAAGTCATACTGGTATCAGCGTAAATCAGAACTTGAAGCTATGCTCAAGCAGTGTAAAATGCCTACTGTATTTCTAACTTTAAGTGCTGCTGATTTGTGGTGGCCAGATTTGTCTCGGCTCTTGAATTGGAATTGTGAAGAAGAAGAATTATTAAGTGAATATCAAATAGCAGAAAAACGTCAACAACTTATAAACGATAATCCAGTGATCGTTGAAAACTATTTTACGTACCGTGCAACTTTTTTTATCAAAAACATTTTATGTTCAAAATTTGAAATTTCTGACTACTGGTTTCGTTTCGAATTTCAGCACAGAGGTTCATGCCATTTACATGGCCTTCTGTGGATATCTGGAGCACCAAACCCTGTAAGTTTTGACTCGGCCTCTGAACAAGAAGTTTTAAATGCTAAAATTTTCTATGATAATTTAGTAAGTGCAATCAATCCTCTGCCAACAATTCCTCCAGCACCTGTCCACCCTTCAAGAATTCGATCCACGGATGCAGCTCTTCATGACGACCGATCTCTATCTGAACTGTTGAACAGAGTTCAACGACATACCAGGTGCACAAGAGGTTACTGCCTTAAACTAGTTGGAACAGAATATGTTTGCAGGTTTAATTATCCCAAAGCCATTCAAGAAGAATCATCTCTAAAAAAAAATGATAAAGGTCATTGGATGTATACACCGGCTAGAAATGATGAATTGTTAAACAATTATAATCCGTTCATTTCACAAACATGGAGAGCTAACACTGATGTAAGTGTTATTACTTCAGAATATATGTTAGTGAAGTATTTAGCCAAATATGCATCCAAAGCAGAACCTGCATCAAAAAGTTTATCAGAAATGTTCCGTGAAATCGTTGATTCTCGAAATGATGTTGATCAATCTAATCGTGCGTACAAGAGTTTAATGATGAAGATAATAGGCGAAAGAGACATCGGTGCATGTGAAACCTGCCACCTACTTCTAGGAATTCCATTATTTCATTGCACACGAACATTTCAAGTGTTGGTTATCAGACAGGACGAATATGTTGCAGTGAACCAAACTGGACATAGTGATGATACTTCTTTCATTGCATTTTATCATACTAGACCAGAGCAGTTTAATGAGATTTCGTTATTCGAGTTTGCTAAAAATTATTCGAAGCGTGCTAATAATACAGTTAGTAAAAATAGAAAAGAAAAAGTAGTGCAGGTTTGTCCAAAGATAGATATGAGCTCCAGCAGCAGCAACAAAGAATTATTTTATAAACAACAACTAATGCTGCACAAATTTTGGCGTAATGAAACAGATTTGAAAAGTATTTGACGAGTCTTGGTATGATGCATTCCAACGACAAAATTTAGTTGAGCCGCCACCAATCGATATGCAAACTGATTCTGAAGATGACGATCTTGAAAATGAAAATATCGAAATTTTTGATGACATGGATTGGATGGCCATTGCAGAAGTAGTGCCTAATGGGCTACCAGCAACTGTTACTCTTGGAAATCGTGACATTGATCTTCTGCATAATTGGGATGCATCTTACAATGATTATCCGGATATCAAACATAACCATTCTTTTATAGAAAAAAGTCGAGAACGAATGGGAGACCATTGTCAACATATTCCAAGTGCAGATATTACTTTTAATGAGGAGCAACTTAGAATACTTTCATTTTTAGATTATCAATTATCTTCAAACGGCGATTGCACTGAAAAATTAGCAATTATCCAGGGAAAAGCTGGAACAGGTAAAAGCTGTGTTATTAATGAAATGGTTACACGTGTTAACTCAAAGCATGGACTTAATTCAGCTCTTTTGATGGCACCAACAGGCGTGGCTGCTAATAACATTAATGGAAAAACTCTGCACGATGCATTGAAAATTCCTGCAAATAATAAAAATTCTCTTACTCCACTCACTGGAGATATTAAAATTTCGTTTGAAACTGAATACGAAAATATTAAATTCGTGATTATAGACGAAGCAAGTATGCTCGGATTGACGTTATTTTTTAAAGTCGATCAAAGACTGAGAGAAGCTAAGCCACAATCTTCACATTTACCATTTGGAGGACTCTGTGTATATTTAGTTGGTGATTGGTCACAACTTCCTCCGGTTTGTGACCAAAGTCTTTACACTGTTGGAAAAAATGAATCAACTATTCAAGCAAGTCTTTTATATAAGCAATTTAAAAAAGTTTTTTCAAAAATAAATTATGCGACAGCAAGGAGAAGAGCAGAGATTTTTTAGAGAAACCCTAGAAAGAATTTCAAATGGTACAATCACACAAGAAGATTATAAGCTATTATCTACCCGATTCCATACTAACCACGTTGGAAATGATTTATTCAAAGATGCTGTATGCATTATGTCCAGAAATTCTGATATTGATAAATTTAATTATAATAAATTAGAAAGCTTAAAACAGCCGATTGCTTTAATAAATGCTATTCATAATTGCAATGAAGCCTCTGCAGCATCAACTGACGAAGCTCAAGGATTGTTTGCAAAATTGCATGTGTGCAAAGGTGCTCAAGTGATTTTGAGTACCAAAATCTTTGGGTAGCCAAAGGCTTGGCTAATGGCTCAGTTGGGACAATAACTGATATCGTCTATAAGCCTTACAATCGTATTAATAATTACAATGATGATATGCCTTTATGTATATTAGTAAATTTCAGAAAATACACAGGACCGACTCTTTACAATCGATCAATTCCAATTTTACCAGTAACAGCATCTTTTCAAAAATCAGGAGTTCACTGTTCCAGGAAACAATTTCCATTAATGCTTGGGTACGCGGTCAGCATTCATCGATCTCAAGGAATTACATTGGATACGGCTGTAGTCAATTTAGGAGACAAAGAATTTTCAGTTGGTTTATCTTACGTTGCACTGTCTCGTGTAAAAACTCTAGCTGGATTATTATTAAAACCAACATTTAATTTTAACAGACTCGAGAAAATTAATAAAAGCAAAAAGCAATGGCAGGAAGACGTGCAGAATTATCACGGCTTGAACAAATAGCAACACAATTTTAGTAGTAAAGAAATACAATAATTAATAATAAAATGTAATATTTGAAAGCAAAAATAAATACTATATATTTACTGTAAACTTTGTACTGAATTTTTCGTATTTCCACATTCCCAACATCGAGGGCTTCGCCCTTTTTATGCCCCAGGCATTCCTAGTAATTTGAAAATTAAATTTCCAAGTAAAAAACCTAATTAACTGGATTAAAATACTATTAATATCCACTCAACAAGCTACCTTCTTCAGTAAGCTATTGCTTACTGAGAACAAGCAAAGCTTAAGCTAAGCTATGAACAAAGGAGTTCATGAACAAAGGTTTTTAGATTTTGTTTTAGAGTATCCCTACTCAGTATTGACGTTTTGAGTGAATTTGAAAAATTAAATTTCCAAGTAAAAAACCTAATTAACTGGATTAATATACTATTAATATCCACTCAACAAGCTACCTTCTCCAGTAAGCTATTGCTTACTGAGAACAAGCAAAGCTTAAGCTAAGCTATGAACAAAGGAGTTCATGAACAAAGGTTTTTAGATTTTGTTTTAGAGTATCCCTACTCAGTATTGACGTTTTGAGTGAATTTGAAAAATTAAATTTCCAAGTAAAAAACCTAATTAACTGGATTAATATACTATTAATATCCACTCAACAAGCTACCTTCTCCAGTAAGCTATTGCTTACTGAGAACAAGCAATAGCTTAAGCTAAGCTATGAACAAAGGAGTTCATGAACAAAGGTTTTTAGATTTTGTTTTAGAGTATCCCTACTCAGTATTGACGTTTTGAGTGAATTTGAAAAATTAAATTTCCAGGTAAAAAAACCTAATTAACTGGATTAATGTACTATTAATATCCACTCAACAAGCTACCTTCTCCAGTAAGCTATTGCTTACTGAGAACAAGCAATAACTTAAGCTAAGCTATGAATAAAAGGAGTTCATGAACAAAGGTTTTTAGAATTGTTTTAGAGTATCCCTACTCAGTTTTGACGTTTTGAGTGAATTTGAAAAATTAAATTTCCAGGTAAAAAAACCTAATTAACTGGATTAATATACTATTAATATCCACTCAACAAGCTACCTTCTCCAGTAAGCTATTGCTTACTGAGAACAAGCAATAGCTTAAGCTAAGCTATGAACAAAGGAGTTCATGAACAAAGGTTTTTAGAATTGTTTTAGAGTATCCCTACTCAGTATTGACGTTTTGAGTGAATTTGAAAAATTAAATTTCCAGGTAAAAAAACCTAATTAACTGGATTAATATACTATTAATATCCACTCAACAAGCTACCTTCTCCAGTAAGCTATTGCTTACTGAGAACAAGCAATAACTTAAGCTAAGCTATGAATAAAAGGAGTTCATGAACAAATGTTTTTAGATTTTGTTTTAGAGTATCCCTACTCAGTATTGACGTTTTGAGTGAATTTGAAAAATTAAATTTCCAGGTAAAAAAACCTTCTTAACTGGATTATTATACTATTAATATGCACTCAACAAGCTACCTTCTCCAGTAAGCAATAACAAAGGAGTTCATTTTAATTAATTGTGTAGGATGTACGCCAATATTTGTGAAAGTGAAAATTATTCTTTTAGGAAACTATTTTTAAGATTTTAATTGTTTTCAAACGGAACAGCTGGCTTTTTGTGTAATGAAGGATGTGATTGAACGGTATTAATCAAATTTAATTGTACATTGTAAAATCGTTTTAAAATTCAATCTGCAATAAAGGATTTTATTGACCTCAACACGGGAAGAAAACTGGATTTATTAGTCAGCAGTAACTCAGTCTGAAATCAGATCGTTAACGTTCACACGTGACAGAACATTTCACAAATAACATGACGCATGACTAAACAATGGGACAAAACCGCGCAGTACTGCTCAGAGTTAAATTTGTAACTTAAGTACTTGTTTATGTGCTTCCTTATACGGATGCCTAGACGTACTTCCAATCGACTAATTGTATTTTTTATGGTTATTGGAAATCGAAAATAGACCTCAGCATAGACCTGGCTTCCGGGAGTCCATATTAGGCCACGGCAAAAAGAAGTTATAACGGTCTGCATATTAGTAAAAACGTTTTACTTATGTATTTTCTTGAAATTTATTATGAGTACTCTAAAACAGAATAATGCAACACTTTCGTATATATGTGCGTGATCCACGGTACAGGGTCAATAAAAAACAATATTTTATAAGTGTCAAGATTTAGCACGATTGCATGACGGGAAAAGAGTTAATTAGTTCTGAAATAAGTGAAGATATAAAAAATACATTTCCAGGACTTAAAACAAGCAGACGCAGGGTGTGCAGACTGGCTGCGCCTTTTGAGAGGATGTAGATGTCCCTTACGGAACCGAGTCTAACAAAAACACTTACGACTTTAACATTTACATTTAGGGAGGCGAAAATAGCCTCAATGTGCTTTTCGCCTTAAAATAACAAAAAACTTAAAACAAGCACCCGCAGGGTGTGCAGACTGGCTGCGCCTTTTGAGAGGATGTAGACGTCCCTTACGGAACCGAGTCTAACAAAAACACTTACGACTTTAACATTTACATTTAGGGAGGCGAAAATAGCCAAAATGTGCTTTTCGCCTTAAAATAACAAAAAAAACTTAAAACAAGCACCCGCAGGGTGTGCAGACTGGCTGCGCCTTTTGAGAGGATGTAGACGTCCCTTACGGAACCGAGTCTAACAAAAACACTTACGACTTTAACATTTACATTTAGGAGGCGAAAATAGCCTCAATGTGCTTTTCGCCTTAAAATAACAAAAAAACTTAAAACAAGCACCCGCAGGGTGTGCAGACTGGCTGCGCCTTTTGAGAGGATGTAGACATCCCTTGTGGAACCGAGTCTAACAATAACACTTACGACTTTAACATTTACATTTAGGGAGGCGGTAATAATCTCAATGTGCTTTTCGCCTTAAAATAACAAAAAAAAACTTAAAACAAGCACCCGCAGGGTGTGCAGACTGGCTGCGCCTTTTGAGAGGATGTAGACGTCTCTTGTGGAACCGAGTCTAACAAAAACACTTACGACTTTAACATTTACATTTAGGGAGGCGGTAATAATCTCAATGTGCTTTTCGCCTTAAAATAACAAAAAAAAACTTAAAACAAGCACCCGCAGGGTGTGCAGACTGGCTGCGCCTTTTGAGAGGATGTAGACGTCTCTTGTGGAACCGAGTCTAACAAAAACACTTACGACTTTAACATTTACATTTAGGGAGGCGAAAATAGCCTCAATGTGCTTTTCGCCTTAAAATAACAAAAAAGAACTTAAAACAAGCACCCGCAGGGTGTGCAGACTGGCTGCGCCTGTTGAGAGGATGTAGATGTCCCTTGCGGAACCGAGTCTAACAAAAACACTTACGACTTTAACATTTACATTTAGGGAGGCGAAAATAGCCTCAATGTGCTTTTCGCCTTAAAATAACAAAAAAACTTAAAACAAGCACCCGCTTTAACTGGCTGCGCCTTTTGAGAGGATGTAGACGTCCTTGCGGAACGAGTCTAACAAAAACACTTACGACTTTAACATTTACATTTAGGGAGGCGAAAATAGCCTCAATGTGCTTTTCGCCTTAAAATAACAAAAAAAACTTAAAACAAGCACCCGCAGGGTGTGCAGACTGGCTGCGCCTTTTGAGAGGATGTAGACGTCCCTTGCGGAACCGAGTCTAACAAAAACACTTACGACTTTAACATTTACATTTAGGGAGGCGAAAATAGCCTCAATGTGCTTTTCGCCTTAAAATAACAAAAAAGAACTTAAAACAAGCACCCGCAGGGTGTGCAGACTGGCTGCGCCTTTTGAGAGGATGTAGACATCCCTTGTGGAACCGAGTCTAACAATAACACTTACGACTTTAACATTTACATTTAGGGAGGCGAAAATAGCCTCAATGTGCTTTTCGCCTTAAAATAACAAAAAAGAACTTAAAACAAGCACCCGCAGGGTGTGCAGACTGGCTGCGCCTTTTGAGAGGATGTAGACGTCCCTTGCGGAACCGAGTCTAACAAAAACACTTACGACTTTAACATTTACATTTAGGGAGGCGAAAATAGCCTCAATGTGCTTTTCGCCTTAAAATAACAAAAAAAAACTTAAAACAAGCACCCGCAGGGTGTGCAGACTGGCTGCGCCTTTTGAGAGGATGTAGACGTCTCTTGCGGAACCGAGTCTAACAAAAACACTTACGACTTCAACATTTACATTTAGGGAGGCGGTAATAATCTCAATGTGCTTTTCGCCTTAAAATAACAAAAAAGAACTTAAAACAAGCACCCGCAGGGTGTGCAGACTGGCTGCGCCTTTTGAGAGGATGTAGACGTCTCTTGTGGAACCGAGTCTAACAAAAACACTTACGACTTTAACATTTACATTTAGGGAGGCGGTAATAATCTCAATGTGCTTTTCGCCTTAAAATAACAAAAAAGAACTTAAAACAAGCACCCGCAGGGTGTGCAGACTGGCTGCGCCTTTTGAGAGGATGTAGACGTCTCTTGTGGAACCGAGTCTAACAAAAACACTTACGACTTTAACATTTATATTTAGGGAGGCGAAAATAGCCTCAATGTGCTTTTTGCCTTAAAATAACAAAAAAAAAACTTAAAACAAGCACCCGCAGGGTGTGCAGACTGGCTGCGCCTTTTGAGAGGATGTAGACGTCCCTTGCGGAACCGAGTCTAACAAAAACACTTACGACTTTAACATTTACATTTAGGGAGGCGAAAATAGCCTCAATGTGCTTTTCGCCTTAAAATAACAAAAAAAAAACTTAAAACAAGCACCCGCAAGGTGTGCAGACTGGCTGCGCCTTTTGAGAGGATGTAGACGTCTCTTGTGGAACCGAGTCTAACAAAAACACTTACGACTTTAACATTTATATTTAGGGAGGCGAAAATAGCCTCAATGTGCTTTTTGCCTTAAAATAACAAAAAAAAACTTAAAACAAGCACCCGCAGGGTGTGCAGACTGGCTGCGCCTTTTGAGAGGATGTAGACGTCCCTTGCGGAACCGAGTCTAACAAAAACACTTACGACTTTAACATTTACATTTAGGGAGGCGAAAATAGCCTCAATGTGCTTTTCGCCTTAAAATAACAAAAAAAACTTAAAACAAGCACCCGCAGGGTGTGCAGACTGGCTGCGCCTTTTGAGAGGATGTAGACGTCCCTTACGGAACCGAGTCTAACAAAAACACTTACGACTTTAACATTTACATTTAGGGAGGCGAAAATAGCCTCAATGTGCTTTTCGCCTTAAAATAACAAAAAAAAACTTAAAACAAGCACCCGCAGGGTGTGCAGACTGGCTGCGCCTTTTGAGAGGATGTAGACATCCCTTGTGGAACCGAGTCTAACAATAACACTTACGACTTTAACATTTACATTTAGGGAGGCGGTAATAATCTCAATGTGCTTTTCGCCTTAAAATAACAAAAAAAAAAACTTAAAACAAGCACCCGCAGGGTGTGCAGACTGGCTGCGCCTTTTGAGAGGATGTAGACGTCCCTTGCGGAACCGAGTCTAACAAAAACACTTACGACTTTAACATTTACATTGAGGTAGGTGATAATAACCTCAATGTACTTTTCGCCTTAAAATAACAAAAAAAACTTAAAACAAGCAGACGCGTACGAACCTTGTAAGCCCAATGCCAACATCTGTACCTTGTGAGAAATTATTCTTTTGAAAATCACAATCACTCAAGAAGATGACTAGGCAGCGTCTTGCAAATATTATAGAAAACAAGTTATAAATTTGTTTGTATTTTTCTATAGCTGTATTAAAATTAGGCCCTATTCCCAAATGTTGTTCTTAAGTGTGTTAGGCCTATCGAAACGGTCACTGACGGCGATGGTTCACTAGGATTGCTCGCTTAATCTGCAAACAATTTTTTTTAATCTGCTTAAAAATGAATTTTTAAAATTGCTTCAATAATATTTTAAAAGGTTATTATCGATCAGGTTAGAGCCTGTGATTCGGGACCACCAGTGGTCCGCAAGCAGAATTAACAACTTAATTCTAATTGAATTAAACAAAAAATAAATGAATAAAAACTGTTCACAAAAAATGGCTACTACACTTATACTTTACACTCTATCAGACTGTAACTTATAAGCCAAACTTTCTAAAAACATTTCAGCGTCCAGACAAAAATATAATACTTCCAGGATATGGGGATGACGGTCTATTCACTAAACAAGTGTCCAGTTGGCATGAAAGCGAGAGGAATTCTTTTAAGGTTAAGGACTAAATGATTAAAAGTCATCAGTACATGAAAGCGAGAGGAATTCTTTTAAGGTTAAGGACTAAATGATTAAAAGTCATCAGTACATGAAAGCGAGAGGAATTCTTTTAAGGTTAAGGACTAAATGATTAAAAGTCATCAGTACATGAAAGCGAGAGGAATTCTTTTAAGGTTAAGGACTAAATGATTAAAAGTCATCAGTACATGAAAGCGAGAGGAATTCTTTTAAGGTTAAGGACTAAATGATTAAAAGTCATCAGTACATGAAAGCGAGAGGAATTCTTTTAAGGTTAAGGACTAAATGATTAAAAGTCATCAGTACATGAAAGCGAGAGGAATTCTTTTAAGGTTAAGGACTAAATGATTAAAAGTCATCAGTACATGAAAGCGAGAGGAATTCTTTTAAGGTTAAGGACTAAATGATTAAAAGTCATCAGTACATGAAAGCGAGAGGAATTCTTTTAAGGTTAAGGACTAAATGATTAAAAGTCATCAGTACATGAAAGCGAGAGGAATTCTTTTAAGGTTAAGGACTAAATGATTAAAAGTCATCAGTACATGAAAGCGAGAGGAATTCTTTTAAGGTTAAGGACTAAATGATTAAAAGTCATCAGTACATGAAAGCGAGAGGAATTCTTTTAAGGTTAAGGACTAAATGATTAAAAGTCATCAGTACATGAAAGCGAGAGGAATTCTTTTAAGGTTAAGGACTAAATGATTAAAAGTCATCAGTACATGAAAGCGAGAGGAATTCTTTTAAGGTTAAGGACTAAATGATTAAAAGTCATCAGTACATGAAAGCGAGAGGAATTCTTTTAAGGTTAAGGACTAAATGATTAAAAGTCATCAGTACATGAAAGCGAGAGGAATTCTTTTAAGGTTAAGGACTAAATGATTAAAAGTCATCAGTACATGAAAGCGAGAGGAATTCTTTTAAGGTTAAGGACTAAATGATTAAAAGTCATCAGTACACGTTAATAGAAATCACCTTTTATTTCATATTTATGCCGCTAGTGCTGAGTGCACCAGTGCAAGGCGACCGCATTTTATTTATTACAGTACCATTGTACAGTACTGTACTAATGTACTTCTATTTTCTATTCTTACCTTCCCCCCTCAGCCAGTTTGGACATTTCCCTCTTCTCTTAGCCGTCTCTTCCGTCATCGTAGGCCTATATTCGCTTTACTTTTTACAGAGTAGGCAACCAAATTCATCTCGTTACTGAACCTAACTCAAACCAATGATAAAAACTTGCAATGTGATTCCTTTATTAGGCAAAATTATGAATGAAATAAGATGTTTTTTCGTGTTTAATGGGTAAAACAAATGATACTACAACATCAACACAGTAATACTGTTGTAATATATCGGTATAAAACTTTGTTACAAAATTTAAGTATTAAAATAAATATAAAAATAAAATTTATATATTTAATAAATTTATCAGAGGTCGCACCTATTGAGAGGATTTAACGCACACTAGCTGCACACTCGCGGTACCCGAGTCTAACACTTACACTTACAACACTACACTCACGACTTTAACACTTTACACTCACACTTACATTTAGGGAGGCGATAATAGCCTCAATGTGCTTTTATAAAAAAAAATCAAAATCAGTGTATCAATCAATGTATGTATCGTTTACATTTGATGACATTTTGTGTCCATTGAATTCGCAAATGTTAAAAAAACAACATTCTTCATGTTTTTCTTAAAAATCACTGACTTGTAAAAACGTATTTTAATGAAACAAAATTTGATATTTAAACATCCTGGAACATGATAATATCTGTATGAACATCCTTCTACTTTAAACGTTATTTTTTTTATATAATACATGTATGTATAAAACCTAGTCTGATATTTTATTTACAAAATTACATTGATGTAAATGTACAAACAACATTGACTATCTACTAAAGGTAGTACCCTAAATATCACAATTATGTTTAGATTTTAAATACACTCCCTTTTTCAGTAACTGGAAAAGTTATTGCAAAATTATAGTAGACTAATCAATTACTAACTAATTATAAATATCCTCAAAATTCATTTTATTACCAATTTCTTTAACATTTTTGAAATCCCCGCTTCCGTAAAAACCGGTTTACCCCACAGAAAAATCTATTACTGCACCATTAATTTAGCTCAATTAGAAAATCCAGGAATTTGTATTTTTTTTTAAATTATCTATGCCTTTGCAAAGTAATAAAAATAACAATTAATTGTTAATAAAGTAATATTTGAAAATGAAACAATACATATGTCAATGTTTAATAATGAAGGACAGTGGATAAAGTGTAACAAAAATACTTATTTTATTTTTCCGCCAACTGAAGTTTGATCAAAAATAAGTTTCCAACAGCGCTTGCGTTGATAATACGAGAAGTTACCGGTGACTGAACATCTGAAATGTTATACTAGCCTAATTACGTTTTTAGGTAGCCCTAGATTAAAAATACAAAAAAGTTGTGTTAAAAATTTCAACACTTATAGAAACAAAATGGCTGCAAAAACAACTTCTATGCCCATTTAGCCTACGTTAATGCCCTTTCTTTTGCAGCTTAAATAATTGTAAAACATGTGTTCCATTTTTATTAAAAATAACAATTAAATTAAAACATAAACTTATAATATAATTCTTTTGAGCAAAATTTTATTGCCCTTTGTATCTGCAAATTTTGTTTTACTCCATTTTGTTTCTGTAAACAACAGGGTGATGAAATTTTCACATAACATATTTTGTAACTTTATTAAAAAGTATGTAAAGTTTTCAAAAAAATCTGTTACGATATAAGCAAATAATAACATTAGATGCGTATAAATCTTTGGGTGACACCCCGTAGGCATTCTGTGACAATCATTATGTTTTTCTTATGAAATAAACAGATACATTTTGAACAGTATGAATTAAATTTTGAGAGTCTTTTAACACGATTTAACACGAACATAGTTAAGTATCAACTGCCTGAACAGTATTTTCTTGTCTGAATGAATTCGCACTGATCTTATCAATATTAGATTACTGTAATTTAGATATTATTAATATTATTATTAATATTATTATTATTATTATTATTATTATTATTATTATTATCATTATTATTATTTTTATTATTATTATTATTCTTCATCCGGATCACCCACTTTGGGGTACGCCAAATCAATTACTTTGATGTGCGCTAGCTGCCTTCCGCTGTATCCAATACTGCTTCATTCTATCCGAGGCTGCCTTCCTTCTTTCATCCGAGACTGCCCCGCCCCTTTTAGATGTTGGTTTTTCTTGGAACCTTAGGTTTTCATTATGTAAAAGTTTTCGCAGTTTAAGTACATCGTCAATCATCTCATCTGATATCGCCAGCTCAGTTAAGTCCTCCTGGACCCGCCTGAACCAATTACTCTTCGTTTTCCGATCTCTGAAGAAAGCAAAGATCCGCCTAGTAAGTCTACTGCTGTTCATCCTACTAATAGAGCCATAAAAACTAAGTCGTCTTTTCCTCATGCTATCTGAAAGTCTCTCAATTTTGAGATACAGGTTTTTATTAGAAATCAACTTTACTTCATTATTTCTAAAGTTTTGGCCCGATATCTTCCTTCCTAACCTTCTTTCCTTCTTCTCCAGGTTGTCCAGTAATCCCTTATTATTGAGTGTAAGAGTTTCAGATGCATATAAAGCCTCTGGTTTGATCACAGTTTTATAATGCTTAAGTTTGGAATTCCAGGATAGCGATTTCTTGTTATACACCTCTTTGGTTAATTGAAACGCCAATTCCATTTTACACATCCTGGATTCCAATGCTCTCTTTTCTAAGGCGTTCCAGCTGATCCATTCACCCAGATATTTGAAGTGGTCAAATCTCTCGATTTTATGACTACCAACTCCCAGATGTCGTGGTGCATTTTTAATATTCGTTAGTATTTTGGTTTTCTCAAATGAGATTCGGAGACCTACTTTAATGGCTTGCTTCTGCAACTCTTTAATTTGTAATTCTGCCTCGGACCAGTCCTTGGCTATGAGAGCCAGATCATCCGCAAAAGCCAGGCAGTTACACTTCAGTCCTTTGGTCCCCATTTTGATTCCACTGCCTTCCTTCAGATTTTGATTCCACTCTCTAACCACCTTCTCCAGCACACAATTAAATAATAGCGGTGATAAACCATCACCTTGTCTGACTCCAGTTCTGATCAGAAATGGTTCTGACACTTGTCCCGTAAATTTCACTTTAGAATATGTGTCTGTTAAGGTGGACTTAATTATATTCGTAGTTTTGTTATCCAGGCCTAATCCCTCAATATTGATATGAGTGAAGTCCTATCAATGGAGTCATATGCTTTCTGGAAGTCAATGAATGCTATTACATACGTTTTACTCGAGAGTTTACAATAGGTCATGACACTTTTAAGGTTAAAAATCTGCTCCGCACATGATCTACCCTTCTAAATCCACCCTGATACTCCCCTAGTTGGCAGTCCAGCTGTGGTTCTGCTCTCATCAGTAACGCCTTCGAAAATATCTTATACGTTACTTCCAGTAACGAAATTCCCCTATAATTGTTCGGGTCTGTTTTTGAACCTTTCTTGTGGAGTGGATGTATTATTATTATTATTATTTTTATTATTATTACTACCACCACCGCCGCCACCACTACATAAAATATTATGCAATTTATGGTAATCGGCCAAGACATATAATATGATTTTTACTACTCGACACTCTAGGCGACATATAACTGACCGTGGGAGAAGCACGGAGTTTCCAAATATATTCCTGCAACTCTTAACGTCTGACTCTGTGACTCATTAATTGTCATTGTAAATTCCAACTTCATTTGAAACTTAAGTCTTTTAAATTGGAAAGTCAGGTTGTTTGGAATTATAAGGAGAGCACTATAGGGATTTTCACAAAATTTTCAATTAAAATCATTGCAAATATAAGCTCACAAACAATAATTTTGTAATAAATAATAACAGGGATTAAGATTTTTAAAACAGGAATACGTCTGTGTTCATAAACCATGTTAATTCCAAATTTCATCTCAAACGGTCTGGTAGTTAATTCAATGCGTGATTGTATAACAAACATACTTCAGACTTATAATATTATATTAAGAAGTATAAAATATTATTAAAACGTCACTGTTGTATAGTTAACACGTTTCAAAAAACTAAATACTGATATTTAAGTTAGACTGGGTAAAATTTTAATTTTAATCATATTATATTTCTGAAAGTTTGTGTGTTTGTTATTCAATCACGCTTTAATCACTGGACCAATTGAGATGAAATTTTGTACGAAAATGGTTTAGGTATCTGAGATAAACATAGGCCTATTCTCGTTTTAAAAAACGTCATTATACTACTTACCCAGCCCAACATAATTATGTAGTATTTAGTTTTGTGGCATGTGTTAACTGTACAATAGTGACGTTTTATATATTTAATTACTGTTTATTGGACCTGAGATTTAGGTACCTGAGATGGACATAGATCTAATCCCATTTTAATAATCTTAATACGTGTTTTATTTATTGCAAAAGTATTTTGCTTTTAATGTTACATTTTCAATTATTTTAGTTGAAATTTTTGTCAAAACTGACTCTAATTTGTTACTTTGTGTTGAATTTTCGATATTAAATGTAAAAAAATCCATACGCAGAGTGCAGATTACGATACGTTAAAATTGCTATAATTGTAAGTATTTTCTCTTTATGAAAGTCTGGTTTGATTTATTGTTTGTAGTTTTGTTATTGTAAATTTCATTAGATCAAATAATCACAATCTGGTGTTTCTCATTTAAGACTTTTCAATGCTTTCGACGCAGAGTGCAGAATATATCACATATACAATTTTATTAGGATACTTTAATTGTAATTTAGTATATATATTTGTGTAATTACATTATATGAAAAAATGGTAAACATACAGTGTAGCATGTCCTGGATTTTTCGATATTTTTTTATACTAAAACGCTTTATTACATGCCCAAAAGCAAGAATCCAAAATATAAAAGCGCGGAAACCACGAGAAGTGCGATAAAAATCGAAAATAAAAGTGACCGACATAACCTCAAAATTGCTACCGCGCGAAAGTCGGTAAGGTGTTGTAGATCGGTAAAACAATAAATATACGTCTAATAATACGGATTTTGGGTGATACGAAATCCATTTTTTTAAAAAGAATACCCCATAACCTAACTGATACGGTTTGTAGGCCTAACACGGTGTTGCGTAAAAAAAACCTTTATTTTTTTAAAGAGTACTCCCATAACGTAACTGACACGGTTGTTATGCCTAACACGGTGATGTGTGAAAAAAACTTTATATATATTTTTTTAAAGAACATTCAACAACCTAACTGACAAGGTTGCTCCGTGCTTCTCCCACGGTCAGTTATATGTTGCCTGTTTTAAAGTGTCGAGTAGCAGAAGTTTATATGTATTTCCAAAAAACCATAAATCTTACAATATTGTATACAGAAATATATTAAACTGAAATAAAGTTATTCTGATTTTCAAAATCTACTCTAAATTTTATTATCTTTAATGTATATTATGATTGCGGGGAAAGCCGTGACAGGTAACAGCTAGTAGGCTATGTAATAAACGTACAAAACGTCACCGTTGTACAGTAAACACATGCCACATCACTAAATACGAAATAAATAAGTTGGACTGGGTAAGTAGTATAATGGCCTTTAAAATAATTTGAATATTTATTATTTACACCTACCAATATATATATATATATATATATATATATATATATATATATATATATTAAACGTAAAAAACGTTACTGTTGTACAGTTAACACAATATCACAAAACTTCATACAAAATAATTAAGATGGGCTGGGTAAGTAGTATGCTTACGTTTTTTTAGAACGGGAATACTTTGTTCATCTCAGGTACCTAAACCATGTTCATACGAAATTTCAACTCAGTCGGTGAAGTAGTTACCGCGCGAATAAATAACAAACAAAAAAACAAATTTCAGAAATATAATGATTAAGAATAAGATTACTGATAATTTTTAATAATTTTACGATTAAAAAACAAATAATTTATTTTGTACATTCTATTATTTTGAAAGAATGTATTTTAAACGATTTTGAAATTAAAGTGTTATAAAAATGAAAAATTACTTAAAATAATAGTTTTTTTCAAATTTTCGATGAATACTTACTAAATATTACTTTATTTTTTACATATTTTTTTTGGCATTTCATATGTTGAATACATTTGAATTTCTTTTATTAAGAACACATGTGAAATGATTATTTTTATATATAGTAATAGTCTTTGTTGTATAACATTAACTGCAGTAAAAGTTTGAATGTGAATTAATTTTTAAAGCTTTTTAAACTAGTAAAAATAAAAATGAATAAAAGGAAGTACGCCAGTACAGCCTAGATATAACAATCAGGCCATACTAGGGTACTTCCTAATAACACAAAACAAGAAAGTGGTATATGAAACTAAGGTATTAAAAAAAAAGTTCAATTGAGAACATTGGTTTTGATTTGATTTATCGTCTCCTTTAAAAACATTTAACACTCAAATTTTACATCTTTAATATTGTATTTGGTTTTTTCAGCAAAACTGTGTGTTTCAACAAAAAAAATAATATTTGGGTACTTAATAAGACCAAAAAATAACGATGAAAATTAGTGAAATGTAATTAGATTTAATAATTTACTTTAAGTTTAGCGCTTAGCGCTTTCTAGCGGATATTTATTGAACTACTTAGCAGAATTTTTGACTAATGGTAATTAATGAAAAGGAATGAGATCTAAATAATTTATTTCAAGTTCAGCGCTATCTATCGGATTTTTAATAAACTACTTCAAGTTTTAGAATGGTGATAATTCATGAATTATTTTCATTAAAATATTGATCTTATATTTAATAACTGAATGAATTATTTTATTTTATTTGTTTAATGCAAAGTATTGTTGCAAGAACTTGATATATAAATAAATAATTTGAAAACAGTACTGTACGTCTTTTAAAGCGTAAGGAAAACTATATCGAACACAATGTTCTCGCTTGTAATTCTTTCCCATGCAACAAATACGGTTAGCTTGAAGTATGTTTAGTGGGAGGGTTTTGCGTGATACAATAAGGGCAGGACTCGGGGTTTTTGTTTTATAATAACTAGCTGTTGGCCGTTGCGGCTTTGCCTGCAATTATAATGTAAGCAATAAAATTTATAGTCGATTTTCAAAATCAGAATAGGTCATTTCATTATAATATATTGCTATATACAATATTATACGATTTATGGTTTTCGGCCACAAAAATGAAAAATTACTTAAAATAATAATAGTTTTTTTTCAAATTTTCGATGACTACTTGCTAAATATTATTTTATTTTTTTCATATTTTTTTGGCATTTCATATGTTGAATACATTTCAATTTCTTTTATTTAGAACACAAGTGAAATGATTAGTTTTATATATAGTAATAGTCTTTGTTGCATAACATTAACTGCAGTAAAAGTTTGAATGTGAATTAATTTTTTAAGCTTTTTAAACTAGTAAAAATAAAAATGAATAAAAGGAAGTACGCCAGTACAGCCTAGATATAACAATCAGGCCATACTAGAGTACTTCCTAATAACATACAACAAGAAAGTGGTATATGAAACTAAGGTATTAAAAAAAAAGTTCAATTGAGAACATTGGTTTTGATTTGATTTACCGTCTCGTTTAAAAACATTTAACACTCAAATTTTACATCTTTAATATTGTATTTGGTTTTTTCAGCAAAACTGTGTGTTTCAATAAAAAAAATAATATTTGGGTACTTAATAAGACCAAAAAATAACGATGAAAATTAGTGAAATATAATTAGATTTAATAATTTACTTTAAGTTTAGCGCTTTCTAGCGGATATTTATTGAACTACTTAGCAGAATTTTTGACTAATGGTAATTAATGAAAAGGAATGAGATCTAAATAATTTATTTCAAGTTCAGCGCTATCTATCGGATTTTTAATAAACTACTTCAAGTTTTAAAATGGTGATAATTCATGAATTATTTTCATTAAAATATTGATCTTATATTTAATAACTGAATGAATTATTTTATTTTATTTGTTTAATGCAAAGTATTGTTGCAAGAACTTGATATATAAATAAATAATTTGAAAACAGTACTGTACGTCTTTTAAAGCGTAAGGAAAACTATATCGAACACAATGTTCTCGCTTGTAATTCTTTCCCATGCAACAAATACGGTTAGCTTGAAGTATGTTTAGTGGGAAGGTTTTGCGTGATACAATAAGGGCAGGACTCGGGGTTTTTGTTTTATAATAACTAGCTGTTGACCGTTGCGGCTTTGCCTGCAATTATAATGTAAGCAATAAAATTTATAGTCGATTTTCAAAATCAGAATAGGTCATTTCATTATAATATATTGCTATATACAATATTATACGATTTATGGTTTTCGGCCACAAAAATGAAAAATTACTTAAAATAATAATAGTTTTTTTTCAAATTTTCGATGACTACTTGCTAAATATTATTTTATTTTTTTCATATTTTTTTGGCATTTCATATGTTGAATACATTTCAATTTCTTTTATTTAGAACACAAGTGAAATGATTAGTTTTATATATAGTAACAGTCTTTGTTGTATAACATTAACTGCAGTAAAAGTTTGAATGTGAATTAATTTTTTAAAGCTTTTTAAACTAGTAAAAATAAAAATGAATAAAAAGAAGAACGGCAGTATAGTCAAGATATAACAGTCAGACTATACTGCCGTTCTCCTTAATAATACACAACATGAAAGTGGTATATGAAACTATGATATATTGAAACGTTCCCCTCTTGAGAACATTGGTTTTGATTTGATTTATCGTCTCCTTTAAAAACATTTAACACTCAAATTTTACATCTTTAATATTGTATTTGGTTTTTTCAGCAAAACTGTGTGTTTCAATAAAAAAATAATATTTGGGTACTTAATAAGACCAAAAAATAACGATGAAAATTAGTGAAATATAATTAGATTTAATAATTTACTTTAAGTTTAGCGCTTTCTAGCGGATATTTATTGAACTACTTAGCAGAATTTTTGACTAATGGTAATTAATGAAAAGGAATGAGATCTAAATAATTTATTTCAAGTTCAGCGCTATCTATCGGATTTTTAATAAACTACTTCAAGTTTTAGAATGGTGATAATTCATGAATTATTTTCATTAAAATATTGATCTTATATTTAATAACTGAATGAATTATTTTATTTTATTTGTTTAATGCAAAGTATTGTTGCAAGAACTTGATATATAAATAAATAAATTGAAAACAGTACTGTACGTCTTTTAAAGCGTAAGGAAAACTATATCGAACACAATGTTCTCTTGTAATTCTTTCCCATGCAACAAATACGGTTAGCTTGAAGTATGTTTAGTGGGAGGGTTTTGCGTGATACAATAAGGGCAGGACTCGGGGTTTTTGTTTTATAATAACTAGCTGTTGGCCGTTGCGGCTTTGCCTGCAATTATAATGTAAGCAATAAAATTTATAGTCGATTTTCAAAATCAGAATAGGTCATTTCATTATAATATATTGCTATATACAATATTATACGATTTATGGTTTTCGGTCAAGACATATAAATTTTTGCTACTCGATACGCTAAAACAGGGTCATGTCATATTTTAATAAAATACAGTATTATTAAAAAGTCATTTTTATAAAATTAAACTGGAATAGTATTGTGTTTATCTCAGATACCTAAAACGTGTTCACACCAAATGTAATCTCATTTGGTCCAATAGTTAAAGTGTGATTGAGTAACAAACAAATAAACAAAAACAAACTTTCGGAAGTATAATATGATTAGCTTTTACCCGTCACGGCTTTGCCCGCAATCGTAATATACATTAAAGGTCATGCATCCCCGTGTTAGTTAAGTTATGGAGTACTCTTTAAAAAAAATTAAGGTTTTTACCTGCATCACCGTTTATCCCAACAACCGTGTCAGTTAGGTTTTGGAGTACTCTTTTTTAAAAAATAAAAAAAGTTTTTTTTAATGCATCACCGTGTTAGGCCTAACAACCATGTTAGTTAGCTTATGAATTATTCTGTAAAAAAATATAAAGAATTTTCACGCATCACTATGTTAGGCCTAACAACCATGTCAGTTAGGAAATGTAGTATTCTTTAAAAAAATATAAAGGTTTTTTTACACATCACCGTGTTTGGCCTAACAACCGTGACAGTTAGGATATGTAGCCTAATATTCTTTAAAAAAATATAAAGGTTTTTTCACGCATCACCGTGTTAGGCCCAACAACCGTGTCAGGATATGTATTATTCTTTAAAAAAATATAAAGGTTTTTTCACGCATCATCGTATTCGGCCTAACAACCGTGTCAGTTAGGTTATTCTTTTAAAAAATGGGTTTCCTATCACCCAAACCCGTGTTAGACGTATTTTTATTGTTTTACCGATCTACAACACGGTACCGATTTTCGCCGGTAGCAATTTGAGGTTATGTTGGTCACTTTTATTTTCGATTTTTATCGTACTTCTCGTGCTTTCATGTTTTGGATTCTTGCATTTGGGCACACAATAAAGCATTTTAGTAACAAAAATATTGAAAAATCCAATAGATACTGCACTGCATATTTACCATTTTTTCATATAATGTAATTACACAAATATATATACTACCTTTCAATTAAAGTATCCTAATAAAATTGTAGCCTATATGTTATATATTCTGCACTCTGCATCAAAAACATTAAAAAGTCTTAAATGAAAAATACCAGATTGTGATTATTAGATGTTAATGTAACATTAAAAACAATAATTTTGCAATAAATAAAACACAGATTAAGATTTGTAAAATGGGATTAGATCTATGTCCATCTCAGGTGCCTAAATCTCATGTTCAGTAAACAGTAATTAAACCTAACTACAGTTAACACATGTCACAAAACTAAGTGCTAATAATTATTTAGGGCTGGGTAAGTAGTATAATGACGTTTTTTTAAAACATGAATAGGCCTATGTGTATCTCAGATCTTAAACCATACTCGTACCAAATTTCATCTTAATTGGTCCAGTGGTTAAAGCGTAATTGAATAACAAACAAACACACAAATTTTCAGAAATATAATACGAATAAAATATTTTTCTTTTATAAAAGATTTACAAATATTTTTTAAATTTAAATTCTGATATATTATATTAAGTTATGTATCATCTCTATTTTGTAAATATATTATAATTTCACAATTATTCTGAAACAAATATCACGTGCACTTAACATGTGTAAAAATCAAAACTTTTATTTTTGGTTACCCTCAACAACTAGTCATGGGTCTGGAATATTCCACAGTAAATTCACGGTGGAAATTCCATAATGCACACCTTATAATAAACAGCTAATAATGACTGATTATTATTATTATTATTATTATTACTATTACTATTACTATTACTATTACTACTACTTTTACTATTACTATTACTATAACTATAACTATAACTATAACTATAACTATTACTATTACTATTACTATTACTATTACTATTACTATTACTATTACTATTACTATTACTATTACTATTACTATTACTATTACTATTACTATTACTATTACTATTACTATTACTATTACTATTACTATTACTATTACTATAACTATTACTATTACTATTACTATTACTATTACTATTACTATTAGTATTACTATTACTATTACTATTACTATTACTATTACTATTACTATTACTATTACTATTACTATTACTATTACTATTACTATTACTATTACTATTACTATTACTATTACTATTACTATTACTATTACTATTACTATTACTATTACTATTACTATTACTATTACTATTACTATTACTATTACTATTACTATTACTATTACTATTACTATTACTATTACTATTACTATTACTATTACTATTACTATTACTATTACTATTACTATTACTATTACTATTACTATAACAATAACTATAACTATAACTATAACTATAACTATAACTATATCTATTACTATTACTATTACTATTACTATTACTATTACTATTACTATTACTATTACTATTACTATTATTATTACTATTACTATTACTATTACTATTACTATTACTTTTACTATTACTATTACTATTACTATTACTATTAGTATTACTATTACTATTACTATTACTATTACTATTACTATTACTATTACTATTACTATTACTATTACTATTACTATTACTATTACTATTACTATTACTATTACTATTACTATTACTATTACTATTACTATTATTATTACTATTAGTATTACTATTACTATTACTATTACTATTACTATTACTATTATTATTACTATTACTTTTACTATTACTACTACTATTACTATTACTATTACTATTACTATTACTATTAGAATTACTATTACTATTACTATTACTATTACTATTACTATTAGTATTACTATTACTGTTACTATTACTATTACTATAACTATTATTATTACAATTACTATTACTACAACTATAACTATAACTATAACTATAACTATAACTATAACTATAACTATAACTATAACTATTACTATTACTATTACTATTACTATAACTATAACTATTACTATTACTATAACTATTACTATTACTATTACTATTACTATTACTATTACTATTACTATTACTATTACTATTACTATTACTATTACTATTACTATTACTATTACTATTACTATTACTATTACTATAACTATTATTATTACTATTACTATTACTACAACTATAACTACAACTACAACTACAACTATAACTATAACTATAACTATAACTATAACTATAACTATAACTATAACTATAACTATAACTATAACTATTACTATTACTATTACTATTACTATTACTATTACTATTACTATTACTATTACTATTACTATTACTATTACTATAACTATTACTATAACTATTACTATAACTATTACTATTACTATAACTATTACTATTACTATTACTATTACTATAACTATTACTATAACTATTACTATAACTATTACTATAACTATTACTATTACTATTACTATTACTATAACTATTACTATTACTATTACTATTACTATTACTATTACTATTACTATTACTATTACTATTACTATTACTATTACTATTGCTATTACTATTACTATTACTATTACTATTACTATTACTATTACTATTACTATTACTATTACTATTACTATTACTATTACTATTACTATTACTATTACTATTACTATTACTATTACTATTACTATTACTATTACTATTACTATTACTATTACTATTACTATTACTATTACTATTACTATTGCTATTACTATTACTATTACTATTACTATTACTATTACTATTACTATTACTATTACTATTACTATTACTATTACTATTACTATTACTATTACTATTACTATTACTATTACTATTACTATTACTATTACTATTACTATTACTATTACTATTACTATTACTATTACTATTACTATTACTATTACTATTACTATTACTATTACTATTACTATTACTATTACTATTACTATTACTATTACTTACTATTACTATTACTATTACTATTACTATTACTATTACTATTACTATTACTATTACTTATTACTGTACTATTACTATTACTATTACTATTACTATTACTATTACTATTACTATTACTATTACTATTACTATTACTATTACTATTACTATTACTATTACTATTACTATTACTATTACTATTACTATTACTATTACTATTACTATTACTATTACTATTACTATTACTATTGCTATTATTATTATTACTATTACTATTACTATTACTATTACTATTACTATTACTATTACTATTACTATTACTATTACTATTACTATTACTATTACTATTACTATTACTATTACTATTACTATTACTATTACTATTACTATTACTATTACTATTACTATTACTATTACTATTACTATTACTATTACTATTACTATTACTATTACTATTACTATTACTATTACTATTACTATTACTATTACTATTACTATTACTATTACTATTACTATTACTATTACTATTACTATTACTATTACTATTACTATTACTATTACTATTACTATTGCTATTACTATTACTATTACTATTACTATTACTATTACTATTACTATTACTATTACTATTACTATTACTATTACTATTACTATTACTATTACTATTACTATTACTATTACTATTACTATTACTATTACTATTACTATTACTATTACTATTACTATTACTATTACTATTACTATTACTATTACTATTACTATTACTATTACTATTACTATTACTATTACTATTACTATTACTATTACTATTACTATTACTATTACTATTACTATTACTATTACTATTACTATTACTATTACTATTACTATTACTATTACTATTACTATTACTATTACTATTACTATTACTATTACTATTACTATTACTATTACTATTACTATTACTATTACTATTACTATTACTGTTACTATTACTATTACTATTACTATTACTATTACTATTACTATTACTATTACTATTACTATTACTATTACTATTGCTATTACTATTACTATTACTATTACTGTTACTATTACTATTACTATTACTATTACTATTACTATTACTATTACTATTACTATTACTATTACTATTACTATTACTATTACTATTACTATTACTATTACTATTACTATTACTATTACTATTACTATTACTATTACTATTACTATTACTATTACTATTACTATTACTATTACTATTACTATTACTATTACTATTACTATTACTATTATTACTATTACTATTACTATTACTTACTATTACTATTACTATTACTATTACTATTACTATTACTATTGCTATTTACTATTACTATTACTATTACTATTACTATTACTATTACTATTACTATTACTATTACTATTACTATTACTATTACTATTACTATTACTATTACTATTACTATTACTATTACTATTACTATTACTATTACTATTACTATTACTATTACTATTACTATTACTATTACTATTACTATTACTATTACTATTACTATTACTATTACTATTACTATTACTATTACTATTACTATTACTATTACTATTACTATTACTATTATTATTATTATTATTATTATTATTATTATTATTATTATTATTATTATTATTATTATTATTATTATTATTATTATTATTATTATTATTATTATTATTATTATTATTATTATTATTATTATTATTATTATTATTATTATTATTATTATTATTATTATTATTATTATTATTATTATTATTATTATTATTATTATTATTATTATTATTATTATTATTATTATTATTATTATTATTATTATTATTTATTATTATTATTATTATTATTATTATTATTATTATTATTATTATTATTATTATTATTATTATTATTATTATTATTATTATTATTATTATTATTATTATTATTATTATTATTATTTATTATTATTATTATTATTATTATTATTATTATTATTATTATTATTATTATTATTATTATTATTATTATTATTATTATTATTATTTATTATTATTTTATTATTATTTTTATTATTATTATTATTATTATTATTATTATTATTATTATTATTATTATTATTGTTATTGTTATTGTTATTGTTATTGTTATTGTTATTGTTATTATTATTATTATTATTATTATTATTATTATTATTATTATTATTATTATTATTATTATTATTATTATTATTATTATTATTATTATTATTATTATTATTATTATTGGTATTATTATTATTATTATTATTATTATTATTATTATTATTATTATTATTATTATTATTATTATTATTATTATTATTATTATTATTATTATTATTATTATTATTATTTCTATATATTACATGGCCGTATTTAAAGGCGGTTTTCTAATTAAAACGTATTTTTCCAAAGACGAGAGACCAACTATGATTTATTTTTTAACCCAAAAATGATACATTCCAACACTACATCTAAATCGTTAGCGATATCTACGAGCAAAGTAGACATAGACCCATATTTTTTATAAACATACATAAATAATACGTGTTATAAGATATTGAAATTATCTTTTTAATTAAGTATTCTAAATACAATAGCAACAAATTAGACATTAAAATAATATACACACTTATCGCCCACATATAAGAAATACATAAAAGGTGAGAGTATAAAATAAAACGAGCTTGTAACATCAAATACGAATTTACAAGCTATCGTTTGATATAAATTTTATTTCTAAAATATACAATTTCAGGTATGTGACAATGGAAATGAAATAGGTACTTATTCTTATGGGAAAAGTGAAATCTTATGTCCAATATTTATACATACATTTAAACAAAAACTATAAAAATAACTCAACATAAATGTTTAATAGGTTCTAGTTAAGGATGCTGCTGGGAAGAAATTGTGTCAAAACTTTAAATGTATCGCTAAATAACAGACAATGTAAGACCTCCTGTTTTATTATGGCTGACGCGCTCAACTGGGTATGGATAATTCTGAAGTTAAATATATGAGTCTCATTGTAAGGTCTATAACATCAGAGGGACTGCAGTGCCTGCCAGTAACAATAATTGATAGGGTGGTGAAGTAAAAAGAATGCAATAAGATTTTATTCTACGGCTTTCTTTTGCTGTTTTAAATAAAAATATTCCAGATTTTAACAAGCTTTTTATTTACTACTGGTTTTGCACCCTCAGTTGATCTTCAGAAGTGCTACGTGTGTGTGGGCAAAGTGTGTCGTGACTTAAATTCAGTTGTAATATTTTATTTTCGAGAAAAAAATTAATAACGGGGAAGCGGCTTAGAAAAGGGATTTTGAAAAAAAGCAAATGACACAGGCGATGCTAATTGTGTGTCGGAAAGACGAGTAATTGTGGCACGTCTGCTATTAAAATTAGTAAAACAATAGTTCAAAGAAAAATACAGTAGGAAATATGACGGTTGTATTTGGAATTAGGACTTACTTGGTGCAGTAATGAAAGTGAACGGAAACCTCAATTAGCTTAAACAATTTCGTTAAACAGCAAAATCAGTTCAACAGTTTCAAAATGGCGACCATTTCCAAATCTTAAAATAACCGTGAATCTGAAACCATTTTGATGATCTTATTTCATTGTCAGCGTTAAAATCTGCTTATAAAGCATTTAAAAATTTCAGTATCAATTTAATTTGACGTCAATGAGGGTAATTTTCGTATATAACAATAAAATTTGGAAACTTAAAATCCTAATATAAACAGATTTTAATGCTCATTACGTCGGTGAAATCAGATTTTCAAAAATGTGTAAGGTGGAGAAATTATCGTCGGGAATTCGCTTACAATCTATTGTTAAGCGAGACAGCTGCGGGGTGCCTCGTTTATTTTAAGCCCCGTTTGCCTTTCAGTCGTATCTGTACTTATCGTATTCGATAAGTTCAGAAAACTATTTCAGGAAACGGGGGCGACTCGCAGATAAAAAAGTGACGAGGCTAAGCATCCTTCTGTATTACTCAGTTACTGTTTCCTTCGTTAAAAACATGCTTCATTGTCAACAATATTTAGTGCTCTTTCTTGGATCGTTTTGTATTTATGGTGAGTAGAGTTGAATAATATCAATTTAAAACACATCTTAGGTCTATTATTTCATTTCATTTATACAATAGAATATTCTAGTGGGCCTGACCGACACTTCGAAGTTAATGGGGAAAAGAAACAACGTACAGCAAGAAGCTGAACAGTGTCACGTGGCCACTTTATAAACAATGTACGAAGTGACAACAGAATCTTTGCTTGAATTATGTAAATAAAATAATTTAAATAATACCATTGGCCGGTGTTTAATTAGGCTTCTACAATACACTAATCTTTAATTCATTACTTGTATTTTAATGATTAGGATTATGACCTATTTTTCCTTCAGTGGTCTATCCACTCACCTCGTAAAGGCTACCGCAGTTTCGAAACTATCGTTTCATCTTCAGGCCGTTATACAAAATGTTAAATCCCTCTGTCGAGGTCGTCACAAAGTCAAACAAAACATTAAAACATATATCACAATATTTTAAACGTATAATTGTGCTCAGTGTTTGTGATGTATGTTTTAATGTTTTGTTTGACTTTGTGACGACCTCGACAGAGGGATTTAACATTTTGTATAATAACCTGAAAATGAAACGATAGTTTCGAAACCGCGGTAGCCTTTATGAGGTGAGTGGATAGACCACTGACGGGAAGAATAGGTCATAATCCTAATCATTTCAATATGTGGTCCGGTGGCTTTGTTACAATAATTGTATTTTAAGATTATTGTACCTATCTTCCTAAATAAAATTGTTGCAAAACCATGTAGGCCTATTATTTCTTATCAATATGAACTTCTGTTAAAATAAACCGTTATACTTATAGGCTAATTGTATAACTTGTTAATAAAACAATGCCATTTCTTCTTCTTCTTTTCGTTTCACCCTCTTTGGGGTACGCTGAATCAATCATTTCTTGCGCGCTGCACTTTTCTTTGTTCCCAGTAGCTCTTCATTCTTTCTGATCTTCTTTTCCTCTCCTCTTCCGAAATGATAGGTTTAGGTCTTATTTTGGTTTTATCTTGGAATCTTATTCTTTCGTCCTTGGTACTTATCTTAGCAGTTTGGTCAAACAATGAATCTTCTGTAATTTTTAATTCTATTAGGTCTTTTTCAATTTCTTTAAACCAGTTCGGTTTTGTTTTACGATTATGGAAAAAATCAAACACCTGTTTCGTCAATCTATTGGAATTCATTCTAAGATGGCCGTAAAAATTTATTCTCCTTTTTCTCATAGTATCTGACAGTTTTTCAATTTTCTTATAGAGAGCTTCATTTCTTATATATACTACCTTATTATCCTGAAATTTTGTTCCTATAATTTTTCTTAAGATTTTCCTTTCCGTTATTTCAAGCTTTTCCATCTGGCCTATGCGATTCATGGTTAATGTTTCTGCTGCGTACAGTGCTTCCGGCTTGATCACTGTTTTATAATGTTTAATTTTGGACCCCCATGAAAGGGATTTCTTATTGTATGTTTCTTTCGTCAATTGGAAGGCCAACTCAAGTTTGTTTTTCCTGGATTCCATTGCCTTGCCTTCATCTGCATTCCAACTAATCCATTCACCAAGATATTTGAACTCTTTTACAATTTCTATTTTCTTTTCTTGGATTTTAAGGTTTTTGTTTGGGTATTTGTTGTTTGTCATGATTTTGGTCTTTTCAAAAGATATGTTTAGACCTATTTTAGCTGCTTGTTTCTTCAATTCAAGAAACAATGCCATTTATTATATTTATGTTATTTAATACTGTAGGTCTTACTTTCGTATTTAAAACTACAACCTACAAAATTAATGATTGAATTCTATTGTTGTACCTCAATGAAATATCTACAAATGAAACCTACTGTAACCGGATTTTACATAATATAGGCTACAGTATTTACTGTTTACTAAAATCAGAGTATTTTCTTCTTCTTCTACGTTTCACCCACTTTGGGGGACGATTGATCAATCAATGTTCAGTGTGTCGTGCTTTCCTGTCCGCCCAGTATTTCCGAATGTCTGCTTGCGCACAGTGGTGCGGTGGATTGTCCACCTGGGGTATTATTTTTTCCATCACACTCTCCCATGATTGATATTAATGTATTTGGGGGTAACTACTAGAGTCACCAATTTACAACCAAGGTTGTTAGCCCTGGAGGTTCCTTCCAGCCGCCCCTAACCTGGGGTACAGACGCTGACCCAAGGCCGCCCAATCTGGGTACAGACGCCTTAGGGATTTTGGGTAGCTCCTCCGCCCTCTCTGCCGTTGGGAGACTCTTCTCCTCTTCCGCCATTGAGACCGTTGGCCAGTTTTCACCTAGTAACCCTAGGCAGGGGCTCTTTAACAGGGTACTACCATCCGAAGCCAGATGGACCCTGGTTTTTTAACGAGGTTGTTACTCCTCCCCCTCCTCCTTCCCCATCACTTGCGAGATGGGGCCCCGGGCTTGGGACCGGCATAGCGGAGTTTCAGAGTATTGTATTTAATAATATTTACTTATTAGAACTGGCCTGGATCGTCTACCGATTCTACTTTCAAAACTGTTTCGGTCAATAATTATTTACGTCTCGGATACAATAATAATTTGAATAATACTCTTAAACAATGTTCTCTTTTAATAATCATCTGTTATGGTACACACACAATTATTTCTGTCACCTATTGTATTGCACTCTCACGGGGATACTTCACACTGCTCCTGGGATTTTGTTTATAGTTCTTTTATAGGTTTTGTTTTATTTTAAAGCCTTTAAATGGAAAGCGTGAGAGTTACCTGGTGTTTAAATTGTTTTAAATTTTACCTGTCAATACTAAACGAAAATTAATTCCCAAAATTTCGCAAACTTTATCCGAACTTCGAAAATGTACATGACTTAACAATTTGAAAAACTTAGTTGTAGTTAAAGAATTATAATTTAAAATTAAAATTCAAAATAAAAAAAATGTAATGCATTTGGCGCTGTTTTTTTAATATATTTTTATATTTCTTTTCTGTAGAATATTTTTTCTTTCATGCATTATTTTAAAACTAAATAATATATAGATACGAGATCTGTTTTAAATAACAGCTATTGAAAAAAAAACAGCGAATGACTTGACCTTGAACATAATTTTTATCAAAAATGGGTGGCTTCCAATGACTTATATAAACAATTTGTGTGCAGTGTTTTAAAATGTACATATTAATAATTATTACATGGTGTCAGCATACGAAATGAACGACATTTATGGTCCGTAAATAAAATTAAGAACCCTTATAAATCGCGCGCGCCGATTTATCGGTAACGGGTCTCTTACTCGTAAACGACTTAACCGATCGCTATAAAATTTAGA
Source organism: Callitettix versicolor (assembly GCA_022606455.1). Lineage (NCBI taxonomy): Eukaryota > Metazoa > Arthropoda > Insecta > Hemiptera > Cercopidae > Callitettix > Callitettix versicolor. The sequence goes on from CM040182.1 coordinate 2,691,308, forward strand.
GAAAATAATCTTTGTAGCAGCTCGAATCCAAGAAAAACATAGAAGTTGACAAAAAATATTTAGGATTATTATAGGCAACCTTATGGGTAACCGTTTTTTCTTCACTTATTTAGTGTTGGTTGTCATATACTTAGTTGTTGCACATGAAAAGTTACGTAGAGTCGCCAGAGCTCCAAAATTGCAAATTTTCACGTTCTTCCTCTAAATTGGACGTGTCAGGACAGAAAAATCTTGACAAAATTTGAAAGTTAATTCGAATATAATCGATAAAACAGGTTTTAAGCAAAAAGTGTGTTTAAAAAAATTTACAAGGTTTTTTTTTACGCCGCTCGACCTTTTCCAATGTGAATGGTGAATGGAAGTAGACTACTATTCAAAAGTTATTTTTGTTTTTAGATATGAACGTTTCTAAAGGAGCACTTAAGCCTCTTTGGAACCTGTCGGCCGTATTGACTCTATTCCCTACAAAACCAACATTTAATTAACGATACAGATTACTCCGCCATTTATTAAGATAAAATTATATTTCATTGTTAAGATCTTGTATGTGCCAATGCGGTCAGCTTTTTACATTTCGTCTTTATCTTTTTTGCTTAAATACGCAAAAAAAACTAAGAAAATATACATACAAAATGTAAAAGTTGGTCTCATCCCCTGCCCCTATTCAAGATCTTTTTTTTTTTTTTTTTTTCGTTTCACCCTCTTTGGGGTACGCTGAATCAATCATTTCTTGCGCGCTGTACTTTTCTTTGTTCCCAGTAGCTCTTCATTCTTTCCGATCTTCTCTTCCTCTCCTCTTCCGAAATGACAGGTTTAGGTCTTATTTTGGCTTTATCTTGGAATCTTATTCTTTCGTCTTTGGTAATGAATCTTCTGTAATTTTTAATTCTATTAGGTCTTTTTCAAGATCTTTTATTTTAAGTAATAGCGAAGTAGTCTGTATCGTTCACATTAGTCCTATAGAGAAAAGATTTGACATGGCCGTCAGGCTCCAGTTCTCACGTTTGACCGCGATGGTGGATGTCTGCTCGCCAGCTGATCTCGAGTGACCTTTTAAACTCTGAAAAATAAAACACTCCATGTTTACATTTCTACGGGCGACATTAATTTACAAGGACATAAATCAAGGCGCCTACAGTCCTGCATTACTCAATACGTGCTTTAAAGCCCGAGTCTGTGCGACCGCATTGTCTCACTTCGTACGTGGTGACCACGCCGAGCTGTGAAAGGCGTGGTCTGTAGTTCAGCGGCGGGGTAATGGTTGTCGAACTCACTACTCGGCGGGGAATGTATTTTACTTCAATTCTTTGCTTAGTTTTCTAGCTCACAAAAACCAGTTTTGTGATACTGTGCATCGTGCATCGTGGATATTGTATCGGAAGAAGAACAGGAAACATCTGTATTAACGAGTTTTTCAAGGGATGAACTCACGCTGTTCAACAACAGAGAAGGTGGTAGTTTTAACATATTAATTTTTAAACATTTCATGGATGATGAATCAAAGTTTAGGCAATACATCAGGTTTTTCTAGTGAACACACCATGCACTAACATACTTTGCATATAGCACAAGAATATTTTATTATCACGAAATTAACTTACAAATTTGATATTGTGAATATTGAATTGACGTTAAATTTAAGACAAAATTTAGTTGAAAATACGTTCAAATCTGACAAAAATAACGTTCATTTTAAGTCAAATTTTACATTTTTATACATTACAAAAATATTCAATTGATGTAAAAATAAGATTTTTAAAATGTTCAAATAAAGATAAATTTATATATATATATATACACACATTTTTTTATGTATATAATCAACAAATTTGATATTGTGAATATCAAATCGACGTTAAATTTAAGGCAAAATATTGTTCAAAATATGTTCAAAATCAGGTCCAAATTGCACAAAAAATACGTAAAAATAACGTTCATTTTAAGTTAAATTTTACATTTTTATACATTACAAAAATATTCAATTGATGTAAAAATAAGATTTTTAAAATGTTCAAATAAAGATAAATTATATATATATATATATATATATATATATATATATATATATATATATATATATATATATATACACACATTTTTTTATGTATATAATCAACAAATTTAATATTGTGAATATTAAATCGACGTTAAATTTAAGACAAAATATTGTTCAAAATATGTTCAAAATCAGGTCCAAATTGCACAAAAAATACGAAAAAATAACGTTCATTTTAAGTTAAATTTTACATTTTTGTACATTAAAAAAATATTCAATTGATGTAAATTGTTTCAAGTTGTAAAAAAATGGGATTTTAAAAATGTTCAAATATAGATAAATTTGTACACATAAATTAAAAAAATTGATATTGTGAAAATCAAATTGATGTTAATTTAACACAAATTTTATGTAAGAACCCATCATGAACAGGTTTAAATGGTATTAAAATTAATGTTGATTTCAAATCAAATTTTACATTTGTTTGTAGTCTAATTTAAAAAACATTCAAACGATGTAAATATTGGTATTAAACAATAACCAGCAAATAAAACAATAATATTTATAATTTATTAACCCGTTAAACTTTTTTCAACATTATAACGTATGGAATGAAGTATAAATTCCGAAAATAAGTTTTAATAATAAAAAGTTCTTAATTTTATAAAATAAACAATTTTTGTGCACTAAGTGTAATTTTCTTAAAGAAAAACAAAATTAGTAAAAATGCCACATTATAATATGTTGCACCTATTTTTGTTTAAGACAATTTTTTCCAATAAAAACGTTTTAAGTTGAAAAGTAATTGTGTAAAATATTTATTTAGAATTAAAATGTTTAAAACCAATTTTAAAGTATTCAAAAAACATTATACACAAAATATATGTATTTTTTGAATAAATAATATTTATATAGGCCTATTACAAAATAATAACAAAATCAGATAAAAACAAGTATTCCGAAAATATTAATTAAATAAAAATTTTAACAAATAACCCTTATCTTCAACTGACGTTCGCTTCATGTAAATATTGTGTTTTACTACAAATATTAGTCTAATCAGTAATATTGTCTTCACATTATATTATTTCCCCAAAATAACCAGACTAATGTAAAGTAACCTTTATGACAAAATAGGCAATTACAAACTTTAAAATAAAACAAAACATACCACAAGATTATTTCCCCAAATCACATCTTTTTTGTGTTTTTTAATAGTTGCAAAGACTCTTCGTTTATCGTTTTCACCCATTCATTTTTTTCCTATGAAAACAATTAATATACACATTTTAATATAAAGCATTTGCCTCCAGAACTAATACGTTAGCAACAAAGACTTTGCCAGACAGTACAAACCACAAAATATTTTAGACATTTTATCTACATGTTGTATTGTGTTGTTATTTTCGATCAGTTAATGCGATACAGTGTTTGGTCTGATGGTCACAAAAAATAACTGTATCTATTAACTATTATATGTATTAAGTACGAGGGCTATTCAGAAAGTAGATTACGTTTTTGGATAAAAAAAAAACTAAGTACAGGAAAAAAATTTTATTATATACATTTGAAAGAGGAACTAAAATACTATTTTCCGACATAATCGCCAAACAAATTTAGACATTTGTCATATCGGTGAACTAGCTTTGAAATTCCCGTGTCGTAGAATTCCGCCGCCTGTGACGCCAGCCAGTCAGTCACGCCCGCGCGGAGATCTGCGTCGTCATCGAAGCGCTGTGTTGCAAGCCAAGTCTTCATCTTCGGGAATAAGTGGAAATCACTACGTGCCAGGTCCGGACTGTAGGGTGGATGAGGAAAATCTCCACTTGAAGGCCGTCAAGACGTCTTTGTTCGATTTGCCGTGTGAGGGCGGGCATTGTCGTGCAAAAACAACACTTTGCACTCAGTTTTCCTCTCCGCTTGTTCTGGATAGCTCGTCTTAAAAAGGTATTGCCAAACATTACGAAACTTAAGACGAGCTATCCAGAACAAGCGGAGAGGAAAACTGAGTGCAAAAGTGTTGTTTTTGCACGACAATGCCCGCCCTCACACGGCAAATCGAACAAAAGACGTCTTGACGGCCTTCAAGTGGGAGATTTTCCCTCATCCACCCTACAGTCCGGACCTGGCACGTAGTGATTTCCACTTATTCCCGAAGATGAAGACTTGGCTTGCAACACAGCGCTTCGATGACGACGCAGATCTCCGCGCAGGCGTGACTGGCTGGCTGGCGTCACAGGCGGCGGAATTCTACGACACGGGAATTTCAAAGCTAGTTCACCGATATGACAAATGTCTAAATTTGTTTGGCGATTATGTCGAAAAATAGTATTTTAGTTCCTCTTTCAAATGTATATAATAAAATTTTTTTCCTGTACTTAGTTTTTTTTTATCCAAAAACGTAATCTACTTTCTGAATAACCCTCGTATGTTACTGGTTTTATCATATTTTGGCAGGCTTAAAGGTTAAAGATTGTTAATGGACAGAGCTGCTGGGTAGGTACATTAAAACCAAAAGTCAGTTTGCAGAAATGTAACATCCAAGGTATTTTATGAAAGAGTACGTTTAGATTTACAAATTACTAAATTTTTGTGCAAGAATTTCTAGTGAAGTTTGTAATTATAACTATTGTATGAAAATGAATTAAAGATATCTACACCACAGGCTGAATATTATCAAAATATGATCAAGTTTTCTTGTAGGGCTATTAAACTGCATAAGCTTCTTCCGGTGTAGGCTGTATAAAACAATATTTATCATTGTTGTTTTACTCTTTCCAAAAAAAAGTAAAACATTTAATTTATTTGCTCTACTGACACTCATGCTAAAAAATGTAAGCAGTGTTGGTAACACAAAGCATAAAAATAACAAACATTTGTGATGGGGGGGGTGAAGGTAATGTAGGGCAAAAATACATTACTGTAAATTGAATGTTATTTATTTTTATTTAATTATTATTGTTATTTCTAATCTGGAATTTGTTCATAGTTTGGTTAAAATTTTTTGTTCACAGTTTGGTTAAAATTTTTTGTTCATATTTTGGTTAAAATTTTTTGTTCACAGTTTGGTTAAAATTTTTTGTTCACAGTTTGGTTAAAATTTTTTGTTCACAGTTTGGTTAAAATTTTTTGTTCACAGTTTGGTTGAAATTTTTTGTTCACAGTTTGGTTAAAATTTCTTGTTCATAGTTTGGTTAAAATTTTTTGTTCACAGTTTGGTTAAAATTTTTTGTTCACAGTTTGGTTAAAATTTCTTGTTCACAGTTTGGTTAAAATTTTTTGTTCACAGTTTGGTTGAAATTTTTTGTTCACAGTTTGGTTGAAATTTTTTGTTCATAGTTTCATAGTTTTTTTTGTTTCATAGTTTGTTCAATAATTTTGCTGTTAAAATAATTATAAAAATAATTACATACATATATACCGTACCGTACTTAGGCCCTATATACATACATAACATATATATGCATAACCTACATACATACACACACCCTCAGTGAAAAAGCAGATTTTCAGTTAACAGATATTACATATTTGAGCTAAAATAAAGAGGTGTGGCCTGCATCCTATCATGTACGAATAACTCAAATTTACATGCAATGGACTAACATATAAAATGTTCACTGAGCAACTGTAAAATAATACTATGGATTTTTCTATTATTGTATTTTAACATTTTAGTTATCAGTTGTAACACAGTGTAAACATAATAGAACTTTATAACTTATACTTGTTTAATGTTGGTAGAAATTAATTATATTAATGTGTAAACAAAGAATTGACTCTAACTGACATTTGTTAATCTACACTGGCAACATTATTAGCCACTATTATAAATAATACCTTTGCCCATTATTTATACCAAAATCAGTTCATTCCAGTAACCAATAAGTAAACAATATAATTGTGTGCTTTTTTAATTAAATTATATGAAAGCTGGAACCAAACTTTTTTTAATCGGTTAACTGAACTAGCGTTAAGATAAACAAAACCTAACATGAATTGAAAATAACAAAGTAGCCTAAAGGCCCACCAATACGCTGGGTACTAAGTTTTGTTGCAAGAAGCCAATTAGACCTACCAATACGCTGGGTACTAAGCTTTGTTGCAAGAAGCCAATTAGACCTACCAATACGCTGGGTACTAAGTTTTGTTGCAAGAAGCCAATTAGACCTACCAATACGCTGGGTACTAAGTTTTGTTGCAAGAAGCCAATTAGACCTACCAATACGCTGGGTACTAAGCTTTGTTGCAAGAAGCCAATTAGACCTACCAATACGCTGGGTACTAAGCTTTGTTGCAAGAAGCCAATTAGACCTACCAATACGCTGGGTACTAAGCTTTGTTGCAAGAAGCCAATTAGACCTACCAATACGATGGGTACTAAGTTTTGTTGCAAGAAGCCAATTAGACCTACCAATACGCTGGGTACTAAGCTTTGTTGCAAGAAGCCAATTAGACCTACCAATACGCTGGGTACTAAGTTTTGTTGCAAGAAGCCAATTAGACCTACCAATACGCTGGGTACTAAGTTTTGTTGCAAGAAGCCAATTAGACCTACCAATACGCTGGGTACTAAGTTTTGTTGCAAGAAGCCAATTAGACCTACCAATACGCTGGGTACTAAGTTTTGTTGCAAGAAGCCAATTAGACCTACCAATACGCTGGGTACTAAGTTTTGTTGCAAGAAGCCAATTAGACCTACTAATACGCTGGGTACTAAGCTTTGTTGCAAGAAGCCAATTAGACCTACCAATACGCTGGGTACTAAGCTTTGTTGCAAGAAGCCAATTAGACCTACCAATACGATGGGTACTAAGTTTTGTTGCAAGAAGCCAATTAGACCTACCAATACGCTGGGTACTAAGCTTTGTTGCAAGAAGCCAATTAGACCTACCAATACGCTGGGTACTAAGCTTTGTTGCAAGAAGCCAATTTTTACTATCATTTTTTTCATTTCTGTTGTCATTTAAATTTTTAATTTAATTCACAGCTTCTGTGAAACAAAATAGCAATAAATCTATTTACTTTTCTTTTTTCAAAAGATTATATATGGCTAGTTTGACTATTAAATTATATCTTCTTTTTTATACAGGCATTTTTTGATTTAACATTAATAACACACATCCCTTAAATATTTCACAATATAGTTTTACATTTTTTGATACAACCTATTTTTGGTTTTTGCCTAAAAGTTATAGTTAATATGAGAATATAACGTTACTATAATATTTTGCTCTGTACTACCCATGAATGATATGAAATCAAATCATCATTGACAAGTATTCATTTTCAATATTAGTATATTGAAAAACAAATAAAAAACAATTTGTTTTGACCTATTCAATTTTTGTTAACCTGAATAAACGCTACTCATTGTCATTTCTATAATTGAAAATAATTATTGATCAAATCATCACTAGCAAGTATACATTTTATTATTATTTGTATACATACATTCCTTTTTTCTCTCTATAAGTATTGCATTGTTATAAACGAATATGTTGCATTAAAAATGAAAATCATGTAATGAATTAAAATAGATGATCTGGCAAATCCAATTGGAATGAAATTATCGTTATGAGTAAAGTTTTAATTTAAATTGAATTAATTTTTTATTTAAAAACCATTTAGCACTAGTTCGGTCGTGGTTTTTTAATTCAAAGCGATTTAATATTTAGGGCCTATAATGGTCTGTTTACTACTTCTTGTTAATTATGTACATTTTTTTTGCTTAAAATTATAACTATCAAAAAGTTATAATTGTATATATAATATTTTTCCTATTCACTTCCGTTTCAAGATGGCGTCCTCTGACTTAACGATGACTAGTGTCAGTAGTTTTGACCAAAAACATTGACTGATTGTTTTGAAATTTGGTCGAAGGTACTTTGCATAAAGCTCCAACGACGTATGTGTGAGAATTTTTCGATTCTCTTCCGTTTCAAGATGGCGTCCTCTGACTTAACGATGACTAGTGTTAGTAGTTTTGACCAAAAACATTGACTGATTGTTTTGAAATTTGGTCGAAGGTACTTTGCATAAAGCCCCAACGACGTATGTGTGAGAATTTTTCGATTCTCTTCCGTTTCAAGATGGCGTCCTCTGACTTAACGATGACTAGTGTTAGTAGTTTTGACCAAAAACATTGACTGATTGTTTTGAAATTCGGTCGAAGGTACTTTGCATAAAGCCCCAACGACGTATGTGTGAGAATTTTTCGATTCTCTTCCGTTTCAAGATGGCGTCCTCTGACTTAACGATGACTAGTGTTAGTAGTTTTGACCAAAAACATTGACTGATTGTTTTGAAATTCGGTGGAAGGTACTTTGCATAAAGCCCCAACGACGTATGTGTGAGAATTTTTCGATTCTCTTCCGTTTCAAGATGGCGTCCTCTGACTTAACGATGACTAGTGTTAGTAGTTTTGACCAAAAACATTGACTGATTGTTTTGAAATTCGGTGGAAGGTACTTTGCATAAAGCCCCAACGACGTATGTGTGAGAATTTTTCGATTCTCTTCCGTTTCAAGATGGCGTCCTCTGACTTAACGATGACTAGTGTTAGTAGTTTTGACCAAAAACATTGACTGATTGTTTTGAAATTCGGTGGAAGGTACTTTGCATAAAGCCCCAACGACGTATGTGTGATAATTTTCGATTCGCTTCCGTTTCAAGATGGCGTCCTCTGACTTAACGATGACTAGTGTTAGTAGTTTTGACCAAAAACATTGACTGATTGTTTTGAAATTCGGTCGAAGGTACTTTGCATAAAGCCCCAACGACGTATGTGTGAGAATTTTTCGATTCTCTTCCGTTTCAAGATGGCGTCCTCTTACTTAACGATGACTAGTGTTAGTAGTTTTGACCAAAAACATTGACTGATTGTTTTGAAATTCGGTCGAAGGTACTTTGCATAAAGCCCCAACGACGTATGTGTGAGAATTTTTCGATTCTCTTCCGTTTCAAGATGGCGTCCTCTGACTTAACGATGACTAGTGTTAGTAGTTTTGACCAAAAACATTGACTGATTGTTTTGAAATTCGGTGGAAGGTACTTTGCATAAAGCCCCAACGACGTATGTGTGAGAATTTTTCGATTCGCTTCCGTTTCAAGATGGCGTCCTCTGACTTAACGATGACTAGTGTTAGTAGTTTTGACCAAAAACATTGACTGTTTTAAAATTTGGTCGAAGGTACTTGGCATAAAGCCCCAACGACGTATGTGTGAGAATTTTTCGATTCTCTTCCGTTTCGAGATGGAAGCCTCTGATTTAACAATGACGAGTAGTTGCAGTTAGTTTCCTGCAATACTGGCTGCACGGCAACACCTGTCATAATTTTTACAGCTTTATAGAAAAAAATATAAAATTTCTAATGAAGTTGGCCCAGTAACATTTTTCTTAAATATTATGTTTACCGGATGGATAAATTGGTGGACAAGTTTTCTAACGCGTCATTGCTGCGTAATGGAGCGTTGGCGGCCGGGCTATTAATAATTTAGAATGGCCTTACACGGCGAGGTTTACTGTTCTTCCCACTATTAGTATTACAGCAGCAGGTTTCTTATTAAATCTGTTTAACATTTCTATAAAAAGTATGTTATTTATGATTTTTATTTAGATAACTTAGCCGCCTCGGTGGTCTAGTGCAGGGGTCTCCAAACTTTCCAGCCTTAGGGCCATACTGATTGCTCCAGTAAGTTCCGAGGGCCAAAACCACATTATCATTGTTGCCGGTGGTAAAAAGTGAAATAGTCCACTGATGAAAAAAAAGTCCGAAAAAGTACGCAACGGATTAATTTCAATAATTTGTTAGTTATTATATACTGAAGTTAAATTTTCTGCATATTATACATGTCTTTACTCATTACAATTCTGTGTTTCTTTATCCAACTTATCACAAAAACAATAACAATAAGCCTACAACAATGTTATGAGTAGTTAGCCCATAACCATATCAATGTAGATGTCATATTAATAATTATTCAACATAAAATTAGAATACTGAAGTAAACTAAATTTAATTTGCTATAAAAAATATGTTCTCTAAAAGTATGCTAGCTCTCCGCGGGCCGGACAAAATCTGTCCGCGGGCCGTAGTTTGGAGACCCCTGGTCTAGTTGATAGAGTATTAGGCTTTCACCCCGAGGATCCGGGTTCGATTCCCGGCGAGGGCTTGGCATTTTCATACGCTATAAATCATCCCACCGTCTGCATTAGCCCAAGTGTGCACAATAGTCGTACGTTAAACACCAAAACAAAAATTTAGGTAACATTTAAAAAAATATGTTATTGTTATTTAGTTTTAAAATGATACTTAATGCTGTGGTAGTCTATTAAATCTCAGGGATGTCTATGCTGCCAGGACAAACACATTTTCCCTCCGAAAAAGTATCTCAACAGTCAAAAAGGATTAATTAAGATTATTGAACATTTTTATGCAGAGAGTGTTCTCGAACTGCTCTTACGAACTTCGTGGTATCCTTTGTTAAAAATAAGCCAAATACAAAAATCGACCCTATTTCGTTTCATTGTCTCACCGTATTTTTTTTAAATTGTTTCAGAGAATTTAAACAAAATTTGGATAAATTATTTTCAAGTTAACCTAAACTCTTCAGGTCCACGTTAAGTTTCATTATATTAACCAAATTTGTTTTGAAATGATGGGTATTTAAAGTTTTAAAATTGAAATAATTTAAAACTAGCCATTTTACATAATAATAATAATTTGTTTAGCAAATTTTATGAATAATGGACACTTCTTTTTGTTTTAAAAAGTGGGTAAAAATAAGCTAGAATTAAATTGTTTTTATAGATCCCACTAACTGTGTATTTACTAACGATATTATATTTTCAAACATTTCTTGTAAGTACATGGATACAATTTGTTCATTCTTGCTAATCTATATATATATATATATATATATATATATATATATATATATATATATAATATGTATATATGATATATATATATATATATATATATATATATATATATATATATGTATATAATATATATATATATATATATATATATATATATATATATATGATAATATGGTTTAATATATATATATATATATATATAATATATATATATATATATATATATATATATATATATATATATATATATATTATATATATAGTATATTATTATATATTATATGGTATATATATATATATATATATGATAATATGGTTTTAATATATATATATATATATATATATATATATATATATATATATATATATATATTAAAGGCGAAAAGCAGATTGAGGCTATTATCGCCTCCCTAAATGTAAGTGTGAGAGTAAAATGTTAAAGTCGTAAGTGTAGTGTTGCAATTGTAAGTGTGTGTTAGACTCGGTTACCGCGAGGGACGTCTAAATCCTCTCAATAGGTGCAGCTAGTCTGCACCCCCCTGTGAGGAGTTAATACAGTAAATGTAAGACAAATATAAATAAAACTTCAATTAAAATTTATGATCTAAAAAACGACTTATTTTATTTAGGGCCTAATTCCATATTTGCCTATTCTGAAGAAAATGTATGGCCTTGGTCAACGGGATAAGAAATTCCAAATTTCGTTTCTTTCCACCCAACTTTAGAAACAGAAAATAGCTAGTTAAGAGTTACTTTAAATTCTAAACTTTAATAGGCTGTCATTCTGAAACAAGTTGGCTTACAATAGTAAAAGCGAATTAAAAAATAACAATATTAAAAAAAACACTTAGGCAGTGCGGGACTGGCCGACAGAAATTACTACTTTTTTGGAAAGCCTGACTGTACTTGATCACTATTATGATTTAATTATTTTCATAAAAATTTAGATGCATGCAGGAAAGGGCAACTCTTGAAACTTATTTTTATATTAAATTTCGCGTTTGTGTAGGTACACAACTTAAAAATTAACTGAAACTGTCACAGACTATGAATTTTAGTATCTTAGGTTATATAAGTGACTTTAATAATTAATCAGTTTATTAATTTAACTGCTTTTGACAGTTATGTATGACAGTTATACTGTCTAAGTATATATATATATATATATATATATATATATATATATATATATATATATATATATATATATATATATATACGAGGCTATTCAGAAAGTAGATTACGTTTTTGGATAAAAAAAAAAAAAACTAAGTACAGGAAAAAAATTTTATTATATACATTTGAAAGAGGAAATAAAATACTATTTTTCGACATAATCGCCAAACAAATTTAGACATTTGTCATATCGGTGAACTAGCTTTGAAATTCCCGTGTCGTAGAATTCCGCCGCCTGTGACGCCAGCCAGTCAGTCACGCCCGCGCGGAGATCTGCGTCGTCATCGAAGCGCTGTGTTGCAAGCCAAGTCTTCATCTTCGGGAATAAGTGGAAATCACTAGGTGCCAGGTCCGGACTGTAGGGTGGATGAGGAAAATCTCCCACTTGAAGGCCGTCAAGACGTCTTTGTTCGATTTGCCGTGTGAGGGCGGGCATTGTCGTGCAAAAACAACACTTTTGCACTCAGTTTTCCTCTCCGCTTGTTCTGGATAGCTCGTCTTAAAAGGTATTGCCAAACATTACGAAACTTAAGACGAGCTATCCAGAACAAGCGGAGAGGAAAACTGAGTGCAAAAGTGTTGTTTTTGCACGACAATGCCCGCCCTCACACGGCAAATCGAACAAAAGACGTCTTGACGGCCTTCAAGTGGGAGATTTTCCTCATCCACCCTACAGTCCGGACCTGGCACCTAGTGATTTCAATTTATTCCCGAAGATGAAGACTTGGCTTGCAACACAGCGCTTCGATGACGACGCAGATCTCCGCGCGGGCGTGACTGACTGGCTGGCGTCACAGGCGGCGGAATTCTACGACACGGGAATTTCAAAGCTAGTTCACCGATATGACAAATGTCTAAATTTGTTTGGCGATTATGTCGAAAAATAGTATTTTATTTCCTCTTTCAAATGTATATAATAAAATTTTTTTCCTGTACTTTTTTTTTTTTTTTATCCAAAACGTAATCTACTTTCTGAATAGCCCCTATATATATATATATATATATATATATATATATATATATATATATATATATATATATATATATATATATATATATATATATATATATATATATATATATATATATATATATATATATATATATATATATATATATATATATATATATATATCATAATTGTTAACTACATTTTGAGACGTTTTACAATGGTTCATTATTTAAAAGACTGGCAAAACCGCGAAAAAACCTATTCTAGTCACAACAGTATCGCATAAAATTTAATCGGACCGGTAAATATTGGTTGCCTTAACGTGAAATTCGGTAAAATCATTCCAGACTTGTGCACTAGAGAACCTTACAGACAAACAAACTTAGTACTAAATTCATTTGTTAAAACACACCGAACTTAAAAATTAAAATATGGACAGAAAAATGCACATAGAAATTTTAACAACTTAAAACTTTAGTATGTACATCTTAAGTAGATAAAAACCACGTCAGCTTTGGTTAGTACAGTTTTTTTTTTAATCTGAAAACATGGATGCCTATAGTACCCCTCTTTCCCCCTCCATTCCGCTGGAAGTGCGGACCCATACTAGTTGCAAAGTATGCCTAGGAGCTCGTGTGTTGGAGCGTACGTGACGGCAAACTGAACTTTTCCCCGAGGAAAACAAACACACCTACCCCGCGATAAGAAATATTCACTTCAAAAATTGGTTCGTCTTCAAATTTAGTTTTAAAATAAAACTTTTTCTTTAAAAAAAAGCCTACAGACTGATCAAAAACATATAGTGCATTGATGTTAAATTTCAGTAAAATATAATCCAATTTTGTTTTGCTGTTGTTTGATTGATTAAATCCCCGCAAGGAGTGCAGACTAACTGCACCTATTGAGAGGATTTAGAAGTTCCTCGCGGTACTCTAGTCTAACACACACACACTTACACTTACAACACTGCACTTACGACTTAAACACTTTACACTCACACTTACATTTATGTAGGCGATAATAGCCTAAATGTGCTTTTCGCCTTAAAATAACAAAAAAAAGATTGATTAATTAAATTTGATTGTTGATTTTTTTAATTTTTAAGGATTTTATAATTGAAATAAGAGCTTGAAAACTAAACAAAAAAATCAAATTAAAATGGCCTTATATATGGTGAGATTTTCATAAATCACCAATTATCTAAATAAAATAAGAGGTGTACATAACATGTCAAAAGTAAGTAAAAATAAAATAACAAATATTTTATTTTTATTCTACTTTGGCTTTGGTATTTTAAATGTGAGAATTATGTTAAATGAACATTCTTTATTTGATATTCTTTATTTTACCTAAGTAAAATAAGAAGAAACGTGTCAAAAATAAGTAAAAATAAGAAACTTAATAAATATTTTATCTTTACGTTATTTTGACTTTGATATTTTAAACGTCAAAATAATGTTAAATGAATATTCTTTATTTGATTTTACCATATTATGACACATTGAATGTTATTTTAACGTTAAAAATATATCCTGTGCTATATGGAACTTATTACTTACTTGCAACTGAGAAATAAAGTTTTTGCACCCATTTCAGCAATGCAAAATGTATGCTTCACTATTCATTGTATCATTGTTTTATGGTTTTGCTTGTTAGGCCAATAAAAACATACTTTCAGTAATTAAATCAAAAATTCGGTTTTAAGTAATTCAGTAATTGACTATAATATAACTCATATTATATTCAATTACTGAATTATTTAATTCAGTAAATAATTATTTATTATTATATTAAATAATAAATTATGTAATATAATTTGGTAATTTGATTGATTATATGAAAATTTGATATAATATAATAATAATGATAACAACAACAACAACAACAACAACAACAGCAACAGCAACAGCAACAACAACAACGTTTTTTTTTTTTTTACGTCCGACTATTGTGCACACTTGGGCTAATGCAGACGATGGGATGATTTATAGCGTATGAACAAGCCAAGCCCTGGCCGGGAATCGAACCCGGGTCCTCGGGGTGAAAGCCCAGTACGCTATCAACTTGGCCACCGAGGCGGCCAAAACAACAACAACGACAACAACAATTAATAACAACAACAACAATAATAATAATAATAATAATAATAATAATAATAATAATAATAATAATAATAATAATAATAATAATAATTATTATTATTATTATTATTATTATTATTATTATTATTATTATTATTATTATTATTATTATAATTATTATTAATAATTAATGTAATAATAATCAATTTACTTTTCTTTTTTCAAAAGATTATTTGTGGCTAATATCTGAACCAATATTTGTGGAACAATTAAATTATATCTTCTTTTTTATATAGACATTTCTTGATTTAACATCAATAACACACCTGCCTTAAATATTTCTCAATACAGTTATACATTTTTTTGACAAAACCAAATTTTGGTTTTTGCCTAAAAGTTATATTAAATATGAGAATATAACCTTATTATAATATTTTGTTATGTTCTGCCTATGAATGATATGAAAATAAATCATCACTGGCAAGTATTAATTTTCACTATTTGTGTGTATATATATATATATATATATATATATTCTTTTTTTACCAGTCAATTTGTTTTGACCTATTCAATTTTTGTTAGCCTGAATAAAATGCTACACATTGTCATTTCTATAATTGAAAATTATTATTGATCAAATCATCACTAGCAAGTATACATTTTATTATTATTTGTATACATACATTCCTTTTTTCTCTCTATAAATATTGCATTGTTATAAAGGAATATGTTGCATTAAAACTGAAAATCATTTTTTACATGAATATTTTTCATTAATTATTTTTTTATAAACATGTAATGAATTAAAGTGGATGACCTGGCAAATATAATTGGGATGACATTATTGTTATGAGTAAAGTTTTAATTTAAATTGAATTAATTAAAGACCATTCATTCAAGCAATTTAATTCGGTATTTAATTCAAAGCGATTTAACGTTTAGGACCTATAATGGACTGTTTATTACTTCTTGTTTGTTATGTAATTTTTTTTCTTAAAAATTAATAAAACAACAACGTTTCTTCTGAGCTCTGTCACATTTTTTTACCATGGCATCTTAGTAATTTTTATTAAAAAAAAAGAATAGTACTTTTTTCTACAATTAAATTTATTAGCTTTTCGTCAAATTTGCTAGTGAAAACATTTGACTTCATTGCTAATTTAGCTTTGAAATGCTCAACGTGGTAAGACACGGTGCGCTCTGTTCTAGTGTGATGTAATTCCGTTTGCACAATTGTGTCGGTGTGGTTTTACAAACCGAGGCTTAACAGTATGTGCTTGGCTATTGGCTATTCCATTTTGTTGTGCTCCTTCTTCACGTAGGTGCTCGTGTTCTGGCTCTTACCTCAATTTCAGCCTTGTATCCACTGTATGCAAGTCCTTGTTGGTATGCACTTGTTCTATTCTTCATATTTATGTTTCATGCTAATAAAATGGCATAGCAACAGTTTTATGAAACATTTGTTTGGTCTTCTTTCTGATTTTGTTTGTAAGCGATTTATAAATTATTCTGCACATTACATAATGTAGATAAAATGAAATATTATTTAGTTTTAATATTGCGCTTATTCAGTTTTTATAAATATTCAATTGATTAGGTGTGCTTGGAGAAGATGAAAACCTTGAGGAATCGTCAGATCTAACAAGTTGCATGCCACAACTTGCGGATACTTGTTTTAGTGACGTGTATGAGAACCTTGAGTGTCATTTGAACTCCACATTTTCTACTCGATGCAATAAACGAGATATCATAGATCTTTGCAGGTAATGTTTTTCAGTAGTTGTAATAACTGCTGATTTTGTATTTCATAAATAATCATTTAATTCTATACATGGAAAACATAAATTATTTCTTGTGAACGATTTTCAGAATTCGATGACAAAAAAGACACAATATGGACCATTGATTACCGTTACCACATGAGTAATTTACCAACATAATCCTTTTTAAAAAAAATATTATACAGCCTGATTTGTTTATCTTACTGTCATTATTACAGAATTCTATTAGTTGAGTCATAAATGTTGTTAGAGAGACATTGGGTATAGTGATGTGTCACAAAGTTCTCTTTTTACACTTTCCTGATAAAAATGTTTATGTCTTTTACGATGTTTTAAATAGACCCGATAGCAGAGAAGAGGAATCAGAATTGTTTCCCATTTGTGAACCTACTACGGAGTACTGGGAATTCCTTAACAAGCTCCCTTCTTTAAGTTTATCTGTGTCAGGCCTAAAATTTCTGAAGGACAAGTCTGATAAGTCATAAAATTTGACAGTTGTCTTAAATGACTGAAAACCTAAGACAAACAATACTGGTTATAACAAATATTTTTTTTTTCAAAATTATGGAGTAAAAATATAGGAATAAAAATAGTGCTAAGTTTAGAATAATACGAAATTTACAATTTTTTGTATGAGAATCTGTATTTTGATTTTTAAAAACAATGAATAAATTCAGTAGGAAAATAGCAGTGTGGGTAAATAAAATTTTGCATGTGTTTCTTTCAATTTGAATATTAAGTGATAAAAACATAAGACAACATTATTTTTAAAAATATGAAACAGATTTTAAAGTGAGTTTTAATGTCTTTAGTAATTATGGTATTTTGAAACTGATTTTTTTCAGAAATAAACATTAACAGTATTTATGATAAAATATTAATTTATAAAGATATATAATTATGTATTTATCAAATTTAAGGATTTTAAAGAATGATTATATGTTATTACATTCATTATTTTTTTAAACAATCATAAGTTATAACTATGGTTTCTTTTTTCTGTACTTGCTTGGTAAAAGTACACATACACATACTGATGTGTATGTATTTATACACATACTTCTTTACACAAATTTTATTTATTTGTTTCTTTCTGCGATATGTCTACAGTTTATTGTAAGAATATATGATACACTATGTGAAACAAAACCAATGAAGTATCTGCTAAAGGATTCTTAAACATATTGCCAGGAACTATACAACAATATAGTTTGATTCAGTGTTCTTCAATCATCATTTTACTTGCCTTTTATTTATTTATTTATTACCAACTCTTCCTTAATACAAACATTTTAGTTACATAAGAATGAACTCATACATGCATATATACACACATATTACACACACACACACACACACACACACACACACACACACACACACACACACACACACACACACACACACACACACACACACACACACACACACACACACACACATCAAATATTATATTTCTAAAGATCAGGAGTGAGACAAACCTCACCAAACTGTATTATATATATATATATATATATATATATATATATATATATATATATATATATACTTTTATTTCTTATGGAAAAATTGTATTGAGAATATATTTAAAGATTTCTTGATTGTATTGGTTTCAGTGGACTGTCAGATTCTTTAAACTGTTGTTCCGACATTATAGATACAGATTGTACACTTGAAGGTGGAAGAACTACTTTTGATTCATGGCTAAAGGGTTTAACAGCAGTTTATAACTATTTATGTGATAACAAAGATTATTTTAAAGGTAAAACATTACACTTTGGCTTCCCTAAAATTTTAGTACTTTTGCCTTTGTTTTGGTATTGTAGCACTAATTAATTTAAATTGTTTTATGCAGTAAGGGCTGAAGTACAGTTAGCGTTCAAAATATTTAATTATAAATGTAGTTAGTACTCACAATTAATTTGCAACAAAAAGAACTCATTTCCAGTCTCAAAAATATTAGTGCTACTCTAAAAATATTGGTGTGTGTGTGTGTTTGTGTGCGTGTGTGTTTGTGTGTGTGTGTGTGTTTGTGTGTGTGTGTGTGTTTGTGTGTGTGTTTGTGTGTGTGTGTGTGTTTGTGTGTGTGTGTGTATGTGTGTGTGTGTGTGTGTGTGTGTGTGTGTTTTGTGTGTGTGTGTTTGTGTGTGTGTGTGTGTGTGTGTGTGTGTGTGTGTGTGTGTGTGTGTGTGTGTGTGTGTGTGTGTGTGTGTGTGTATATGTGTGTGTGTGTGTGTGTGTGTGTGTGTGTGTGTGTGTGTGTGTGTGTGTGTGTGTGTGTGTGTGTGTGTGTGTGTGTGTGTGTGTGTGTGTGTGTGTGTGTGTGTGTGTGTGTGTGTTTTGTGTGTGTGTGTGTGTGTGTGTGTGTGTGTGTGTGTGTGTGTGTGTGTGTGTGTGTGTGTTTGTACGTATGTATATGGTTATCCTATAACACACCTTCAAAATGCTTATAACTACTGCTGTTACAATTTGCAGGTTTGAAATTCTTCAGATGCATGTAACTGAAAAACTCAGCAATAAAATGTCATGTCTGTCTTCACTCTAAAAAAAGACCCCTAATTAATTCTCTAATAAAAAGACTTTACTTAAATGGTATTTCAGAAATTTTACATGAGTTTGTGAAAAATAAATACACATTTTAAATTGATTTAGGTTAGCACCACTTCGTTCAACATCAGTGAAGATTTGCTTACATTTTTTTAACAATTTGTAAAACCTGAGATTAAAGTGTGTACTTTTTTGATTAATGGTGAAAATTCATTTTTTCCAAGTTCTTAATAAATTCATTTTTTCCAGTCACTAATATTTAATAGTTTAACTTTATTTCTTGAATCTTAATTACTTTTTCTGTGGATTTTCAAATAAATTATAATACAAAATACAAGAATTGGCAATATGCTTTGATTATCTTGTGTCTGCAGGATGCATTGTTTTTTTTTAAACAATTCCAGTTTAGTCCAGTAAAGATCAAATGTAATATTCTGAATTTGTTCTAGATTTCGTATCAACAGGAAAATGTTGGAACGTTTTGTCTTTTGTTACGTGTGTTGAGAAAATTACTGGTGTCAGCCATGTTGTTGATATGTTACAAGTAATATTGGATAAAAATGAATGCAAGTGAGTAATGGCTATAAATAATTTTAAGCCAGTTGTTGTATATTGTATCCCTTGTTAATGGGTTTAATTTATTCAGTCATGTATCATTTTCCTATTAGGTTAGATTAGATTAGAAACTAAAGGAAGGGATTATATAACCCCTGGCACTGCAGTCAGCTGTGTTGAACCCATCACTTGCTCACTTCAGCTGCTTTCACCATATGCTTGAATGTATAGTGGATGAAATAATTTTAACATTAAAAAAAAATTATTGTTAATATGTGTTCTTATAAAATTTATTATTAGAAATCATTTAAATAGTTAATATATTTTTTTATTTTATTTTATTTTAAGGTGAAAAGCACATTGAGGCTATTATCGCCACCCTAAATGTAAGTGTGAGTGTAAAGTGTTATAGTCGCAAGTGTAAGTGTGTTAGACTCGGGTACCGTGAGGGACGTCTAAATCTTCTCAATAGGTGCAGCTAGTCTGCACACCTCGGTGGGAAGGGAAAGACAGGAACTATGCTATTTTAATATAAAATTTGAATTACTTTTTTATATTAATCTGACTAGAGTTAACCGCAGTATTTGACTGTCTTAAGTTTAAGTATTTCATTTTCATTTTCATTTAAACATCAGTGTTAATAAAAATTGTTATTATTATCATTATTATTATTAAAAAGATTACTCGAAGTTATAATTGTTGTTTTTTTCACAGTCGACTCCTAATTGCAATGTCTGCATGCAATGTTCGAGCAACTACAACTCATGACATATGCGATCCATCTCAACAAGTCATTAGCGAGATTATAAATGTGTTTTTTTCTCAAACTGAGTGCGGCTCAATTTGTAATAATTCAAACAAGATAACACTTACTAGCGTAATGATTTCAATTATATTTGTTAAAATCCTTCTGGAAAATTTATAAATTTTTTCCAAAATAATTCTCTTAAATAGATTTTTGATTTACCTTTTTCTTTGGATGGATGTAATGAATTTAGTATAAAAAACTTTATAAAATACATTTTATATATATATATATCCAACAGAATCCTTAAGTATATACAAGGTGTCAAATCAACAACGTCGTGGATCACACAAGTCAGAATAGACTTACATGATGCAGGAATAGACTCAACAGATGTTGAAGATAGACACGCATACAGGAGAAAGATGCTCGGTTGGAAGGTCCCACAGAATGAAATCTCAAAGAGAGCAGGGGTAAAATGGACGGAGGAGCGGAAGAGGATCCATGGGGACAGGATGAGGGAGGTGTGGAGGATTAGAAGGAACAAGACATGAGTCGGAGTGCTTTGCGTGATCCAATAGGGTCTATGCGCAGATAATAATAATAATAATAATAATATATATATATATATATTATTAATAAACTAACTGTTCACTCTTTAGAACAGGGAAGTTATTTCCTAAGCAAAAAAATATATTTATAAAAAAAATGTCTAATAAAGTAAAAAAATCTCTTTACACATAAAAATTGAACAATAAATTGACAAAAAAATATTTGTTTAGGGTGTTCACAGAATAGAGCAAACCTTTGTTTTAATTTTAATTTTTAACGATTTTAATTTTTTGTCAAATGTAGCTCTCATCAGGCCCTTATTTAGGCATTGTGTGCCAATATTTAGGTTTGTAGTGATACTCTTAAGTAAATCCTGCCTACCAAGCTCCCTCCAGCACAAACTTATACCTCAAACAAGGGAACAAGTTGTGTTTTAGAGATAGACATACGAGTTCAAGTTGAGTACATCATAACAAAATTTGTTATAATTGACTGAGCAAAGCAAGGTCTCTGTTTCAACATTTGATTTGTGTTTATTTGTTTTCGGCCAAACGCATGGACCAATTATTTTTAAATTTGATACAAAAATACCTTATTTAGAGCCCGAATGATATAAGATTTTTTCCCATTCACTTCCATTTCAAGATGGCAGCCTCTGATGATTAATGTATGCAGTTTTGGCAAAACGCATTGAGCGATGACCAATTTTTGTAAAATTTAGTATGAAAGTACCTTGTATAAATACCAAATGACACGTGCAAGATTTTTTTCCCCCATTCACTTCTATTACAAGGAGCTGGCATCTGGTTTAATGATGATGAGTGCAGTTACTAGTTGTTTCCCATAGTCTTGGCTGAGCGGCAAGACCTATCATAATTTTGACTGCTTTGTGTAGAAAGAGCGTACAACTTCTAACAAAGTTGGTCCAGTAACATTTTTCTAAATACTACAGTTAACAGTTAAACTGGAAGAAAAAATCATGGTTCTGTCGAATAGCGGTGTCCAAGAAATTAAGAATATATTAAGAAATCTACTGGTCTTTGAACTATTAGTAAATTATTTAATAATTATGAGCATAATATGACAGGTTTGGTGGTCCATATGGCTAAGACAGACACTGATCCTTCGCCCTCATTTAGTTTAACTGGCATAAAGACATTAAAAAAAAGAAAAAATGGCTATATATTGTAACTGTTTAGGTATTACAAGTGAAAACATAATTTTAATGTCATATTTCTCTCTATAACGTATTGACATATAATTTATTCTACAGAATGTAGTCTACTGATTGTGCATTCTTTTAATTCTCCTTCAGATATCATATAATTTTGTATTTCATAATTTCACTTGACCACAATTGAATTTATTAAAAATTTACAGTTGAATTATTTTGCGGAGATGGGGAAATAGGCATTTGAGGGATGTATTAGAAATGCACTTGCACTAAATACAATTAATGCAGAGAAAAATCTCCAAGAATATTTTATTTTCTTAAATATGAAATATTTTTTATAAATATAATGAGTTATCGGTCGATTTGTTTCATAATATTTTTATCTCACTCAGCTTTTTGTTGTGAAATGTTTGTGTTTACAAATTTCAATAAATACAAAAAAGGTCAAAAACTTGAAATGCATGCATCCTAGGCTGGTAACACAGCCAATAATTTTACTTTTATTTATTTCTATAAGAAAATAAATAAGAATTATTTTAATGGTAGATAAGAATTTATTTTTATACCACTAAGGTATTGTTCAATGAACATTTTCATTTAGTTTCTTGGATGACTGGAACAATGAATGCAGAGTATGAGGTGTGAAAATTAAATAACCAATTGTATATCACTCAGTCTTGCTGTAGCAATCACGTGTTCAAGTCCTTGCATCAGCATCTCATCAAAAAAATGCAGAGTTCAGAAGAAACAATGAGTTGACTTCAAGTTTCTTGTCAAACTGGGAAAAATTCTTATAGAAGCTCATACCATGTTAAACGAAGCGTATGGAAGTGAATATTTATAGCACACACAAGTTTTTGGGTGGTTTAAAAGATTTAAGGAAGAATGTAAAATGACCAAAGGCGATCTGTGCACTAGAAGACCCTCAACATCAAAAAATTATTCAATTTATGTGAAACGAATATTCATATTTGATATTCTGTATTTAAATAAAATAAGAGGAGTATATAAATATCAAAAATAAGAAAAAATAAAACATTAAATAAATATTTATATTTTTACTTATTTTGACTTTGATATTTTGAATGTCAAAATATTCTGTGATATATAGGTACAATGCTGTGTCAATTTTTAAAGTTTGATCCAAAATCTGGTGTTATAAAATCCAGCACAGATATGACTTAACCTTATATTTGGCAGTGATACGTTTCTATAGTGCCAGGTAATTTTTTTTTGTACTCCTGCAATTTGTTTTGATTTATTCATATAAAATATATAATACTTGACTGAAATCATCAAGTATCTGCTGTTACTGTTTTTCATAAAGACTTATTTTTATTTATATAACAATAGTTTTTTTATTATTATTTGGATAGACATTAAAATTTAACGTAAAATAAATTAGAGAAGTTACGGCATTTTAGATATGGCGTTCATAGTGTAACCACGGCCATGCAGATTGTGATCAATCGGTATGTTTTGTAATTTTGTATAGTAAATTTTCGACAACTAAATATGATAATATATTATGAATCTATGAACGTTCTAAATTGATGTGTATATGTTTCAAGACTCTCACTTCAATATTTTTATTAAAAAACACAGTTGAAAAAAGGACATTTAAAGTTTACCCAACAAACATTTTACCACTGTAACATTTTCAAAGTAAATCAAGTGACACTTTGTCTGTCTAGGGTTAAAAATATCATTCTATAAGACAAATCTTGATTATACGGTACTGTAAAAAAAAACACGGAAGATGTTTGAAGTTATTTAAAATTAATATTGATTATTGCTTATGAAGACCAGAAAAATTAAAACACTAATGTAATTTAAAAAATCCTTTTATTTAGCGACATACGTTTCGCCATGATCGAGACATTTTCATAGTGAAGCTAAAAATTATAGTGTATTTATATTAGTAAACAGTTCATATTAAAACTGTCAACTTTGTTAGTATACAAGTATACTTTATTAAGTTTTTGCATCACTACATCTGACAATGCCCCACAGCAAAATATGTGACTGAATAAAAGAATTTTGTGAAAATGTATTGTATAGTCTTGATTAACAATCACCATTTAAACTGTCAGTTTCTATTAACCATCATATTAATTCTGTTACTTGACATTTTAAACAGCTTTAAACAGTCATTTTAACATTAGATAACCACTCATCTACTGAGGTGAGGTTAAATATATTAAATATACAGTAGCTTTATCTGCATACAGAACAGTAGTAAATAAAATATACAGTACAGTACTTTGTATTTGTTTCGAATATATAGATATCATTTTAAGTCAAAGGTATACCCAGGATCTCAGCTAGGGGGTTGCAGGTTATGCTATTTGAGGGATGGATGGCTGGGATAACTGAGAAAAGGTAAAAATATAACAGAAAATTCAATAAGAGCTTTTCAATTTATTATGAATTTCATATAATAATAAACAAGAAATTTAATAAAGAAATGTCAATAAGTCTACACTAGTATCAACCTTCTTGGATTTGCTGAAAATCTGTCTAAAACAATATTTGCTACATGATCTTTGTTTTGTTTTATGAACTGTCTATATACAGCCAGTCAGCCACTCTTACCCCTTTGCGCTTCTTAGCCACATCTTCACTCTTCGAAGTGTGTTGAAGCTGTATTCTACCATGGCTGTGGTAGACAGGAGAGCTAGCAGCTATGCATTTATAATTAAAAATAAAATGATGTAGATAATTTCAAATAAACAAGAAATGATTTCCCAATTGTATTTTTTTCATAACCTTTACACAAATTGTACATAATATATATGTATATTATAATTATTTTATACTTTCATTGTTTTGTATTATATATATATGTCACTAAAATATAGTATAAATTAGAAGAATATTCACAGCATAATCGGAACAATTTTTAGCCCAAATTATGCTCTTAAATTGAAGAAAGCATACCTAATATATGATTCTATGACTGCAATGTTATTTTAGCTAAGATATTATTTCTTATTAAATGCACGGTATATAGATACACGGTAGGGGCCACGGTGGGTGTGCGCAGTAGACTACCGCGCGCGTGACGTCACTGAATCTTCACTGCTACATTCTGTAATTTCCTGTTTAACAATGCGGTGTTCTATAAATGTAGTTGGAGATTCAGTGTGTTTATGTGAGTGTTTGTTTTAAGTAAAAGGTCTTTTTGTGTAAATAAAAGGTGATAATTGTGTTTTGTGGTCGAGGTTTAATAAGTGTAAGGAAAGATTCATGTTTTGAATCCTAAAAAATATATAATTTGTTTTGTTTGCTGTTGTATAATTGTGTATGCATAACAATGCCTAATTGCGCTATTGCCAATTGCTATAATTGTGATAAGAAATGTAAAGGGAAAGGAATTACATTTCACAGAATTCCAAAAGACAAAGGCCTGAGAAAAGTGTGGGTTCATGCGTGTAAACGAACAGATCATTTTAATTTTGATAATGTTAAAGTCTGTTCACTTCATTTTAATGACGATGATTTCAAAAGGGATTTTAAATCCGAATTACTAAATATGAAACCTAAAAAACAGCTGAATTCCGGTGTCATTCCACGTTTTAACATTCCCACCGTTGAAAATAAATGTATCAATTCTGAACGAGCTGCAAAGATTAAAAAACGTGAAAACCAAGAAACATTAAAAAAACTTATTGACGAATCCGATGGAAATCTACCAGGTAAATCACCTGTAAATGGAAATGACGTTGGTGCAATTGTAACGTGTAATTCTGTAAGTAAAACCTACCCTTCCGTAGTCAGTAATTTTAATACAAATATCATTGTAAATAATGCCTCTGTAGAGGAAATGAAATGTTTAAGAAATGAAAATTTACTTTTGAAGGAACAAATTCAACTTGCATTACAAGAACTGGCCTCGGTTAAAAATAAAAATGTTACTAAGTTTAAGAATATTTTTTCTGATAATATGTGTTGAAACATAAGTTCTAAGAAATACGTATGTTTTATTTTACTGTTTGCATAATAGGCATACGCCTATTTTCTATTTAATTTGTTGTTAATTTTTTAATTGAGATGTGCGTTTTCAGTCAACCACATAATTATCACGGAAAATCCGCAGATACGTAATTCATAGTGTCATCACAAAAATATGCTTTTAACTTTCAAACAAAAAATAACCTGGAATTTTTCAAGCTATGGACCTATAATTTACTTTACTTTAATATTATGTAATATTGTATAAAATAAAAAGTTTCTGTTTTGACAATGAGTGAATTCAATAAGTAAAGTAATTAACAGCGTTATTAATGTTAGATATAAGGAATTATTATTGTAATTACTATAATACAGTTACTAACACTAACATTACAAACTGTTTTTTACTGAACACTACGTCTGAGCTAGATTCGATGACGTACTTCAGCCGGCAAGTGGTGGGGGGGACATGCGCGTGGCCCCTACCGTGTATCTATATACCGTGATTAAATGTATAAAGGAATCTTGGTCAAATTTTAGATGTTTATTACTGAATACGAAATTAAAAATAACACTTTGAAGCTATAGTGTTATCCTACAATAGGAGGGCATTGAGAAAGTCGCCCAAGTCAATTATTAATCAAGTAAAATTTATGTACTCAATTATTAATCAATGTTGTCCAGATTATTAATTGGTTCTCATAATCATAATAGGCATCACGAAACAGACTGTCATGCAACGTTAAAATAAAAACTAATACTAGTCAAAACGAGTAACTAATTATTAACCAACTTAAATTTCTGTACTCGATTATTATCTATGTAGTCTCAATTATTAATTGGTTTTCATAATCCTAACTGTAATTAGTATCATGAAACAGACTGTCCAGCCATAGGAGATAAGATAAACTAATATTAGTTAGACAGTAACTGATTATTAGAGTAAAATTTCTGTTTTCTATTATTATTTGGTTCTCGTAATCATAATTGTAATTGGTATAACAAAACAGACTATGAAGCCATAGTAGATAAGATAAACTAATCTTAGTTTGATCTATAAACTAAATTTTACTTGTTTAATAGTCTCTGATTATTATTCAAGCAAAATTTCTGTACTTGATTATTAATTCATGTCGTCCTGATGATTCTGATAATCGGTAACATGAAACAGAATGTCAAGCCTTATCAAGGATCGTAATAAAACCCC
Source organism: Callitettix versicolor (assembly GCA_022606455.1). Lineage (NCBI taxonomy): Eukaryota > Metazoa > Arthropoda > Insecta > Hemiptera > Cercopidae > Callitettix > Callitettix versicolor. The sequence goes on from CM040182.1 coordinate 2,718,915, forward strand.
ATTCTGAGGGTACTTAGGCAAGGCCACCTGGAGCTGGATAAAGTCTAATAATACCTGGACAAACTAAGCCAAGGTGTTGTGTGGTCTATGCCGATGACTGGATGACGCTGGGAGCATATTCAGTGTCTAAAGGGTATTTGCTCTTAGTATTTGCCCTTAGTATTTGCTCTTTATTAGTCAAACAAAAAACAAGAACTATGGAATCAAGGGGAGTGTCGACCCGAAACCAAAGCATTCCACTGGAGTGCTGACCTGGGGTTGAATGCATTCCTCTTTACAAATTAAGGTTTCTGACAGGTTACTGGATATTTCACAGTCATTTACACAAAAATGGGTTTTCATATGACAAACCTTTTGCATAGGAAATTTAGTACAGCTAAGAAAACAGCTCAACACATAGTTTTTTTGACTCTCCAGCCTTGGACAGGGAACGATTTGAATTTCTAGGCACTTTCTGGAGTGGGGGACAGACGATAGAACAGGGCTATATCATGCGAAATATCTCACAGTTCTCTAAAAATCTAAGATTGCTTAGGGAAGGTTGAACCTGTGAACGAGGGTACACAATAAGCTGTATGGCTGAGTAGAAAAATCAGGATAAATGGAAGTCTTGGCCCTCTAGTAAAAAAAGCCATATCAAATAACATATGATAATATTAGTTAAAGAGTAACCGGTTATTAATTGGTTCTCATAATCATAATCGTATCACAAAAGAGACGGCCAAGCCATAAGAAATAAGATAAACAAATAATAGAGCCTTAGAACATGGCGGATTATTAATCGAGAAAAATTTCCGTAATCGATTACTTTAATTACTGTAATCGATTGTACTCATCACAAGGTGGCAACAACCTACACGCATAGCACTGAATATTATTTGACTTCAAAAACTGCTGCAGTAACAATGGCAATTATTTTTAAAATAGATATAAAAAATAATTGCCAATATTATACAACACCATGAATCCCTTTGCTCAAGCACAAAATTTCACATTTTGTGAAATTAAAAATGAAGGGCCTTGTAATGACACATTTGAATATAAGGAGATAATGGAACTTTAAATAATCGTGGAACACAGTTGTTTTGCTGACCTGGTAGGAAATAATATAATAAATTCTTTACCTGACATTTTTTAAAATTTGACCACACCATCAAAATCAGCATTAAAATCTCATAAAGTAGTGTTTTAAAAGATCATTTTTAAAGCCATACTGTTGAACCAGTGATCGTGTGCACTGCCAAAGTACAACAAATATTTCATTTTGCTCATTTTATTTAAACTGAGAGTTGTAAATCAGTTTGATATAACACACTTAACTACTATGAAAGGCGTTTCTTTAAAATGAAATTAACGTTTATAAATGAGTACATATTAAAGTTTGTTACAACATAACTTGTTCAAACAGAAATCTTTTAATATAGCTACCTTTTTAAATTTTATGCAGTGTTATGTTATATCTTGCAATGTTATTACCTATAAATTATATAGTCTAAATAAATTTACTTGCAGTTAATCCCACATGGTGATGCTTAGCTTAAATCTCGATGTCCAGGATTTCATCACAAGCTCGGTTAAATCTGTTGTGCAAGTCAACTTGACGAGAATGCACTGTAACATGGATTCAGCTTTGATATAGAAAGTTCTGAAAAAAAAGATGGTGCGGTGGTGGGGAGCACCTTGTATGCTTTGGTTTGTGGTTGGGTTTATCACTCCAAATTCAAAATGAACTTTACAATATTACGTTGAAATTACAAAATGAACTCTTACAGTTGTAAAATTCATTTCATATTTTCAATGGAATACTAATTTACGCAGCCTTTAATGCTGATTATGACGGTGAAATCAGACTTTCGAAAATTTGTGACAAGAAGTTATAATTTTTTAAGATTTAAAAAAGCCGCCTCATATACAATGTAATGTATTTATATACAATTTTTAACAACCACTAAAAAGTGATTTCAGGCAGGGATGTCCAAAGTGGCTAAGCTTGCTGCATCTCTGAACTTGCACACTTCAAGGTTGTAGGTTTGAGACTATAGTTACTATGCTGACCCATCATTCCCATTAGTCTAAGTGGCACAATGTTTAGGAAAAGAAGTTATATAGAGGTCAGGATTTGCACTCACTTTAAAGCTCCAAATTTACACCTTATCAGGATGGCCATTCTAATAGCTCATTTTCAAATAAAAATTCACTAATAAAACTTATTTTGTCAATATATTCATTACTTGCATTTCTATGAAATTTGTAGACAATGGAAAGACAATTCAGGATCGTTAGTTAGGGATCGAAAAGGCAATACTGAATTACCACCAATTTGGTAACAAAGAAGGAAGCTTAAAAAAATTTTAAAAACACTTATAAAAAAATATTTGTCATTAATTTGTAAAAAAGATCAACAAGACACTCACTTAAAAAATAACAAAGGAATTCTTTAAAATAACAAATACAAAATATAAGTAATTAAAGCAATCCAATGACTTATAAAAGAAAGGTCGCTCCATTTTTTAAATGCTTGGTCAAAGTGAATAGCTTCCAATTCATTAACATCCATTAGGGATCCTAAGTAAGCTAGATGAAACATTGCCAGAGCAGACCATAAAATATTAAAACATTTAACTGGCAACAATCCTTCTGAGTAGCGGTGGCGATAACAAGGAGAAGGGCAGGCTCGAGCTCCAACACAAGCGCTTAACCTTGTTGACAACTTAGCTCGTATTGAATGTTCAATGTAAGTATAAAAACCTAACGATATCAGTACTCCAGCCAAACGGTAGTTCAATCCATGCAGCAGTGAACTTACTAAATAAGTCAATAATATTGAAATAAACCCACCCAAGGGCCGTGATGACTTAAAAATATCTGAAAAATATTAAAAAATTAATTAATGCAAAAACAAAAATTACAATGTTACGAGGTTTGATCAAATATAAACGAGACTGATTTTTTTAAAAAATTTATTGCTTACTTACAAATTATTCTTGATACAACTTATTTTTCTACATAGTCTCCCGCACGAGTAACATATTTTTCCCACCGGATTGGAAGTTTTTTAATTCCATCTTCGTAAAAAGTTCTCGGGCGTTCATTGAGCCATTGGAGCACGAAGGTCTCCACCGCAGAATCGTCTTCGAAACGCTGGCCTCCAAGCGCCTCTTTGAGTGGCCCAAACAGGTGATTGTCGAGGGTGATAAGTCTGGACTGTATGGGGATGTTCCATTGGTTCCCAGCCAATTTGATCGAGTTTAAGCCTCGTAGCGTTCGCCGAATGTGGTCGGGCATTATCGTGAAGAAGAATGACGTTTCTCGCCGGTTTAGATTTCCTTTTCCTATGAAAAGACTGTTTTCCGGCCTCTAAAACATCGCAATAATATTGTGCATTTATTGTGCGTCGTTGATGGAGGAAATCGACGTGAAAGGCGCCTTGATTGTCGAAAAATACAGTGGCCATTACCTTCCCGGCCGACGATCGTGATTTGGCCTTCAGAGGCGCCCTCTCTCCCCTCTTCCGCCACTCCATACTTGCCTGTTTCGACTCGGGAGTGTAATGGTGAACCCATGTTTCGTCACAGGTGAGATTTCAGTCGGATTGACCCCCTCCTTGGCCAAAAACTTAATAATAATTCTCTGCTCCACGGAAACGTGCACTTCACTCTTACTCATTGTATAGTTTTATACTGAAGGGTCCGAACGGAAATGTTGCCCGTCTACGCCCGTCCCAAACCTCCCAGGCCACCTGAAACCCCACCCTTTAGAGTTCAATGTCCAACGGAAAAGTTTTTAGAAAGTCAGTCTCGTTTATATTTGATCAACCCTCGTATAACAGTTATATAAATTTTATATTATCCACAGTTCCCCCTCACTGCAGGAGCGGATCCTAGAATATACTTTTTTTTTTATGGACAGACTGACCAAAAATACCAGGACCTGTATGTATACACTAAGGAATATTGTTTTCACAAAAGCACCTGCTTGCTGTTTACTCACCTCTAACAGCAAAATGTAAAGTTTAAAAATTATGAAAATTAACAGTCTTCTTAGACTTAGAGATAATTTAGCAGTTTGAAATATATTTCCAAAATGGAGGGTGTTAAAAATGCCTGCAGTGGTGACTCATGCTATAGGTTTACTGGATCAGTGAACTACTAAACAGCTTAAATATTTGTCACGTTCAATTTCAATTGTGTCAGGGTTATCAATTTCCATTATAACCCAGTTCAACTGTATTTGTTCATAACAAAACATGGAACCATATATTATGTACACGCACGCACGCACGCACGCACGCACGCACGCCACACACACACACACACACACACACACACACACACACACACAAAGTTTTCAGGCTAATAAGTTTTTTAAACCTGAAAACTTTTTAATGAAACCAGTATAACATAATTATTATGTTATGTACAATAGTTTATAATTTTATACATACTTTTGCACAATAAAAATATAAACTGTCTGCACTTATTTTATTAATTTTATAATAAAAAAAAAAAAAATGTTGTAAGAAATTTACTAGTTTAATAGACACCACTGAGCAGTTAGCACACAGAAGCACATTCAGATTAGTAGACTGTTCTCTAAACTGTGATTAATCACTGCTACCGTTCACTGCTCATTTATTTTTAACTGCTCAGAACATTCACTGCTAACAGGAAAAACCCTTAGTCCACTACTAATTTTGAACAAAAGCCTCCAGCAGGCACTAACTGTGATGTTTGTAGTGAGTCTTATATAGTTTTAAGATGTTAGGTCAGAGTCAAGAGATATTAAGAAAATGAACTTTATTGGAATAGATTTCTGACACTTTAAATGATTTTACGGTATAAAAAGCAAAACTTGATGTAACAAAGCTATTACATTGTAACGTTAAGAAATATCTCCAAAATATGTAAATTAAATAAACCCACTTAATGAGAAATATAATTAGTTTGAGGACAGGGTTTCCTAGTTAAATTAACAGTATGTGAAAGTGGTGGTATGTGGCTGTCAAAAAAATTTTTAATGTTACTAAATAGTTTTAAAAAAATGTATTTTTCGAATACAGACAAGGAGGTACTTGTCAATACTCAAAAGTCTGACAATGCATCCATATATATATATATATATATATATATATATATATGTGTGTGTGTGTGTGTGTGTGTATGTGTGGTTGTCATATTTTACATCGCTACTGCAGCAGGCCCACTGCCCTGCTTGTAGCACAAGTTTATATTTTATATCAGTACAAAATGATGAAATTTTCTGTGTATTTAAATTATAACCAAACAAAGCAAACATCTTTTGCTCAATAAATCTCAAAACTCATTATTTCGCACCATGCTGTATTTCGGTGGAACTCAGTGATAGAAAGGTTGGGAACCCCTGATCTAAGACAACGATATTCCATTTGAGTATAGAAACATGCCCACTGGATCCAACTAATACCTAGTTACCTCAGTTAACCAAGAGTTATGCTGTACAATGTTTACATTCCATAAAATTGTTAAATTTTGTTTTTTAAATGAACTGTAGTTTCGATATCAAACAACTTACAGTGTTTAAGCCAAGTGTGCATCGATATGTTCCAAGAAATAACCACTTGAACTAGCGACCTAGGAAACTCAATGTACTGAAACTGAGCCACATTGATGTTCCAAGAACCATCTGGCTGAACACCAAATCCTGATAATACTGCAGTTGTTTCAGAAAAATAAGATACAAAATAATGACTTGAGCGATATTGCAAGGCATCATGGTACATTAACGACCACCTACGACAATTAAAGAAAAATATTTTATTACCTAAAACTGAAGAACATTTAAATAGAATTTAATTCCAAACATTCAGTTTTGATTTATACAAATTTAAAAGAATAATAAGTAACTTATAAGTAATTAGTAATTGAAGCAATAACAATAACACATTTAAATTTTAAGTCAATGTACAATTATTTTTTTTTTTTTAACGTCTGACTATTGTGCACACTTGGGCTAATGCAGACAGTGGGATGATTTATAGCGTATGAAAATGCCAAGCCCTCGCCGGGAATCGAACCCGGATCCTCAGGGTGAAAGCCTAGTACGTTATCCACTAGGCCACCGAGGCAGCTTGAATGTACAATTAAATAAGTATATACAGGATTAATGAAATAACTTTTAGTATAATAAATGAGAAAAACAAACTCTCAATGAATGTTTAGAGCCAGTGAAATACTAGCCTAAACAAGTTGCATTTGGTATAAATCATCCCATCGTCTGCATTGGCCCAAGTGTGCACAATAGTCGGACGTTAAACACAAAAAAATAATAATAATAAAAAAATAACAGTTCATTTTTTGTGTGCATTATTATCCCAAGTACTGTGAAGTTTTAGAATAAATTATCAGCCACCATTTTGGATAGGATTGAGATAAGAGACCTCTAGTTTGCACTGTTCTTTTTCTTTACACAAAACCTTTAAAATGAGGTGTCATTCAGTAGGGGGTTTATACGAGGGCTATTCAGAAAGTAGATTACGTTTTTGGATAAAAAAAAAACTAAGTACAGGAAAAAAATTTTATTATATACATTTGAAAGAGGAACTAAAATACTATTTTTCGACATAATCGCCAAACAAATTTAGACATTTGTCATATCGGTGAACTAGCTTTGAAATTCCCGTGTTGTAGAATTCCGCCGCCTGTGACGCCAGCCAGTCAGTCACGCCCGTGAGGGACAGGAAAGGTGTTCTTCTGGTTGACTTCCTAGAACGTGGAGCAACCATAAACTCAGAAAGGTATTGCCAAACATTACGAAACTTAAGACGAGCTATCCAGAACAAGCGGAGAGGAAAACTGAGTGCAAAAGTGTTGTTTTTGCACGACAATGCCCGCCCTCACACGGCAAATCGAACAAAAGACGCCTTGACGGCCTTCAAGTGGGAGATTTTCCTCATCCACCCTACAGTCCGACCTGGCACCTAGTGATTTCCACTTATTCCCGAAGATGAAGACTTGGCTTGCAACACAGCGCTGATGACGACGCAGATCTCCGCGGGTGTGACTGACTGGCTGGCGCCACAGGCGGCGGAATTCTACGACACGGGAATTTCAAAGCTAGTTCACCGATATGACAAATGTCTAAATTTGTTTGGCGATTATGTCGAAAAATAGTATTTTAGTTCCTCTTTCAAATGTATATAATAAAATTTTTTCCTGTACTTAGTTTTTTTTTTATCCAAAAACGTAATCTACTTTCTGAATAGCCCTCGTATTCAAAATTTTTTAGCTGCCCCTCCAAAATCTTCAATTCTGAGAGTGGAGGCAAAGCTAAAAATACATTTTGACACAATATTAACATTAGTTTTATTTATCTCTACTTATACACTAAAAAGTTGTATGGGTGTTCTTACACATTTTATTAACCCAGCATATTTTTTTAACAACAATTACGAATATTCAATATGATGGAGACATAAAAAGTTGATCCTTAATTTGGATTTGAAGTGACAGAATTTTTAGAATATAGTTTTGACATTATGAAAATTTAAAACTGAGTGGTATAAAAAAATTAATATTTTTATAACAAAAATATCTTAGAATGTATCAATTATATTTAGAAGTACAGTGGGTTCACAATAATCCAGCCTTTGAATCTGGCCATCCAGTATTGGCTCTCTGTATACAATACATTTTAATTATAAAGTTTACATTTTAAAATATAAAAAATACATTAAATTTATTTTTTTTAAATGCATTAGACATACAGTCTAATATGAGCTTTCATACATTATAGTTGACAAATTAAATTTACAAAAGTACAGTAAAAAAATTGACAAAATTACACTTTTTGAAACTGTAGCACTCAAAAGATGGACCTATCGGCACAATACACACATATTTATGTGTGAATTATGGTTTTCAAACTTTTCTAAAAGTTTTTTTTAATAGGAACACAATACTGCCAATTCTTTTATAGCAGCTATTTAATGTTATTTGCGATGATAACCTTAACGGTTTTTCGCCGGAAAAAAAATTAATGTTATTTAAAAGAAAGGCCATTAGAGCTTAAAATAATTATACTAAAATGAAAGCAAGCTATAACAATTTATATAAATTGTTTGAGTTTTTATCTGAAAGCATATTACACCTTTTTATGTTCTTGTTATTTTAATGTAAAAATCCTTGTTATTCATCAATTATGATAAATGATGAATATTCATCATTCTTGATGGATTTAAAAAAATATTTTGTAATTTTATTTTATTGGTTCCACAATAATAATTTAATGAAATAAAAATATAGACCTAAATCTCAAAAAAAAAATGTTATAAACATTGGTTTAGGCAGACTAGAAAGAGTTTGAATATTTAAACAACGAAATTTTATTTCATAACAGTATATGAAGCTTTAAGGATACTATACCATTCCTGCATTATAAATATTAATAAAATGTTTTTCCTCCTTTTATATGGTAATTAATTCCAATCTGATTTTCTGATTTGACGTAATGTCTTCAATATTTATATATCAAGGTATTTATTTAAAATTTTTAAAAGTTATACAGTGGTACCCCGGTTAATGGTCTTAATTTGTTCCAGAACTAAGACTGTTATCCGAGCAGACTGTTGTATGAGTCAGCGTTTACAATAGAGACTCATGGAAAAGATTTTAATTTGTTCAAAAAGTGAAAATAGGATTTAAACAACAATATGAAACTTGTACACAAAGACACTTAACGTTTTGTTAAAATTTAAAAATCAATGTAACATGATAATATTATAACTGTTTTAATTTTTTAATGGGCTAACAAATTAAACAGTCATTTTCATTCATTCTATCGTTGTCCGGCATGACCATTGTCCGGGTCGACTGTTAGCTGGGGTATCACTGTATTTTTCAGAGGTGTAATTGTAACGCTTACTTGTTTAATGACGATCCTGAAAAGAGATAATCAATCCAACAGACAGAAATTAGAAAGCTTATTATAGTTTTCAGGTTGCATATGCCAATTTTTTGAATCCATTTGCCATTCTGGAAATATCAGAAGAAAAATAATTCATGTTTATAAAACTGTAAATTATGTTTTAATCCTAAACCTAATTAGAGTAATTTCATCTTTTACATTACACTCGTAAGATAAACTATTTACACAAGGTTTTTTCAACCTCTGAATTTACCGTGAAGTGGCCTGTCAAGAAGTATGCGATGCAGCTGCGCATTGAATGATAATGCACCTCTTCCACTATAACCACTCACATTTCCAACTTCATATCGCCATTCTGAGCAGAGCTGTAGACTCGTAATCATGGTACATCTACTAATTCTTCTATCTTGTACGAATTGTTAAATGCCATTTGTTTTTTTAAACAGAAGGGAATAATGCAGTAGAAATTTAATTCTGAATGAGCCAAGTATAAGAAAATTACTTGGAGCAAGGTCCACGCAATATGGAGGGTGATCAAAAATGTTCTATCGGAATTACGCAAAAAAAAACAGTTGGGTTAGGGCAGCAGCATGTAGTCATGCATTGTCATGAATCAAAACAACTAGAAAATAGCAGACTTCGTTCTTAAGTCTTTCAATCCATGGCTTTATGGTCCCAAAAAACAGTAGCCTTTCTGCAGTTGAACATATTTTTAATTTTTTTTTCTATAAGTTTGTGTACACCATTCTTGCACAACACTGTCACTCATAAAGTTTTCACCATATATTTGGCTCATTCTGTGATAAATTTCTGTTGCATCATTCCCTTCTTCCTGGAAAAAATTAATTATACTTTGAAATTGGCACAGATAGGACAATCAATCAGTACGGCCATGTTTACGAACCTGCAACTCAACTCAAAATGGTGTTATGAAGTTGGAAATGGCAGAGGTTATAGTGGGACACATGTGCAATAATTCAGAGCCACTTTACAGTAGATTCAGTGGTTGGAAAAAAAATAGCCTTCTTTTTACTAACACTAAAGATACCTCTAGTGTTTTAAAACATTTTCCTTTAGGCTATGAATGAAAATGATAAAATGCACATTTTATATACCAATATAACCTGTAAAAAGAAAGAAAAAAAGCAGGGACTAGAGATCGGCTGTTACTTTTATCAAAATACAAAACGTAAAAATGTTTGAACATTGTTACTCTTTAATCCGTCACAATATTCAATGTTTTATTATACTTATTTAGAAAATAATTTTAGAAATCATATTTCTTCATTAAATACTTATTTATAAATATAGCTTTGTACAGCTAGATTAGATATAAAGAAGTAATTTCTCTTGTTCAGGCTTTGCGCAAATAATACACAGTTTTTTCCATTTATAAATTGTCTAACTGTATAAAACTAAAATCCATTTTTTTTATTATTGTTTATACTTTAAAAATTAACAAACAGAATAAACTCCACTATTTCTTTTTATGACTTTAGTCTGTGAAACTAAAGATATTTTCTCTACGAAATATTACACAAAATTATTCAATAGTTATATAATTTATAATCCTCAATGTCATTAAAAAAAAATGCACAAAAATTTATTGATAATATTTTATTGTAGGTGTGGAAACCTGCATTCCCTTCTTTTGTAAAAAGATGGGCTTTTCAATTATATAATATTTACATAGGCAACTTAATGATAAAGATAAATCACTGGCACAAACAGAACAAAGTTATCAAGGTTAGTGTTTTTATTACAGTTTATTACACTGTATATTCCAGTGTAAGACAAGATATATTTTTAAATAAGATAAACATAAGTATTGCATAAGTATTGAAAGTGAAATGTTTATTAGCAAATTTCTATTGGAAAATAAGATATTAGAATGGTTATCTGGTAAAACCATGAAATGAGCACCTCTAACACTTGTTTTAGAAAGTGTTACAATGGTATATAACTTGTGTTATAATGTTATAAATTTGTATCCCATTTAATGCAAACTTGGCAAAACTTTATTTTGGAGATAGTGAAAGAGTCCATCACACGGCAATATCCAGTCATTCATTTCAAAATGTCCATTAATTTTTTTTTTAATTCATAATGTTTATGTTAAACTTTTTGAAAATCTATTTCATAATCGGAAAATTGCACAAATTAGCATTTTAAATTTTCAACACGACATTTTAATTTTAATATATGTGATGTTTTATTCAATTTTATTTTTGTTTGGAAATTTGCTTCCATCGATTTAGCAATATTTTTGCATGCTACAATTACATAAAAACTACAGTGGTACTCCTGTTAATGGTCTTAATTCGTTCCAGAACTAATTCTGTTATCTGAGCAGACTGCTGTGCGAGTCAGCGTTTACAAATAGAGACTTATGGAAAACATGTTAGTTTGTTCGAAAATTGAAAACAGGATTTAAACAACAATTTTAAACTCGTACACAAAGACACTTAACGTTTTGTTAAATTTAGAAATCAAAAGTATGTAACAGGATAATATTATAAATGTTAAAATTTTGTAATACGTTAACAAATTAAACACACAGTAAACAAGTTGACACACAAAGTAAAATTAGGTACCTAGGTAAAGTGTCAGAAAAGGGAATAGGAGTGGATATTCTGAGAAGAGATAACTAAGAAATATAGTGGAAGTTATTGTCCTACAAAAACTAAACAACCATCAATCAAAGGCCTGTTTGTGTTAACTCAGCACAATGTTTATTTCTGTAGCACATCACAATGGCTATTTATGCAGTGTAGCTTGTTTTTTTCAAATAGTGATTTTTGAATATTTTTTTGTTTTATTTTTTACCTTATTATCTAATTAACACATATTCACCAGCGGGAAATAATGTTTTTAAAGATTACTTACGATTTTAGGCTGTTTTTAAGGAACTATATTGTGGCTTCATTGCTGTTTACATTGCATTAAACATATTAAATTTCATACACGGATTTATCGATCATGCACGTTATTATTAACTACATATAATTACTGTATATGTATTACATTACTGTATATGTATTACAGTATTAATTACATATAATTACTGCTCATGTGCGTTACACATTCTGACAGCAATTACAACATGTTAAGGTTTATTTCCTTTTTCCTTGGTTTATTCTCATAATGAAAACATTGTTAAAATGGCGCCTGTCATTTATGAACTTCGCGATTTGCCTTTTTTGTATTAGGTTCACCACCTAACAACAATGTCAGTTAGGTCACTGAGTATATTTTTTTAAAATAAAGGTTGTTCTATCATTTTAACAATCAAAAACAATTTTGAGGTTATGCTGGTCACTTTTACCTTTGATTTTTATATTTCCCATGCTTTCCGCGCTTTTACATTTTACCATTTAGCCCTTTATCCAAAACTAAACTGTTATGCAGGTCATTTTTAATTCCGTGAATTAGATCTATGTCCATGTCTGCCATTAGCCGGGGTAACACTGTATACTACTTAATGTTAAAATAAAGTCATATAGAACAACAGTTGTTATTTTTATCCTACAATTATCTTTCTGAAATTAAATTGTTTGTTTACAATACTTAGAAATAATTGTGGATGTTAATAATAATAATAAAATACAGTCAACTGCCAGTTACCCTTGGGGTGGTGTGATTGTTGGATAGCCCTTATGTAGGAAAACAATTTTAAAACCAGTAATTAACATTATTTCACAACAAATAGTGTAAGTACTGTTGTTTTTTAGCTACAACAATGTTTATAAATTAATTAGGAAAAGAATAAATAACTGTTTAAATGAAAAACAATATTTACAGAACTGAGAGGCATGATTCATCTGCTTAACAAGTTAAGCAACAAACAACCCTAACACTCTGTTATTTATTTACTGCCTCAGCTATCACTGACCTGTCTACTTCCAATATGATAGATGAAACATATGAAATTTAATGCTGATTATTTTCTGTAAAAAGCAACCTTAACCCATACTCTATAACTTGACTTACTGTATAATAACATGTTTGTATTACTTAATAACATTCTATTTAACATTATTGTATTCAAAACCTAGATTGTCTTTAACAATAAATCATCGGTTTTGTTTGTTGATCACAACTTCTCCTGGTGTACTATTGCATAAAAAATCTACATTTACTATACAGTAAAAAAAATACAGTACAAAACAGAACAATGTGACTGGACACAACTTGTTTGCAGCATGAGTGAGCAGCTGAAAGTATTGCTACCCTAACCAAACTTTGATAACCAAAAAGTACATGATGCTATAATTTAGTGGAATGAGATAGAAACACTTCAAATAGTGCCAACAAATTCTGAAAAAATGCATGAATGTTTATATCGAAAGGTAAATACTCTTACACTATTTACGATAATACCATTGAGCATATAAGTCGATCATAAAATAGTCATGTGACTACTCTAAGTGGCACATGTGGTGCGCTTGCATATGTTATGTGAATACTTGTCAAAAGGTAAAGTACGTTAACATTAGTAGGTTAAATACACAAATTTAACTGTATTAAAAACCTACAAATGTAAAATTCTTCTTCTTCCAATGGCTCCTTTTGGTTCACACCATTTTGGATCTTGCCTCCCAATACAATCCAGGAAAGTCCCTTCGTCCCTGCTTCCCTCTATCCAGGCCCTTGCAGATCAGTAAGTGATCCTTGTCCATAACATACACATCTTTTGAACAAATCTTGCACTTGTCAGAGGTTATTAGTCTCATCCTATGGAGATGCTTGGCAAGACAATCGTGACCAGTTTCCAAGCGGAAATTTGCTACAGCTATTTTGCGTGGAAGCATCTTATTGTCCTTAAAAAGATTAAACGGATCATAAGCTTTGTCTTGTAGGTTTTTCTTCATTTCACTAACAAATTTTTGTTGTGAGTCTGTTTTTAGTTTTCTTATAACTGCTTGTAATGGCAGGGAGCCTGCTGGCTTTTGAATAATTTTTGTTCCTCTCTTCGCCAAATTATCCGCAGCTTCATTTCCAATTAATCCCACGTGTGCAGGGACCCACTGCATTGCGATATTGCCAACATTATTTCTTACAATCTTGTAATTCTATCTGATATTTTGTATTACTTTGCTTTTTGGATTATCATTATTGGCTATTGCCTGCAGAGATGATTTGGAGTCAACTAAGACCACTGTGTTTGTGTTCAGCCACGGTCTCACAATCAGCTGTTCAAGAGCCTCATTTACAGCTATCAATTCTGCCTCAAACACTGTAGAATTGCTGCTTAAAGCAATGTAGTGCGAGAAGTGGTACATTTGGTTATCCCAACACAAATGTAAAATTTGTATAATACATAATTATAGTTAAATAAAAAACTTTTGAGTTTTACTACATTTTTCAAAATAATAAAAATAATAATAAAACATTCTGTGTTATAAACAGTGTGTTATTTTTATCAACTGCTAAAAGTATGTGTGGACTGTTTATGTTATCCGTCTATTCTGTCATCTTTCACACTAAAAGTCCCAAAGTCCCAAAAATGACGGTTAATCGAGACTCTACTGTATTTGCATTTTTTTCTATTTAAAGACAAAATATACGTTTTGTTTGATTAGTTAATTATATAAAAAAATTATTTTTAATTTTTGTCACTGTGGATAATCAGGAGTTACTTTATCTTTATCAAGCATGTATCTTTATTAGATGCTAAGTCAGAATACCCTCTCTACTATATAACTGAACATAAATACATACATTTGAAAAAAATCACACTTCATAATCATACAATGGTAGTAATTGCTACAAAAATAAACAAAATATAAATATTTTTTATATATATATAAAACTTCTGAATATTAAAATACAATGTAAATTAGTGATGTAGATTAGTGATGTTAAATGCACCGAGTGTCAAATGTGATGAAAACAGCCTTACCCACACAGGATTTTCATAAATTTTCATGTATTCAAGATAAGAAACCCAAGGGCCAAATACAGCATTTCCAGGACATAATACATAGCCACTATATTGTGATACTGTTGGAAATTCATTTAGGGAACCAGAATCCAAGTCAAAGGTCAAGGATATAACTTTCATTATGATCAACATTTCAGCTCCTCTAATTTTCAGCCAAAGTTCACGATCGACCAAAATTTCACTGTAACAAAGTACGTACAATACAATCAGCTATTTCAATAACCTGCAAAAGATACTGACTCTGATAAAAGTATGAAGAGAATACAAAAATTACAAGTAAAATTCAGAAAAAAGGATATAAAATAAATCAACTGTGAAGCATTGAATTTCCTGAAACTGCATTTGCCAAGAAATATACACACTATTCTTTACAGTGAACAACAGTTAACTTTAACTTAATTATATAATACAGCTAGCTGGAAATAATTACAAAGTTTATAGAATAGAAATTTATTTCAAAGCTTCAAATACCTGAATGGCACTGTAACTTACACCTTGAAGCAGATGAAGAAATACAGACAGTAAAAGCATTAAACTTTTTAATATCCAGAAGTTGTAAAATATACCAAGAAAACAAAGTGAACATTTTTAGAATAACCTTTCTCCCACAAATATAACCATTACAATTTTTGTAAACAATCTGCAACAAGAATTATAAATATAAAATAACCTACAATGAAAACAACTGAGTAATTGTCTGTACATGCAAGTGAAGAGAAAATAGATGTTTACATTGAAATAACACAAGTGACAGAGGTGAATATAATAAAGTTGTTTTTAGTACATATCTCTGCCATCCTAGCTTTAATCCGGCAGAGGTAGCTTAAGTGAGCAGCTGATAGGCTTAGCAATCCCACCGTACCTCTAGATCTACTGTACTCACCCACCTACTCAAGGACAGTCATACATTCACTACTCTACATAGCTTAACTAACTCTAAAGTGTAAAGCAACCACCCCGCAGAGGGTGCAGACTAGTTGCACCTATTGAGAGGATTTAGACATCCCTCGCGGTACCCGAGTTTAACACACACTTACATTTGCAACACTACACTTACGACTTTAACACTTTACACTCACACTCACATTTAAAGAGGCGATAATACACTCAATGTGCTTTTCGCCTTAAAAAAAAAAAAAAATACTGTTAATTGTCAGTAAGGCAGTAGTTAGCAGCTCAAGCTTTAGATTATGTCGCTAGAACTCAGGCCTTAACACAAGTTTGAATCTAGTTACTGTTGTTGTTTTTTCCTTGTTACATCCACCCCAAGGTTAAGCAACTGCATCTCAGACCCACAACCTTCAAAGACGCTGGAGACTGACCGGTGACTTAGCCACATCGACCACAGAGCACTTTGGTATAGTAAAGACGTTAAAAAAAGTATTCTGAGAAAATAAATTTGCAAATATTGGTTTTTCAACTTCTTGTATGTTTGGGGGGAGCATTCATAGCTCAGTCAGTACGATAGCAGTTCGCTAGATCACGGACCTGTACGAGTTTGAATCTAGTTACTACCTTTCATTTTTTTTCATTGATCTTCACTAGTCTAACATAAATTAAAGATGTTAAACCACATTAGTGGTTCTTGAATATTTTAGAGAAAAAAAAAGTAAAGCAACCTACGATGAAGTGAACCTAATGGTGTACCAAACGAAGCCCTGGGAGACCTAGCAACCTTTCATAGTACCTATATTTTAATCAAAATCAGTCTTACCCATACATGCAGGGCTCTATATGGGCGGACTTTGTTTCCATAGCTACTTGTGGATGTTCCCATAAGAATGTAAAATAGAATGAGTAGAATCTCAACACACAACAAAAAGGTTGGCCAAATGAAGCAGAACCTTCATAATGAAGGTCAAGAGAAAGAAAAGTTGAGCGAGAATTAGCACGGCAATTATCTGAAAGCACCTCATTAAGGAACTGGAAGTCACCAATTTGATGAAGAGTAGTTATCCATATTGAATCCTCCCCACATCGTAGACTTTATGAACAGGTTAAGGTTGAAGAAGGCACTGTAACTGAGCAACTCAGAAATATAAAAAGGTGGAACAATAGATCTACAAAGGTTGCAGTGCAATAGTAGCCCTAAACATTCATTCATTTCTAGCTTCAAACATTTTATATTTCTTGACGTGTTTTGGAATATTTTCATTTTCAAAACTTTTATTGTACTCTACTGTACTTTTTCAGTACAGTAAAGTTTCGAAAATGGAAGTATTCCAAAACGCATCATCAAATATAAAATGTTTGAAGCTAGGAAAGGCAGAGATATGTACTCAACAAAATTACAACATTCCTAGTAAGAAAAAGATGATTACATTAAGAATTTATAATAAACAGGTGTTTAAGTACTTATAGCTTAGACCAGCAGTTCATAAACTTTCTTCTCCTTAGATCTACCAAAAGCGTAAAATTTTGTTTCACAAACTACAAAAACTTATATAAATACATATTATTTTATATTAGAAAAACAAGAACACAAAAAATAAAATGGAATACAATTTTTTACATTTTGTTTGTGTCTAATAATTATACTTCATCAGAAGAAAAGAGAAAATGGTGTAAAAGTGAATTTAAAAATTTTAATTCATTTGTATACACTTTTATCTCTTCTGATAAACTGAAATTATTACACACAAAATACAAAATTTTATTTTATTTTTCAAACTCATTTGTCCTAGCTAGATACATATAGTTCCAGCAGTAGCTGACCCCAGCATGGATGCATTGCTCTGTGACAATGTGATCCATCCTGTTCACTTTATTTTGAAAATATCTGTTTTTTGGGTAACTTTTCAGTTTGCAGTGAATCAGTTTTTGTAGAATTATAAAACATATTTCCTGAAATATGTTAAATTTTCTATTTTCTGTAGTCGAGAGAACACATAAAAATTTTAAGCCAACCGCCCTCCCACGACACACTAGTGGGCCGTAACCCATAGTTTGGGAACCACTGGCTTAAATTATTAGGTAACAAAAGGTATGTTTTATAAAATGAGATCTGGGCTATTGCTTGATAGGTTCTGGGATTCTCATCAGAGAATTAAAGAAAAAACTTGGTATTTCTGAATTTTTGGGGCTTATACTAAAGTAATGATTTTAATAAATTTGTTTATTTAATAATCTCCTGTATTATTGAACTAAGTGATATTCACCCACGGAAGACTAAATTTATTATGATAAGCTTATGCCTATGATTTTAAGCCATTTTTTATAGAACTATATTGTGACATCATTGCTGTTTAGTTTACATGGAGATTTACTTATACTACGAGGCATATCCGAAAAATAAGTACCTTTTCATTCTACTGTCACTGAATCGCTAGTAATGGGCTTCCGCGCATGTATGCTCGTCTCTGGCTTACTATCTAACATCTGACGCAATTATGGCTGGATTGTGATGTTTATATTTGTTAATGTTAACAACATACCCACAACCTTCGCTGCCGCCGCCTCCACCCACGAACTTCGTTATGTATCAGAATCTTTAGATGTAAAAAATTGTATTATGTACATTTTTCGTATTAGTATTATGTATACATAATGTAGTACATATTATGTGTAAATAATCATTTTTTTATTTCAGGTTTTATGTCTGTTTTACTAATGCATATTTCTTCCATATTCGAAAAAAATGTATATTTTTTTCATTGTATGGGAGGAGTGTGGGGACGAATTAGGCAATTTGCATGTAAAATGCGCCTTAATTTACAAAATTGTTAATTAATTAAATGATTTCCGGAACAAATTAAATTCGTAAGTTGAAGGCCTACTATATGTTTTAAAGAGGTAGAGTTAGGTATGAATATGAAGGTACTCCTCGGCTGTATAAAAATAATATTCTGGTGTTCCTCAGCATGGAAAATACTGAGAATTACTGCAGCTAAGGATTTATGATCATAATAATGAAAAAAATATAAAATGTAAAGATAAATTTACTTACTTTGTGACCAAGAAACTAAAAGAGACTATGCTAATAATTGGACCTTTCTTCTTCGTACTTATTATCGGTAAAAGAAGCAGTAACGCATACAGTCCTAAGAATAATGACATGATGTGAAATAATAAATATTCAAAGTAGTAATACAATAAATAAAGTCCAGTTAGAGCTGACACCCAATGTTTCAAAACATTCGGAATATCATCTAGAATCAAAGAAAAATAATCTAAATTAGTTATGTTTTATTGTATAACTATACATTGAACTTACACATAAAAATGAAATATTTTGTGTTAATGTAGTCTTAATTTTACTAAATTTTATAAATTATAATCTTCATTAAAATTATTTGTTAGCACTTTTAACTTTATAAAAATAATAATTGAAATTGCCACTTTGGGATCTGATCCTGGACTGAACTGAACAAATGGCCAAAGACAGCAAATAAATACAAATAAGGCTAATTATCACAATATGAGGATTTTTTTTAACGTCCGACTATTGTGCACACTTGGGCTAATGCAGATGATGGGATGATTTATAGCGTATGAAAATGCCAAGCCCTGGCCAGGAATCGAACCCGGGTCCTCAGGGTGAAGGCCTAGTACGCTATCAACTAGGCCACCGAGGCGGCTATACACACAATATGAGGAAGGGCTATATGTAACAATTAGTTAAAAGGTTGTATAAAATAAGTGTCTGGAGGTTTTTTTTACTGTACATAAAAAAACTACAATAGGTGTACTTTTGTTGGAAAGTGTATTTTGTCCTAACCTAACCTAACAAAACCAAAAAATATGCATAGTAGCAAAACCAAAAAATACAGTATTGTACTACAGGCAAATGATCCAATTGTAATATTCCTGTGTTGGAGAATAAAGAAACCGAGCACTAGTGCAAAGAAGAACAAGCAGTGAACTGTCACTGACATGACGACAAACAGTTAGATAAACAAGTGTTAGCTCAGTGTTAGATAAACAAGTGGTTTGCCAGTGGCTCAGCTGAGCGTATTTAGGTCAATCCATTCAGGATATACAATCTGTATCTGGATTCTCTAGTATTATTTATTTTTTCCAGTAATTAAAATTAAATAAATTTATTTATGAAATAATAATATGGCCAACAATATATAGCCTTCATTAAATGTTATGATAAAGTGATCTGATCCCCAGCCCCTCGAGAAGTCCGGTGTTTTCAGAAGGATGAGTAAGGTGAAAATAATGACAATTATGCAGATCAGTGTAACCTTGGCATGACAAAAACATTAGGCTCAGTCTAGTAATCTGTACATGTCATTTTAGGCCTACAAAAATGATTTTCGTGTATTGTTTTTTGTTTCAGTGTCATTACTGTGACGCTGTGAGAGAAGACTGGCCATGTAGAGCAAACTGAAATATAAAACTTTATCTCTAAACATTTTTTTCATTTTGATTATAACATAGACTAAAAGTAACGCCTAATTAAATTTATGTAACTATAGGCAATGCAATGCTGTACCTTGCTTCATAATTTTTCAACACTACATTGGAAATATTCTATTTTAATATTCTGCACAGTACATATTCGGTGTGACAAATACAGATTTTCCCATTAAATTGTGGTTTTTAAATAAAACTTCACTAATCTGGTGTTTCACTAACAGTTTTCTAGTAGATGTATACAATCTGCCGAATTACTGAGAATTGTTGTAACTGTGTTTACAGAAGTCACAATTATTTTGTCATAATTTTAGTAATTTTGGACCAACATAAAATTAAAATTTCAGAAAAATATAATATTTTAAATGAAAAACATAATCAGTTACAATAATATTTTTAAAAAAATAGGTATCAGAAGTACTACAAATTATCAATTTTCAAGAGTTTTCATCACAATTCATAATGGTTAAACTCATCTGATTAAAGCCAAACCTATAATTATTCATTCAGTAATATTTTTATGTTTCATCGACTTTAAAATAATATAACAAAGGTCAAATCTGACAATTGGGTAATTTAAGTATATTGACAAATGGTTTAAATTTAGCAAATAAATGTTTGTTCATTGTTGTTGGTGTTTGTACAATTTATTTTTTAATTTTCTGGTTTATTTTAGAAAGTAAAATTTTTGAAGTCTAGAAATATTTTCTTCATAACTTGAAAAGATAAGTTGTGAGAACAATATACAAGTATTGTTAAAAAAGTTTGATTTTGTTTCCAAAGTACTGTACTTATACTTTTATTTATAATAAAGGGAAAAGTCGATGAAATGTTTCATGTGTTTAGTTAATTTTCACAGACTATAAGGCAATAGTAAAAAAAGGTAATCAAATTATAATTTATCAACAAACCATGTATAATATCATAAAAAGACACACCCTCAGTGGTATGTTTTTATACCACTGTTTTATTGTTACAAAAGCCTTTTTCTGTATTAAAATAGTTTTTCATTAGGCCTATTTTACCTGTAATACTAAACATTATTTTAATATTGTTTAATTATGTTTTTGGAGTGTATATAGTCTCTTTCTCTTATTTCCTCAGACAATGAAGGTTATAACAGCCTAATAGCATAGAGCAGGGTTTACAAAATGGTAGTACACAAAAGCAATTCAGGTGGCAAGCGGCCGTAAAAAGTATTTTTTCAAGTTGCTAAAGAGTTATTTGAAAAGGTTCATATTTTTAATACAGGCAGTCAAAAACTTCTCTATTTAGTTCGATACTGCAGTATATACAATTTTTATTTCTATTTAACGATTTTTTCATGAGGTCTACTGGACCCGTACAAAAATCTGCAAATTATTTTATGGACTCACAATATTAGCAATCACTAACTTCCTTTTTTTAATCTACGAGGTTTGTCCAATAAATATGCGAACTAAGGTATTAAAAACTTTATTTTACAAAATTTCATCTACATTGATTTTGTCCCCTTCAAAATACTCTCCATTCACTGCAATGCACTTATCCCATCTTCTTTTCCACTCTTCAAAGCACCCTTGGAAGTCCTCGGAAGTCAGGCTTTTCAGTCTCCTCGTCGTTTCTTGTTTTATTGTGTCCACATCTTCCCAATGCTGTCCCCTCATCACATTTTTGCATTTAGGGAATAGAAAAAGTCGCAGGGGCGAGGTCCGGTGAATAAGGGGATGATCAAGGATAGTGATTGAATTTTTAGCCAGAAACTGGCGAACAATCAAAGCCGAATGTGCGGGTGCATTGTCTTGATGAAGAATCCATCCATCGTTTTGAGTCAAATGTGGTCGCGCACGACGCGACTCGATCTCTCAAACGCTTGAGAAGCGTTAAGGTAGAACTCAGAATTTACCGTTTTTCCTCAGGAAGGAATTCATGATGAACAACACCTTTGATATCAAAGAAAACCAGGAGCATGACTTTGATTTTTGATCGGCTTTTCCTTGATTTTTTTGTTCGAGCTTCACTCGTTGCTTTCCACTCCATGCTTTGCGATTTCGATTCGGGGTCATACTTGAAAAACCACGATTCATCACCAGTGATAACCCTATTTAAGAATCCAACATCATTTTCCATGGAATTTTTCCAGTCAGTAACACATTCGACTCTTCTCAACTTTTGATGCGGAGTCAGCAGTTTTGGCACGATTTTCGCGACAAACCTTTCTTAAGCCCAAATGCTCGGTTAAGATTGTGTGCACTGTTGATTTTCCTAAATTTAGTTCTTCAGCTATCATTCGGACAGTTTTTCGGCGATCAGTAAGGACAAGACGCCGCTACGATCAATGTTTTCATGCACACAAGAGGTTGAAGGTCGTCCAATTCTTGCATCATCCGTGGCGTCTTCTCGACCTTCTTTAAAGCGCTTAATCCACTTGAAAATGGCTGTTTTCTTCATAGCATTATCACCATAAACAACTCTCAACATTTCAGCAATTCTTGGTAATTTTTACCAAGCTTTACCAAAAACTTGATGTTAATTCGTTGTTCAGTGAATTGGTCAATTTCCATATCGACGAACAAAAAAATAATGCAAAACTAAAAATAACTCTACTCGCAAGATCCGCACAGCGTAACGTTCTGCCAAGCACTGACGGCTCATTGGGTCCCAGACAACATGTGAGGCCAGTGAGCGTGGCTTAACTCTCCGTAATGGCCACCATATTCGACCAGTTCGCGTATTTATTGGACAAACCTCGTACATGTTGCTAAACATTAATCATATTGTAAAACAATGACAATTGGAATAACAGTCATTTATTGCAATATCGCATTTCCAAGATTATGAAAGTGTGAAATA
Organism: Callitettix versicolor; assembly: GCA_022606455.1. Classification (NCBI taxonomy): domain Eukaryota; kingdom Metazoa; phylum Arthropoda; class Insecta; order Hemiptera; family Cercopidae; genus Callitettix; species Callitettix versicolor. The sequence continues at coordinate 2,741,953 of CM040182.1, forward strand.
AAAAAAAGATGAACACATGCCAATAGAAAATGTAGGCATATTATAAAACTATTTACAACAGGCTAAAGTTTGTTGCTAATGGGTTTTCATTAAAAGTATTACAAATGATACTTAAATGTATCAATATTCAAAATAATACCGTAAAATAAAATGTATACAATTGATAATACCATGTAAAAAATCAATTTTAAATATTTTTTTTTTCATCTCGCCTGAACCTACATGACCCATGGGCCCCATTACCTCTCTGCCTTACTTCTTGGAAAATGTGTCTTTATTATTTAATCAGAAAATAATAATCTTTACTTGATCATTCTTATCCTGCCCTATGCGTAACATGTATATATGCTATACAATAAAAGTATATTGTAAAAATTATTTGTAAATAGTTAATTTTTTAAACTAGCATAATTCTTGGCATTTCAGAAGATGGTGGCCAAGTTTTACATTTCCCCACCTAAAATATAAAAATAACTGGAAGTAACATTATTATTAAATAAATTCACACACTTATAAATCAGTTGCGGCGATGATAACCTTAACGGTTTTTCGCCGGAAAAAAATATATATAAATCAGTTAACTTTCCTTAAATTTTTACTTTGACTTGTGTATTTCTAAGCTAAAATAACATTTTGTGTGATCTTTCTTTTGAATGAGTGAATAATATAAAAATCAACCTCACGGTGACTGAAGCACGACAAATTTTGCAAGGGCTTACATTTTATATCAATTGAAAATAATGAAGTTATCTGTATATTTTTGTTATTACCAAACAAAGCACATATCTTTCGCTCAGAAAACCTCAAAACTCATAATTTAGTACCCAATTTTCACAAATTTTGAACTGGACCCTCACTCTATACTGTAGGGTATTCTAGCCCCCCCCCCAATATTTAGGTAGTATACTAAATTATCATGAAAATGCGGAGTAGTTCTTAGTAATGGAGAAGTTCCCTGGTATAGGTACAGAGTACATAATAAAATGTACTGTACCATCCACAGTAAAATGATCTAAACTGTACCATTACTTACACTTTAGGTAATGATTGCCAACATACATTTGCTTTAAGAAATAATACTAACACCTTAAGTCTTTTTTATATTCTCTTGAATGTATAGACTTGGTCTGTAAGTCAATTTAAAAATTTATTAATTTCACTTAAAAAACCAACAAATACAGAATAAACAACATTATATTTAAAACTATAATCAACAAATTGTTAATTACAGTAATACTTCCTATTACGTTTACAAAATAAATAATATAATATTAATTTAATTAGAACCTAAAGCATATATATTTAATAAAAACGTAAGTAAAAAATACTTTACAAATATTAAAAAAGCACTCATGTGAAGAACAAATATATAGGTCCCTTAGGCATCGCCTGTTTGGAACTTCCTTCACTATTACTTTGAAAAAAGAAAAAGGATCAGGTTACATCATCTCGCAACTAAAAAAATACAAAATTAATAAAATTAACAAAATTATTGAAGCTTTTACAATAATTGTATTCTTGAATTCATTATACAATCTTATTGACACACATTTAGACACATTATATAGAAACATAAGCACAAATTATTTAAAAACAATATGACGATTGTTCGGAAAGTAAAGAACATTTTGATCCAATGCTCAGTTGCCCCTCCAGTGCCACTCTTGTGTTACTTACTTTCCCACTTCTCTGCACCAGACTGACATTAATAGCAAGTTACTACAGTCGTTTACTATTTATTTGTGCAACTTTAAAATGTGTGACAAAATTAATGACTCCACTGAGTGTGAGGTTCATAATATGAAAAAACGTTCTCTTTTTAATATGAAAAACGTTCACCCTATCGAAATCTACAGACAGGTAAATAAGACTTGTTTTAATGTGAATGCGAGTCAACAGAATGGCATTACTCTTGATCCTCATCAAAACCACAGAAAGCCAAACAAATTCTGAGTGCCAAGAAGGTTATGGCTATAGTGTTTTGGGACCAAAAGGGTGTCCCCTTTTTGATTTCCTGCCTAGAGAATTTTTCTACATGCCTAGAGGAGAGGCCATAAATCATAAATCAGCAGGCTACTATCAGATACTTCACGACTATGCATCGCTATTCAAAACAAATGGTGTAGATCGTTGTCGAGCGGCATTGTTCTTCTTTATGATAATGCACGTCTGCACAATTCTGCGTTGTCAACAAACTTGTTTCAACAGTTTAAAGGGGGCAGTTTTTGAACATCCACCTTATAGCTCGCACTTGGACCCAAGTGATTACCATCTTTTTTCCTAGATTAATGGATTTTGTTGGGTAGACACCATTATGGAAATTCAACAAACTGAAAAAGAGTGTTAGTGAGTGCTTCAACAACTTGGTGGCAACTCAGTACACAGAAGACATAGAAAAGCTGGTGAAATGCTGACAAATGTTTAAATTGGAACAGTGATTATGTTGAAAAATAGCTAAGATACCAAATGTGTTGTAAAATAAGTTTTTTTTTATCTTAATAAAAAGTGTCTAAAGAAAAACGTTCTTTACTCTCCGAATGACATTTATATTTTAGCACCTGGTATTATCATATAGAAATCAATATTATCTTCAATTAAAGAAAGGTACCACACATTAGCTGAATTGTACTAATAAGTGGCCCACAACAAAATTAATTAAAAAGACAGGCCTAGTCAAAAAGACATTTAAAAATTCCAGAATTATAACCTGTGATGGCTCAAAAACATCAAAAAGTTATTTATAAGTAATTATTAAAGTTATAAAAAATATTATGAATAAGATTCTGTTTTAATGTTCTGCTAATATTACAAGAGTTCTTTTTGGAAAAAAATAACAATCTGTTAATGACATGTACCTTTATGATAAGTGTGACTGATTTCAGTTTGGGTAAAATTGAGAAAAGCTGGTTACTGCACTGCTGATTCTATTATAGCAGCATTTTCACATCAAGCATTCTATTTTATTTACGAAGAACATACTTGTTGCAATGTGCTGCTGATATCTTTTATTAATTTAAAATATGTCAAATCATATTTTTTTATAATTTCAGATTTGTATTATTCTTTCAATAAATATTTACCTTACATATAGAAAACATAGATTTCTGTCCTTTCATGAAATCTTGTTCACAGACAGAAGAATGTTAATTATACTGAAAACTAGTGGACATCCATTCAACATAACTGTTTCTAGAAGAAACATTGTTCCAAACAATTGAGTAGAACAAATACACAGCACTTTTTAATGCAACACACACACACACACACACACACACACACACACACACACACACACACACACACACACACACACACACACACACACACACACACACACACACACACACACACACACACACACACACACACACACACACACACACACAATATATATATATATAATTTATATATATATATATATATATATATATATATATATATATATATATAATTTAGGTAAATAATTTTCAGTAAATGACTATCCCAACCTAATAAAATTCACTTCATTTCATTTGTAAGACATCTATATGCAAATATTATAAAATTTATAAAATGACCCCTAAGAAGAAACTGTACAATATCTGATGATTTAATTAGCCATTTTTTTATTTATTAATAAAAAAATATACAGTTGATCAAGTGACTAATTTAAACTTCTATAATTTGAAATAATTTTTAATTCAAATTTGTTATTTGGTCCTTAGCATTTTGTATTCACCCAATGATAAAAAAATGTGGTTAATTCAAATTTTGTTTTGGTTAACAGAAATTTTTATATCCATGATACAGTAAGGAGAACCACGGGACCCTGTAAAGGTCAGGTAATACGAGGAGCTAATAAAATGTATTAAAACAAATAGTAATGGAACTGTATATACAATTACATGAAGTGATAAAAAGGTTTAAAAAAATACAGCACTATACAGTAATAAAACCACTTATTCTAACACAGAGAAGAAAACACAATGTGTAAAAACATACTACTTGACTTTATATACTGTATATGCAAGCTGTCAAACAGAGATTCACTTGAATGAAGTGGGTGTCTTTATGGTCACTGTTTACTATGTGTTGACATTTTCATATACAATATTAAGTTCATTGGCACCAAAACATATAACATGTGTATTTTATCAGCATCAGTTGTGTAGACACTTCAACACATTAGGCAAAAACTTTCAGAAGACTTTAACCTAACTATCTTAAGACCTAACAAGTACACATTTCATAAGATATATCAGATATCAAATATATTTTGTGATTTCCTTGTTAAGTGAGTCCGTACTGTACAATTTAGTTTACATATTTTTTTCTCTTATGTGTTCACTGTACATTAAGATAATTTGTATAACAATTAGTTTTCCAAACCCCAGTTGTATAAATCTCAACTTTGGCCCAATAGTAGCAAAGGTTAACAAAGTGGAAAAGGGACAAAAGCAGAAATCAGAGATTTTTAGGGACTTTGGAATCCCCCCAACACATTATCAGCTTATATGACAGAAAGTTTAATCAAGGAATTCTGACTTTGAGGAACTGCAAATTTATATTTTTCTGAATATGTAAAGTACTTTTAAATATTTTTATATGTTACAATTTCATGTTAAAGCACTGAATTTTGTTTTCTCATTTAATTTCTATTAGTCTGCATTTACAATAGTTTCATGTCAATATTATAAAAATACATTGAAAATTTCTTAAATACAGTAAACGTTTTTTTGTTAAATCATGAATGTCAAGTGTTTCTTTCAACCCTTTTAAGATACTTTCATAATTTTAATTTTTCTACTGGTTCCTTGAGGTTCAAATTACCCAAGACAAACCAAATTTTATGTGTGTGTGTGTGTGTGTGTGTGTGTGTGTGTGTGTGCATGTGTGCGCACGTGTACGTGTAATTTCTAATATGTAGCCTAGATATTTATGTGTTGCAACAGGGTGTAACTAAAATGTTTGCTTTTTCTGGCAAGATACTGCAAATCAGAAGACATACTCAAAATATTCTAAGAATTGATCAAGCAAGAAGAAATTTATAGAATGCTGTTATTATTATAATATTATTAGAATGTTATTACTGTTTTATAAGTATGTACTTTACATTATGCCATTTTACTGGTTATGTTTATTTATTTTAGTATAAAAAGTTGTAGTGGAATAAAAAACATTTTTTTCTAAACTGTACCAAGCTATTTAAATTTCATTTGCCAAATTATTCAGATTGACAAATTATTCATTATTAAAGCTTTTTATATTTGAAAAAGCATACCATATTCAGTGCGTTTCTCATTATTCACTGTGTGAAAATTGATAGAAAGTACGAAATACTAACAAAGTTGGACGGAAAATTTGCTGCCTTGCGATCACATATCTAAAATAAAATTATGCTGGCGCAAGCTAGCTTACCATACTTATATTAAAAAAAAATATTAAAACATTAACATTGTTTGGGAGAAATTCTCTTAATGAATTAAGTTCAAACATTGTATACATTTTAATAACTATAACAATCATTCGGAAAAAATAGAGAAGTTGTTCCAAATAAAAATAGCCAAATTAAAATACTTACAGATTTGAGAAATGCATCTAAATACAAGACAAGTAAGTAAACAACTTAGAATTGGTCCTTGAGCTTGCCTTAGAGTTGGATATACACAGTTTGATATTATAAAATCAAATGTCATTTCACTCTCTTTCTGCATCTCTTCAGATAAAATATCGTAATCTTCATAATCATTAGTCATTTTTTTATTTTAAAAACCTAAAAAGGCACAATAAAATTTATAATAAAGAAATACTTAAATCTAGAACACTAAAGCTTGAAATTTTGTAGTTCTGCCTCTCGCAAAACTGTTTGCTACAAAACAATATATCGCCTCTTCATGAATTAACTTATTTAAGTAGTCAATGTTCATTTGTATACCTTACTTCAATTGCACAATTTTTTACATCAATTTTATAAAGGTTTACTGATAGTAAGTTATGTTGTTTTCAACATTGCTCTTGCAATTATTAGATCTGTAGGTAAATAATTTTTAATTTATAAGTTTGTACATAGTTTTGTGTAGATAGTTTTTGTTATAATTTTGTTTATATTTTGAGCATTAATGTTAAATATCTGAAATTTGATAAATATTTAGTAACAAACTGCTAACAAACATGTGTGATTTATGAAATGCTTAGACTGGAAAAGAGTCAACAACTTATTTAATGGACAATAATTTTTAATTTATAAGTTTGTACATAGTTTTGTGTAGATAGTTTTTGTTATAATTTTGTTTACATTTTGAGCATTAATGTTAAATATCTGAAATTTGATAAATATTTAGTAACAAACTGCTAACAAACATGTGTGATTTATGAAATGCTTAGACTGGAAAAGAGTCAACAACTTGTTTAATGGACAAAGTTGTAAGCTAAGATTTTTTCAAGACAGAGACTGTCTAAAATACAAAAAAGTGACAAAGACCCTGATTTCTTTCCACGAGACAGTGATGAAACGAATAATTCTCTTGATGAACTTCACATTAATAGACAGGAAAAACATCACATTTAATGTTGCACAAAAATGAAGTGAGTTTACGTTTCCAGAGCTAATAACTTCAACTCTTGAAGTAAATGACATCTCTGATTTTATGATGACAACAAATATATTTAGATTCAAGGATAATTTTTAAGGACACAAATCCTGTATTCAAATAGAAAGAAAGTAGATATGATCGGACTAAAGAATTAAAAACAGTAATAAATAGAATAATTTACGCACCAGCTAGGAATACAATACCTGTCATCAGAGTGTGCTGGGAAATTCTAAAACTGTCAGCACTCCAAAAAAAACTGTTTTTTATTATATAATTTTAACCATTATTTAGTTCACCAATAGATAGTTTGATGTATCTGGTATTAAATATAGCCTAAAGTTTAAAGTAGTACTATTAAGTCATGTTACATGCTTACCTAGGCTTTTTAGCTCTGACTATACACTTGAAAAACAAATCATTTTGAATGACCTATGACAGTTATTTGACAAGCTGTATGGAGTAATGAGCACAGGGAAATATAAATTTACCACAAATTGTCTTCATATCGATGACAAAGATACTAGCAACAAGCAAATAGAATCTTAGTTGTTCTTTTTGAAGATATCATTTAAATATATATTTATTCCAAACAAAAATTCAAGAATACTTTGGAAATATTTATTTCTCAAATGGAAAACATTTTCCATCTGTGTTATAATTTAAAAAATTGCACATAATTTGACAACTTTAAATTTTAATAATCCTTTTTTATATTACATATATATATATATATATATATATCAAATAAGTATACAAATGTTATTTTTAGTGTTGTATCCATTTTATGATAACTGAGTAGCACAATTCATACTCTTCAATCCATAAAATCAATTACAACTTTCCAATTGATTTGATTTGATTTGACATATCCATAGAGGGTCCTTGGACAATATTGGAGATATAACACAGTACAGTTTGGGAACCAGGTTAGTTCATTTGATGTCAATAACCTTGATACAGACAATAAGGAAGCTAAGATATTACATTGTTATTGCATTAACTTGAAATTATATAAAATTGAAATAAGCATTGATCTATTAGAGAAAGATCAAGACATCAGTAAACAAAAATTATAGTGTCACACACATATCAGAAAAGGTATTAAAACTTATTTTAATAGTTGGCTTTATAATTCGTCTATGTATTAATATGTATATGACAAAAAAGATGCTTGGCTAGGCATCTAGTTAAGTTGTTTGATATATTTGGCATATAAACCTGTATTAGGTCTGTATAATAAAAGGCCTTTTTCAAACAAAAAAGTACTACTTGTTTATCCTAACATGATGGACTGAACTCCAGTCCAATGAGTATCAAAATTAAAAAGATTGCAATCAATATTATTCATACATACCTAGGTGAATCAGTATTTACACTCATAGTGATGAATTCATATATATAGTGATAAAGGTGACTACTGAAGCATACTTTAATAAATTCTTTTAATATTTGTGACCATATTTTATTAAGCGGTACCTTCCTATTTCAAGGTGAATGGATTGTCGAAGCATAGTTGGTAGGGCAGTAGGTAGTTTTAAAACTATGATCTGTACACAGGTTCAAATTTAGTTATTATTACCTAGACTTTTCCATGCAATACCTCTTCTCCCATCTAAATTAGTCTAATTTCATAAAGTAAACATTTCAAATTATGAACAAAAATATTTAAAGTAACATTTTATAATTATCTTATATTTTTTTAAATAAACTAAAAATAATGTAAATGCACATAAACTGTAATATTCAATAACTTCTTAATCTGCATATTTACCAGATTCAAAGTATTTATAAATTAAATAAATCAATATATATTTTAAAATAATATTAAGTAACTTATATTTAAGTACTCTTTGGGCATTTACATTATTGGTACCATCGTTATATTAACACTACACAAACTAAGAATTATTTATTATTTTTTGGTAATAGGGATCTTTAAATGGTTAAATTTGTTTATTAATCAAAATAAACATAACCTTACCTGGCATATGTTTGTTGTACACAATAAACAGGCAAACTGAATTCATGTTTTCGAAAACCGTGTTAAAATTACTTTATTAGCCTATTTATTAGTTTTATTTTTATTGCTTCCCTATTTTATAGCGGGCATTATCAAAGACTGCGAAAAGTGTACTATTAAGCCTTGTAAACAATTCAAATAGTTGTAAGTTTCAATCATCACTGTTTATAAAAACAATTTAACAATTACTTTTTACACTTAGTATTTTGAAACATGAATATATTCAAACTCTTTCTTATCTACAAACGTTAAGCCAGTTGTGGTGAAAACAAAATTTAAAATGTAGTTACTGGTTAAATAAAAAATATTAATTGCTGTAGCGGGCTCAGCTAAAGCTCTGCAACTAAGAACTCGCAAACATCGAATATAAACATAAACTTACTAAAATGACAACACTGATGAAAAAGATTTGTGGGCGCTGCTGATGACATCTTGCGACAATGTGTTCAACTATAGTTAAAGTAATAATAGTACTGTCTATTTCCTCAAACGTTTCCACCTTCTTGTCCTTTCCATAGTGGCAAATCCACTTTCCATAGTTCAGGTACTTGGACTATCGATCACGCTTTTTATAATGGCTGTACTTTTAGTCTGTTAATATTCAATGCCATAACACGAGTGAAGTGATGTGAAGATAACTAGAATTTATGCTTTTGTAAAATTGGCAAAATCTGAAACTAGGATCCTCCAAAGTACCAAGAAGACTGGAGGCTTAAAAATTGCCGACTCAATGCTTCAGGGTACTGATTGTTCTGCTGAAGCTCAAATCATTTCTCAAAGTGAAAATAACTACATCAGAAGTTTGCTGCATTTGTATTCAACCAAAAATTCAAATAACAATGGCAACATATTAGAACACTAGTTTTTTTTTTCATAGTTGTAAATAATTTGCAATATTAAATCATAATCCTTAATAGGTTTATGAAAAATAAATTTCTCTTAATCTTCTTTAGCAGTGTTTATGCAGCTAAATATGTTTATTAGCTTCTTCTTTATTTATGAGTGGTAAGTTATATTTACATTAGTAGATTCACCAAACTCGTAATTATATGTGCGTTGCCCTGCTACTTCTAAAGTATATGTCGAATTAGTGAGCTGACTACTGTATAATACTGAAATTAAATTATTACAATAATATCATAGCATTGTTTTAACACACATTTAAATAATTAACTAATATTCTGTAATAACATTTAAACAAATGCAATAATCATCATGTCTGTGTGATAGGAACACAATTTTTTTTGTAAAACGATATTACACACACAATAATTGTACAACACTAATTAAATATACTTACAGATAAATACGTTTTTTTATCCTTCAGTTTTGTTATTATTTTGCATTAGCTACAGCTCTGTCGATTTTTGTCGGTTTTGTACAGACTCGAGCACCTCATATATAAAATATAACATATATAATACAACATTGATTGTTGTATAATATATGTTATATTAATATATAACATATATTTTACACTCAAGCTCAAAAGCTCAATACATTATAAACAATATAAAAATATCTGTGACTGTAACAATAAAAAAATTGATATAAGTAGTAAATATAATTGATTTAATGGACATCATTGCTTACGACCAGGCCAGAGATAATATACTTTACATTTTATTGCAGTTACATTAATTTTGTAAAGACAGTGAGTGGGACCACTCCAGGCAGATCTATCTCTGTTTATACACGCAGGTTGTGGCTGCGGTCAAGCAATAATGAGTTGTAACTAGCGTTTTTATTTCTACAATTAGCAGCAGCTGTTCAGTAACATTAGAGCCTACTGCGCGTGAGATGTCGTTTCGTTAGTTTCAGTATTGTCAAATATTTAAACTTTAAAATGTGGTTTATTAGTTTTTTAATTTTGTTGTGTCTTACCGTTAACATATTGACACTAACTATTCCAGCAACGGAAGCTTATATTGAAGAGTCATTTTTAATTAATCCCAAATATCTTTCAAATGAAGAGTTAAGGTTATTTTACCAAAATCTAACAACCCAATATCCTAATCTGGCTAAGTTGCATTATGTAGGGAAAACTGTAAAAAACAATACAATATTGGCTTTAGAAATATCGAAAAATGTAGAAAGTCGTAGCATTGGTGTTCCAATGTTTAAATACGTGGCAAATATGCATGGAGATGAAACTCTTGGTAGACAATTATTAATTTTTTTGTCACAATATTTATTAGAAAATTACAATAAATCAACGAGAATTACTAACCTTGTTAATTCTGTTGATATTTTTTTAATGCCATCGATGAATCCAGATGGGTTTTCAGTATCAGTGGTAAGTAAACTAATAATGAATGCTTAATATTAATGCTTTATTATATGCCCTACATTAATAATCCAAAATATAAAATTACTGAAACAATGGGAAGTTAAAAAAAAAAAATAAAAGTCAGATATAATCTCAAATAGACATGTTTAGAATGTTAGAAGTGTGCAGAAGTAGGTAACATGTTTTTCATTGTGAAAACGATTAATTAAATTAAAAAAAAAAGACAAGCACCTAACACTGTTATTGGGTAAAAACCTGACATGGTTTTGTGTGAAAAACCAAACACAGTCTTCTATATAACAAGTTTTGTTTAAAAGTTACTAACCTTGAAATGTCAGGTTATTTGCAAGTTAAGCATGTCTTAGTGGTTGGTTAATGGTTTAAAATCATAATAAATTTAATCTTCTGCAGGTAAATATGTCTTAATTCATTGATAAAGTTTATAATAATGCAAAACAATTTTTTTAAATCACTGGTTTAGTATGAGACCCAAAATTACAGAGATACTGTATAGAATATAACAGTATGGAAACAATGGGAAGATAAAAAAAATTGAAAATAATAGTGATCTATATAACCTGGAAGTTACTACTGTGGAAAGTAGGTAACATGTTTATAAGGAAAACGATTAATGAAGTGTATATTAATTAAAACAATAGAAACTTGAGAAAAAAAATTGTTAGGCTATTATACAATTTAGGATATTTTTTCAAATTATGATTTTTGAATATTTTTTTACTACATGCTTAATTATCCAATTAACACATATTCATCTGTGGAAAATAATTTGTTAAAAAAATATTACGATTTTAGGCTGTTTTTGTACAGAATTATATTGTGACACCATTGCTTTTTACATTGAATTGTACATTCTAGATTTCCTACCATCGACTTTTGTTCGTGCATGTTTTCACATTCTAATACGCATTACTTAATCTTAATACTTCTTACTAGCATATTTTGTTCGTTCTTGTAGTGAAAACATTTTAAAAATAACATCTATTTAATTAAATAGGTTGTTCACACAACAACCTGTAATTTTAAGACCTTCACCCAACAGCCGTGTTAGTTAAGTCCAAGATTGTCTAAAATAAAGGTTTTTTTATTGTTTTAGTGATCAAAAACATACAACTACTTTTGCATTATAGCAATTTTGAGGTTATCTGGGTCACTTTTATTTTTGGTTTTTATTGTACTTCTCGTACTTTTGTATTTTGAATTACTGCTTTTGGCATGTAATAAAGCATTTTACAAAAAAAAAAAGTTACGACAAATTTAAAATACAGTGTATATTTACCAAGAAATTATGTTTAGAATGTGACTTGATTTTGTATGAAAGGATCATTGTGTGAATTATCTAATAAGGTTTTGTGTAAAATTAGTTAATTTACTAATCTTGTAATAAGTGTCATAGCGCATATAAAGCAGCTTTGGGCTTTATAAAAATGGTGGATTTTTTTCTTATAGTTCCCATATTTTAATTAAAGTTAAAATTTAGCTAAATAATCCACAGAGTGGTTTTTTAACGCCAGATCATGGGGTTGTGCGCTGAACTTCATGCCAACACCTTTCCATCATATTGGAGTATGCGCCGTGTTAGGTTTTTCACGCAATACTAATATTATATAAAACCATGATAAGTCCTTAAGTTACTTTTTTTAAAATTCAAAATATTTAGGATTTTGAATTAAAAATGTTTATGAACAAATGAAATATAATTTAAATAAAAGAGATAAATATTAAAAAAAACTTTCAGTAATCTTTTCCTGGTTTTTATCCTAAAATCCTAACATACTTCTAAGTATAGAATAATAATTAAAAAAAATTGTTAATTATACTTTTTTTTCAGGAAGGAAATTGTGAATCTTTAGCAGATTATGTAGGTCGTTCTAATGCCCATAATGTGGATTTAAACAGAGATTTCCCTGACCAATTTAAGGATAATATTGATAATAGTACAATGATTCAGTCACGTCAACCAGAAACTCTTGCAATGATGACTTGGATAGCTAACAATCCCTTTGTCCTTTCAGGCAACTTACATGGAGGTGCTGTAGTTGCAAGCTATCCTTATGATGACTCTAAGTAAGTTTACCACAAGTGTTTATTTAGACGTGAATATAAGCAGAATAATGGAAAACTACAAAATCAATTAGAATGAAATTTTAAAAAAATATTTGTATAACAAAACCTAAACTTTTACAAAACATTGTTTAAATAAATTAAATAAATTATCAATTTAAGCTGTAAACTGATGATTATGACCTACCTTAAAACATTACTGAAGTGCCATCACTTATAGATCACTATTGAACTGATAAAACTTGAAGTTTGTGTGTATGCAGAATATCAAGTTTAAATAATAACAGTTCCAATTAGGGTATCATCGACAGTTTCAAAATAGCATTTACTAGTATTTAAAACATTCATATTTCTTTTACAAGCTTAAAAATATAAGTATCAAGATAATGTAACGTGCTCTAATAAATAATGGAGCCTAATTACTTTATTTAAAATTAAATTTTCTAAAAGATGTTATGACATGCAAGTTAGTTATGATTAACTGTACATATGATACAAATTACTTATGACATGCATTTTGTTTATATCTCAAATGGTTTTGTAGATAATTATCTGTAAAAGCTCTACAAGGAGTTACTTGCATAGGCACTTAATTTGCTATATGGGTGGCTTGTACCAGTGGCAGCACATAACATTTGCTGTTGGAACGGAGGGAAGTCACCTGTTATTAAAATCAGAAGTAAAGTCCTAATCAAAATTTAAACAATAAAAACAATTTTTTTGAGTGAATACATCTACCTTTTCTATCTTAAACATTGGATATTTGTTGACATGTTTTGGGATACTTTTATTATCAAAACGCTTTGCTTACTGTAAAGAGTTTTGCTAATAGAAGTATTCAAAATGTCTCAAAAAATATAAAATGTTTGAAGCTGGGAAAGGCATGTTTAGTACGTTCAACATTAAATAATTTTGAGTACAGGGTATGTACTCAAGAAAATAACAATATTCCTAGCAGAAAAAAAGATAACATTCAAAACTCAAAATAAACTTTGTTTTTCTAAACTAATAGTAAGCCAGAATTTTTTTAGAAAACAAGGAATTATAAAATGTTCTTTTATGCTTACCATTAGGCTTTGTACAAGGTACCTTTCTACCAAATTTCAAAAGAATGCATTTAGCCAAAACTGCATAGCGAATAAACGCACAAATCAAATTCTGAATAGTTGAATCAGAGACCTTGCTTCGCTCAGTCAGTTACTAAATAATTGTTGTGAAATATCTCTCTGAAGATGGTAGCTATTTTATCTAAATTTAGATCTGTTTAACATAACTTTCATAGTTTTTCACATGTTTTTTTCTATTAAATTTGTTTCCCTTTTGTGTTTTCTTTACCTGCTCTTATTGCATGTATTTTTTATTTTAGGGTAAGACCATTTGCCGTTTTTGTAATAACGAAATATTTTTTTTATTTTGACAGCACTGGGCGTGATTGTTGCATAGAAAGTCTTGCTCCAGATGATAATGTGTTTAAGTCGCTCGCAGAAACGTATGCTGGCCTCCATCCAGTGATGCGTAAAGGAGATGCCTGTCCGCCTGATCATTTCAAAAATGGCATTACAAATGGTGCAATGTGGTATGAAGTTAAAGGTATATTTTTTAATAAAAATACATTAATATAAAATAATCGGAGGAAGCAGCTGTCTTGCTGACATGATAGAAGCAAATTTCCGGAAGTTTTTTTCTTACCGTTTTTCAAATTCTGATTTCACCAGCATATGCATTAAAATTTGCATATACTAGAAATTTTATTAAACTTAAAATACAAAAATAAATTCTGACTGCTGTCAAAAAGTTTCTCAATATCAATACATTTTGATATTTGAAATTGATAATTTATGTAGTTTTTAACGCTCACTAATGATGTTTAAATTGGATCTTTAGAAAAAAATTATGAATAATGAAAATAATTAATAATAATAATAATAATTAATAAATAATTAAAATATTTATGAATAATTAATAAATAATTAAAGTAATTATGAATAATTAAAGATTTAAAGTAGTCGCCATTTTGAAACTATTGAATGAATTTTGTAGGTTAACTAGCTTGTCGAAGCAAGTTATTACCATAACTGATTTTTGTGCCAAGGTTAAATCAAATTGGACCAAGTTTTGGCAATACACACACACATATACACACACACACACACACACATGCGTGCACGCATACACACGCACATACATGCACACACACACACACACACACACACACGCACACACATACACACACACACACACACACACACACACACACACACACACACACACACACACACACACACACACACACACACACACACACACACACACACACACACACACACACACACACACACACACACACACACACACACACACACACACACACACACACACACACACACACACACACACACACACACACACACACATACACACACACATCTGACCTAGAATTAACTTTCCCAGCCACTAACTTCTCAGTTTAAAGATAGCTACACTGCCAATCCATAACCCCACACCTATCACTGACATCCATTAGTCAGTAGCTGTCAATAGAGTAGTCCATATGGCTGAAGCACTGGTCAATCTGCTGCATCTCTGAACTGCGCACCTAAAGGTTCTTAGTTTGAGCTGCAGTCATTAATTGAGGATCAGTCATTCCCTTACCATTAATGCTGATCCTTTGTCTATATTAGTCTAGCTGGAATAAAGTATGAACGTTAAGGAAAAAGAAAAGTTATCCGACATAACCCCACCTTTCATTTTGAGTTGCCAGGGTTGTATTGTATGTTCTTTTTAAGGCTATATTACGTTTTGTTATTAATTGTTAGTATTAAGGAAATCTGAAGCCTAGTCCTATTTTTCTTCAATTTGATTAGCCCAAATCAACATGACTATAGATTTTAGGTTTTGTGTAACATTGATTCCTGTGATCTCATTATGTTGTTAATGATTATTTGTTAAATGTTTAATGAATGTAATTTTTTGCAACATAAATTAATTATAAACATAGTACACAATGCACAGCAAATTTTAAAATGTAACAACACAATATTGAGGTAAGACAAGTTTTGAAATAAGGTGACACGGTGATGTTGGGTGGCACAAACGTGTTAATTAAATGTCCAGTTGATGTCCTAGCTGAGTTTTTATTTGGTAGGCTGCAATTGTTGTAATAGAAGCCCTATTATTTGGTTATGATTCTGGTAAGATATCGCTATAAGGAATCAATGACGTATTGGAGGACCATGGTGTATCCACAATATGTTTGATTCCTTGATTTAAGGAGATGTGGCACACTGGGGTTCTGTTATATGAATGTGGTAATTTTTTTTTTCATAAAAGAAGTTAAAATATTTTAGATGTGGATTATGTTTTATAAGGAGTGTTGTAACAGAAATAATAAAAGAATTGCTCCATTAAATAAAATTAGTAACTTCTGTTTGTAGCATCATGAAAACCTTATAGTTGTAATAAAAAAATATCTGATTAATTGCCAGGTCGTCAAATGATTTATACTACAGTGAACCCTAGATATAATGACAGTTTTGAAGATCAAAATTTGTATATTTTCAAACAAACAACATCATGACAATTTTATGCAACAGAAAAAAAACGACTACAACAGAGAAACTGACAAATATAAAATTGTATGTAGCGAGTGCAACAATTTCTATATCTAGTAGTCAGGTTGGCTCTTTAGGAAACCGTTGATAATTTCTTTCATTTACAGATCAAAATTAGATGATGCATGCATGTGTGCATGTCCAAGTTGAGGTTTCTTTAGTTATTATTGTACCATTGTTTCAGGCGGTATGCAAGATTTTAATTATGTACACTCAAACTGTTTTGATGTGACATTCGAGTTAAGCTGCTGCAAATATCCAAACGCATCTCAGTTACCCGTGGAGTGGCAGGACAACAAAGAATCTCTTCTGTCCTTCATCGAGGCTGTACACTGGGGAGTGAAAGGTTAGTGAAATAAATATCAGTGTTCAAATTAAAGATATAGCTTAAAATAAATTTAATTAGTATACTTGAAGTCAGTTAATGAATATTCTTGGGCCTGACTTTCAAAGTACAGCTACAAGGCATTGCAACGAATGGACAAAATTTACATTTTAGTAGGAGGCATAGCTCATTCGTTAGCTTGGTGGCAAAATAGTGAAAACTAACTCAGATAGGTTTAATTAGATCTTGTAAATGTGATATTCTCTTTGTAAATTTTTTTTTTGTTTAACGTCCGACTATTGTGCACACTTATATTAATGAACTTCATTTTTTTATTCTAACTATAATACTAATTTTTATTTTAGGTTCAAAATGTTGAGTTAAAAATTTAGTGACTTATATTTTCAAGGTATGAACAAGAAAATATCACATTTTATCATTATTTTATTTTTGTAATAGTTTATTAAATATCAGAAAAAGAATTATGTATAATATTTTTTGTTAATATGGTTATTTACTGTTATATAATGCATATTTATAAGTAGTTTGACAGTCGTGAGATTTATGAAATAAAAACAGTTTTCACTCATTGTAGACTCCTGTTATCCATATCAGTTTGTTGACCTTTACTGGTCATTTTGCGATAAAGGGTGTTCACCACTGGAATCTTGAAAGCTATTTATTTTATAACGAGGTTTAAGGGAGGAACCTTTCTTACTGTCTAGTGGGTAGTAAAAACCAATGTATCAAATTTTGTAAATGAACCACCTAATCTAAAATAATTTTTTCATTTAATTTAAAAAATAACAGCAGATTTTGGAAACATATACTTTTTATAGCATTTTTAGGTTCTGCATTATATTTTAAGATTTTTTTATTCTTAGGTATTTTTTGATAAACTTGTTCACTAAAGAGTTATAGGCATTTGCAGTTTTAAGAATTTTAAGTTTAGTGCATTTTTTAAAGGTAATTTTTGGTAATTTCCATTGTTGTATAAAGTTGAAAATTTAATTTGGCATAGCATATGAAGTATAAATACTAATTCAGGACTTGCAAATGATCTGTAGTGGTCAAAACCATGGTATATAGATACATGGTAGGGGCCACACGCATGTCCCCCCACCACTTGCCGGCTGAAGTACGTCATCGAATCTAGCTCAGACGTAGTGTTCAGTAGGAAACAGTTTGTAATTTTAGTGTTAGTAACTGTATTATAGTAATTACAATAATAATTCCTTATATCTAACATTAATAACGCTGTTAATTACTTTACTTACTGAATTCGCTCATTGTCAAAACGGAAACTTTTTACTTTATACAATATTACATAATATTAAAGTAAATTATAGGTCCATAGCTTGAAAAATTCCAGGTTATTTTTTTGTTTGAAAGTTAAAAGCACATCATACTATGAATTACGTATCTGCGGATTTTCCGTGACAATTATGTGGTTGACTGTGAAGACGCACATCTTAAATAAAAAATTAACAACAAATTAAATAGCAAAACTAATATTAATAAAACCTGGTGATATTTCAATGTTTGATAACCGCCGCTTGATTGTTCTTTCACTGGGTAGGGGATATTTCAGATGGTTTCTTACAAAGTCAAAAGATTTCTTTGAAATGCAACGTAAGGTGACGGCTTTGGAACTATCCTCGGATGACCAGTTAGAGCATGCACCTTTTTCTATCACTTGAATTTGATTATCAGAAAAAATATTCTTAAACTTAGTAACATTGCTTTGTAAAGCCACATTTTTAACCGAGGCCAGTTCTTGTTAAAATGCAAGTTGAATTTTTTCCTTCAAAAGTAAATTTTCATTTCTTAAACATTTCATTTCCTCTACAGAGACATTATTTACAACGATATTTGTATTAAAATTACTGACTACAGAAGGGTGGGTTTCATTTACGGAATTACACGTTACATTTGCACCAACGTCATTTCCATTTACAGGTGATTTACCTGGTAGATTTCCATCGGACTCGTCAATAAGTTTTTTTAATGTTTCTTGGTTTTCACGTTTTTTTAATCCTTGCAGCTCGTTCAGAATTGATACATTTATTTTCAACGGTGAGAATGTTAAAACGTGGAATGGCACTGGATTTCATCTGTTTTTTAGGTTTCATATTTAGTAATTCGGATTTAAAATCCCTTTTGAAATCATCGTCATTAAAATGAAGTGAACAGACTTTAACATTATCAAAATTAAAATGATCTGCTCGTTTACACGCATGAACCCACGCTTTTCTCAGGCCTTCGTCTTTTGGAATTCTGTGAAATGTAATTCCTTTCCCTTTACAATTCTTATCATTATTATAGCAATTGGCAATAGCACAACTAGGCAATGTTATGCAAATACAACAGCAAACAAAACAAATTATGTATTTTTTAGGATTTAAAACATAGGCTAATTAAATCTTTTCTTACACTTATTAAACCTAGACCACAAAACACAATTATCATCTTTTATTTAAAACACCTTTTATTTACACAAAAAAGACCTTTTACTTAAAACACAACAATCACATAAACACATCGAATCTCCAACTACATTTACAGAACATTGCATTGTTAAACTGGAAATTACATAAAGTAGCAGTGAAGAGTTAGATTCAGTGACGTCACGCGTGCTGTAGTCTACTGCGCACACCCACAGTGTATTATTATGAGTGTATTATTATACCGTGGTCAAAACTGGTACTGTAGTGTGTAATAAAGTTGTACAGTGTATTAAAACCATATTTTTATTTCATAAATCTCATTATGTTTGACTTCATTAATTTAAGCCTTAGATTTCAAAAGAGTGACAGTTATTGTTATAGAGGTTGGTAAGTAGTCATAAATACAATATTTTGGCTTTTAATTATGGTACACATATGTAGTCTTTGTTAAAATAACATAGACACATCAGTGGGAAATGTACTAATTGTGACACCTACCTACAGGTTGTTTCAAAATTCAGTTTAGTAGTTTAAGATTGGTTGTATGGCTATAAAAAAAGTATTTGGTTCTGCGTGACAGATGGGAAGGAATGAGTTAGAGTTATATATCACATATTCTATATTTTGTGTAAAACTAAATCTGTCCAGTTTCTTGTAAATGAAAACATGTATATAGTCCAGTTGCTTAACCCATTGGTAACGAAAGACGTATATTGCCCGTCCTTCTCTCTCAATGGCTTAAGTACTAAAGACGGGCAATGTCCGTCCTCTACTTCCCTGATCTCTTTGCCGTATGTTTCTAGCCTAAAAGTCGAATATAGAAATATAAATCTATTTTCAATCTATGAGATATTTTTCCTTCGTTTATTTCCGTTGTTACTCATTAATTTCCGCCAGTTTCTTTGTGAAGTTGTGTACGAATTTGACAGTTGTAGAAACATGGCTTTTCATGAGGAATTGTTTATTTCTTCGAGTGCATTTAGTGAGTTTGTTGGGGATATTTTAAATGAAAGTAGTTGTGAGATTAGTGATAATGAAGAGCAAGAAGGTATTGTTGAAAATGACAGTAGTGATAGTGATAACAGTGATGATGAGATCTGTGAAAATAGGCCTAATGCAGACAATACTACAGGTAACCTACAAGTAAATGATTGGCAGTTGACTTCTAATCCAAATATAACTAAAATTCTGGTGACATTTTATAGGGAAAATCCCCCCAACAAGCAAAGCAAGGCCATCTAGAAAGTGTAGAGTATGTACTGCAAAAGGAAAAAGGTCTGAAACAATTTACCAGTGTAAAAAATGTAGTGTTCCTTTGCATTTGGAAAATTGTTTTGAAATTTATCATAGTTGGACAAATTTTAAAAAAAGGAAACAAAATGTACATAGTGTAAATATACAAACATAAAAAAATGTTAATATAGTGTTAAAAGTGTTGGCTAAATATGTGTTAACAATTACAACAACATTATGTAGGATAAAATTGGTAGGTTAGTTGCTTTTATTATTGCACATAATCTTAGTGTAAACTACTGAAAAAATTCAGTACTGAAGGCCAATAGCATGTTAGTAAAATCCAGTTTTCAATGGGTTAATAAATAGCCTGCATGAGAATTTCTCGCACATGTAGGAAAATTTCATGGTGAGCTATGGTGAGAGAATGGAGACTCGACCGCTTACTCGCACATTTTTTCTCTCTTTCATATTGGTGTTCTTAGGCCGTTTTCTAATTGATTTATATGGATTTATTTTAATGTTTGTCAAAAAAGAACAATAATTTTTAAAAAATTCATGATCAAAAGTAGCATATCAAAGTTTTTAAAAATGGAATCGTTGCTCGAATGACCGGCCTGGCTCATTAAATGTGTCGGCTTCTAAACAAAGTAGTTGTGTAAACCTTGTGACACCAAAAGATTAGGGAGAAGGAGTAGCAAATATAAAATTTAGAAAACGAAGTACTATCCCTGACTGCCAAGCTGATGATTTACTGGGACTATCATCAGCGATGTGTTTAAATGCTATATATGCTTCGCACACACTATCAGATAAAAGTGTAGATTATGGGAACAAACTACAGGACTTTTTTAGTGCATTTAAAAAGGTTAATTGGACATTTAAAAGGCTAATTCTTTGGACAAAAAGTACAATAAAAGCCAACAATATGTGGCAAAAATTTAAAATATTTAAAACAAAGAAAATTTTGAGAAAGCATCAGATTAGGATGACTCCAGAGTTCAAGAAGCATTTTGGTTCCAGAAGATGAAGTTGATGTTGATGTGGAATGGAAATTAACACAGAGACAAGCAGCATCCCATTATTAACGACCTATATAATTGGGTTTGTTCTTTTTAGGGATCTTTTGCAATGAAAATTAAAATTATTCTGAATTTTTGTTATAAAATTAAAATTATTGCAAATTGCTTCATGTTAAAAATTACCAAACATTGACAAAAATATTGAAAGTTAGTTGCTTTCTTAACATCATCTTTTTATTGTAAAAATAGAGATGAATTTACAAATCTGGATAAGAAAAAAGATCATTTATTGCAATGCCCATAATGAGGGGGAGATCGAATATGGTCAAGAATGTTGTGACAATGTGCCAGTCCCAATACTTTTAAAACTTAAACTGTTTTTACAACATTAGGTAAGTTATTATCTAATTTCAGTCCTATTTATATGAAAGAAATGTTTATTTTCAAATATTTTTAAATTAAGGTGAAAATCTGAAGTAATTTTCTTTATAGTTGCGAATTTGTGATAAAAAGTATATTTTTAAAATTTTTTTATGGATCCAATTTAAAACTTCATTAATATTAATAGAAACGATTAACCTAAGAAACGAGTTAATAGGTCTATATCTTTGTATTCTATTCAATCTGTACGTGATTCTTATAATTTCCTGGAAAAGTAAAATTAAAGTACAATAAAGTCTCGATTAACTGTCATTCTTGGGACCGTTGGGATGATGGATGACAAAATAGATAAATAACAGAAATTGACCACCTGTACTTTCAGTGATTGATAAAATTGACATGCTATACTGTGTTTATTGTTATTATTATTATTTTGGAAAATGTAATATTTTAAATTTTCTATTTATCTCTAATTATCTGTTATACAAATTTGACATTCGTTGGTCTTTAATACAGTAAGTTATCCATACAAATTTGACATTCATAGGTCTTTAATACAGTAAGTTATCCATACTTAACCGTTTGACAAATATTCGCGTAACATATGCGAGAATACCATGTATACTTAGTATACTCTGTGACTGTAACATGATCAACTTATAAGCTGAATAGTAATATCATAAATATTGTATGAGTGTTTATCTTTCAATAAAAACATTCAGGCACTATTTCAGATTTTTTGACAATATTTGAAGTGTTTCCGTCTTTTCCCACTAGATAAAGGGATCTTTTACTTTTTAGTTATCAGTGTTTGTGTAGGATAGCAATTAGTGTCAGCTGCCATTGCTTATGCTACAAATAAGTTGTGTCCAGTTAACAGTGTTTTGTTTTGTCTAAAAGGTTACTTTTATTATTTATTTGATACATCTCTTAAATTTCCTACTTACCTTTAATTATGTACTGTACAAAGGAAGCAACTTTTCTGCCGCCATGCACTGCACGTGTAATAGTGTCTGACTTTCTTTGTCACGTAAAACATTTAATTCTTCTACAGTGGGAAAATGAATGGGCAGCTACAAGCAGTAACAAATTGAGGGTAATTAAAAATACTGTTCGTCCTTGGGGGTCGTCAATACGTGCAAGTCGTAGAGAAGAGGTGGTGATCACCCCGCCAGATCGGTCACTCCATGTTAACGCATGGATTTCTGATGGAACGCAGGGACCCACCTAAATGCGAGTTCTGTAGCGAAACCATCACAATAAGACATATATTGCTCGATTGTGATGGTTTCCAAAATGTGCGTTTTATGTGTGGTCTGAGCAACTGTTTGCAGACGATGTTGGGAGATAGTGCCTTGGCCGTTGACCGGGTTCTAGACTTCCTTCATCGTCTGAATGTTTTAAATAAAATTTAATTTATTGTATTTGTAATTTCTTGTGTTATTTTATTTATTTATTTTATTTAAAAACTTTATTTCTGTTATGTTTTGCATACTTTTACAAATTGTTATTAAATTTTATTCATTATTTATTGTTATTTAGTTCTTAAGTGTAATATATCTATAATTGTTATCTAAATTTTTAATTTATTTTTACTGTTATAGTTTATTGTTTTTTTTTCTTAAGTAAAATTTCGTTTAATTTTCTTTGTATGTACTTTCATTCTTCGTGACGGCGATGATAACCTGAACGGTTTTTCGCCGAAAAAAAAAAAAAATATGTACTGTACAAATTTTACATACATAGGTGTTTAATGCAATAAATTAACTGTACTTAACCTTTTTACATAACATATGCGAGAACTCTGTGCTTATCACTTAGAGTACTCACTGTACTTGACACTGTTATGTGTCGACTTATATTCGGAATGGTATTATCATAAGAGTGTTAACTTTTCAATAGAAACAATAATGCACTCTTTCTGATTTTGCTGGCACTATTTGAAGTGTCATCTCATTCCACTAGATGATAGGATGGTTTACTTTTCGATTATCAGTATCTGCTTAGGTAGCAAGCATGTAGATATAAATAGTGTCAGCTGCCACTTTGTTGTGTCCAGCTTACAGTTGGCAATTTACAGTTTGTTTAGAAGGTTAGTTTTATTATCTGTTAAAAATTATTTATTATGAAACACTGTTTAAAAATATCGGATAACAAAATTAACCTGTTGGTTGGCGGTTAAAAGGATGATGGTTAATTGAGGCTACTGTATATGGGATTCAAGTGGCATTGACTTTCATGATTAGGAAAAAAAGCAGAATTTTTTCTGCACATATTTGAAATAAAACAAAAAATAAGTTTACATGCTTTTTTTTAAAAAAAAATGTTACAAAATACATAATAATGTTTCAAAAATGCATTTTCTTTTTTTTTCGAATTTGCCCTAGTAATCCAGAAAAAACACATGAGAAAATCTGTAATTTATTTTTCTGACTAAATGAGCGGTAGGTAATATTTAGTCTAAGCATTTTAAAGGTTAAAGTTGCATAAATAAAGAGGCAACCTTAAAGGGTAACCGAAGTTTTAATGCAACACCATTTGAGTTACGTGCTCTGTTATCATGTCTTAAAAAGACATAATTAATAAATGAACATAAATAAATTAACATTATGATATCACAAAAACGGTTTGAGATAACACATGGCCATCAATTTTGTCTATACGTTATAAATCTAAATAGTTATGTTATCCATTACCAATTTTTTGTCATAAATAAAAATTAAGTTCATGGTGATTAATTTGTAAACTTACTGCAAAGTAGTTTTTTAAAATATAAATTTAGCTTAATTCAGCAATCATGTTATGTTTTAACATAAAAACCTATAGTAACATGTTTAGGCGGCATTAAGATAGTAATTTTGTGTAAAATATACTGACTATGTAGCAGACTGTATTGTTACTGTATGTATTTTTGTTTCATTTCATGCTGCCAAGACATAGTGGCATAGTCAAAAGTGAGTATGTAATATTTATTACTTGTTGATATTTTTATGCAATGTTCTTAAGTTAAACTAAAAAATGTTATCCTTTATTTTTCTTAATATCATTTTAAAACTGATCAATACATATCCAAATGGCTTTTGGTTGTTTTCTATGTTAAAATTTTTCAATTTATTGAACATTTTAAAGAATATATTTGCATTTTTTTAATGTAATACAAATATTTTCTTAAAGACAAAAACCATTTGGATTCATAGTTTCATTATCAGTAGTTTGGATTTGTTTGATATTGCTAAGCAAATAAACTAATTTTTTAATAATTTTAAGTGAAATCATGTTAGCATAGTCTAAAGTTGACAAGACTGTGTTATCTAATTATTATTTATAGGTCTAATTAATTTGTAATTTTGACTGCTTGCCGTTTAGCCAAAATTTGTCTGTTCTCAAAAGTGTGTGTGGTTAACTCAGACAACCTAAGGAATGAACTATTGTAGCAGTAATTCCATTACTTTTTAAAAACTAGTCTAATAATTCGTAAGTTTCCTTAAGTGTGCAGAACAATGTTAAATTTATACGTGGAGTTCATCTTTTGTCTACATTAATGCTCCCATTTATGTTTTAAGTTCAAAATTATGTGGTAGGTTGCTAAAGTGACCATTATTGACAGAAAAAACATTTTTTTGACAGAAAAAAGAGCAGAAAGCTTTTAAAAGAACTAATATTTCACTTGTATGTCACGGTTGAAGTTTTTAGTAATTATTATTACAGATTGAAGTTAACAAGAATGCACGTGTATAATTACAGCAGACATAAAAAATATTACATCCAATAAGTAGATCAAAATTATGCTTATCAGTTTAATTTGAAAAATAATGTACTGATTTTAACAGTACAGCAGGCTCCTGATTATCCGTAAGTAGCTGATATGCGTAATGAATAATTTGGGTACCCAGAGAATAATTATTTATATTACAAAATAATATTTCTTGTGAAAATCGTAGAATCAAACTCAGTATTTATTTCATGCATATTATTTATTTATGTGTGTATCGTAGACTTATAATAATCAATAATTAATAATCAAACTTAATTAATCTAATTACTTTATGCAGGCCTACTTTGTATGTTACAATACAGTAAAGTAGGTTGGCATGTAGCTGTGCATGTGTCTTTGTTCGTAACATTTATGGACTAAGGTTAGTATAGGCATAAAGTTTATAAAAATCTTTTATACTAACCTTGAGATGTAGGAAAGCCATGCATTTCCAAAAATAATAATGCGCCTCTTCACATGATATTACTTGGTACTGGTACTTGATATTACTTGGTATCAAGACTCATCGTTTTTTATATTATAAATATCGTTGTCCATTGCCATAACATCGGCAGATACATATTTTTTCTGCTTTATTAATGCTCAGCTGCCCGCTACACAGTCTGCTATAAAATAAATTATTTTATTACAAAAAAGTGACTGATTAATTTGGAAACTGTTTAAAATGTTTGAAAAATTTTATATTCATTCATACAATTGCAATAATTCATATAATTATTCATAATTATGCAATAATTCATTTTATATAATTAACAATTGTTGTATATTTATTTGTTTGATCACACTGTAGTTTATAAAATTTGTATCTATGTATTTAGAGGGTGTTTATTTTTTCACCTTTTTATTGATTATACACAAATTATGTTATACTCGGTACTCACACCAACCTATTCTATGGATAATCAGGAGTTGGCTATTTTTGAAAAAATAAAACAGCAAAGAAAATATTATTCTTCACAGTCATAGAATTTTAAATGGAATGATGTAGAGTGTAGGCCTACTAAGAAAGTTTGATTAAATGTGACTAAAACTGGAAACCATAAACTGAGGGAAGTAAGATTTGTGATTCAACTCGACCATTTGGCATTTAGTTTGTGTGTTTGTTACACATTTTAGGCTTAATGCAGTGACCAATTGTTTCATAATTTTTGTAAACAAAATTGTCAGATATAATAATGTTCAGATGCAATTTATATAAAACAGAGGTCTATAAAACCGTATACAGGCACTAAAAGCAAGCAATTATTTATGTCTGTTTACAGTAAAAATAAAATATTCGTATATTAACTGTTTGTTTTTCATTTTTTAGGTTTAGTGCTAGATGAGCATGGTGAAGGGATTTCTCATGCTGAAGTTGTAGTACAAGGAAATGATAAGGTTATATACACAACGGAGATGGGAGAGTATTGGAGATTGTTAATACCTGGAACGTATAATATATCTGCACGTGCTTTAGGGTAACATTTTCATTTAAAAAAAAATTTATTTACAGTTTGTATATAATATTAAATTTATTATAATCATTGTACATAACAGTTAGTAAAATTGTAGGTCTAGTTAAAATTTGTTATTCATAAATTATGTGTAGCTTCATTATTTGATATTCATTAGTATGGTATGCATAACCCTGTTAGTAATAAGATGCAATTATTGGTCCTGGATAATTTGAAGCTAATGGAAAGAGACTTTTGGTTAAGCAAAAATAGTCTGTATACAAAGGTGAAAATCTTTCAACAGGATTCAAGCCTTATTTTACGAGGTACGTCCAGAAAGTAAGTTCCATTTGGTAATAAAATTAAATTGTGTACAGATATAGAAAAATTATTTATTGCACAATATTCTACAACTCTTAAACTACTTTTCCACATAACTGCCGAAATTTTGCAGGCATTTGTCATAGCGTGGCACAAGTTTTTGTATACCTTCTTCATAGAAGTTTGCCGCCTGTGTCTTCAACCAGTTGGAAACATTTTCTTTCAGCTCTTTGTCATTGTTGATGTGTTGACCACCAAGGAAAGACTTGAGATGTAAGAACAGATGAAAGTCGCTAGGAGTGAGGTCAGGGCTGTACGGAGGATGGTCAAACACGTCCCAGCCAAATCCCTGTAGGAGGTTTTTCGTCACATTTGCATTGTGTGGTCGTGCGTTGTCGTGAAGAAAAACAACACCTTTTGACAGCAATCCTCGGCGCTTATTCTGTATTGCGCGGCACAATTTCCTAAGTGTCTCGCAATAAACATCTGCTTTGATTGTTTGACCACTCGGTAAGAAATCAATGAGTAAGATGCCTTTCCAGTCCCAGAACACTGTGCACATCATTTTTCGAGGTGTCAAGATTTGTTTCGGTTTAACTTTTGCTGGGGATGAAGTGTGCCTCCATTCCATTGATTGCCGCTTACTTTCAGGGGTGTCGTAAGAAATCCAAGTTTCATCTCCTGTGACTGTCTGTGTCAGAAATTCTTCGCCG
Organism: Callitettix versicolor; assembly: GCA_022606455.1. Lineage (NCBI taxonomy): Eukaryota > Metazoa > Arthropoda > Insecta > Hemiptera > Cercopidae > Callitettix > Callitettix versicolor. The sequence goes on from CM040182.1 coordinate 2,770,178, forward strand.
CCTTCATCATAACGGGTCAAAAACTGAAGTGCACTACCCATCCGGTTTGTTTTGTGTTGCTCAGTAAGAATCTTTGGTACCCAACATGAGCAAAGTTTACGAAATTTCAGTTTTTCGGTAACAATTTCATGAATTAGTTATCGTGAGATTTGTGGAAATTCCATAGCGAGAGCACTAATTGTAAACTTGCGGTTTTCCTGGATCTTGTCACCAGTTCTTCTGTAACCAAAGATGGACGCCCACTTCGTTCTTCATCGTGCACTTCACTACGTCCTTCATTGAACTGACGGACCCATCTTCTCACCATTGAATCACTCATCACATTTTGTCCGTAAACTTCGCAAATTTGCCGATAAATTTCAATTGGTTTCACTTTCCTAGCATTCAGAAAACGAATCACAGATCTGATTTCACAAGCGGCGGGATTTTCAATCAACACCGACATTGTAAACAAGCACAACAAAGCGTACATGGCTGACAGCAATCTCAAAATGGCGCACATTTCTTCTCCTTGATACAGAGCGTCTACCGCGCATGTGCGGAACTACGATCGCAGTGCTGCAGCGTAGAGAAATTGAAACGGAACTTACTTTCTGGACGTACCTTGTATTACTGTGGCTTTTTAGTGTGTTTGGAATTGTTTATGTAAATAAAAAATTACAAATGTTTGGGGTTGTTTAAAAAAATTTATTAATTAAAAATGTTAGTTATTTTGTTAAATAAGAATTTATTTTTATATAAATATATGTGATTATAAATACAGTGTTTGTATTATTATGTTTTTAGTTTGAATTAACTAGACTTACATTTATTTATTTTATTCAACATTATTTTAACGATAATGATTTTCTTGAAGTTATTTAGTCAATTTAACCACAAATATATTAACACAATGTAATGAATGTTCTCATTCCATTATTGGATGTTCCAACAACCATTAAAATGGTGAACAGGAATGTACATATTGCTTGTAATTAATAAAACATAAGACCTGTTGGTTTTTGTTTCTAATAACAGATATATATATGTATATATATATATATATATATATATATATATATATATATATATATATATATATATATATATATATATATATATATATACTAGTGAGTGATTTGATTGAAATTAATTTAATGTGTCAGGAAAGTTTAATTAAAATTATTATTTCCAAATTTCAGTTCAGTTGAAAAATTTGTATGAAAGTTGTGAAAAATTAAAGTGCGTTTAGAATTTGAAATAGGAGCATTTTGGAAAATTATAGATGTCCAGATCAACTTTAAATTGATCAAAGTTGTGTACTAGAAAGACAAAGCATTGATTTTTGACTCAAGAGGAACGCGTTTCATTGGTTAGTCTGAGTTGTTGCAAGAAAAAGGTTTATGTGCTTAAAGTTGCCAGCTAGTGACTATTTCTTCATATCTAACGACTATTATTGTGACATTTTAATGACATCAATTATTGTAATACAGAGTGTACTAACATTATTGTAACACTAAAATTTATTGTTTGAATAACTTTATAAACTAAATAAATGAAGTAAGATTCTCCATACATAAATTACTTGTGCTGTTGTGTCCTTGTTGTATGATACAGTATGTTATTATAAATTAATCACTGCAGGTCTACAGATACATTTATAGAATACGCTTAACTGATTCTAAATGTATTAAAAAGCTAATGACTAAGGCAGTATCTGGTCTTTCATAAACATGTTCTACAGTAGATAAGCTACAGGACTCAACCATTTCACCCTAGCTATGTTTGTTTATTCTACTCTTAAATATGCGTAGGGCGTACACTCACATATGGAGTGGACATTATAGTACATTACTATAATGTTAAGTTTGTTTTATTATTTTTGAAGTAACAAAGAGAGTTTATAGAAGGCATGAATGTCATTTTAAAAATAATATTTTAATTCAATATTCTTTTACACTCAGTACTTAAGCATATATTTATTAAGTGTGTTATTTACAACATCAGAGTTATTTGATATGTTTATATACTGTACTGATTAGTAAACTTACTGAAAAAAATATTTACAGTAATGGAATTTATCAAACAGTCATTATAGGGCCAGCTGTAGCACATACAGTACATAATGTGTAAAATAATGTATTCCTCGCCAACCGCAGTTTTCCGGCGTCCGAACCCGTGCAATTAGTGAGGGATAACTATTTTTTTATATTTTTATGAAGTTAAATTATTTTTATGACGAATAATTTGTTTTGTTTTTTATTTCAGATACTCTTCAAGTCTTCCTAAAACTGTAACTGTTACCAAAGATACAACTGTGAAGCTTGACTTCGTACTTTCTGAGTCGCCTCTTCCGTCAGGTAATTTGTAGAAGTTGAAGGTAAATTGTTAATTTACTTAAAACTATTTTATTTATTATAATTTTATTGTTGCTACATAATCTTGCTACATAATATTGTTCTGTTTATAATCTTGTTACATAATACAATTTTTCTATTTATAATCTTGCTGCATTAAGTGTAATACTTGTATTTTTTAAATTTAGTAATTACGTTTTTTTATTTACATATGACTTTTATGACAGGGTATATGACTCATAACAGGGTATATTTAACATATGACTTTATTATTTAACCTGTGTTGTTGTCAGTTGTTTAAACAAACATTTTGGAATTTGTGTTGACATTTTCTAAACTTTTGTACTCGTACAGTTCAGATTCAATAACATCAAATTTAGTAATTTTATTTAAACTTTTTTTTATTTTTTATATTATTTTTACACTATTTAAACTATCTTGTTTATATCATTTTCACGGTATCTAATGTCATGTCTAATGTCTAATAGTATCTAATGTCATCACCATTGTCAGGCTGTAAAGTAAAACATATAATTTATATAAACGATAGTTATAATTTAGTTGCATGCATATGTATATTATTACAAGAATTATTTGCTTAGCATTTACTCAAGGCATATTGTAAATTCTTATTACAATTTTTTGTAGTTTTATTTTTAGGCAAAATTTCCATATAGTTTTATACATTTTACTATTTTTCTATTTGTAACGCTCTTTGTAGTATTGGAACAGTAAATCAGAACGTTATGAATTGTGTCTTTGTCTTCCATATACATGCCCATAAGTAGAAATATAAAAATAAAATCAAAGAGGGAATGAAAGCGTCATTCAGTTGTTGAATTATTCATAATGTTGTGGACATTTTGATACTGCAAGAATCTGAATTGGACCATCCATACTAAAAACTCTAATTACTTAGTTTTGCAATGAACAAACAATTAGTGTTTATGCAAGAGGTACCCCCTTATTCAGTCACCTCAGGATTGGACATTATTCTGGATTATGAAACGACTGAATGAACAAATAATATGCTACACTTATAAATTATCATAATTATCATGCTTAAATGAAAGATAAAAAGTAATAAGTATCATTATGTACAACCAATGAAAAATTTACTTATTATCAGATAAATTTAGGCCAAGGACCTTGTGGTCAATGTGGCTAAGCCTCCAGTCAGTCTGCTGCGACTCTCAGCTGTGCACCTCAAGGTCATAGGTTTGAGATGCAGTTACTGCTGTTACTTTACCCTTACTATTAATGCTGACTCGTCATCCTATCATCCTCATTAGCCTAACTGGCATAAAGCATGGATATTAAAAAAAATAAAATAAAAATAATAAATAAATATTTATGGTCTATTGTTCAAAAACGTATTATTCTTGCCCATCTGTTTACGGTCTATAGCTTACTTTATACTATATCTTATTTATACTTCTTCATTGTCATAATGAAAATAGTTTGTTGTGAGAACTAGTATTTCTGAAAAAAAAATATTTACTACATTTATAGTGATTTAACTGGCTAAATCAGTACATTGGTTAGTTTATGACAAGTATAATAGATCTAAAAGTAAAAGATCTTAGTGATAAGAAAATGTTGGCTTGAGTATTTTTATTGACGAACGTTGAAATAGATCCAGATCAGCGAATAGTGATCAATAATTTTGATTTTAAAGTACAAATGTTACCCCACTTTAACCCCGTTTTCTAATTTTATTTGTTGCTAATAAGTAAAAATAAAATAACAGCAACTTTGAACTTAAATCTGAACAGATTAGCGGTGGCGCTTTTATTTGGCAGTTCAGTAGAACCATATTTGGTACACCTAGGTAGCTGGGCAAACTATTTGACAGCTAGTAACTGTGGTCAGACTAGAGGTAGTAGAGATGGTTGAATTCTTGGATTCTCAAAGTGTCAGTAATTTTTTAATCAAACTTAGTAGACATTTTGGCACCAGTATGTGTTGGATTTTATCAAATAAATTTGTTTGTACAGTTTAAGAAAGAAATACATTTTTATTATACAATAATCTTACACTTGCACAGATTTTTGATAACAATTGACCTAATGGGATATATTGAGAATATAAATAAGTTATTAATATGCCAGGATATATACAACAGAAGTTTTGTCTGATCATTTTATAAAATTAACCTTTGTACACCTATACATTTGTAAAAATGAATTTTTTCCAATTATGAATATGAACAAAAAGTTAATATGAACAAAATTAACTTATGGTCCTTTTCATTTTTATAAGCACAGAAACTTAAAAATATGCTTAAATACATTCTAATAATTTAAAAACAGACCATTTGAGTTTTTATAGCAGTTTAGTTATAATTCTAACTAGCAGCAGTTATAACTATTTTCTTGTGCAATTATTTTAAAAATATTATAACTTTAATTAATTTGATACACTAGCTTAATACTAATATTTCACTAAAAACATGACCAAAACTGTGAGTCATTGTTGAAAATTTTACTTTAAATGTCACACAACATGTCAGTTTACAAGCTGAGAATTCTGGCCTACTTCGAGGGAATAAGAAAAGCAAAATCGAGGAAACAAAAGAAGATTATAGGACGAGGAAGCCTAATAGTAGGCTAATAAAGTACTGCTAATAAAAAGTAAGGTATAAAGAACATTTTTATTTACCGTAGTATTACCATAAAAAATTTTTGTATACAAAACAAATCTAATTTGTATACAATTAGATACAATAACAATATATTGTTATTCATTAAGAATAAAAAACCTGTTATTATTATTTTGTTAAATATTAGAAAATCAGTACAGTGATATTGTGTGCAACACACTGGGAAATAATAGGTGTGCCATGACTTTCATTAATTCACACTCTGTTAAAGAAGTTTGCTGAGACAAATATTAGAATGTGGTAAGGTGATTTGTGAGCTTAATGTCTGTGTAATGTTTTGTACTATATTAAAATGTGGAACAATTACTTGTACTGTATCAGAATAGTGTTTGCTAACTTAGCAGCTGCCATTAAGCAAAAGTTATACTCGTTAAAAGAAAACTTTTGATTGAAAATTAAAAATTCAGTGTAATCAAGGTATTATAAAGGGTACTCCAAAAATTAAAAAAATAAGTTATTAAAAGCATACAGATATAGCATGTATGCATTGTACAAGTATGTTTATGTTTGGGATGAAACATCGTTATTTTTAATTATAGTATGGATCAAGTACATGACCTTATACAGACATCTAGTAGGCCTACAGTATGATAATTTTATGTGGTGAATACGATGACATGTATCAAGCAATATTGGTTACTACTCATACTCAAAACCTTTTTATTTTTTAAAAAAAAACCAACAAATGCATACAATTGTAAGATCCTACGATTTCTATTTCACATATTATATATATATATATATATATATATAATATAAAGTGATTAGTTCTAGAACAGTGGCCTGCTGTATCTTCCAAATTGTGAGATATTGCCAAGTATCGCTGAATTTAATTATACTTTTTGGTAAATTTAAAATCATACTTTTTAAACTTGTACATTTATTTTTAGACTAATATTTAATTTCAATAAAATTTCTCAAAAAGATGTAATACAACTTTTTTTAATGTCTATACAAATTACCGGCATTTACGGTTCTTGATTAGATCAACAAGTTCGCCTGATTTTTTTAATATATTATTCAAAAACTATTCAACATTTCCTTCCCATCAACTTAAAGAAACACAATGCCTACACCAACAAGAAGTGTTTTTATACCACCTATGGTTCACATTTAGCTTAAAAGTAATATATTTGCTTTGTAATATAGTTTGAGCATACTATCACTTCTTGTGCATACTTTTATTTGAATATACTTTTTTATCCCTTCTGTTTTAAAATATAGTTTGAACATATTCTTTCCCTTTTGTTGCATAATTTAGTTTCAAAGCAATATGCCACTTTCAGTGTTTACTGTAGTTCAGCAAATTCTGCACCTTTTAGTGTTTAAAATAGTTTGAGCATACCCCTTCAAATATATAAGTTTGAGAATACTCTATATCTTCTAGCATTTAATCTAGTTTGACCATAGTTTACTCCTTCTAGCAAAGAATCAAGTTTGAGCATAATCTACCACTTTCGATTTGTAATTGAGGACACTTGTAATTGTAATTGAGGACATTTACTTCTAGTGTATAATCTAGTTTTGAGCATACTCCACATCTAGCATATAATATAGTGTGAGCATGCTTCTGGCATATAATCACATTTGAGAATATATTTACTCCTAATATATAATAAGGTTTTAGCATTAACTCTATTTTGATCATACCTTGCCCCTTCTAATGTTTAATCTAGTTTGAGCATCACTTTATAGCATGTAATCTAGTTAGAGTATACGCTACCACTTTTGATATAGAATCTAGTTTGAGCATCATTTTCTAGCATATCTAGTTTGAGCATACTGTACTCCTTCTAATGTTAAATCTAGTCTGAGCATCACTTTCTAGCATGTAACCTACTTTGACCATATTTACTCTTTCTAATGTTTAGTTTGATCATCACTTTTTAGCTTATAAACTAGTTTGAGCATACTCTGCTCCTTCTAATGTTTAATCTAGTTTGAGCATCATTTTCTAACATATAAATTAGTTTGAGTATACTCTACCCTTTCTAATATTTAATATAGTTTTAGAACACTTAACAACTTGTGGTACAGGATCCACCAATGAAATGGAATGATTGTAGACCTACCTTGAGACAAAGTTGACAGGTAGTGGGGAGATGGTTACTGGTGCGTCACCACCTGTACAATGTATCATTTAGTTGCAATGGATTGTAGGATGGGTGAACAGTACTGCAACACAGTGAAAGCCTATTATCAAAATGGCGAAAGTTTTTTTGCAAATTCGACGTCATTTTAACATACTGCGTAACTTGCCTGTTCCGTCAGATAATGCAATTCGAACATAGATAAACAACCTCGAGCAAACGGGATCAATGTCTTAAAAAGGAGGCAGGGGTGTAAAAACTGTTCGGAAATCTGAAAACATAACAGCTGTTCAACAGGCTATGGTTAGAAGTCCTCATCGATCAGCCAAACAACATGCCCTTCGCATTGGAGTAAGTGTCACATATGGGGGTTACCTGTTTTTATTTTATGGGGATACCTAAAAACAAAAGTGTTTCAAGCAACCACAACCATTTAACCTCTCAAATTACGAATTGTAGACGAGACTGCGGTAATACCTGTCAACATGCTGCGAGAGGTCATGCAAAACTTCCAAACCAAGCTCCAGGAATGCCTTAACTGCAATAGAGGACATTTGGTAGATGTAGTATTCAGAAAATAATATTTTTTCGTATTATACCCATAATGGCTATTCTTGTAGTTCCAATTATTTACTAAAAAATATTTTAAAAGTTTTTTTTCAACTATCAATTACTTTATTTAATCATCCCGTTTCACTGGCGGACCCTATATAATGTATACCATTGGGTATTTCGTTATGTCTTAAATGTTTTGTGTAATATAAGTAGTTAATCCTCATTTGGTGTCTTCAAATTGATTCTCTGCAGACCAAAAAGTACGAGCTTATATAGATTTGGTTTAGGTAAGTGTAACCTCATTTGTAAACACAATTGTAACAGTCTGTGTTTAGTGTAGGTTTTGTGTTAAATAGTAATTGCTGTATTTATGTATGAGAGTTATTCGGAAAGTAAAGAATGTTTCGATTGGACATGCCACTTAGTTCTCCCACTGGTGCATCCATTGTCATGTTATTGACTTTCCCACTCCTTTGCGCCAATCTGACACAAACATTGTGCTACTACATACGTTTACTGTTTATTCGTGTGACTTAAAAATGTGTGAGAAAATTAACAATCCTGCTAAGTATACGGTTTCTAACATAATACGCTTTTTGGTGGTCGAGTTGCTAAAGCACTAGTCAGTCTTCTGCGTCTCTGAACTGTGCACCTTAAAATTCTTAGTTCTAGCCGCAGTTACTCCGTTGCTTTTCCCTTACCGTTAATGCTGATCCCTTGTCCTCATTAGTCTAACTGGTATTAAGTATTGACGCCAAGGAGAAAAAAAAATTTTGAATGCGATAAAACCTGCGCTATCAAAATTTGCAGACTGATAACCAAGGCTTGTGGCAACGTGAATGCCAGTCAGTGGAATTACATCATTGCCATAAAAACCAAAAAAAGCCAAATAAATTTTGAGCACCAAGAAGGTTATGGCTACGTTTTGGGATTGAAAGTGTGTCCTACTCATTGACTACATGTCTAGAAGGAGACCATAAATGCAGCAGCTTCCTGTCAGACTGTTCACCGACTATGATGCACTATTCAAAACAAACAGCTTGGATTGTTGTCGAGCGGCATTGTGCTTGTTCACAATAAGGCAGGTCCACCTTCCGCTGTGTTGATGACCAACTTGCTTCATCAGTTTAAATGGAAAGTTTTTGAACATCTGCCTTATAGCCCAGACTTGGCCCTGAGTTATTACCATCTTTTTCCCAAATTGAAGAATTTTTTGGGCAGAACTCACTATGGAAATGACAATGAACTGAAAGAGAGCATTAGTGAGTGGTTCAAAAACTTGGCGGCAACTGAGTATACAGAAGACATAGAAATGCTGGTGAAATGGTATGAAAATGTTTAAATTAGAATGGTGAATATGTAGAAAAATAGCTATGTAAGGTATCAAACGAGTTATAAAATATGTTGTTTCATTATCATAATAAAAAATATCTAGAGAAGAAAATGTTCTTTATATTCCGAATGACCCTCAAATAAGTGGATTCATTAAAACTGGCTTGTCATTAATGTAGCTTTCAGAAAAGGTTACCAGTATTCGTTTCATAGGCACTATTTTATAGAGACGAATGCAACTTCCGTTTATGTTTTTTTAATATTTGCTAGGCTGCTTGTAATTTTCCAAGCCCCGTTTCCTTCACACGGTTAATTGGACCTTAGTGTCTGAAGTGTTCAGGACCTTAGTGGACCTGAAGTGTCTTGCTTTCTTTCATTTTATATTTTTTATTAAAATAATTATAATATAATATCATATAAGATATTATGATCAGATTCTTTGTGTACACATTTTACATGTAAAAGACTTTGTTTTCTGTATTTTCAAAATTGAATTAGTTTAAAAAATATTGTTAGTCAAAGTATATTTGAATTATTGATGAAACAAAACTAAAACATATTTTAATGTTAAATTTCTAATAATTTTGTTTTAAAGGCTAATGAAAATGGGAGTCTTACTTGAATATATAATGAAAATAAAACTTTCTTCTTTTACTGCATAGAAAATAGACAGTTTGAAACCTAATATTTCAGCCATAGATAACATTGATGTTTTTTTTTGTACCATTTATAATCGTTTAACCCTTTGGCTGCTATGCAATGATCTAACGTAATTTACTGGCGAAAAATGTAGCACAGTGATTTATCATTTTTATACTTTAATCAGTAATAGTTGAAAATAAATCTAATAGATTTATGTATGTATGTCTATATTTTTCGGTTAATTGATCATATTTTTCGGTAGTTCATATTTTTCTGAGTTACAAAGATTACATTATAAGAGCTAACATAACCTTGTCCTTTGGGTTTTATAATTAACTATAAAATGCAAAAAATGTAGCACAGTATATAATTGCTATACTTTAGTCAGTAATAGTTAAAAAATAAATCTAATAGTATCACATATGTCCACATTTTTCAATTATCTGATCTATTTAATTTGTTTCTGCTACTTTCATATTATTCTGAGTTACAGAGGTTAAATTATAATAGCTAACATAACCTTTTCCTTTGAATTTTGGTTGCTAGGTAGTCAAGGAAATCGTCATGTGTTTGTGTATGGTGTTAATGATGACATAATTCAGTAAAATGTTTGTTAGGATGAATGGGGTCCTTCGAATAATTTTCTATTGGTAGTTCATTATAAAAATTACCTTTAGTTATTTGATATGTGTTACCTTACATTTACCTCACAACTATTGTTGGTGGCAACCCCAAGAATGAACACTACTGTCTTATGTAAAATAAAACGTTCCCCAAAATATATATTAATCCCTTCAAACCAGAATAAAAAAGGGGGAAGAAGTGTACGCTAATAATCGTCTACTTACTTTTAGTGCCAATTTGCCACTTCTCGGCAACGCCCAGTTGGAACAGAAAAGTCGCACAGTCTTCACAGAAAAGTTACGGAGTAAACTGACTTTCCGGAATCGACTGTTCTCGCCCTACTTCTTCCCCATGCCTTTGTTTCAACTGCTGTTCTACATACCTTGTTGCTTATTGCAACAGGCAGTACATCAGCAGTTTCATAATTTCGCCTATTTTTTTTTTCAATAGTGTTCATTCTTTGGCTGTGACCTCGTTATCATATTCAAAACCAGCAACCAAAAACTAATATTTTTTCTAAATCCTAACAATACCGGTTCTTTGTAGGACGTTGTCCTCAACGTCGAAACCAGGTTTTCTATAATTAGTTTGGGTTTACATTTGTGGATAGTCTGTGCGGGGTAGGGAAAGTGCAAGGGTTTGTTTTATTACATGTATCCTAATAGTTAAGTATAATATTACTAATGTTAACCCTGAAATCCATATGGTAAGGAGTATTGGTATGAGGGAAGTGCAGTCCACTACGTCTAACCATGTTTTCAGTAGTTCGACTGAGTTTAAGGCATCCCTTCTATGTGGTTATGGATAAACATAGCTGGGGTAGTTAAAGTCCAGTTCTTATCCAGGATATGTGCTACTTTGAGGAATTTAGGATGGTCTTGTGATACAAATGGTTTGATTACTAGGGATGTCAGTGTGGTCCAGGAAATGGGAACAATGTGGTTTATGTTGAGGTCTAAAGATGTTCTACTGTCACATGGGAACTGTTTCTCTATCAAGATAGTATCACCTTCTTGTAAGGAACAATGACAAGGAATTTTTACTTTGATTGTTCCTAGGACGTCATGCTGTGAATTAGGAGTGGGTTTCGTGCCGTTGCAGACTATGTGGGTGTTGGGTGTAGAATTTGTGATTGCAAAAAGATCCCCAGTTATCTCTGTGATTATGGGGTTCTTGCCACTGGGATTGCATTGTTGTGCTATTGCATGCAGATCTCCCCCTCTCATTAATTGTACCGCGCACCCTTCAGATATCGACCCCGATATCCTGTGTCGAGGTAAGAAACATAGTCCCGTGCTTCCAGGTTGACAATCATCCAGTTGCTTTCCAGATATCGTTCTGACACTTGTCCCGTCCGTGACAACGATTGTCGGGGTGTGCGAGAGTATGCAGGTGTGGTTCTCCCAACGTAAAGGTACTGGAAGGTAATGAAAGAGCTGCCATGTCTTAGATCGATGCTGAATTGGCACTTTTACTGTTGTCAAGATGGAGTGGAGTGTAATGATACACGAGGAAATGGGTAGGTGATAGTAAAGGTGTATGTTGTCCTTAGGAATGGCTAAGGACATATGATCTCGGACCAGGCGGAGTTTCAGGTGTTTTAAGTCTGCAAGCAACAAATTTACAGGTACTGAGGTGGGTGTAATCACATGGTTTCTACAATTTGTTCTTATAGTATCTATCATATAAATTAAGGTATTATAATATATTTGCTGTTCTTGACGCAAGACATAATGAACTTAGGTCTTATATACACTAACTGTAGAAACGTGCGTGGCTTCCTCAAGGGTTTTTTGAAATTTTGTCAAAGTATCGTGTACGTCCTGCAGCACTCTTGACACGTTTGCAGTGTATCCCTTGAGTGATGTCATTGTGGTTACTAAATCCTAATGGTCATCCCTGATAACTGCCTGGACCATGTTGATGTGTTTGTTGACGGCCTCTTCATTTGTAGTAAGGACGTGTAGCTCGTTGTCAGTTGCTGTGCCACAACACCAATGGAAAATATCGCCGATGCTGTCAATAGCCCGTGTTGCTCTTCGTTGTCCTGTAGTGATCCAGTTTAATCCAGTTGCCACTTTATGTTGTACGTCATCCGTGCTATCCATAAGACCCTGTAGTGTCTGTACCGCTTGGCATACCGGCGTCTCATCTGGTGCTAAACAGGTAGTATCTCGATGTGGAATGTCAGTGAAGTCTGCAAAAGAGTCAAGAGGGAAGGTATAGGTGAAAGGATAAGATGCCTCATAGGTGTAATGTGTTGGAAGAGGATGAAAGTAGGCGCCATTAGTTTGCTGTACTTCTGTAGTCCGACTGTATTTGCTGTACTTCTACCTCGTTTGCCTGGAACTAAGTAGACAATCTTTGCGTAAACTCTTTTTTTTTTTTTTTTTTTTTTTTTTTTAAGCATCGGTGGTTCAGTGGTAGAATGCTCGCCTGCCACGGCCTGCCCAGGTTCCCGGCCGATGCACCATTTGTTAGGATGAATGGGGATCCTTCGAATAATTTTCTATCGGTGGTTCATTATAAAAATTACCTTTAATTATTTGATATGTGTTACCTTACATTTACCTCACAACTATTGTTGGTGGCAACCCCAAGAATGAACACTACTGTCTTATGTAAAATAAAACGTTCCCCAAAATATATATTAATCCCATCAAACCAAAATAAAAAAGGGGGAAGAAGTGTACGCTAATAATCGTCTACTTACTTTTAGCGCCGATTTGCCACTTCTCGGCACCGCCCAGTTGGAACAGAAAAGTCGCACAGTCTTCACAGAAAAGTTACCCGGAGTAAACTGACTTTCCGGCCCTACCGGAATCGACTGTTCTCGCACTACCTCTTCCCCATGCTTTTGTTTCAACTGCTGTTCTACATACCTTGTTGCTTATTGCAACAGGCAGTACATCAGCAGTTTCGTAATTTCACCTATGTTTTTTTTTCAATAGTGTTCATTCTTTGGCTGTGACCTCAGTATCATATTCAAAACCAGTAACCAAAAACTAATATTTTTTCTAAATCCTAACATGTTATATGAAAATGTCCAGTATTTACTAGAAAATATAACTATACGAGTCAGATTATTCAATAAATTTAAAGTGATTTGTTGTAGTTCAAACATAATGTTTTAAAATATATATATCTTCAAGTGAAAATTAAAAAGTTAATCTTTTTAAATTAAAAATTGATTGAAACAAAACATACTATACTAATTAATCATACACAGTAACTACAAGAGTGATTTTTTCAGATTTTTAAAATGATGTCATAAATATATTTAGGTATACAATTACAAATGTACTCTTCAGTTAAAATACGTTAGCAGTTGTGGGTAGGGCATGTTAGTGGAAATGCCCAGCAGCCAAAGGGTTATAATTATAATAATTTCCTTCTCTACTGGAACAGTTATACAAAATAAGTCCATTTTATGGTGGTTGGCTTGGGTGGAAGTATACAAGTTAATTACACTTGCAGAAACACTTATTTTGCACTAACTTTTGAATATTAACTAAATTTTGGAAAAAAATATTTTAAAGTGTTTTCAGCAAGAAGTGCTTTGTTTCTAACTCAGGTTTGGAATTGCTGTCTTAAATAAAATTCTTAAAAATTTCATTTGGTGAAGTGGTTCTTAATATTTTCATGAAATAATTGTTTCTTAATGAAACATAAATTTGTAAAATCTTTCAGTAGATATTAATATTTAGATCTTCTGTACTCATTATTTTTCTAAATGTTAATATTAATTTAATATATGCAATAAAACAATAAAAAATTATAGTTTAATTAGCATAGCGTAAATATAAACTTATTTTAACCATAGTCGCATAAAATAAAAATAAAGGTTATTATTTGAGCATATTTCTCTGTTTCTGTGTATATTAATATAGAATGTATATTAAATGTTGTACTGTCTTATTTATAATTTCAACATACATTTATAATCTAAGCATTATTGAAATTTGTCTTTTGTACTAATATTCTGATACATTTTAATAACAGTTGCTTTGCTTTTTAGTATTAGAAAGTATAGTCGATCCTGGATAATTCAAAACTAAAGGTCAAACGAAAAATTTTAAACAAATACAGTACATATAACTATATAGTGAACTCTTGATTGTTAGCGGTTTCGGGTGGCATGGATATTCCATATATAGATTAAAAAGATTAAGCATAGAATAAAAACTTCAACTAATAGTTTAAGAATTTACTTTATTTACATGAATAAACTAAAAACATCAATTTACAAAATATAAACCACATTTTTTCATATGTAAACAATAAAAAAAGTATGTCACTTTTAAAAGTACAATTAATTGTTGCAATTGTTTAATAATGAAGCAAAAATGTTTTCAGACTTTTTAAATATCAGTTTGTTTACAAAATAATCAAGTCATTTGAGTTCTACAGTATAGTACAGTAGGCAATGTGTTGCTGAGCTTGCAACCTTTTCGAGCTCACATTTTATACTTATAAAACATAAAAACAATGATCTACCGATGGTATAAGTGGTAGGCATCAATGTTTATAATGCCTGAAGGTGATTTCAGTCATGTGTTATTTGGACTTTTCGTAAGAGTTGGCATGTTACTGTTTTTGGAAATGCATGTATTTTCCACATAAACCTTTCTTAGTCATCATTTCCCTTGCAAAGAAGAAACAATACCCTATATTTATAGTAGACGGATTACCATTTTATTGCTGAATGGTGCTGAAAAAGAGCACATTTTTGTTCCATTGATGAGTCAGTCATGTTTTGGTTAACCTGCTTTAAACTATCGCTTGTATAGTTACAGAGATTGCAGTTGTTGCTATAGTTTTTGATGTTTACATTATTTGTCGCGTAGTGGCATAGCTGTTTACATTATTTGTCGCGTAGTGGCATAGCTGTTTAAACATACTATGAAGACTTTCCATTACAACAACATATTTCATTTTATTTTAGTCTCCAGTATTAGTGATTTCAGCACTTATCTCTATATAAGTTATTACGGCAATTCATTACTCTGTTCTATGGTGCCACTAGTTGAGTTTACATCTCCATTAATCAGGGTTTGATAGCAAGTATGCATTCTTAATAATTTCTTTATTTGTTATACTTTAGTTTTTTTTTGTAGTATCATTATTTGCTGATTTCATCATTATTTCTTTAATTTTACTTATTATTTTTTTTTATTATTTCGTTAAAATACAAATAAAAATCTAGCAGAATAACTTGGGTTAATCTTAGATTCAATTTTTTATCAAATAAAAAGAACTAAACTATTTAATTATTTTTATTTTATTGCAGAATATATATCAAGTTGATAAGAGTGCAATTTTAACTTTTGTTCATATGCAATGAATTGGGAGGGTTGTTTTTCTGTTATTCATCTATTCAGTTATCTGTCATGGTCCCAGTCCTGACCCTTAACGGTTAATCAAAATTTTGATTGTACAACAGTTTGTCCTAGAAAATTTGTTCCTGGACACTCTCGTCCCAGAAAACTTTTCCAAGACAATATTCATACCAACATATTACTCATCCCTTGCCTATTTAGTCCCGTGATATATTCTACCAAGTAGCTGTTGTTTTCATCACGAAAATGATTAATGAAGTGCATGTAATTAATAATAAAAATTTTAAACAAAATTCTTTAAGATCCTAACACGGTTTTTTATGAAAGCAGTATTGCGTGAAAACTCTAATGAATATGGCTTTGAATGAAAGAAATATTGCATGAAAGTTACTAACTATAAGGTACTCGTTTAGTGGAAACTTCTGTATTTCCTACACTTGTAATAATGCATTTATATGAATTTAACATGTAAATAACAGACCTTTTAAAAAAATTAATGCAGAAATGCAGTCTATTTTCCAGCGGCAGATTAGAATTTCCTTATACCTGACAAAACTCAATGAAAAAATCATCCTCCCCCCCCCCCAGAGACCCCATCAGAAAAAGTCATCTAATACTTTCAGAGGCCCCATCAGAAAAAGTCATCTAATACTTTCAGAGACCCCATCAGAAAAAGTCTTCTCCATGTACATGTTTTTTTTTTTAGTTTTTGTGTAGTATTTTTTTTTACATTAACAATAATAAACTAAGTGTAGGGGTAGGGTTAATAAATCTAGACAAATGTTTTACAATGACTCACCACTTTTGCTGATTGAATGTACAGAAGGTTAGGAATGATTGGCAGCACCCAAGTCTGATCGCTGGGATTCCACTCATATTTGTGGAAACGGAAAAACAACAATAGATTCTTAGCTGGCTTACTTTAAAAATCCTTGAGGAAACAGATCATATTCTTTTAAAATTCTTAAACAGATGTTTTTTTTTTGTAAATTTCAATTCAAATTGCCCAAATACAACAGAATTTTCATAATTTTTTGTGAATGAGCTATTGAAGCAGTCATCATGGTAAAACTCAAGTCCGAGACCTCTAGATCATTTTTTGAGGGAACAAAAAAATTGTATATATATATTGTGTATATGTCATGTTACCACCGAAAACTGAAAATTAGTCAAGGTTTTGAATTAATCAGAGTTGACTATATTAATACTTTAAGTGCCTTTAAACTTAAATTAAACGCTACTAAACCTAATTTAAGACATACGGAATGTTGGTTTGCTAAGTTACAAGTCTGCATGTGTTATAATTTTAAATTATAACATGATACTTGTTCACATCAGATAATTTTTTTTTCATTAAATCCTTAAATTCGTTACAAAAGAAAGCTATCCTCAAAGTATGACTTACTTTTGGAATAAAAAACTGAGCACCTTACGTTTTGTAATAAAAAACTGAACAATTCGTGTTTTGGAATAAAGAAAACTGAACACCTCATGTTGTAGAAAACCAAATACTTCACATTTTGGATTAAAGAAATGTAGTGAAAGTAAATTTGTATTTTAAAACTAAATTTTTACACTACTTTTCTGCGTAGTTGCCATTCAAGTTTAGGCATGTATCGTACTAGTATACAAATTCCATTGTCGTAAAAGTTTTCAACCTGTGATTTCCACCATTCATTTTTGCATTAAATTCTGCATTGCCATTAAAGCACTGCATTGCTTGCCAGGTTTCTATAAGAGAAAATAAAGAGTAGTCATTTGACTCTAGATGAGCTGTATGGTGGATGGTTGAAAACCTTTTACCCAAAGCTCTATTAGGAAGTCCTAGTAAGTATTGTCATGAAACATTAGGACTTGGCATTTGTTTTGAATTGCTTTACAAAACTTTTGTAATGTTCCACAATATATTTCAGTTTATTTTTGAATGATCTTCCAGACAGTCAACTATCATTATGTCAAGTACACCTAACATCCCAAAAAACTGTAGCCATAATTTTTCATGCGGACAAATTTGCATGCATTTTCTTAGTTTTCTGTGTTAACTGGGTGTTCTTGGTCCTTGCTCCATGGACTGTTTTTCAAAATTAGCTTGATTAATTGAAATCTTGTTCTAGTAATAATCAGAAAGGGAATTACCATTTCTGTTCTACGCCTTAAGAAATGTAAGGAGGCTGTGTTTTTATGTCCGTCAGAATTTTCAACACATCATGCACTAAACTTATAGTAGCCTAAGATCTGGATTACAACTTTGTGCAGTAAGCACAGACAAATTTCAGAGAATTAACAAGAATTCTGATATCATGATGCAACAGTTTTCGCACTTCTTATTATGGATTTTTTTTACCAGTTCAGCTTATTTTCTGTGCATATTTTGATAGGCCAAAGTTCAAACAACCGTCTAAGTATTATGTACTAACACTTCTTTCCACTTTCAGTCATCACATCTCCAACATATATTTCACACACTTGCCGATGAATGTCAAGCGGTTAATGTTTTCTGTGAAGAGATTTTGTATGAGTGACCGTACTTAACAACTATTGGAGAATGAATTGCAGCACACATTTAAAACCTTATTATGAAAAAAATTAAAAAATATAACCTCAGTCAC
>CM040182.1:2790866-2925866 GCA_022606455.1 Callitettix versicolor
ATAGCTAAAGACTTGAAATTTTACAAAGTACCTTAGTACTACCATATAAGGGTGTACTAAGAAACAATTTACTAATATGCAACCCCTAAGTTGCTAAAAATGGGGTAAAAGTGTTTTAATATTTAAATATATGTTTTTGGTTGTATTTTTTGCATTGGAATATATATATATATATATATATATATATATATATATATATATATATATATATGTGTGTGTGTGTGTGTGTGTGTGTATTATTATATATTCTAGATACATACTGTGAAACACAAACAATGAAACACATTTTTTAGCATTTTTCATAATTCATCTCTCCTAAAACAAGAAAAATGTAAAAAAGAGGTATAAAAGTTATTATGGTGAAAAATATTTTCAGTTGGATTTTCTTAATATTAAAAAATCTAAAACAAATTATGAAACAAATATTCCAGCATTTTTCTGAATTCATCCCCTAAAAGAACGAAAATGAAATAAGAAGTATAAACATTTGCATTGGAGAAAATTATTGTGTATCAGATTACCTTCAAACGACAAAAATATTTCAAAATACAAATTATGAAACACGTCTTTCAGCTTTTGCCATAATTCATCCTCTAATGGGCAAAAAGGGGTTATAAAGAGGGAAAACATGTTTATAAAATTGTGCATTGCAAAAATATTTTTTTAATGAATTTACTTACTTGAAACTTAAATATACACTAAAACACAAAAATATTGAAATGAATTTCAACATTTTCCTGAATTCAACCCCTAAAGGGATAAAAAGGAGGTATAAAAGTCTGTAATACAAAAAAATATTTTTTTGAAACTTCAATACTCAAAAATACAAAAAAAGGATATTTGTTTCAGTTCGAGAATTAATGCACTTTAGGGGGAAAATGGGGTTGTAAAAGTTAGCATTTGGAAAATTGCTTTAATTTGAATTCTAAATAAAATTTCCTTTATTTATTCACATTTCAGTATTTTTTTAAATTCAGCACCTCACAAGGTGAGTATTGTTTTACATTGGAAAAATATGTTTGAACACATTTCTGGAAACTTATTAAAAAGTACTATAAATCACAAATAATGAAAGACATGTATTTCAGCAAAGGGGTAAAAAGGGGGGGGTACAAATGTTTGCATTAAAAAAATATTAAAAAAAATATATTTTCATGAAATTTTACAAAATACTCTACAAGGCAAATATTTCAGAATTTAACATTTAACATTTATAACATTTAACCTTTACAGGATGGCATTCTTTTGATATTTTGACCATCAAGTGCACACAGACTATTTTATGTTTTTAGAGGCATGTGTATTGAAATTTGAATCAAATTGAATCCTTTTGAATTTAAAACGATAATCCAATGGAATAAGTGGTATTAATATAGTCTGTCATTGAGTCCAGTTGTGAGCTAATTACGGGGCACTGTGGTCTAAGCATGCACGTGAACAGGATAGGTATGTGCCATGAAGATACTGTGTGTAGGTTTTGCAGGAAAGAGGAAGAAACTGTAAAACACTTAATTCATGAATGTAGGGCTCTTGGTAGCCTTACCCGTTGTGGCTTTTCCAATGAAACAAACTGTTTCAGTAATGTAATAATTTATAAACATAATAAAATATATTAATAAAAAGCATAATAATCTAATTCACCAAACTTGTGATTATTTTTCCAGTGTGTAAAAAAACATATATCAGCAATATGATATGTTTTACTGACTTCAAACATGTTGCGTTCAAATTAGAATGCCATAAACCACAGTAAGGCTTAATGAGTACTCTGAATTTATCAAAGTGAAGAAAGTTGTTTCAACCCACTACATGTTGGTTTATTTAGAAATTCTTTCTTCACGTGCGCCTAGTACATTAAAAAAGATTACTAATAAAATTGTCTTCTCATACAACCATTTCATTATTATTTTAGCTGTAGAATATTCTTTCTAATTGCAAACTTGTGTACATATTTTTCACAAGGGTGTGAATTGTGAAATATGCTAAAACATATTGTTAATTATTTGTGTTTTCAATTCTTTTTTAAGTTTCAACAAAATTGATAAAATTGTTTCTAATTCAATCTGTTGTACCTCCTTTCACCCTTAGGGATTTAATTTGATAAAATGCTGAAATATTTACTTTTTTACAATATATATGTTAATTCTTAATAACATTGAAATTATAAAATGTTCTTTTGCAATCCTAAACGCCATACTCAATTTTTACCCTTTTTGGATATAAATTCTTGAAAATGCTGAAATATTTGTTTTGTAGAGTCTTTTGTTAAGTTTCATGAAAATGTGTTTAAAAAATATGCAAATATGTTTTTCTAATGCAAATATTTGCACCTCCTTTTCACCCCTTAAGGAAATGCTGAATATATGTATTTCATTATTTGTGTTTTAGAGTACTTTTCAAGAAATTACCAGAAAATGTGTTCAAACATATTTTTTTAATGGAAAACAATATCCATCTTATAAGGTGATGAATTTAAAAAAATATTCAAATGTGTGTTTATTTTCTTTACTTTAAGGTAATTTTATTTATAATCCAAATTAAAACATTTTTTTCCAAATGCTAACTTTTACAACCCCACTTTTCCCTAAAGTGCATTAATTCTAGAAAATGCTGAAACATCTTTTTTTTGTATTTTTTAGTATTTAAGTTTCAAAAAATATGACTTAATTTTTTGTACTTCAGACTTTTATACTCCTTTTTACCTCTTTAGGGGTTGAATTCAGGAAAATGTTGAAATTCATTTAATTATTTTTGTGTTCTAGTGTATATTTAAGTTTCAAGTAAACCTGTTCAAAAAATATTTTTGCAATGCACAATTTTATAAACATTTTCCCCTCTTTGTGAGGCTCATGTGCATGTGTGTGTGTGTGTGTGTGTGTGTGTGTGTGTGTGTGTGTGTGTGTGTGTGTGTGTGTGTGTGTGTGTGTGTGTGTGTGTGTATTAACTTGAAGTATTTGGAATTCACTATATATTGGAAGTGGATGTTGAGCCTGTAGTAGCTGCAATAAGTTTTTCACGTTCCTTGAATCCAAAAAAGAGGTTTTTACTTGAATGTCTGTGTGTATATGGTACGTATTGTTAGAACTAAAGAAATTAGGTGGGGAATAATTTTGTATCAGTGACTTTGTTGCTGATATTTTCTATCACTCTTTGAAACATTGACATGGAGGAAATATTTGTGACAGTGATTCGAGTGCCAGGCAGCTCGACTTTAGAATCACCACTGTGATCATGGCACAGTTTGTGTTAGTGGCAAATTTGTCCAGGCATATATTGGCGACTAATGTTCAGAATTTCTGATAGGATTCTGGCACTTTTTGTGTCTACTTAAATAGATTTATTCATTTCGGTGGTTCTATGATTTCATTGTTAGTTATGGCTCCGACAGTGTGGTATTGTTCGCAAGTCAGCTGTGTAGACCTGATGCCCAAAAAATTGAAGGGTAATGATGTTTTGTTGGATTACCACAGCTCTCGGAATACTGCACATTCTGAAAGAATTTTTTATTGACGCCAGTTACCAGTTTTATTTGTTCTACAGTTGATGCTTTTGAAATGATTTTATTCAGTTCTACTGCATGTTTTCACAAATTGCTCTTTAGGCCTACAGAGCTGGCATGCAAAAAGTAGTAGTTTAGTATGTAAGGATCTCTGTCACCAGTACAGTATCAATAGTATAAATTAACAATATTTTGAGTCACCGTCACTGAAATACCAAAAAATTTACTGGATCATTCACCCCTACTCTTAAACATTTTGATTCATGTTTAATTTTTATGTTTCAGGAGAACCAGAGTTTAAGTACATAGGAAACATGCATGGTAATGAAGTAGTAGGGCGAGAAATGCTACTTCTACTAGCTCAGTATTTATGCCAGAACTACAAAACAGATTCTCGTGTAACTAGAATAGTTGATAATACACGTATACATTTGCTGATTTCTATGAACCCTGATGGTTATGAAATTTCAACTGAAGGTAAAATTCTATAAACAAATTATTTTTTCTAATTTAAAAAAAATAATTTTTAGCGTATTTTCATTGGAAAATAAAAGGGTGAGACCCATACCCAGGACATTCAAGTCAGTACCCATCCTGACCTTTAGTCTCTTTTTGAGGGTTTGTTAAATTTATATTTGTGTGTGTGTGTGTGTGTGTGTGTGTGTGTGTGTGTGTGTGTGTGTGTGTGTGTGTGTGTGTGTGTGTGTGTGTGTGTGTGTGTGTGTGTGTGTGTACACGTGTGCGCATGTGCATGGAAATTTTTGGTCCAATTTGATTCAAACTTGGAAAAAAAATAATTTTTCCAAAGGTTAGAAAAGTTTACCTAAATTTTAAAAAATTATTAAACAGTTTCAAAATGGTGGCCATTTGAAATCTTAAAAAAGTCACAACTTTTCTGTATTTTTTTCTTTCTTTTGGAATATGTTTTCGCCATTGTTTCAACATTAAAATTGGTATTTTAAATTTTAAAATTTTGTTGAAAATATAAAAGTGTACTTGACAGTAATCAGGATTCATTTTCTTACTTCCATTATAATTTGAAAGTGTAAAATGCCGAATCAATGTTGGCACAAAAATCAGTTTCGGTAATAGCTTAGACAATTTACCACATTTGAATTTTTCATATATTTCAAAGCGATGGGTTTTTTTATATTTATAAAAATTACTAGAATTCAAATATATATTTTGGTTTTAGGTTAATTTGAAGTGTTGTATTGTATACAGTTGTCCAAAAATTGTCTTTTCAGTTTTTTTGATAACTATGTCATTTTGATCTACAAAAAAAAATCAAAACCTGTTTTGTTTGTTATTAAAAAAAAATATTTTGTCTTGTACATTTTTTTAAATTCAACAGTTTTTGGGGTATTTGATATTAGAAGTCTTAAATGGTAACTTTTTTATTATTTTAAAAATACATTTCTTTGTGTTTGGTAAACTTGTAAATCATAACATACTAAAGGCTTATACCAAATTTGAACTAATTCTGATCTATTTCTGGAAAGTGAGATTATTTAAAAAAACAAAATAAGTAATTGTGACTAAGGCATATTTGAAAACAGTTACTAAATATATATATATATATATATATATATATATATATATATATATATATATATATATATATATATCCTCATTTCAAGGTCCATTTGTAGGCCTTACTATGATGGCCACTCCAATACCTCAGTCATTTTCCAATGGAAATTCATTAATATTGAGGTGCTTGGCTGCCAGTAAATGTACTACATATTTTTTTCTGTGTGGGTATTTGATGCTTAGGCAGTAGTTGCATGCTATGTTAGATAAGATGGACTTTTAGACTGTGTATTTATTAAAAGAATGAGACAGAGAATGATGGAGAGAGAAACATCATCTATTATCAGTGGTGTTATAATCTATCCAGTATTGCTTTGGAAGCAATGTTTTCCAAAGAATTGGTCATACTTTTGTGTGCAAAAAATTATGCAGTAGTACTGTACTGTAACTGATACAATGGTTTTGAGAAATTTTGCCTATTTTTAGAAATTTTTAACAGAATATTTGGGGAAACAGCAATGTATAAAGTGTGTTTGGTTGCTTAATTTCGAAAAAAATTGTGCATTTTTTCAACATTTATTTAAAAAAAAATTTGATATTGTTTCAGGGGATGCTACAAGTTTGATAGGAAGACCAAATGCTAACAATGTTGACTTGAACAGGAACTTCCCTGATCAGTATGTAAAGACTGAAGTAAGCTATTAGTTTTTGCATTTTTATTTTTTCATCATTTTTAGGGCCAACATGTCACATCATTTAAGGATCTGTGTTATTACATCATTTTTAGGATCAGCATGTTACTTCATTTTTAGGGTTCATGAATCACATCATTTTTACGGTCCTGTGTAAAATCTTTTTTATGCCCCGTGTGTCACATCATTGTGTCATATCATTGTTAGGGTTCACGAGTCACATCATTTTTAGGGTCTGTGTATCACATTTTTAGGGTCCACATGTCACATCATTTTATAAATGATTTGTTGGTAATGCACCTCTTACTTGTAAACAATGTGACTGATCACTATAAAATTTGGTGAAAATGGTCTTTGTTGCAGCCTATTTCAAGAAAAATATATTTGTTTGCAGAAAATATTTACATAGCTAAAGGATAAAATCTTAAAAGTAATTTTTAAAATTTATTTAGTGTGGTTTATAATTTTAAAATAGAAGTGATACTGATTCAGATATATATATATATATATATATATATATATATATATATATATATATATATATATATATATAGTTCTTGCACATAGAGTTTATATAGTATTCTCTACATCCAAAGTTGTTTTTTAAGTTCACCTCTATAAAGTTAACATGTTTGGTCAGAAAAATTTATAAACCAACGAAAATTGTTTTTCAAGATTTTTTCACAGTCTTATATATTTTTATATTGTGGGCCTCAACAAAATCGTCTTTGGAAAAATTCACCAAGTACTTTCAAAAATTGTCTCAACCAAAAGGTCAAAAGTAGGTAAAAGTATAAATGCGATTTAGTCATTTTTATATTTGAGCATCAATTAGATTTAAAATGGAGCATTTAAATTGTGTACTACAAGGGGTACAGTCCACGTTGCAGTAGTACAGATTACATGAAAGACAGTTGATCTTTTAATGTGTAGTTTGTTTAAAACAAGGCACATACAAACCTCAGTACGTGCTTTGAAAGCGCGTGCTTGACAATTTTATGGTGTCTTTACTATTTCCATAAAAGCAAAAGTGTTGCATGAAGTAGGTAAGAACTAACTATGCTTGGATTGTTTATTTATTTACTACTGGTATTACTAAATGTTTTGATTATTTTGTTTTATTCTGAAAATAATTACAGAGGTACCCCAGTTAACTGTCTTAATATTTTCCACAAGTAAGACTGTTGTCTGAGCTGACTGCTGTGAGTCGGCGTTTACAATAGAGGCTTATGGAAAACATTTTAATTTGTTTAAAAATGAAAACAGGGTTTAAACAACAATTTGAAACTCGCACACATTAAATTTCAAAAGTCAGAAGTATGTAACACGATAATATTATAACTGTTTAAATTTTTTAACACCCTATCAAATTAAACACACTGTAAATGAGTTGACACACAAAGTAAAATTAGGTGCAATGACCGAAAAAGGAATAGAAATGGGCATTCTGAAAAGAGACAGCTAAGAAATATCATGGAAGTTATTGTCCTACAAAAACCAAACACCGATCAATCACAGGTTTGTGTTAACTCAGCATAATGTTTATTTCTGTAGCACAGCACAATGGGTATCTGCACAGTGTTAGGTTGTTCTTTTTAAATAGCGATTTTTGAATATTTTTTGTTTATTTTATACCTTATTATCTAATTAACATGTATTCATGTGCGGGAAATATTTTTTCTAAAGATTACTTATGATTTTGGGCCATTTTTACGGAACTATATTGTGGCGTCTTTGGTGTTTACATTGTATTAAACATTTTAATTCATACAGGGATTATTATTTCATACAGTCATGTACGTTGTTATTAACTACATGTACTACTCATGCGCTTTACACATTCTGACAGCCATTACCAAATGTTAAGGTTGATTCCTTTTTTTCCTTGGTTCATTCTTATAATGAAAATATTGTTAAAATGGTGTCCGTTATTTATGAACTTCGCAATTTGTCTTTTTTGTGTTAAATTCACCACCTAACAGCAGTGTCAGTTAGGTCATTGAGTATATTTTTTACAACGAAAAAAATGAAAGGTTTTTCTATCATTTTATCGATCAAAAACACGTTACCTACTTTCACGCGGTTGCAATTTTGAGGTTATGCGGGCTACTTTTATTTTCAATTTTTATCATGTTTCCTGTGCTTTCCTTGCTTATACATTTTGGATTATTGCTGGTGGGCATGTAATAAAGCGTTTTAGTAAAAAAATTACAGAAAAATTGAAAACAACCTACACTGCAAATTTACGGTTCAGCCCTTTATCCGAAACTAAACTGTTATGCGAGTCATTTTTCATTCTGTGAATTAGTCCATTGTCCTACATGACCATTGTCCAGGGTATCACTGTAATTAAGATTTAACTTCGTGATTGTCAAGCTGAAGTATCCTTCCATGCAAGACAGTTGTTTTTATAGCCTACTTACAACAAATACATTTTTTTATAAATTTAAAAAAAATGACTGACTGTCAATAGATGGAAAACCTTCAAATGAAAAACACGAATTGTTGATGGCAAACATCCAAATGAAAAAGCAGTAATGTGCCGTCATTAATTTATTTTCTACAAATGTAAATATGGTACACTAGGTTTATTAATATCAACAAGGTGTTTTTTTTTAAAGTTTTGGCATATTGAAAACAATTAAAAAAATTTAAATAAGGAAAAAAATGATATTTTTTTGTAATTTCAATGATGACAGAAGTTGACCTATTGCACTGCTTTTTATAACTTTAGAATATTTCAAAATATTTAAAGGACAGGCATCACTGACTGATACCGCTGCTATTATATCGTGTCAACTATTTCATATATGTGTCTCAAGAACGTATCAAATGTCAGAACAAAACTTCAGCATATCGATAGTGCGACTTCACGGCCTTGTACCAGTATAGCCAGACTTTTTGTTACATCATCAGACTTGTTTATAAAGTAAAACTTACTTGTTTATTTTATTATTTTTTTTAATAGAGACAGTCCAGTAAATTGGACTATCATGTTTGGTATTATTTTAGAGTACATCTACATCTTTTATTACATCTCCATATTGTACATTAACATTTACGTTTATTACATCTACATATTGTACATTAACATTTACATTTATTACATCTCCATATTGTACATTAACATTTACATTTATTACATCTCCATATTGTACATTAACATTTACATTTATTACATCTCCATATTGTACATTAACATTTACATTTATTACATCTCCATATTGTACATTAACATTTACATTTATTACATCTCCATATTGTACATTAACATTTACATTTATTACATCTCCATATTGTACATTAACATTTACATTTATTACGTCTCCATATTGTACATTAACATTTACATTTATTACGTCTCCATATTGTACATTAACATTTACATTTATTACATCTACATATTGTACATTAACATTTACATTTATTACATCTACATATTGTAAAATTATGTTAAATTTTTGTTTTGTTTTTAATCTTTTTAAATAAATTTTACCTTTATATTTGTGTAAGTTTTACTAGGCATCTGAAAACTTGCTACTGTTACATACACTAGCGATAAATGGGAAGTGTGTTTAGCCTCTAAATCTTTCTAACCTGCATCAGACATAACACTGTGTGGCAGCTCATGATAACATTAATGTCTCAGGTCCTACCAAAAAATGATGTTTTTATACTGTTCTTGCTTATTTGAAATTTCATTTATACGAAAAATCCCCTTGGTCTCATAAAGTTCATATAATCAAGTCCTTAACATATTAAAAGTATTTATCATGTAAATAGCACACAATTCCAGAACATTTTTTTATAAGTTATCCACAATGTCACTGAGCTTTTTTCTGAACCTTCATTTGTTCCGATGATTTTGATAATTTTATCTCTAATACAGAACGAGTTTTAAATAACTCCTTGACTTTTTCAATAATTCTTTACATTTCCATTGTAATCGTTATTAGATAGTCAATTTAATTGTAACACATTGGTGTTTTCAGCTGCCACCTTAGATCCACCAGTCACGTATTGTCAAATTTGAATGAAGTAGTATTATGAAAAATGTTTTGAACAAATTATTTATGCTGATAATAATGTCAGTAAATTATTTTCAAAAATATTTTTTTTTAAATATACTTATAGTCCACAAGCCACAAGAGTGGCCATGGAATTGACTCCCATCCACTGGTTATATGTTATGCCAAGCATTAAAAGGCATATTAGTTGCTGAACTTACAAATAAGCATATTGCAGTAAATAGGTTTACATCGTGGTTTAATTGAAAATAAATAATGTTTTATTTTGATATACATTTGATATTATAAAGTCCATAAATTAAAATTTAATTACCAGATTTAAAAAAATTTTAATTAACTAAATTGTACACCAACTTTTTGCCTACCATCTCACAGTTTGTCATTTGTTTTAACAGTGTTAGGCCCATTATAATTTTTATTATAATGCTTTCATTCTTAAGAAAAGTTAAAAAATTTAGCAGAATTAATATTTTTTCGTGTTTCCTAGTTATTGTATCATACAAGTGTGTTGAAATATTTCTTTTTGTACGGATATCAGTCTGACCAGCCAATGTTTTTTCTGTACGTTGAACCCTGCAGCCAAATATTTCTATTTTCTGCTCTCAATTTGTAACAAATATTGCCATTGTAAACACACGACACAATATGTCAGTATATTTTTTCAATAAACCTTTGTCATTATTACCTAAAATAAATTTAATTTTGGAAGCTTTTAGAATAACGATTAAAATTACAAATGTAAGTATAAAAATTTTAACGTGTAATCTTGTCTGACTTTCTTTGTCACGTAAAAGATTTAATTCTTCTACAGTGGGAAAATGAATGGGCAGCTACGAGCAGTAACAAATTGAGGGTAATTAAAAATACTGTTCGTCCTTGGGGGTCGTCAATACGTGCAAGTCGTAGAGAAGAGGTTGTGGTTACCCGCCAGATTGGCCACTCCACGCTAACACATGGATTTCTGATGGAACGTGGGGACCCGCCTCAAGTGCGAGTTTAGAGAGAAACCATCACAGTAAGACATATATTGCTAGACTGTGATGGTTTCCAAAATATACAGTGTGTATGTGGTCTGGGAAACAGTATGCAGAGGACGTTGGGAGATAGTGTCTCGGCCATTGACCGGACACTGAAATTCTTTCATCGTCTGAATTTGTTAAATCAAATTTAACTTAAAATAATATTGCAGAGCCTCTTTACAGCCCTGCAACAAGTTGTATATTTGTGGCTATTTATTTATCTTAATTTGTTATTATTAATCTAATGCTTTGTTTTCCTTGTTGTTTAGTTTTATTTATTTATTTATTTGTTGTTATATTTTATTGTTAACTAGTTTTAGGAAATAGTATTTATAGCTGTTATTTTATATTATTTTAAATTAGTGTTATTTTCATTCTGTGATATACCTAAATTTTGTTTTATTAATTCGTGCCTCGGCGATGATAACCTTAATGGTTTTTCGCCGGGAAAAAAAAAATTTTTTTAAAATCATATGGACTAATTAAAACCAAAGAAAAAATCAAAGTCCTGCCTTTGCTTGCATTACAAAGGAAGGTTGAATTCGTCATTGTCTTTGCCTGTCAAATAATAGGTCACATCACTTTTGTAATAAAAAACGTAAAACAACAGTAAACCAAATCTGCAATTGAGGTCAACACATAAATTATCAGCTAAAGATGTGGAAAAACATTATATTGATTAATGAGTCAATATTTTATCAGTTGTTTACAATATGACAACACTATCAGTTCAAATAGATTCGATGTTTACACGTAGGGAAATATTGCAATGACTATATGAAGTGGTAACTATATGAAGTTATTTTCAAAACATTGCCTACATTACTTTTTGCCGATATCACCAATTTTTGAAATGATTACGATATTTTCTGTCCGTATAGAGTAACGAGGAAGTGAAAATGGTCAAATACAATACTTAAAGTGATGTCCACATTTTCATTGACTCTAAAATCTAATCTTCAATCCTGGCCAAGAAAGCAACAGACATCTCGAGCTTAACACATTGGTAATGTAATGAGATAACCTTCAGTACCCAATTCGGCAAAAACATTGGTAATGTGATGATAACACCTTCAATAATTAGTTTGGCAAAGATTTGCATTCACTCTCATGGCTCACAGATTATAAGTAGTATTCCATGCTAGATATATCGTAATCATTTTTGAAAAAGTAAGTCAAGTCCAACTTATTGTAGTCCAAGATAGTGATGAAAATATCAGAATTATCAAAATTTAGTAATTAGTATACAACAATAATTGGTAGTGCATCAGAGGTCAAGACTTGAAGGAATGTAGGAAGAGGACATATTTTTATATTTCTTTTTTTGCTCTTTGTTACAGGATAACAAAAACCGTCAACCAGAAACTTCTGCTGTTATAAGGTGGATACATTCTCTGCCATTTGTCCTGTCCGCAAACTTACATGGAGGAGCTCTGGTTGCAAACTATCCATATGATAATAATCCCAGTGGGAAAAACGGTGAAATTAATCTAAGCGAAGACAATGATATTTTCGTATTATTAGCCTCAGCTTTTTCAAATGTTAGTAAAGGTTTCAGTTTTTAATAACTAAACTTTGAAGATAACAGGTAAAAGTAACTGATTATAGTTAAAGTTACAAGGTATTTAGGGTTGCCATTTGTCTGGATTTTTTCGGACGTATTTGGATATCAAACTTTAAATTTGGGCCTGAGCGGATTTACAGTAATTTAAAAAAATGTCACCTTTTTTAACAGTACCCGAAATAACAAAGAAGAAATACATATTTTTACTTTACTACTTATACTGAAAAAGATTAAAATGTCCTTGAATGGTTTTAACATAATTGTTATTTGTTGATTCCACCTGCAATAAAACTCTGTTATTGATATCAAATCATACCCCTGTATCACAGCACACACTAGCAACCTTGTAGCCAACTATTACATCAAAACAAAAACAACAACAAATGGCCCCTGTATCACAGCACACACTAGCAACCTTGTAGCCAACTATTACATCAAAACAAAAACAACAACAAATGGCCCTGTATCACAGCACACACTAGCAACCTTGTAGCCAACTATTACATCAAAACAAAAACAACAACAAATGGCCCTGTATCACAGCACACACTAGCAACCTTGTAGCCAACTATTACATCAAAACAAAAACAACAACAAATGGCCCCTGTATCACAGCACACACTAGCAACCTTGTAGCCAACTATTACATCAAAACAAAAACAACAACAAATGGCCCCTGTATCACAGCACACACTAGCAACCTTGTAGCCAACTATTACATCAAAACAAAAACAACAACAAATGGCCCCTGTATCACAGCACACACTAGCAACCTTGTAGCCAACTATTACATCAAAACAAAAACAACAACAAATGGCCCTGTATCACAGCACACACTAGCAACCTTGTAGCCAACTATTACATCAAAACAAAAACAACAACAAATGGCCCCTGTATCACAGCACACACTAGCAACCTTGTAGCCAACTATTACATCAAAACAAAAACAACAACAAATGGCCCTGTATCACAGCACACACTAGCAACCTTGTTGCCAACTATTACATCAAAACAAAAACAACAACAAATGGGCCCTGTATCACAGCACACACTAGCAACCTTGTAGCCAACTATTACATCAAAACAAAAACAACAACAAATGGCCCTGTATCACAGCACACACTAGCAACCTTGTAGCCAACTATTACATCAAAACAAAAACAACAACAAATGGCCCCTGTATCACAGCACACACTAGCAACCTTGTAGCCAACTATTACATCAAAACAAAAACAACAACAAATGGCCCCTGTATCACAGCACACACTAGCAACCTTGTAGCCAACTATTACATCAAAACAAAAACAACAAATCATGGTTTTATTTCATTTCCTTCTTTAATATATTTATTTTAAATTAAACATTTCGATAGTTCAGTTTTACGTTATAATGAAGCGAAAAATGGCTGGAAAATAGATATAAAGAGACTTGAACGAATAGACATTTTTCAGGAAATTTATATAGATTGGATTTTGTGGTTGAAACTGTATTGCGATTAGGTGTAGGTGTCGATTCTTGAGCAAGCTCAAATGTGATTTTTTCCTTTTATGGTCAGGTGGTAAGTAGAGTCTTGTTAAAATCCAATTAATACACAGACAGTTTGATTTTAAATGTAAAATATGGCATATGCCAGTGTGTACAGCAGAAAAATTATGAAGCCAAAAATGTCTAGAAAGTGATACAAAAGTGACATGTTTCATTGTTATAAATGAGAAGGGCATTTTAATAGTGAGTGTCATTATAAAAATAAAATTACCATTTAAATGCCCTTATTAGATATTACTAGTCCCCTTTATATTTTTACATTCTGTACTGTAACCTTACTTAATTACTTTTTACTATTTATTTAATACTTAATATTGTTCTCATTGTGAATCAAACCCTTGTTCTAAATAGATATTTCAATAAAAAAAAGAAAAAATATTAACTATGGTTAAGTGTATAGAGTACCAGCGTAATTTCTGAATGTATGAACATACAGTAAATAATTATTTAAATTAAAAAAAGACTTTTTTAAAAAAAATAGGTTTTTAAAATGGACTAAAGGTATAAAATAAATTCTTATTAATCCATCAATCTATTGAGATTGATAAACCTATACAGATAATAGATAATCATAGTTTTCTAATTTCATGCACCCAACATTTTTTGTTTTCAATTGTACAAGTATTTTCATATCTCTAAAAATTCACTGTCACAAATTTTTAAAACAATCTGTGTGTGATTATGAATCTGTATAGATATATAAATCTCGATAGATTGATGGATTTATGAGAATTTATTTTATACTTTTTAGTCCTTTTGAAAAGCTTGATTTTTATAAAGTTTTTTGTATTTATATAATTATTTTTTACTTTTTAGTATTGTTAATTACTTTTTAAAAAAAAAAAAAAAAAAACAAACGGAATGTTCTTATCGAACATTTTGTTATTTACTGTAAACTTTGAATTTCCAAAGGTAAAATTAGAACATTAGTGTACTGCTGAATCCTTGAGGTCAATGCAAATATAAATACTTTACTTTTTAAAACATATAAGTTTTGAAAAAAATATAGGGTTCACAACAAAAACGAATTACTTTTCTGTTAACATTGCCAAAACACTATAAAAAACCCTGGTCACGTTTTGGATTCAAACCCACGCTCCCAACCGGAAACCACAGCTTAAGACCACTCGGCCAACCTAGCTAGTACTGAACGATGACAGCATTACTACCTGTAGCAAGAACAACAGACGGAATGTCATTATCGTACATTTGATCATGTTGAAATAATGGCCAAACAATTTCAGTAATAGTGCCCTTGGCACCATCCAATACTTATAAATAAGCGAATATTATTGTATTGTCATCGAGTTTAGAGCTGTATACAAAATTTTAAATCTCTGGTTCATCGGGATGTTAGTTTAAAATTGATTGCAAAATTCCACCCGGACAAAACCTAAAGTGACTTAATAAAAACATTATAACTCCAATAGATTGACGAAACAGGTGTTCGATTTTTTCCATAATCGTAAAACAAAACCGAACTGGTTTAAAGAAATTGAAAAAGACCTAATAGAATTAAA
Source organism: Callitettix versicolor (assembly GCA_022606455.1). Lineage (NCBI taxonomy): Eukaryota > Metazoa > Arthropoda > Insecta > Hemiptera > Cercopidae > Callitettix > Callitettix versicolor. The sequence goes on from CM040182.1 coordinate 2,806,267, forward strand.
AATTACAGAAGATTCATTGTTTGACCAAACTGCTAAGATAATTACCAAAGACGAAAGAATAAGATTCCAAGATAAAGCCAAAATAAGACCTAAACCTGTCATTTCGGAAGAGGAGAGGAAGAGAAGATCGGAAAGAATGAAGAGCTACTGGGAACAAAGAAAAGTACAGCGCGCAAGAAATGATTGATTCAGCGTACCCCAAAGAGGGTGAAACGAAAAGAAGAAAAGAAAGTAATAATAGAGGGAAAGCTGCTGGATGGCAGCCAATAGCATTTATTGATTTCTGGTTTTGCCCTTCAGTTATAAAGTCTATTTTACAACCCACATGCACAGGTTCATTCTCAATCCAAAGCCATATTTTTAGAGAAGTATGAAAAAGTTAAGAATAGTATCATCCTGTTTCTTCGCTGTGTCTCTGAATTGTGCATCTCAAGGCCATGGGTTCGAGACACAGTTACAGTCATCTCAGGTATAGGAAAACAAATTTTAGAACCACTAAAACACATTACTTCACAACAAATACTATATGTACTGTATTTTTATGTTACAGTATCGTTTACAAATTAATTAGAACAAGAATAATTAACTGTTTGAATGAAAAACAATTATTTACAGTACTGAAAGGCATGACTAATCTGTTATCAAACTAGGAGACAAACAACACTGTCACACTGTTATAATTATGTATTTATTGCCTCAGCTATCATTGACCAGTCTACTTCCAATACGTGAAACATATTTTAAGTTTAATGATGATTATATATCGTGAATAGCAAACTTAATCCTACACACTTAACATGTTAAGATATACAGATTTACAATATAACAGTGTTTGTGGGTATTGTTTAACATTTTATTTAACATTATTGTATTTGAAACCTGGATTGTTTTTAAAGATAAAAATAGGTTTCTTTTGTTGATTCCCAATTTTCCTCTTGTACTGTTGCATAAAGAAATATTACAGAGACTTTCTTGTTTTTGAAGACAAAGTTTGCTTGTTTGTTTCATTTTACAAAAAAAAATATTTTTTAAAAATTTTTGTCGCCACAGGTAATTAAAAGTTGACTGTACTGCCGTAGTTTTACCCTTTCCGTTAAGCCAGATCAATCGTTCTCATTAGTCTAAAGTGGTTAAAGTTTTAGTCAGCCTACTGCATTTCTGAACGCATACTTTAAGGTTCTTAGTTCAGTTACTCCTGTTGTTTGATCCTTAGCATTACCACTGCCCCCATCATCGTTAATCTAACTAGCATAAAGTATGGATGTTAAGAAAAAAAAAGTGGCCTGAAGTATAGGCGCTAAGCAAGAACAAAACAAAACAAATCCTGTTCCTTAGTCCATCCCCCACTTCATAGAATGCCTTTTTATAGCCAAAAAGATATTGTTGCTATATTCCATATGTTTCAGTGACTACAACTAGATCAGAACCACAGGCTTACCTAACTTCTCTTATCAGCCTTAAAACTTTTGCATTATACTTCATATTTAAATGCAATGTAGGTCTCTTTAAATTTACATTGTTTTAAAGTTTGTTTTATTATATGTTTGTACTATTTTGTAAACAAATTCAATTAATTTTTCAACAGGCACACCCTTCAATGCATCTAGGCCAGCCGTGCCCAAAGTATCCACTAGAACACTTCGCTGGTGGAATCGTGAATGGCGCTAAGTGGTATATTGTCTCCGGAGGAATGCAAGATTACAATTATTTAAACACCAATTGTTTGGAATTGACAATTGAGTTGGGATGCACTAAGTTTCCTTTAAAATCAGAATTACCAAAATTTTGGCTAGAAAACCGAGAACCATTACTGACATATATTGAACAGGTAAAACTAGATTTATAGATGAAAGCAAATGTGTTTTATGTAAATCAAAACTTTTAATAATTATGTTTGGGTCTGTAATCTTAGTGATTTTATTTTTCGAAAGATTTGTCAAATGAGCCACAAGCAGGTTATATGTGCAATTCTCTAACAATTATGTACTAGATGGGCTGGTGTATAGTATAATGATGTTATTTAAAATTATATTATAATTGAACTTGTTTATATATATATATATATATATATATATATATATATATATATATATATATATATATATAATATTTACATTTTCATTGTACTCAAAATTAAAATTAAAGTAGCAAGATACAGGAAAGTGTGATGCAAAATCATATTTTCTTCCATGCAAAAGTGGCAGTGCACAAAAACAGAATTGGAGGTGAAATATTGTCACAGTAATTGGTTAAGCATTGAGTCTTAATTACAGTTTAGCTTAGTTCTCTCACACACACACACAAAACAGTGCATACATACATTATATCAAATGAATATATATATATATATATATATATATATATATATATATATTCATTGAATATAATATATTAATGAATATAATTCATGAATATATATATACGAGGGCTATTCAGAAAGTAGATTATGTTTTTGGATAAAAAAAAAACTAAGTACAGGAAAAAAATTTTATTATATACATTTGAAAGAGGAACTAAAATACTATTTTTCAACATAATCGCCAAACAAATTTAGACATTTGTCATATCGGTGAACTAGCTTTGAAATTCCCATGTCATAGAATTCCGCCGCCTGTGAATGAGGTGCGATCAGTTATAAGGTTTTTGTTAGCAAAAAACCATAAACCGATTGAAATTTATCGGCGAGTTTGTGAAGTTTACGGAAACAACGTAATCAGTGAAGGTGGAGTTCGCCAATGGTGCATTAGATTTAAAAATGGACGAAGTAATGTTCATGACGAAGAGAAGAGTGGCAGACCGAGCATTGTGAGTGATGAGCTGGTTGCAAATGTCAATGAAAAAAATTCGTGAAAACCGCCGTTTCACAATAACCGAACTTTCATTTTGTTTCCCACAAGTTTCGCGAACATTGTTGTACGAAATTGTCACCAAAAAGTTAGGATACCATAAGTTTTGTGCCAGATGGGTGCCAAAGTTCCTGACAGAACAGCACAAGGGTCAGCGTATGGCTGCATCATTGTCATTTCTGGACGCTACGACAAAGATGGTGAATCATTTCTTGATCGCATCGTAACGGAGATGAGACTTGGGTTAAGCACGTTACCTGTGAGACAAAACTACAGTCTATGGAGTGGGGCACACAAATTCCCCAAAAAACCGAGGAAATGTTTGCAAACCCTGTCAGCAAGGAAGATCATGGCGACCGTTTTTGGGACAGGAAAGGTGTTCTTCTGGTTGACTTCCTAGAACGTGGAGCAACCATAAACTCAGAAAGGTATTGCCAAACATTACGAAACTTAAGACGAGCTATCCAGAACAAGCGGAGAGGAAAAGTGTTGTTTTTGCACGACAATGCCCGCCCTCACACGGCAAATCGAACAAAAGACGTCTTGACGGCCTTCAAGTGGGAGATTTTCCCTCATCCACCCTACAGTCCAGACCTGGCACCTAGTGATTTCACATATATTCCGAAGATGAAGACTTGGCTTGCAACACAGCGCTTGATGACGACGCAGATCTCAGCGGGCGTGACTGACTGGCTGGCGTCACAGGCGGCGGAATTCTACGACACGGGAATTTCAAAGCTAGTTCACCGATATGACAAATGTCTAAATTTGTTTGGCGATTATGTCGAAAAATAGTATTTTAGTTCCTCTTTCAAATGTATATAATAAAATTTTTTTCCTGTACTTAGTTTTTTTTTTATCCAAAAACGTAATCTACTTTCTGAATAGCCCTCGTGTATATATATATATAAGCAATAAATACACAATTTTATTTTGAATTTAAGCTGATCTGACAGCTAGTTTCTAGAACATTTATTTAATGCTCTAGTAGTAAATGCTAGATTAGCATAATGACCAATTAAATTTTGCATTCTATTTCTATGAAATATTTAAACCAACATTATAATCCTAATCTCCAATTAAATTGTCTTTAACTTTAAAGAAAGATTAATTGGAGAAAAAATGGTCGTTTTAAATACATATGATCAACATGCATATTGTAATGTTTGGGTTATGTTGTTTGTTTAATTTTTTTATTTTCATATTTATATTGTTATTGTTATTCTGCTATACATTTTTGATTATTGTAGGTTAATAAATTTTTGGTAAAAGCCGCACACTCCTAGATGTAGTGTGGGGCAGATACTTCGAAATTATGTTAAAAATATAAACAACACTTTCTTCACTGAACCTAAATCTAAGCTTGAATTCTTCATCTGAAAAATAATGAAATTGAAGTTCTAATATTTAAGCTACCCTATTACATTTCGTTCTTCATCTGAACTAATAATTATCAAAATTTTTCAATTTTGTAAAATATAATACTAATAATTATTACCGTACAATTAAAATATTTAATTGGCCAATATTGGAACATTAAATTAATAAGTGTTTAATCTTCAATTAGCAGTTAATGGTTATTTTATAAAGAGAAATCGATGATTTGATTAAAGATTAATTTTAATGATGCATGAACTAAGTTAATGACTGTTTTAGAAATTGGATATGAGTTTTTTTAATATCTTATGTGTTCAGATTAATCGTGGTGTCCATGGATTTGTGCGGAGTACAGAAGGAAATCCAATCGCATATGCTACAGTTACAGTTGAAGGAATTAAACATAAAATTTCCACTGCACTTGATGGAGACTATTGGAGACTCTTAGTACCTGGCGTATATACTATTAAAGTTTCACATCCTGGGTACGTTTGTATTTTCTTATATAAATTCTTTATTTTTGTATCAGTAAATAAAATCTGGCAGAAGCAACTGAAGTGAGCAACTGATGGGCTTAGTGATCCCACTATACCCCTATTAATCTCACTTATCTATTCCAGGTGCACACACACACACACACACACACACACACACACACACACACACACACACACACACACACACACACACACACACACACACACATACACATACACATACACATACACATACACACACACAAACACAAACACTAATATTTTTTTTAATAGACTTTTCGTGTTCAGCCATTAGGTGTTATTCTCATTTATTTGCTTCATTTAGCTAAATTTTAGGATGGCCAGATGAAAGGAGTCTACTGTACCTGCTGCCACATATAAAACTTAAATGGTTTTTCGCAAAAGAATTACATTTACCCACAGTGTTAGTGGTACTGCCAGTTAAACTGCATGCAGATGTGTCACAGTTGGCAAATGTTATCAGTGATATTTTTTACAGACCTATAGTTTTCTTATATATATATATATATATATATATATATATATATATATATATATCACTGTGGTACTGCCAATTAATATGATGTCAGTATAATACTACACTGCTTAACATAATACAGTACTACTCTTATGACAGTGTGAGTGTGGCATTGAAAGTATACATATTCAGTATAACAAATTGAAAAAATTTCTGGCTACATTCCTAAACTGATGGAGTAGTGATTTTTTGAAAATCTGGTATTGTATCGTATAAAATAGTCACTATGAAATCTGCTTGTTTGCGTGAAATAACAGATTTACTTTAGATAAGATGTCCGAAATAAGTAAGAATCACAGTGAATTGTAGAACAAGATGGCTGTCACAAAGGGATGAAAACATTTTTTGGAATGAAAATAATGTAAAATAAAACATTGTATAACATTAGTGTGTATGTTTTAAAAAAATGCAGTTTTGCATCTTAAAATTACATGTTTTAAAAATAAAAACTAACATACAGAACAGATTCTTTATGTCTATCTACGAGGGTTGATCAAATATAAACGAGACTGATTTTTTAAAAAATTTATTGCTTACTTACAAATTATTCTTGATACAACTTATTTTTCTACATAGTCTCCCCATGACGAGTAACACATTTTTCCCACGGATTGGAAGTTTTTAATTCTATCTTCGTAAAAAGTTCTTGGGAGTTCATTGAGCCATTGGAGCACGAAGGTCTCCACCGCAGAATCGTCTTCGAAACGCTGGCCTCCAAGCGCCTCTTTGAGTGGCCCAAACAGGTGATAAGTCTGGACTGTATGGGGGATGTTCCATTGGTTCCCAGCCAATTTGATCGAGTTTAAGCCTCGTAGCGTTCGCCGAATGTGGTCGGGCATTATCGTGAAGAAGAATGACGTTTCTCGCCGGTTTAGATTTCCTTTTCCTACGAAAATACTGTTTTGCGGCCTCTAAAACATCGCAATAATATTGTGCATTTATTGTGCGTCGTTGATGGAGGAAATTGATGTGAAAGGCGCCTTGATTGTCGAAAAATGCAGTGGCCATTACCTTCCCGGCCGACGATCGTGATTTGGCCTTCAGAGGCCCTCTCTCCTCTTCCGCCACTCCATACTTGCCTGTTTCGACTCGGGAGTGTAATGGTGAACCCATGTTTCGTCACAGGTGACAATCCGGTTTAATAATGCCTCACCATCTCGTTCAAATTGGGTCAATAGTCGCTGGCAAATCTCCAAACGATTCCGTTTGTGAACGTCGGTCAAAATTCGTGGAACCCACCTTGCAGATACTTTGCTGAGTTCCAGGTTTGATGTAACGATTTTTTGAACGCTACCATAGCTCAACTGGAGTTCATCTGCAATAAATCGCAGCGATATACGTCTGTCTTCGTCCAGTAGCTTCCCAACAGCATCAATGTTTTTGTCCGTGACGGAAGTGGTCAGGCGACGATCATGGCTGAGGTTTTCTATTGCTTCCCGTCATTCGGCGAATTCCTTGTGCCAAGCAAAAACGCGAGCTCTTGACAGGGTCCTATCCCCGTATTGAGCCGTCAATCTACGAAAGATTTCAGTCGGATTGACCACCTCCTTGGCAAAAACTTAATAATAATTCTCTGCTCCACGGAAACGTGCACTTCACTCTCACTCATTGTATAGTTTTATACTGAAGGGTCCGAACGGAAATGTTGCCCATCTACGCCCATCCCAAACCTCCCATGCTACCTGAAACCCCACCCTTTAGAGTTCAATGTCCAACAGAAAAGTTTTTAGAAAGTCAGTCTCGTTTATATTTGATCAACCCTCGTATTAATGTACAAGGTTAGTTAAAAAATTTGCTATGGCATCAGTTTTTGCAACAACTAGGTGTACCAACAAAACAAAAGAAAACAATAATAGGATTATTTAAGGTTTTTGGAAGTACAAAACAAATTTAGTTTTTAACAAATATAAATTTTAACAATTTGTACACATATTTTTAAGATTGATTTGCTAATGTGTTTTGATAAAAAATTTCTTAAGTCAAAATGTAATAATTTTTTTCATTAAATATTTTATTATTTATATAATGTTATGGTATAAATATTTAATTTTAATGAAGTCTGTATCACTGGGTGTATAGTCAAGGACTTATAATTTGACACAAATTTTGATCAATTACATTTTCTGAGATTATTTAAGCCAGATAAAATCTTTACTTAAATCGTCTTAATATATATGTCATGTTTAGTACTGTAAAGTTATTGTTTCTAATTTCATCAGTAAGCGTGTCTGATGGACAAAGTCTGATTGATGTTTTATTTCAGATATAAGAGCCATTCACAAGTTGTAACGGTACCTGATGGAACGAACGGGGTTTCTGTAAATTTTACACTTCTGCGTGATGACTTAAGATCGTGGGTTATTGAAAATGACTTTGGTATTACAGAAAATATTAAAACAATGGATGTTTATTCTGATCACTTTGAAATTGTTCAACAATTGGAATATTTGGATAATACTCAGCCATATATAGCGCAAGTTCAAGATTTTATGAATTTGAGTTCTCTGGTAATCACAGAAGAGGTATGTTTGCTTCCTTTTTTTCAATTCACAACCAGTTTTATTATGTGATTCTGTATAATAACGAATTTTAGCCTCAGATTTAGAATAGTAGAGTAAATTGAAATTATTATTGAACTTAATGAAATAGTTATTTAGTAAACCTCTTGAAACATCTCATTTTATAGTGTTTTACTTATTGCCTACATCTTGCTTTAATTTTCTGTAGTAGAAAAAACTATTAGTTCCATGATTATCCAGCATACTGTGATAGAAGGCTGGGCCAGATATGGGAGAAGCAAAGATTATATAGTGTTCAATAATAGTGATGTGCGATTGAGATATTTTAGTTGATTTTTTTGGTTATAAAAACACTTTGACTGTATTGGATTCATCACTTGTGAATTCTTTTTCTCTCCAGGTCCAACTTGCTGAGTCATCTCGTTTTTCCTTGTTTCCTACACTTACATGTTTTATTCAAGTAGGCCTAAACTGTGTGTTGTTGGAAATATTGATTCATATATCGAGTTAAATTGTGGAGATCTATCCTATTTTTTTTATGAGAAACACTTCATTGTTTGACCACTCTTTCTTATTTTAAGAATGTATGTCTCTTTTTGAATTAATTGTGTCGTGGGAATCATGGCTTTTTTATGTATGAGCACATAGTTGTTACTTAAATATTGTAATTAAATTAAATATTAAATAAATTGTTTTTTAATTTTATTTGTATAGATAAACACTTAAAAAAGTTTGTGTCAGCCCAGTAGATTTAAATTTTTATTATTGTAACATAGCCACCGGACCACATATTTAAGTAATTAGCATTTATGACCTATTCTTCCTGTCAGTAGTCTACCCACTCACCTTGTAAAGGTTACCGCAGTTTCGAAACTCCATCGGTTCATCTTCAGGCTGTAATACAAAATGTTAAATCCCTCTGTCGAGGTCATCATAAATTCAAACAAAACATTAAAAACATACATCACAAACACTGAGTGCAATTACACGTTTAAAATATTTACGATGAAATTTGGCTTGGCCAAGCAACACGCGCGACTCGTATGTCGTTACATTCCGGACTGCGGAGTCTTCATCACTAGTAGCGCGCCCGTCATTGTTATCAGTTACAGTGCGTCTGTTGGTTTATGTTATTTATTCCCATTATGTTTAGGAATGCGTTTAAGTAAATGTGTTTGAATTGAATGGGTTATACAGTCATTGATTGCAGTACAGATTTATGAACCAGCAAATAAACATTGTCATGTTTACACAGTATAAACACAAAATTTACACTGTTAGCAAAGGCTAAGCTGAGTATGAATTATAGAGTGGACGTCGAGCTTCCTCAGTATGAAGTAAGGAAAGGACCAAAATGCATTGTGTTTGTATGATTTATTGAGAGTTTTTAAGAGTTTAAGAGTTTTACAAATTATGGTCATATAAATTAACGAGTGACAACTGTATAATGTTATTCCAAGTTATGAAATTTCTCATTGTATAATGGCTTATACACTTCCCACAGTTAATTTTGACATCTAATATTTGTGTTCATTGGACAGTTATAATTACTCTATTGAAACTATGTACGAGGGTTGATCAAATATAAACGAGACTGATTTTTTAAAAAATGTATTGCTTACTTACAAATTATTCTTGATACAACTTATTTTTCTACATAGTCTCCCCGCACGAGTAACACATTTTTCCCACCGGATTGGAAGTTTTTAATTCCATCTTCGTAAAAAGTTCTCGGCGTTCATTGAGCCATTGGAGCACGAAGGTCTCCACCGCAGAATCGTCTTTGAAACGCTGGCCTCCAATCGCCTCTTTGAGTGGCCCAAACAGGTGATAGTCGCAGGGTGATAAGTCTGGACTGTATGGGGATTCCATTGGTTCCCAGCCAATTTGATCGAGTTTAAGCCTCGTGAGCGTTAAGCCGAATGTGGTCGGGCATTATCGTGAAGAAGAATGACGTTTCTCGCCAGTTTAGATTTCCTTTTCCTACTTAAAAGACTGTTTTGGCGACCTCTAAAACATCGCAATAATACTGTGCATTTATTGTGCGTCGTTGATGGAGGAAATCGACGTGAAAGGCGCCTTGATTGTCGAAAAATACAGTGGCCATTACCTTCCCGGCCGACGTTTTCTACTGCGGGCGAATTCCTTGTGCCAAGCAAAAACGCGAGCTCTTGACAGGGTCCTGTCCCCGTATTGAGCCGTCAATCTACGAAAGATTTCAGTCGGATTGACCCCCTCCTTGGCCAAAAACCTAATAATAATTCTCTGCTCGACGGAAACGTGCACTTCACTCTCACTCATTGTATAGTTTTATACTGAAGGGTCCAAACGGAAATGTTGCCCGTCTACGCCCGTCCCAAACCTCCCAGGCTACCTGAAACCCCACCCTTTAGAGTTCAATGTCCAACGGAAAAGTTTTTAGAAAGTCAGTCTCGTTTATATTTGATCAACCCTCGTACATTTAAATGGTTTTTGTTGTTTTTTTTAAAGGTTAGTGGGTTGATCTTCGTTGAAATTTTGACAGTACTGTAGTGCATACTGGTGGATGTAGACTGGACTGAATTTATAGGGGGCTGAGGATGCTAGCCGAAGGCAGGTCAAAATTTTTACAAAAACTTATGAAAGTACAAACAGAGACTATTTGTGAATATTTTTTTATTATTTTATTTCATATTCAAGTTCTCATCTATGTGTAGTCTGCAGCTGACACTGAAATGTTGGGGCTTTTAGCAAAAGATATACAGAAACCTCCATCTTAGATATACTGAAACTTATTTGAAGCAATAGTTCATATATTTGGTAATTAATATTGATTTGTACTGTGAAAAATATCATCAAAAACAATTGGAAAAATAGTTTATAGAATTTATTGATGTTTGACAGGCTTTATGTATGTTTTTTTCATTAGTGACCCAATCTTGTAAATTTTGTCAACTGATGTGTATATTTGACCTGTTCAATGTTTTTACAAAATTCTATTTTGACATTTACAAAAGAGAACTTGTAGGTTGTAGGATCATAGTAAATTTTATATTGCTTTTATCAATGTTATAAGCAACTGAACCAGCTGGGTAATAGACATGTTTATTGAAAAAAAACAAGGTATTAAAAAACCACTGATAAACTTCAACTTCACCAAGTGAACATAGTTCTTTATTTCTCGTTTGACCAAAATTGAAATTTTGTAGATTATAGATTAGTGATGGGCGACTGCGAATGAGTTCATTATTCGACAAGTTCATAATTTCTAATGTCATTGTTCAGCTAACAGATTAATGGTATACTAATGTTCGTGATCGACTTGCAACTAATAATTAGTAATTACTAATCTTGGAATTGAATAAATTGCTCTAATACTAAGAAATAGCTTGCTAACGTCAGTTTGATATAAAAAACAGTGTATTATTATTATTGTATTTGTTTATGATTTTATAAATTCTGATAATTTTATAAAAATGAACTTCAATTTCAATTTTGTTATAAAATAAAATATTACTCCCGTTTAATTAGAATTTGCACAACCTGCAAAATTGAATTTTATATTAGTGCCTTGTCATTTTTATTTAATAAAATTAACATTTCATTAAATTTGTTCATATGTATTTTTAAGGAAGTAATTAAAATTTTTAAGAAATTTTAAAATATGACCTAAATTTTCATAATTTATTTGGGTTATTTACAATTTATTTATTTAATTTTCTTTTCATCCGTTTATTGAGAAAGTAACAGTATGCTACAGATTAGTGAGTTATCACCTCGACTTGCTTTTCAACATCCAACACACAAAAGCATACCAACTAACATAGTTGTCGAATGATCAACAAGCCATCAAGTCGATTAATAATTTCCATTATTCTGCAAACCTACTAATGAATTGAATAATTTGTTGTTGGGGTTGAGTAATTATATACCAGCAGTGGATTTGTTATGGGAAAACACTACTGTAAATGAATGGTGGTCTTTTGTAAACATCCGAATTTTTCTGAATTGTCTCGATTTTTGTCAAACTTGTTTGACAACTGTACACGTCAACTTTGTTCTGTTACTAATTAGTAGTGTGGCAGATCAATAGTTGACTTATTCAAGTGATTTTTATAATCGAATGATTGCATTAGTATTATTCATAATCGCACATTACTACTCATCATTGAACTTTGAAACCAATTAGCTCCTGCTTAGTGTTAACCTAAACAGTTATTGAACAAATGTCCACTGTAAAAATCAGAAATAATTTAAACTTTTTATAATAAAAAAAATTGAAATTTATACAAAAAAACTCTGGTTTGTTAAAAATGATCACATATAAAACACACATGACATGATTTGTTAAGATTAATTTAAGTAGCCCCTATTTGCTTTTTCCTTATGCTTTATGAAGTTTTTGCTTATAATTTTACCAAAACATCACCACAATTTGTCCTCTAACTAAAATGTTTAATGCCCTTTTTTATATAGTTTTATGTGGACATTTTGGCTGCTGCGGCATAATGTGCTATTTTAACTTGTCTGGCTTGTTTTTTTTAAACATAAGTTGATTATTTTTTATTATTTCTACAATGATAATATTTTTCTAGTATAAAATTGGTATGTACAGTAGAAACTCGGTTAACCGTCACTCTTTTAACCGTCACTCTCTGTTATCCGTCATCATCCAACATAGTCAATAAGTAATTTTATGGCGCGATTATTGTTCAAGCGACTGTCGGAGCGCCGTAATAGGAAGCGAGTGTACTCGCCAGGTTACTCTTTAGTATTGATAAACGCGTTGTGTATCTCAGTAGTGTTTGTTGTGTCGAGTAACCGCTGCTTGTATATCGGTGTTTACTGTATTACCGTGGCGTTGTTACTGAACTGTGGTGTTACTGTACTGTATTGTACCGTTGTTTCTGTGTTTTATTACAAAGATGGCTGAAAAGCTTAAAACGTCTTGTGCTAGGCTTAGATCAAAAGCTTGAAATCATTAAGCGTTTGAGGGAAGGTGAAACGGCGACCAGTATTGCTCAGATTTACGGTGTTGGAAGAACAACAGTGAATGACATTAAACGTGACGCTGAAAAGATACAATGCTATCAAAGTGCATAGACTGGTTTGAAAGACAAGAGGAAGCAAGTGCAACACAGATTTTACTTCTCCGCAAAATACGGAACATTGCTGCGCAAAAAGCCCGAGCCTCGAAGAAGCAGAAGAAGATGACCGATTATTTCAATGCATAAATATTTTATAACGTAAGCATAATGAGGTTAATGTACAGTACGGTTTAATGTAGCCTATTTAAAATATATAATCAATGCATTATTTACAGTACATAGTAAAATGTTTTCATTATTGTTTTATCCAAAACCAGTGGGGATTTCTGTTATCCGTCTATTCTCTTAACCGTCACAGTCCCGGTCCCGGCGGTGACGGTTAATAGAGTTTCTACTGTATATAAAAAAATATCTGTTTTTTTAAATAGTTTGCTTTTCTATTTCTTAATTTTTGTTTGTTGGAAAAGTTACTTTTGTCAAATAAAAATTTACGCCAAATATTTTTAAACATTTTTTAAAAAATAAATCATTTTAAAATACAAATATTCTATTTACACAAACAAGGAATATTGTAGCTGAGTAGGGAGGATAATAGGCAGTACACTACAACTTTGATGTGTGTGCAGGTTCCGTCTTCTCTTGATTAGCATTATCTAAAAACTTCTATAGAGTTTTTACCTGTTACCCACAGCTTTGCTTGTGTGAATTACATAATTTGATAAAAATAATTGTTGGGACTTATTCCATTTGAATTGTAATGCTCCAAAACGCATAAAATTATTTACAATACCATGATGCAAGTTTTATTTGTATCTTGGATTTAATGATTTTTTTTTTTTTTTTTTTTTTTTGAAAACAAAACTTTATCAACTTGACCATGTCACGATTTTTGACCCACTTCTTAGAAGTCAATTTTGAAATACTTGCATGGAGAGCACCTTCTATATTCCACTAACCTACATGTAAAATTTCAGCAATCTAGCTATTGTTATTTTAAAGTTTCTAATAGATGTCTTGCAGTCACTCTTTCAGCGGTTTGACTAATATTTCATGTTGGTGTGAAATTTTTCATTTCTTGATTTGTAGGTTAGGCTGAAATGATTAAATCTGTAGTAAAAATATCCCATTCAGAAGGTAATTAATAGAATGCATTCTCATACTACAATTCTATCGACTTTTTCTTCATTTATAAACATCTTGGAGGTTGAGTTTTGGAAAATGCTAAAATACATGTTTCATTATTAGTTAGTGCTAAGTTTTTTTTTTTTTTTTGTAACGTTTGACTATTGTGCATACTTGGGGTAATGCAGACGATGGAATGATTTATAGCATATGAAAATGCCAAGCCCTGGCCGAGAATCGAACCTGGGTCCTCGGGGTGAAAGCCCAGTACGCTATCAACTAGGCCACCGATGCAGCTAAGTTCCAAGAAAATCTAAATAAAAAGTGTGTTTTCCTATACAGATGTATTATAAAAATATCCTGCAGATGTTTATATAAATGTCTGCAGGCTATTTTTATAAAATGATTCAGGTTTATTTATAAATTTTATTTATAAACAAAAAAAATAGTGTGTCGAGTAATAGGAGTCGGGAGATAGCATATCTCTTTCACTGTAATGTTAACATACTGTGTCAACATTTCTGTGATAATTACAATTTGTACTATTAAAAACTGGGTTATCAGCTTATTACTGTTAACAACTGGTTTATTAAATTAAAATGTTATAAATTAATTAAATATGCCTTTAAAATCCTTAACTCTAAAATTATGTTTTAGGTGGGATCTCCCAGTGAACATAAATTCCAGATCGCTGTTGTCGGTGGTTTATTTGCGACAGAGCCAGCTGGACAAGAAATAAGTTTACGACTTGCAAAACATCTTGTTCGAGGTCGTGAAACCGAACATCAAGAAATTGTCAACTTCTTAAAGTCATCTGTAGTTCACATTATTCCTTGCGTTGACCAACATTTAAATTTGGTAGACTCAAAGATGCAGTGCCAAATTATGAATCCAACTTTGAATCCAGTGGCTTCTGCTTTATCTGTTAATAATTTAGTAACAGATGAAACAACAAAATCATTTCTGTCACTACTTCAAGAAAAACAGTATGACCTTATAATACTTCTAGAAGGTGGAGGATCATCGGTTGTGTAAGACTTTATTTTTTATATGTTTATTCGTTAAATTATTTTTATGTGTTAAAAGTTTTGCGACAAATATAGAAAAATGGAACGCATATGGGAGCAACATGATGTCCATCTATCTGTTACAGGCTGTTGTCGCAAAGATTATTCTCTTTATTTTTTAATCCATGGGGATGCATTCTTAAACTCCCTCACTGATATCAAGTTTTTGCCCTGTTGTTTAGAGGAAAGTCGGGGCTGAAAAGTATATATAGAATGCTAGTTATTAAGTTCAAAATTGTGTTTAAAACAGAAATTTTTAACATATATTGAATGCAAAAATGTTTTTCAACTTTTAGAGGGGAAGTGTAATTTTATTGTGTTAGCATCTACACGGAGTTTTACCATTAAGTCTATACAGTGCTTGTTGAAAAGTGTCGGTTCTTTTCAGGCCAACTAATTGCCTTAATTACTTACACTTTGCTCTGTATATGACTGAGTGGGTGAAAAGTCATGACAGGCAGAGAGAGAAAGAGAGACCAGTGATAACGTCTTTACAGTATTCCTAATTCTTTCATTTTTTGTTTTTTAAGGCGAAAAGTATGTTGAAGCTATTATCGCCGCCATAAATGTAAGTGTGTAGGGCATGCAGACTAGTTACACCTATTGAGTGGATTTAGATGTCCCTCACGGTACAAGAGTATAACACACCTAATTTTTTAAAACACTATTATATTTTAGGTTATTAAATTTTATGGAAATTTGTTTTAGTTATAGTCAGAATCAGTAAACAGTGGAACAAGCCTAATCTTTGAAGTGATAATCATTTTTATATTTTTAGTGTCATTTTATATTTTAGAATCTACTTTATCGCAAATATTAAGTTGCCGATAGTAATGTTGGTATATACATGTGTACCTCGCATATAAAAAGTTTGTGATTATTATGTTTGTGGATATTAAGAGGTTACTGTAATTCCTATAAAGTTGAAAAAAGAATATGATTAAAGATTCTTTACATTACTGCATTTGCTTGTTGGTTACTTAATTATGTCTGGTAGTTTAGATTGGCCTTTGTTATAACTAAAATGAAAAAAAAATTAGATATTAAGTTTTATTTTCATTTGCTCTGTATGGAAATTTTTCCTTCACAGTGTCAGCAATAGTTAACATTGAGACAGAAACCAGTACACAGAAAATTAATGTGTAGGCCTACATTGATGTTTACAAATCACTAGACTATACCTAGTGTTTCTTCCAACCAAGATCAGATTGATGGTCACAATGGTCAGTGTAGATTATAAAGATCACTGTACTTAATCTTGATCATATGTCGAATGTAAAGTAAAAAAAAAAAAAATCATTTTTATAAGGCTATTTTTTTTAACCTCTGAATGAAAAAAAAATACTGTGTTGAGTAATAGGAGTTGGGAGATAGCATATCTCTTTCACTGTAACCACTGCCACTTCCAAATTATTAACACCATTTTGAACTGAGTTGCAGACTAATGAAGATGACCACATCTGTTGATTCTCCTAATAAGTGCAAATTGCAAAGTGCCATTTATTTTTGTGTTGACATCTTTAATATGTTTGTCAGTGTCCAATTGATGTCCTCTCAGCCTTGCCTTCAGCTCCTGAAAATGAAATTCATTTGGAAAATGATCTAGGGTGATGAAAAGCTTCCTGTTGGAATGCGCAAGAAGCTGTTGGGTTATGTCAGTGACCATGTGGTTGTGCGTTGTCTTGAATCAAAACAACTTCACAAGACAGTAGGCCTCTCCTTTAGTTCTGAATGATCCTTCATAATCAGTGAAATGTCTGTCAGTGCTTTCATTGAAATGTATCTGCTTTCATTGTAGCCTCTTGTTCCATGAAATACACCAGCAATATTCCTTAATTGTCGTAAAAAAGGTAGTCTTTGACTTTCTGTTGTTGAACACACTTGAATTTATAACCACAGGCACTGTGATTGATGGAACTATTGTGCAGCTAAACCTCTAAGTACTAGTTCAGCAGATTGGTGGCCTTAGTAAGATCCAACAATCCGCTGATTACCTCATCCTTCTGGAGGTCCGTAGAGTATTTGAACCAAAATCCCTCAGCCTTATGATCACAATCATAAATTATGTGTTTTTCCCTCTTTACTGCAGGTCCTGCAGTTTCCTCCTCTTTACTGCATAACCTATACACAGTTACTCTGTGGTACGTATATATCCTGTTCATGTGAACCCTCAGCCCACAGAACCCAGTAATGAGCCCCATGATTTTCCTGAGTTGTGATCTGCCCAAGACGTCTGCCACCCCTCCAAGTCCTCCATGAGGAACCTTACCCAAGAGACACTTGCTGTGGGAATGCCTATGAAGGCTATCCCATCTTGCCTGGTATTGCTTGTTAATCCACCTATTTATAACAGACCTAGCCAGCGATAGAGATCCCCAAAACCGACTCAGGTCCAATAAACTCAGAAGCAGATCCCAGTCCAGCCAGTTGGTCTGCCTCCTCATTACGCTCAACCCCCTTTATGCCCTGGAACCCAGTGAAGAGTAAAGTGATTTCCCATGGACAGAGCATTGAGGTTCTCCTGACAGTCCCAGATCAGCTTGGATTGAATTGTAGGACCCACAAGTGCTTTGATTGCTGCCTGATTATCGGTATAAATATGAATGAATGTTCTGGAAGGGCTGTTTCAAATTTTCCTGAACACAGTCATTAATGTCCATTACTTCAGCCTGGAATACTGTTGCATACTGTCTCAGGGCAACAGCTTTCTTCACTCTTGGTCTCAGGCACTCCCTACCACCCAGCCTGTGCCTGTCTTTGTCTTGGAGCCATCTGTATACCATACTAGGTCTCCGGATTTTCCCAATGCATGATCTTCCTCCCCAGATATCATCTTGACATCAAAAGTTCTAGAAACTGTGTTATTGTTTAACCATCTGATCAGTTCCCTTCATTTCCTCCTAACATTTTCTGTGATTCTGGCATGCCCCAAGTTGAGGATAGTCAGAATCTATTATCCTGCAGCCTATAAGATGCTTTGCTTGCCTTGCCCATGATATATAGGTCAATGGAGAGAACCCTATAACGATCTCCATGGCCGCCATTGGTGTCTTGTTCATAGAGCCAGTTATGCACAGGCAGGCCAACTGTCTGAATTTTAGTCAAAAATTCTCTGCCCCCCTCTGCTCGGCCTTAGTCCACCACACCACACCACAGCACCAGATACATTACCATGTGTCTAATGATTGCAGTATAGATGTACTTCATCATGCCTGGTCTCTGTCCCCATGTTTTGTCAACCATTCTAACTGCCATCAGTGACTTGTTGGCTTTCCCCGTGATGCATCCAAGATGAAAATTCCAGGTTAATTTAGTGTCCAGCACCATGCATAAATACTTCACCTCATTTGCAACAGGGATTGTCTCCCCAAAGAGATTAATCCTTCCTAGGTATAGGATAATCTTCCTAGTAAAAGGAACCAGTGTTGTTTTTCTGGGTTTAACTCCTAGGTTCTAACAACACCAGGTTTCTACTAGTGATAGGGCTGTCTTCATGAGCTCCACCACTATATTGCCATGCTGCCCCTGGATTAGCATCACCACATCATCTGCATATCCTTTGGTATAGCATCCATCTGAAGAGAGAAGATCCAAGAGTGAGTCCACTACAAGGTTCCATATTAGAGGGACAAAATTTCACTGTTATACTCAGCTAATTCTGTGATTAATTTCTATTGGATTATTCTTATCTGCCTGAAGAAAATGAATGACACTTCCAATTTTCATTATAGTGCTCAGAATTTTACCTTCCTATAAATCTCAACTCTAATATATGTTTCCTTTTTTTTAATACTGTGTCTGTTACAGGTCAGCATCGGAAGATGTAGTAACAGAAAATATTTATAAGAGATTTAAAGACTCATATAGTGAAAGTAATATTGAGGTAAGTGTTTCAGTTTATAATTATAAAATTAAATTAATATTCTATATACATTTTTTGTTTTTTTAAATTTGAACTTGTATGTACAGTGTTTTGATGTGAAAACATGTAAAATCAATGTATAACTTAACAGATATATAGCTTAAACTTATATGTTTTTTGTTTGTTTTTTATGAATAAAAATAATATTCACAAACGGATGTTCTTTTTTTTATAACACTTCAAAGGCTAATAAAAAAAATTAAAAGAGAAATTAAAAGTTCTGTTCAAAAAAAAATTTAATCTCAAATTTTATAGGTTTTTAAATAGCCTGCAAAGGGTTAAATGTGTTTTTTTTTTAATTTTCAAAACATTTTGTCAACTTTTCAGCATAACAATCAGTAGGTAAAGTGCCTCAAGTGCATTATTATATTTAAAAGGGTACTAAAAAAGTAAAATATATTGTTTATTTTATGGAAAAGTGAGGAAATGTTTTTGAATCAGGGGGAAGTAGCCCAACTTAGTTATGCTACTGCTGCTGCTGTACAATTGTATAATTTTTGTATTTACAGGAAAAGAAGGAGTGTTTTTCAAGTACTTCATTTGATTTTTGGAAGAAGAATATTTTAAATTCTGTTCAACAAAGATCTGGTGCTTTAGTTGTAAGTATTTGATTGTATTAGGTAGTTAAGCCTACCATCGTCTGTATAATTCATTTAATTTTTAAAATTCTGTATATAGATAAGTAACATGTGCAAAGTAAAAAGTCCTCTTCTTAAAAATAGTTTTCTGCCTGGCTTTACAGTTTCTTTCACAAGTGAGCTTTGGAATTGTTTCTCTCAGCTCAAAAAGCCACACTTAGAGGCTACTGTATTTTTGCTAATGAGGTCATCAATGTTAAGTAGTGTTCTGTCATCGGCTCTACTCTCCGCTGCAGCTCGACTGTCCTATCTGACAGAATTTGAATTTATTCTGTTTAAAATTCATTTAATTAGATTATTATATTTGGTTGGCCTTTAGTTGTTTTAATTTCAGTAATAATTTATAATAATGTCAAAGTAACTTGAAATTTGTTTTATGTATAATTAATATTAATGTTTTCGTAAAATTATACTTATTTTGCAAAGAATGAATATATTGTTAACAAACATTTTAACACATATTTACACAAATAAACATTGTTTTTCAAGAATAAAGAAAACTTTACTTTAGAAAGATATCTATTAAAAAACTATTAATTTCTGTATCAATAATCGTTAATGATTCAGTGATTAAAATATTAATTGCAAAATTTTGTCCAAAAAGTACTATATTAATAAAAGTTATTGATTTGAAAGAATAAATCCACCTTTAATTTTTTGAGCGCTAGGTGTGAACAAGGTCTGATACATGATGAGTCTAATGCAAACATTGCATGCCACATGTAGTGGTCGACCCAAGTTCTGGGTATGCTGCAGGAAATTAGGAAATAAGGTAAGGGTTTGGTCAACTTATGGGTTTATGGGCCGGAGTGGTATTCGTCAGACCAACAAAGCCTATATTACAGTGGTCCATGGCAGAATTCGGACAGCTTTTGAAAGCTGATGTAACATATACATATACATATACAACATGTTGAATATGTAAATTCAATTTAAGATTATAGTCCATTCAAACACTCAAGTATTTGACGTTACACGTTCTTTCGATATTAATATTATTTTTAGATAAAAACAGACAATTTAATTATCGAAAGTCTAACCAGTTGTAATCATATTCTATTAGAATTACTCGATAAAACCAACTGTTGTTAACCTGTCAGTGGGCGCAATATTATCGGATAGTCAATTTATTTATTTGATGCTGCAGTGAGAAGGGCATAAAAAGTACCAGTCAACATCACATCAAATTGGCAACCTATGTCATAGGTTGCACTAGTAGAGCTATTGTAAATGTAACTATATCCCAAGCGGGTGAGGATGTTAACAAAATATAAATTCTTGTTCCTTGGCTGGCCAGATCAAAAAACTCAACACTTCACCTTTTCAAATAAATATGTGAATATGATGGACAACAGTACACACTCCATTGAGAGAACTTGCGGCTGCAAATATTCTTTTTTTTAGAACGGTACCGTTTCATAGTTATGTCACTAAATTAAAAGATGTTGTGTAATATTTTTCAAAAACCAAAATCAAATGAAAACACTCATCTATGATTGTAAATGAGAAATTTGATTTTACCACCATTACTTTATTTGGATATTTTCAACACGCTGGAGACCTCAATTTATTTATTTATCCATATTTACAAGCGTGGTTTTGACCAACCAGTAACATACATATGTCTGTGTCTAACAAAATACGTTCAATCCTACTCCCTCCAGAAAGTCTTACACTATTAATCTTAACTTCAAGTGTAAAACTCTGTAAATGGCTGACAAGAAAAACTAAGTATTCCATTAAATATTTAAACTCTGTAACTTTCAGCCTACGTGTACAAATCACTCTAAATTGTATTAAAAGCAAAATATTATTTTGTGTTTCAGTTTATGCATTAGTTTCATTTTGACCATGCATGTCTGAGTGATCAAACGTGTTTGTTTTAAAAACTATTACAGTGCAGTGTTGCTGATTGCCACTGGTCTGCAGGGAAATTTCCATAAATTGTTTACTAATAATGATTGTTATTAAATTCAAAATTATTTTAAAAGAATATCTTCTACTAAAGATAACTTTGAACAAAATATGCATTGCTAGTTATGAAATTAGATTGCTAATTTTCATGTTTTACTGTCCTTTGAAAAGCTGTAAATATTGTTGGTATTATTTAAAATTTCATGGATAAAATCAAATTTTAATGACCAGTTAACATTTCCTGCATTTGGACTTGAACAGTGCTTGATTAAACTTGAATGTAGAGGAAAATTTGGTTTTTCAATGTTATTAAATACAGTAATATTACCATATTTATTTAGTATATAAGTGTATAAGAATAAGTGTACTTAGTTTCAGTGTTTGATCTTTAGAGCGATTTTCAATTCCTGATGATGGAGTTATCTGAAACATATCAAATCTCGACTGAAAACTCATGACAGACCAAGTAAGATAACAGAAGTTATAAAAGACATGTCAGAAGGTCTGAATATCGCCATGGGCTGATTACATTGAAACAAGTGATATTCGGACAACTTTTGAAAGCCGATGTAATAGGGCCGGAGTGGTATTCGTCAGACCAACAAAGCCCATATTACAGTGGTCCATGGCAGAATTCAGACAGCTTTTGAAAGCTGATGTAATAGGCCAGTGGCTGTATTCAGACAACTTTTGCAGGACGATGTTGTCGGCCAGTGGTGGTCTTTAGAAGAACAAAAAAGTCCGATTATATCTGCCTGTGGAGGTATTCAGTCAGACCAACAGAGCCTATATTACATCGGCCTGTGGCTTTATTTGGGCATCTTTTGCAAATCAATGTAAGCAAATACAGTGGCAGTATTCTGAAGGATCAAAAAAGCTGATTATATCATCCCATGGTGGTATTTGGACAGCTTTTTCATGTCCAATATATATATATATATATATATAAAACCGCCCCCGCAAGGGGGTGCAGACTAGCTGCACCTATTGAGAGGACTTGGACGTTCCTCGCTGTACCCGAGTCTTAGCACACACACTTACAACACTACACTTACGACTTTAACACTTTATACTCACACTTATATTTAGGGAGGCGATAATAGCCTCAATGTGCTTTTCGCCTTAAAATAACAACAACAAAAAATATATATATAACCGATATAATCAGTTAGTGGCAGTATTCAGAAGGATGAAAAGAGCCAATTTTATCGGCCTATAGTGGTATTCAGCCCATGGCAATATTCAAACAGCTTTTGTAAGCTGATGTAATCGGCTCGTGGTGGTATTTGGACAACTTGTGTGCTGATGTAAAAAGCCCATGGCGGTATTCAAACAGCCATTTAATTATATCAACTGGTGGCAGGCAAAGAGTTAAATATGGAATGAAGAAAATTTGAATTCTCAAGCGTAGCTAACAATATAATGGGTTCCCCATTTAATCGTTTGGCCTGACCTGACCTGAAAAGCCTAAGCACAGAAAAAAAACCAACCCAGTACGACCCGAACTCTAAAAATTCAGTCCATAGACCCATTTTGTGTTCATGGATCACTATCATACAGATGAAACATGTCACTCACAGGTTATCCATTAATTACTATTACGTTAAGATTTTCAAGTGAAAACATAATTGTTAACAAACAAAGTGTTGTGTTTACTTGTGATAATCAATTTTGTTTCTTTAAATGCATTAGAAAACAAGTCTTTATTTCTTTAAATATGTTCCCTTTCAGTTAACGCTAATCCCTTGTCCGCATAGTCTAATTAGAATAAAGTATGGATGTTAGCAAAAGTTGTTGTTTTGTTCCATTTTGTTACTAAAAGTATTTTGAATAAACAGTAGTTTTTATGTGGGTGTTGCTTTAGAAGAATAATCTCTTTGCAAAAACCTATTTTCTTCCATCTAGTGGTCTTTTTTACTCATCTCGTAAAGATTACAGCGGTTTTGGAACCTCACTGTTTCATCTTATAGGTCATAATACAAAATGTCAAATCCCTCTGTCGTTTGGACTAAATTCCATACAAATTGCACAGTAGGGTTTGATCAAACCAGGTTTTATCATGCATTTTAATAAAAATCGTGTAATTGTGTTCAGTGTTTGTGATGTGTGTTTTCAATATTTTGTTAAATTTGTGATGACTTCAACAGAGAGATTTAACATTTTGTATTACGGCCGTAAGGTGAAACAATGAGGTTTCGAAACCGTGGTAGCCTTTACGAGGTAAGTAAAGAAAACCAACCTCTAGACAGAAGAAAATAGGTAATAATTCTAGTTATTTAAATATGTAGTCCAGCAGCTATGTTGCAATAATGAAAATAAATGATAATAGAAGCCTATTTATTGGACAGTGTCATGTGTCAGTCAGTTCTTATACAAACTGTTTAAATGCAGTATGTAGGGCTGTTGTGATTTGTTAGTCACAATAATTAGTACGACAAAAAATGTATTGTGCACATCAACTGTACTCTGAATTGTTAATTCACAATCCATTTTTCAAATTTTCCTTTTTATCAATGTCTATATTTTGAAATCTATATTTCGCTCCCTCGATAATTCAAATTTTCTTTTTTATCAATGTCTATATTTTGAAATCTATATTTCGCTCCCTCGATAATTCAAATTTTCTTTTTTATCAATGTCTATATTTTGAAATCTATATTTCGCTCTCTCGATAATTCAAATTTTTTTCCTGGTCACTTCAAATACAAAATAATTAGTGGCAACAGTATTAATACTTGTTTTTAATGAGGGATTGTCATATGGGTAGGTTCTTTGAAAATATCACATTTTATTTATTTTTAAAATACAATTTAAAAAAACAACATTTAACTTCTTTTAAAATGTTAATTAATTGATTGTTTTGAGGTTAGTTACTAGTCTCAGACGGATAAAACTCAATTTAACAAAATGATCTTGTAGCTTTAAAAATAATCAATTTTTAATAGTTTATTATTATTATTAGCTGCCAATCAGATTACTGACATTTGACTAAAAATTTGTATTTAATTAAGATAAAACTATTGATATAAACAAAAGAAATAACATGTTTATTCTGTTTTTCGTTAAACATAAAAAGTTGAAATTCAGTGGATTTTTATATATCTGTAGAACATAACAGAAATGTTACTAGCTTATAGAATTTCCTTTTTGCCTGGCATATCACTCCAAATGTAACAAGCTTTTTGAGGAACATGTAGTATACTAAGTGGGAACTAAAATCGTTTATTGCATAGAGACACCACGATAAATAGAATACACGGTAGGGGCCACAATAGGTATGTGCAGTAGACTACCGCGCTCGTGACATCACTGGGTCAAACTCTTCCCGCTAAACAATTCGATGTTCTATAAATGTAGTTTGAGATTCGATGTGTTTACTTAATCTGTAGGTGTTGTGTTTTAAATAAAAGATGTCAACAACAATATTGCACGATAATTGTGTTTTGTGTTTGAGGTTTAATAAATATAAGGAAAGATTTAAGTATGTTTTAAATCCTATAAAATACATAATGTATTTTGTTTAGTATTGTATAATTGTGTATGCATAACAGTGCCCGGTTGCACTATTGTCAATTGATATAATAATGATAAAAATTGTAAAGGGAAAGGAATTACATTTCATAGAATTCCAAAAGATGAAGTCCTGAGAAAAGCGTGGGTTCATGCGTGTAAACGAACAGATCATTTTAATTTTGATAATGTTAAAGTCTGTTCACTTCATTTTAATGACAATGATTTCGAAAGGGATTTTAAATCCTAATTATTAAATACAAAACCTGTGAAATCCGGTGCCATGCCACGTTTTAACATTTTCACTGTTGAAAATAAATGTGTTGATTCTGAACGAGTGACAAGGATTAAAAAATTTGAAAACCAAGAAACATTAAAAACACTTATTGACAAGTCTGATGGAAATTTACAAGAAAAATCACCTGTAAACTGAAATGACATTGGTGCAATTGTAACATTTAATTCTGTAAATGAAACCCACTTTCCGTAGTCAGTAATTTTAATGCAAATATCGTTGTAAATAATGCCTCTGTTGAAGAAATGAAATGTTTACGAAATGAAAATTTCCTTTTGAAGGAACAAATTCAACTTGCATTACCAGAACTTTCCTCAGTTAAAAATAAAAATGTAGTTTTACAAAGAAACGTTACTAAGTTTAAGAATTTTTTCCGATAATCCAACGAAGAGGAGGAGCCTTAAATGACTTGCAAGCTAGTGGGTGTGATCTACAGGAGAACTCTGATCTACTGAAGATGATGGCTGGCTATAATAGCATATAGAGTCAAGAAAAAGAAATTGTCTCAACTTTTGTATACAGTCATCCAACAAACGAGTGCCATAATAATCAAAGGGATTGGCTGTCAACTTTGTCAAAAGGCTACCTTATGTATCCTACTGAAGAATGGTTGAACGATTTGGTAAAAATGGAAAGGGACTTTTTGAAATATCACGGTGAGAATGGGCTAAATAAAGAAAAAGGTGTGCTGAAAAATCTGACAGACAAACTAAATAATAATTATTCTTCAGTAGGTGAATTTACGATATCTTATTACGTACATTTATGAAGATGAAATCTTTAAATAAAAAGAAGTCTTTTAAAAAAAGTTACGGAAATAAATCCACTGATGCCGGAAGGAAGAAAAGTAACAAACCCAGTAAACTATAATAACTTGTACTAGGTATCAAAAATAGTTTGTTATCTGTATATGAATAATAATAATTATATATATATATATATAATTGTGTGTGTGTGTGTGTGTGAGAGAGAGAGAGAGAAAGATAGCATGTTTTTAAACATAAATTATAAGAAATATGTATGTTTGCTGTTTGCATAATATGCCTATGCTATGTATTTATTTACTACAAAATTCCTATTATATATAAAAATATATACAAAAAAGGACCTAAAGGGGGCATATAAGCCCGTACATAGGTTGGTCGTTTGTAATTTAATTTATTACTAATTTTTTATTCCAGATGTATGTTTTCACAGTCAACCAAATAATTGTCAAGGAACATCCTCAGATACGTTATTCATAGTGTGATGTGATTTTAACTTTCAAATAAAAAATAACTCTTGAATTTTTCAAGCTATGGACCTATAATTTATTTTAATATTATGTAATATTTTATAAAAAAAAGTTTCCGTTTTGACAATGAATGAATTCATTAAGTAAAATAATTAATAGCGTTAATAATGTTATACAAAAGGAATTATTATTGTAATTACTATAATAAAATTATTAAAACGAACATTATAAACTGTTTTCTAGTAAACACTAGGTCTGAGTTTGACCTGATGATGCGCCATAGCCGACAAGTGGTGGGGAGGACCTGTGCATGGCCCATACCTTGTATTTTATTTACCTTGAGAGACACTAGCCACCATTTTTGTATAAAGGACAATACACAACATTATTATCCTTTATTCACAAATAATGATAAATGTCCATTTAAAAAGTAATAGTAGCATGAATATTCGGTCATTAATTAACATCTTTAAAAACAGAAGAAACTAAAAATGTGCACTCCACTGTATTAATGGAATTTTTAACAAATTTCAGGTGTCTGCAAAACTTAGCTGTTGTAACTTTGTAGAGCCCAGCGAGATACCAACACTGTGGCGTTCCACACTCAAACCTCTAATGGCATTGTTGACATCAATTAATCAAGGTAATATTTTTAAAATTTCTGTGAAGCATGTGCAGAAAGTAAGTACTGTTCTGTTCTACTGCCATCGCAGCACTGCTTTGGCATTCCACGCATGCAATCCTAGACTTTCTGGTTCATTACCTCTTTACTGACGCTATTATGATTGATTTATATAGTGTTCACAATTTTTTGTATGTATTTAAAGTATTTTAGAAAAATACCCTGATATTCTCATTTGGTTTTTGAAAGCAAAGAACATTAACCCATTGGAAACTAGATTTTACTAACATGCTATTGGCCTTCAGTACTGAATTTTTTCAGTAGTTTACACTAAGATTATGTGCAATAATAAAAGCAAGTAACCTACCAATTTTATCCTACATAATGTTGTTGTAATTGTTAACACATATTTAGCCAACACTTTTAACACTATATTAACATTTTTTTATGTTTATATATTTACACTATGAACATTTTGTTTCTTTTTCAAAAATTTGTCTGACTCTGATAAATTTCAAAACAATTTTCCAAATGCAAAGGAACACTACATTTTTTGCACTGGTAAATTATTTCAGACATTTTTCCTTTTGCAGTACATACTCTACACTTTCTAGATGGCCTTGCTTTGCTTGTTGGGGGGATTTTCCCTATAAAATGTCACCAGAATTTTAGTTATATTTGGATTAGAAGTCCACTGCCAATCATTTACTTGTAGGTTATGTGTAGTATTGTCTGCAATTAGGCCTATTTTCACAGATCTCATCATCACTGTTATCACTATCACTACTGTCATTTTCAACAATACCTTCTTGCTCTTCATTATCACTAATCTCACAACTACTTTCATTTAAAATATCCCCAACAAACTCACTAAATGCACTCGAAGAAATAAACAATTCCTCACGAGAAGCCATGTTTCTACAACTGTCAAATTCGTACACAACTTCACAAAGAAACTGGCAGAAATTAACGAGTAACAACGGAAATAAACAAAGGAAAACTATCTCATAGATTGAAAATAGATGTATATTTCTATATTCGACTTTTAGGCTAGAAACATACAGCAAAGAGATCAGGGAAGTAGAGGACGGACATTGCTCGTCTTTAGTACTTAAGCCATTGAGAGAGAAGGACGGGCAATATACGTCTTTCGTTACCAATGGGTTAAGCCAACCAAAATTTATCATCAAATTCAGGATGTTTATAATGGAAATGCAATGAGTGATGGAATGGAGAGGAAGTGGATTCTTGAGAAACCTTTGGTGTGCAAATCAAAACAAAAGGAGGATATTCAGCCAAGAAATTGTGTTGTTTCATGATAACGTGGCCCCATGTTGCTGGTAACACTCAAACTCTTATTTGACAGTTCCATTGAGAGCAGTTGCAACACCCACCGGAAGACCTGATGACATTTGATTACCACCTCTTCTTGCACATGGAGCATGAGCTTGGTGGTAAGTGCTTTGAAACTGACGACATGAAACACTGTACAACTGTGGCTGACTTCATTAGTGTGAATGTTTTTTGAGGAAGGACGGGGTAATTTGGTCGACTACTATGACAAGTTTGTGAACAATGGTGGAAACTATATAGAAAAGTAGTTCCCACTTTCATGTGAAATTTTTTTTTTCAAAAGGTTACTTGCTTTCTGGACATGGCTCATAATATAGCAATCTTCCAATTATTGGTGTTATTGGGTGGTGCGAGCACCAAGAAATTCACTCGTGTCAGAGATAATCCGTAAATAGATGAAGAAGAAGAAGTAAACAAAACTCCACTAAATATTTTAAAACTAACTTTATTTTACAACTTTATATTAAAGTTCCATATTGTTTTACAAAATGGTCACTTTGTATCTGCTTTTTAAAAAAATAACAACAAAACCAATGTTTGTCACATATATTTCAGCCAGAAATTAGTCTTTTAATGCTTCAATCATACCATTAGTAGATGTACAAGAAATATTTATTGTTTCATATTCTGATCGTAAAAAGTACAGTTTCATATTGTGCATTGAAATGTAATAAAAATGCATTATAAAAAATATATGTCTTCTCCAATATGTTTTTGTGAACAATGAAAATCATCCAGCCAATAAGACTGATGATTGTTAGGTATTCATTTGTTGACAGACACACGTTGGAATATGCCTGAATAATTTTTACAATGTACTTTTATTATTTCAACATATTATGAAAATCATCTTTTTGTTATCACGTGAAATAATATATTTTTTATATGCTCTACTTGTACTGTTAAAGTATAATTAAATCACTAAAAGCTTAATTTCTAACCAAACTACAAGAAACAAAATTTTTTATTTTTTATTCATTTGTAAATATAGTTTCAGTGGTTATTTTTATTAAAAATATGCAACTTTTAATACTCACATGTTGACTAAGGTGTTTGTGGAAGTGCGCCTTATTGACTTTTCAAGATGCCCGACTAGGAGTATGGTTGTGATTGACCCTTCTCTCCTAGATAGTTGGGCAAATGACCTCAACTTAGGGTAATATATTGTATAGCAAGCACAGAAACATCAGTCGAAAAATTAACATCATTATGATATTGAAGACAGTGAGTCACGCAGTAGTCACAAGAGTTTTTTTATCTATTGTTGCAGGCATTGATTGGTGCTTGCACATGGCTAATTAACCACTTTTGGATAACCGGGAGTCTGCTGTACTCTGTTTTTAAAGTAATCCTATATAATATTGATAATTTTTAAAAAAACGTTATTAATTCCATTTTATTTTCTGGTATTACAGGTGTGAATGGAAGCATTATAGATGAAGACGGCATATTAATGAGAGAGGCTACCGTAAAAATAAGCAGTTCAAATCATGTGTTCCATGTAACAAAAAATAGTGCCATCTTTAAAATACCCCTCCCTGTTGGTAAACATCTGTTGCAGGTAGTTAACGTTTCATTTTGTAAAAAAAGGAATGCATCCAACACTTTGTAACAGAGTATCTTGTAATAGCTTGTAATCACTTAAAAAATGTTTTGTGTTTATTTCTGAATTCTGTTTATTTTTTCTAAGAAAAAAATATGTGAGACGAATTTTTTTAATTGATGCTTGAATCGGTCAGATTTTATTACAATGTACTTTCTAATAAATTTGCTCAATGTGCTTTTCGCCTTAAAATAACAAAAAAAATCTAATAAATTTAAAAATAAAAGTGTTCTTCTGCCAATAACGAATAAATCAATAAATAGCTACATGGATATGTCGATGGATAGCTACATGGATATGTCGATGGATAGCTACAGTAAGGCAATAACAACTTTTAATAAGTTGCTTTATGATTTAAAGACTTTAAAAAATAAAAACTTGGTTAAAAATAAAATGATAAAAGAAATTAAAGAAAACAGTTAGAATTTTTATTGCAATGTTGCTGTGTTAATGTTAATTATGTTCTATTTTAGTGTATAACATAAGCACACTGCACACAGGGATTGTTATCCCTCTGCAGATTACTATGATTTTTGTTATGTATAATCATTGTAATTCATTGTAATATTTTTT
The DNA here is from genome assembly GCA_022606455.1 of Callitettix versicolor. Lineage (NCBI taxonomy): Eukaryota > Metazoa > Arthropoda > Insecta > Hemiptera > Cercopidae > Callitettix > Callitettix versicolor. The sequence goes on from CM040182.1 coordinate 2,836,924, forward strand.
TCTGGTATAAATAAATATAAACACTTAGAAAACAAAGATTTGAATTGTAGATGTAAATAATGTTGGTGTATATATTATGTGGTTTTTATTTAGATAACTTGTCCGAATCATGAAATAAACACTGTAGAAGTTAATGTACCTGCTGGTATGATGACAGAAATCAATGTTATGTTGAAGAAAGGATTCCAACAAACCTATAAACCTAGTCTGTATCAGCATTCATCAGGAGTAGTCGGTAAGAATTTGTTTATTAGTATATTTTTTGTGTAAATGGTTTGCTTTATTTGAAAATAGCAAGTCAAAAGTTAAATATTTATATTAAAGAAGTAATGCAACTCACATGAAATAAATGTGTAATTAATTTAGTTTCGTTTCACATGCTTTTTTTGTAGTATAGTATATTGAGCCCTTTATATAATATTTTAAACCAGTGTGTCTAGTAAGCAGGAATTTCACACAAAATTATGAGTAATATAAGAAAGTTTTACAATAATGGAAGTCGGTCAGAAAAAAATATAGAAATATTAATTCAAAAGCAGAAATTTATATATTATGAAATAACAATATTTGGTCTTATAGTCCAGTCGGTAGAAGATGTTGTACTACTAAAAAGTGAGGTAAAAATTATTGTCTGTTGATACAGAAAAATGAAATCTTTAATTTTGCCATTATTGCAATAAAAAAATTAACTTACAAACCATGGATTTTATAAAAATTCGAATGCGTATTGTTTGTTGTATAGGTTATGTTACTAATATTCATGGACACCCAGTCGGAGGCGCTTTAGTGACTGCTCTCAATGAGAATATCTCCATGTTGACTAGTGATGATGGCAGTCTATTTTTACCTCTTCCTACAGGTACAAAACTTCTACAGTTAAGTTTAGTTTTAAGGATGGTTTTGAGATAGAATTGTAAATAAAAGTGTTGTATCTGTTGTGCTTTGATCTTTGTTCATAACAATATGTGTCCATAATTTTGTTTAATGAAATAATAAAATATTTGTACATTTCCACAACTTTTTTATTAGAGTCTTTCTGCGGTTGGCAAGATTTTAATGAACAAGTTGTGGAAATATACAAATGTGTTATTATTTAATTAATATAATGGATTTCCACCATGTACCAACAGTCTTAAGTATAAATAATTTTGTTTATAGTTTATCATCTTTTGTTACTACAACCAAAAGTGATAGAATTAATATTTATTGTACATAAACTAAAATATAACATTGACATTGGAGGATTATTAACATGATGTACTTAAAATTGATACTGAAAGATACGAGAAATGATTAGATAGTCTTAAGACTACACTTATAATTTTTAAGTGGCAGTACTTGCAGATATTTTCACGAATCTCCTTCAAAGTAGTCACCTTCTGACTGTATGCACCAACTCCAATGGTGTTAACATTTTGGAAAGCATTCATGGGATGCAAACCTAGCCCCTTCTATTGAGCAGCAGCATCATCTGCCTTAAAAATATTCAAATCACACCTAATATCAATATGAAATACATAGAAGTCTTAGTACACTAGGGCCACGACTGTTTGAAATATGTTTATCTGAAGTTTCAGTTTATCCAAAATGAGTTATAAAATGAAATTAAAGAAATTGTATTTTTTGTCTTTTTTATGAAATGTAGGGGTATTTTAAATAATTTAATGAGTTTGTAACCTAAGAATATTTCAAAATCTTCTTCTTCTTCTTCTAATGGCTCCTTTTGGTTCACACCATTTTGGATCTTGCCTCCCAATACAATCCAGGAAAGTCCCTTCGTCCCTGCTTCCCTCTATCCAGGCCCTCACAGATCAGTAAGTGATCCTTGTCCATAACATACACATCTTTTGAATAAATCTTGCACTTGTCAGAGGTTATTAGTCTCATCCTATGGAGATGTTTGGCAAGCCAATCGTGACCAGTTCCCAAGCGGAAATTTGTTACAGCTATTTTGCGTGGAAGCATCTTATTGTCCTTAAAAAGATTAAACGGATCATAAGCTTTGTCTTTACCATATTTCAAAATGGTAAATGAATCATTTTTAACAGGCATCACTAGCAAATACCACTACCGTTATATATACCGTGTCAACTAATCACATCACAAGCAAAACAACTCAGCAGTGTAGTGATGGTTAAATTGTGTATGAGACTTTGACAGCCAGACACCATTGAGGCCAGACTTTTGTTTGCATCATCATACTTGTTTATAAATAAAAACTTGTTTTAATACAGTTCAAAAGCAGTACAATGGATTAACATGTTGTATATTATTTTATAGTACTGTACAACTTTTGTTTATTTTCGTTTAATTGTTAGTTTTTGTTACATTTGTACGTACATGTTGTAGTGTTATTAAGGACCAAAGAACGCGCTTCTAATACAAAAATACCAGGGATAGACGGGAATCGTCTTTGGCCAATAAGTCACGTTCACCCGTGGCAGCTTATAATAATATTTGAAATTATTATTATTTTGGGAAACTAGGCTGTCCCAAAATTAGGTTTTTATGACATTCCTGCCTATCCAAAATTCTTTTTATCCAAAAGGACCGTAGTCCAGATAATCTATTCCCTAATGTTTTACTAAAGCAAAACACAGTAATATAAGTACATTATAGTGCCTCATATTGTTTATTATACTAAGTATGAAGTGTGTGTTGAAGCATGATTGTCAGAGTCAGCGATACACCTGAGCGAACTGTTTACAGTACAACCTTGAGTATCCAAAATAAAAAGGGGGAAGCCGTTTCGGATAATGATTTTTTCAGTTAAGCGATGCACATTTCAAATGAGTCTAACCTCTTTTCTTAGAATAGAGTACTTACGTGCTTTATTAAAGCTAAAAATTACATTTTCGGGCTTACATCATTACACTGTGTACTGTACTTAAGATAAATAGATTATAGTATATTAATCTATTTCACATAGATGAAACACATTTCGGATGTGTTTTGGTTGACCCAAGTTCAATTAACCGAAGTTTTACTTTAATTGTAAAGTTTCTGGGCCAAAATATTATCCCAATCCAACCGTTTGTTTACAAACTTATTGGTAAACTAGTAGGTATGTCTTCTTAATTTTATGAAATGGTGTGGCATTCTTAAAATTAACAAATCTACTACTCACCCAAATTATTATTTGTGTTCATCTCTTTTTAGATGTATTTGTGTTCCATATATAACAAATTAATTAAAGTCTCCTTTATCATTTTTATTTTTTAATTAAATATCTGTATTGTCTGTATTTTTAGTAATTATTTCCTCCATTTTTATTGTTAAGGTGAACATACTATAGAAGTTACAGCTTCTGGTTATTTAAGCTCTACAAAAGTAATAACTACAGCTACTAAGAGCACAGTTCAAGTTTTATTCCGATTGACAAAAGAAGAGAAAGTTTTAGGCTTGCCTCGACTAGCATTTATTATAATATCAGGTAAACAAGTATTTCAATTATTTCACTTTAAATAATAAGATACTTTGAGCATGAAATAGAGTAATGCAAATATGTAAAAAGCTTACTTGTTCTATCTTGTGCTCCCCTCTATTGCTCGACGTAGAGTAGAAGTAAGTATGAAGCGGCAATATATACTCACTGCCTTTAATGCTGCCGCAGAAGTACAAGGTGTAATTAAAAAATACTGTAAATAATTTTATTATGATTTAATAAGCTTACTTAAAATTTGATTAAACCTCCTTCAAAACACTGCGCTAGTGTTATATGTATCGTAACATTAATTTCATGACTGACAGCATTTCTGAAGGTTTCTTTCGGAAGGGTGTTCAGCTGCTCCATCGTGGCCCTTTCAATGTCAGGAGTAGTGTCGAAATGTTTTCCTTTTAGCACAGTTTTTATTTTTGTGAAGAGGCAAAAGTCACATAGCACTAAATTTAGAAAGTGAAGGAGAGTTTACAGACAGAAACACTTTTTCTATTTTGCCAACCAAAAACTCACATATCAAATGTGAGGTGTAGCATGGTGCATTTTTGTGGTGAAGAATGAAGCCATTCACCAATTTTTCTGGTCTCTTTCTTCATACATTGTTTCATAAACGTTGAAGTGCACTCTTGTAAAATATGGCGTTTATAGTTGTTATCCTTGGAACAACCTCTAATAACACTATGCCCTCACTACCGTAAGTTCATCATCACTTGGGAATTCAAAACCTGCATCAAGTTCATGCATATTTATTCATTCAGTCGCATCATTTTAATGTTTTCTCTTACATTAATACACACATAATATTAATACATAATATTATTACTTATTAATACATTAATAAGTAAAGGTGTAAAAAGGTCTTATTATCTGTTTCTTTTTTCTGTCATAACTCTCTTTGTTTTTCAGTGGCTACAATTCATTCCAAACTTTTTCAGGGTTATAATATTGTTCCAAGCCCAATGTTGAAAATTATGCCTTTAATTGTGTAACATTTCCTGAAGTCTGGCATTGAATTCCTTATCAAAAGTTATAGTTACTGAATGAATCCTTTTTTGTAACAGCTTTTCATTGTTTCATTAATACTCTGATCTATCGGTTGGATCAGTATGGTTGTGTTTTCTGGCAAAAAGTTGCACATCTTAAGAGTTTTTTTTATCATCACTCAAGCTCAGATTAAATTTAAAGTGGATGGGGACATTATCCATAAACAGCATTGTTTCAGCAGGCAACCCTATTTCATTTAAATCTCCTTGGGCTAGAGGCAAAAAACTTCTTCAAACTAAGAGTTAAAAATATCTTGGCTCATCCAGACACTTTTTCAGGTGTGATAATTGACAGGCAGTGCCTGTATATAAATGATTTAAATGCATGAGTTCTTTGATCTCCCATGAACAGTTGAGGCATATCAGAAGCTTTTGATCACATCGTAACTGCTATACAATCTGTCTGCATTTTAAATTCTGGGTTGATTTTTCTGATATTCAGGCCAAATAGAGCTTCTAAGTTAACCCCAGTTTTATTGTAAGTTGTACATTTATTCTTGTATCAACTTTCAATCATTAAATTTATGACATCACTGTCAGGACTTAATTTTTTATCTGAAATATCCAATTGGTGAATTCTGTGGTGGTTTTTAAATCTATGTAGCCAAGCAGTGCTACATTATATGTGAAGTGAAAAAAGGGATTTCTTTCTGTTGCATTGAAAATTAACTCAAATGAATCACTGATAAAGGATGACATCCAGCTGCTCAAATGATGAGTTTTTCGTCAATTTTGGGTTACCATCAGAACTCTGCAGTTTGGAAACATGGCTTGATTTTGATGGCATTTATGTTAATATCGTTCACAGTTGTTCAGCCTATACTATAAATTTGCATGATGCCTAACTGCACTTTCTTCCTTTCATAGATGCTCAGTTATCTTCAATTTTTCACGCAAATTGAGTACTTCACACTTACATAGGCATAAGTTAATGTGTCCTTTATATTTTTAGTAAATATGTAGTGTAGGTTGATTTCAATTTTTCAGTCATTTTTTTACTAAAACGGTTTACTACATATCCAAAAGCAATAATCCAAAATATAAAAATGTCTGAATATCGCACGGGAAGTATGATACAAATCGAAAAAAAAAGTGACTTGCATAACTTCAAAATTTCTAACGTGCGAAAGTAGGTAACATATTTTTGATTGCTAAAACGATGGAAAAAAATTTTTTTTTTTTAACTCAAGACCTAACTGACACGGCTGTTGGGTGAAAAACCTGTTTAATTAAACTAGTTAGAGGTGACCTGTTTTTGATCGCTAAAACAAAAAAAACCTTTATTAAAAAAAAAAAAAATAGCACCAAACTAACACAGTTGTTGGATGGTGAGCCTAAAGACACAAAAAGAGGCAAATCACAAAGTTCACAAATAATGGAAGCCATTTTAACTTTGTTTTCTTTAAAAGAACAAATAAAGAAATAAATCTTAACATTTAGTAATGACTGTCAAAAATGTGTAATACACATGAGCAGTAAGTGCATATAGTTAATAATAACATGCATAAGCGGTAAATCCATGTATGACATTTAGTATGTTCAGCACAGTGTAAACAGTAATGACATCACAATATAGTTTCGTAAAAATGACCTAAAATCGTTATATCTAAAAAAAAATTATTTTATGCGGGTGCATATATGTTAATTAGATAATGAGGTATAAAATAAAAAAATATTCAAAAATTACTATTTGAAAAAACAAGTTACATTGTATAAATACCATATTTGTGACTAAATATATACAGTTTTACTAATTTTTTTTCGAAGACCGATGTCCAAGAATATTAATAACTTAGTTCCTTTGTAAGTTTAGCAGATAGGCCCGAGTAGTGCCATGTTAGCTAGGACAAATTATGCCAGCCGCACTCTCGTTGTCTGTGTTTATAAGTTCACTCTCAACTTATATGGATTAAATTGTAATTTGAAATGATAAGCCAGACTAATAAATAAAAATAACAAAATATTTTCCTAGTTTCGAGCACTACAAAGAAAATGTTTGCCAAATTTAATATGTGATTAAGCGAAGAGATTGTAAATGCATTGGGAAAAAGTTTGCACTCATTCTCAGCTAAGGATGGAAAATAAGAGCTAAAAATACTTTTTCTTAAATTCCTGCAGAATATAAAAGTTTAATGTTGGCACTGTATGTAAATTTGTTAATCCTTCAAGACAGCAGTTCCCAAACTATTTTTTGGTGGAAGCTGTAACCAACAAATTTCTTAAGTATTCTCTTGACTGAAAAAAATAGAAAATTTAACATAGCAAGAAATATGTTCTATAATTCGACAAAACTGCATCACTACCAACTACAAAGTTACATACACACAACAGGTATTTTCAAAATAAAGTAAGCAGGGTGATAGGACAATGCAGCCTTCAAGTTTATTTCTGTGAAAGCAAACTGGCAACACCATGTCACACGTCTGTCTCATTTTGTCTGGCAATTTAGGTATTGAAGTGTCCTGTGACGGAAGCATAGAGGTGGAGAAGAGGATGTTTACTCATGGCAGAGCTTGCACTGAAACTATGACATGCATTTAGCTAAGACAAATAAATTTAAAAAATAGAATGAAAAACACTACTTATTATGTATATAATAAATATATTTCATAGAAGAAAAGATAAAAGGGTGTATAGGTGAATTTAAAAAATTTAACTCGCTTATACACCCTTTCCTCTTTTCTGCCAAAAAGTGTAATTATACAAGCAAAATACAAAATGTTTGTTATTTAATTTTATTTTTTGTGGTCCTTTTTTGTAGTGCAAAGTGTGTGTGCGTGTGTGTGTGTAACTTATGGAGAGTTACAAATAAATTTGAAAGTGGGTTTAAAAAAAAACAAAAAAATGGGGAACGCTGCATTAGTTGTTTACCATTCACATTTTTCAAATACTTTCACAATATTGCCTATTAGTTCATCATTCTTTTATTTTTCACTTTAGTTACAAAAAAATACTATAATAATAAATATTGTTAATTTTTATCTGTTTTAGGTTCAGTAGGTATGATGATTTTAGGCTTTGGACTTTGCTGTTACATGGTGTACAAAGACAAGCAGTGGAAAGTGGGAAAAAATGGTTTTTCGTTGGTACCTCAGAAATCTTCATTTTTTTACGATGATGGAAAGGAAACCGAGTTGTTTCACACTCCAATAAGAGGTGATAAGACATATTTTTTAAATAGTATCGCTTTACATTATCACTTTGCAATTTTTTAATTAGTTAATTACTGGTAGGTAATTAACTAATGATGATTGTGTTTAACTAAAAGGAAACACTGTTCTTTCTATTCATTTATTTTAATTAAACTGTAATTATAGTGTTAGATAATAGCACTACTGTAATTCCTTATATTTGTGTAGAGAATAGTGTCAGAATTTTTTTTATTTAATGTTTTTAATGATATACTAGGACTAAACCTCAGTCTGTGCTACTTTTTAACAGTATACAACATAACATTTAATTAACACTTAGCTAAGAGTTGCATTTATCATTAATTAAAAATTAATTTGCTATAAAATTATTTAGTAACAAAAAAAGGTTTTATGGTTTTTTTTAAATAATGACATGGTTTTATAATACATCTTACGGACTCGTGGTAAAATTTGTTATTTATTAAGTTTGTTTCAGATTTTTTTAGTTACCATAAATAAAATTTACAAAATTGGTCTTTTCGTTTTTGTAACGACCTCATTATGACTACATTACAAACCTCACATTTGGCATTATTGTTAATTTGTCACACATTTTAAGTCACACAAACAGTAAATGATCGCAGTGACTCACTGTTAGCATCAGACTGGTGCAAAGTAGTGGGAAGGTCAGTGATGCGGCAGCAGTGGGAAAACTGAGCTGCTGATCAGATCAAAATGTTTTTTACTTTCTGAATGACCCTCGTAAATTTAATGGCTACATTGTAAGGAAAACTATTTCAGTTTTTATTGTATTATGTTGCTGGTAATCTATCAATGTTTTGTTTTCAGGAGCTGCCGTTGTAACAACTCCTTACTATGATGATAGCGACATAGAAAATGATAGCTCAGAGTCTGAAACAGAAATAATTATGGTGAAACCTTCAAAAACATGAAACTGGCTGCTTTATCATTGATAAATGTCATTCCAAAGTAATATATAATAAAAGAATAGTTAGGTTAATATTTTACTGTAAATACCAAAATCAGTTTTACAGTATAATTAGTTTGTATATTTTCGTCAATCTATAACATAAAGAGTTTATGACATACTAACTTTGCAGTTTATGTTTTTACTTTTGTATTTATTAGTTTTTTTTTAAAATTATAAATTGAAGATTAGTTTTGGCTTTTTAAATTACGCTAAAACAATTTAATTTTGAGAAATTTTATAAAATACTTTTGTACAATAATGTAAAAATTATACTAAATGTATGTGTATTTAAATTTTTTTATGTTGTAGACATCTTAAGGTATTGTAACGTTTTATACTTCTAAGTTGCAGACAGTATTAACCTGCAATTACCAAGTAATTGTGAGTTGGTAGAAATAATAATTTTCATTTGGCCAATTGAGAATTAAATTTTTTTGGAAATCATTTAATTTTTTGTTTTGTTAGCTCTTTGGGATTGTAACTTAAGACAATATTCCTTTTTGTAAAAGACATTTGACTTTAAATATTTTTTATCTCAGTTGGCCAGTAAAATTATTGGCTTTTTATTTTATCATATGAAACTGGTTGTTAAAACTGTAACATGGCTTGTGATTTTATATATTAAGTAATTTATAATTGTGTAAATTCAATGTAATTGAAATAATTCAAATATAGTAAACCCTCAATTATTTAGAGAGCATATCAATGTGAAACATTTAGGATAAAATCAAATTTTATTTTTGAAAAAATCTGCTTTAACTAAAGCTTAGTGTATTTTTGAAGAATGTGTTATGTTTGAAAGTATATTGCAAAGCAAAAAGAATAAAAATACATATTATCAAGTTAACAGTATTGTTAATCTTGCTGAAGAGTTATATTTTGTTCCAGTAGTTTAATCTGTAGGTATGAGAAGCATGATTTGTTTTCTTGGATCTGATATGTTATATTTTAACTAGTTATTTTTCACCTAAAAATTGTGGTGAAAATAAAAAATGTGTAACTTTTTGGCATTTGTGTACAATACTGTAAAAAATGTTTTATTTAGTAGCCAAAAAATGTTTGTTTTATTAAAACTATTGTATTTTCATTACGCCTACTTTCACTTGTTCATCTGAATAGTATTTTATTATTGGTAGCTTAACCATGTTCTTGGACTATCCTTGGCCTTAAGCCTTTTCATATCTGGCATTATATGTGGACAGATTGGGCCTGATGACTAATCAATCCAAGTATCAGGTTCAAATACCACTAAATCACTAAAAAAAACATGCAATACAACTAAATGAATGCATTGAGATGCAGAAGAGAATAGCGTGATCGAGGCGGGTAAAGGATATTGGTCAGTTTGCTGCGTCTTCCTGTGCACCTCAAGGTCGTAGGTTTGAATTTTCAGTTACGGCTTTAACTTCGTGCTTTCTACTAACCTTCGTTACTAACCTTCGCTTTCTACCTAGATCCTTCGTTTTCTTAATCTAATTCTAATCTAAAAGTAAGGACAATAAGAAAAAAAATTTGGAGAATCATTTGTGCTAGTGGAATGTGGTAAGAGGTCTGAGAAAATGAAGTAGGACAGGTTATTTTTTTTCACATACCATTTTTGTGCACAGTACCAAGAGACACATAGTATGAAGATGAAAGACTTGAATCAGACTCCAACTGAACTCTGTTAAGTAGAGAGACAGTCAGTGGAGAAGGGCTAGATATAATATTGACCTACATGTGTTGTTTATTGACTTTCATCAAGCATTTGTTATGATATGAATACCTTGGAGGTATTAGGAGTACCACAGAAACTGGTGAAGCTGGTTGAACTCACCATGGACAGCTTAGACTAGAGCATTTATTGGAGGTAGGAAAAGAAAAGTCTTTAGTGTGACAACTGGATCCGACAGGGATAATCTCTTTCTCAAGTGTGATTTAACTTGGTTCTCCATGTGGAAATGAAAGAAATGTACTTAGGTGGGACAATAGTGTACAAATCTAAGCACCCCTGTGCCTATGCTGATGGCATAGTATTAATGGCAAGAAATCTGAGTTCCATGAAAGCAATGTTTAATATCATGGAATAGAAGAGCCAAAAAATGATTTAATAAATAGGGGAAACTAAGCACATGAAGATTTCAGCATTGGAATTCAGGAGATTTGACAAGAAAAACATACTTATTGGGCAACAGACTTTTGAAAATATGTAGTGCTTGAGTTACTTGGTTAGTATTCTGAACTGCAAGAACAAGGTCACACTATTATGACCAATAAATAAAGATATGGGAACAGAACTTACTTTGCCAATGCTAAGAAGTGTTCAGACCAACCCTATAAAAAAAAATTGAAGGTAAAATTGTACAAGACCCTCATTAGACCAGTTTTAACTTATGGATGAGAATCACACCAGTGGCTGGCGTTAATAAGGACTGCATTCCTCCCTAATTAAAAAAATTAATATTTAATTTTCCGAATTTAATAAAAACTGTACATTTTATTTAATATTTAAATTAAATTACAATAAAAACATTAGAATTTTAATTATAGTCAAGTACATAATAATTGGTTAGGCTGTACCCAGTTCAAGTGCATCAGAGTAGGCAGTGTGCACATAGTGAGTATTGGGGAGAATGCAGGATTAGATTAATCTTTGGACTGAATTCAGTGCAATTAATTAATTGCATTAAGCTATCTAATACTGATGAAGGAAAGAAAATTTGTATGCAAAGAAAGTATTTTAGTGCTCATATTTAACTATAATATTCCAAAGCTATGAGAGGTGATTTTATATAATTGTAGAGAACTTAAAAAAATATTTTCTAATGGTGGTTTGATGCAGACTTGTGATTTGGTGAGAAGCAGCATGTTTCTTGAACCAACTGGCTTTTCTTGTTTATAACCTTATCATTTACTGTAGCCCAACCAGTGCTAATTTTCACCATAAACAGTAGCTGAACATTATAGTGCTACCATAATGGAAGATTACAGCAATAGGCTTATACACCCTGACCCTGTTTTGGCAGTTCATTACAGTTTATAGTGTAAACATACTTTAGAATTCTTATACAAAAGCCAAATACTAAAAAACCCTAATGAATAAAATGAGTGATGTTGATAAAATTTAGTTCAGTAGTTTATGCTTTTAATCATTTTTTCCTGATGATTATTACAATTTAATCATATTATTTTTTTGCTTTTTAAAAAAACACAATCCTACCATGATGTATGAAATAAAAGTCACTGTTAATAATCTTGGTTAAGTAGTTTAGGTTGTAGTCAACACTTAAAATAATATCATTTACCAATTTCTTTTTCTTTTTACAACTTAAATATTCTTACTTTGGATTTTTTATGCAAAAGACACATCCTGCAAACATGACAGGTTAAACAAATCATCTGAATAAAATCAGTTCAGTAGTTCACGTTACAGACGTATCAGTGTTGGAGAAGAATGGAAAATTCTTAAGTGTATCATTTTCAATCGCCCGTTTTAACTCTACCAATTAAATTTTTAAAAAGTGTTTTTTTATTCTTATCACTTTATCCTGCCCCTAAAATTAAATTACTAAGCGAAAATAAGTCTCAGTTTCAACACAACTGTTTGGCATTTTTTGTTTGTTTGTTATTCAGTTTTAACCAAATGCATTGACTGATTGTTTTGAATTGTGGTGCTAGGTTACCTTGCATAAAGCTCAAAAGATGTTTTATGTAAGATTTCTCCCATTCACTTCTGTTTCATGATGGTAGCCTCTGATTTAAGGATACTTGGTGTATTTGCTGGCTTATACTTAGTGTATTTGCTGACTTATAGTTAGTGTATGATACTAGCTGAACAGTAAGATCTACTATAATGTTACTGCTTCATGAAGAAAGAACATACAATTTCCGATGAAGCTAGTCCAGTAACATTTCCATAAATATTACAGTAAACAGTGGTAAGGCAATTAATTAAAAATATACTGCGAGATCTACCATTCTTTGAAGTAGTACTCCTAACTCATCTATAGCAGTTTTTGTTTTTAAATTGTGGATACCTCAAAACCGGTACTTGTCACCTCCTGTCTACACTGTAGCAGCTCCAGAAGATGACTTAACAAGACGGAACACTTCAGCTTTCCTTAATCTGAAACCTCATGGTTAATAGAACCATGAGAAATTATGTATCATGTTTTTAATGAATATTCAGTTATAATTCTAACATTTGGTGTGTGTGTGTGTGTTCTGAATTTTATATTTTTAAGGAAGTAGACATTTGTAAAATGCGGTGTAATGATCTGTAATTGATAATGAGTCCAAACTGGTCATCATTAATATTCTTTTTAATAAATGAAAGTTGTAATAGACCTGAAGGTAATTAATTTTAAATACTGAACACTCTTTTTGATTATTTGTTACACACTTTTAATAAGAAAGTGATCCATAAATTATTTTTAAAGTTTACATAACGCCTAGTTGAACAAAAAAGTCATCTACTTTCTGCTTGTTATGTAATTAGTATGCTGTAATTCTAAAGCATGTTATGATTATTGTTATTATCACAGTATAATATACTACTTATAATAAAATAATTCAATCGTACATAGAAAGTATAATAATGTAGTGTTATAATACACACACACACACACACACACACACACACACACACACACACACCCAAGTTATTTCATATCTTTTGATTATTTCGCAATATTATAAAATAATTTAATTTATATATATATATATATATATATATATATATATATATATATATATATATATATATATATTATATGTCAAAACGGTAATTTATCGGATGCTTGTGCAGCAATACTATTATTTTAAAAAAATTTAAGTATAATATAAAGTAGGACAATTGATAGTTGAAATAAAAATAATAAACTGTCGCGAATAGTGAAAGGTATTTATAGTTAAAGTTTTCATACATTTCTTTTTCTTTAACAATCTACACTTACATTTATATTTAGGGAGGCGATTGTAGCCTCAATGTGCTTTTCACCTGAACATTAAAAAAAATATATAAAAAAATCATTCATTATCATTTTATTCATATCTCGTTATACTCAATTTATACAATAGTAATAACATATAATCACCATTTCATAAAATAATACCGTACTGTAGAAACAAATCGTCCAAAATTAATTGTGACTAGAGATAATGTTACCCATGAAGACTAATACAGAATTTCTCATTGGGATATTTAATAACAAGTTAGAGATAAAAATTAGATCTTGTAACATTTATACAATAATACTATAATTAATTATATTCTCATTTTACGTTAAAAATTTAATACTTTGAAAATACGGCAACATGGCAAGAATCAATTAAAATCAGCTGTTTAGCATCAGCTGGTCTTTGATAAGATATCTTTGTTATTCTATTGTGTAGTTTTTTAATTATAGTATTGGTTGAATTATTTTGTTCAGTTATTGTTCAACAATAAATTGTATATTTAAATTGTGGTTTTGTTATAGGAAAGTGACTTATGTATTTAATAAACCATTGTAAACTATGACGTTTTGGCGTGGTAAATAGTTGTGAAAGTGAAAATATCAATTTAGGCTACTGACACAAATAAATGAAAAAGGACAAATTTTAGAAATGGAAGATAATGTTGGTAAGTGTTTCTAATAATGCATTTTTAATGTAGTCTGGCATTATAATATTCAGAGTGAGTGAAGATATTATTTTGGATCACGTTTTCTCCCTGAAAAATAGATAAAAGCCATAACATTGTATAGCCCGTTAATAAAATTTAAAAAAACAAAAGTTGTATTAATAGGCTAAAAAAAATTAAGAGTAGGCTAAACATGAAGGTATTTCTGACTTTTCGATTTTTTTGCATAAGTCATTTTGTGCTTAACAATTTTTTTTGCTTTTATTATGTGCTATAGCATATTATTTAGAGATAACCTACGGAAGATTAAATTTATTATGATAAATTACGATTTTTAGCCATTTATTATTGACCTATATTCTGATGTCATTGATGATTGCTTAGAACATACTAAATTTACTACACTGGATTATTACAGGAAAGTCACCAGTTAAGGTACTGCTCCAGCATGTTATCATGTTAATCATTAATTATCTTGATAGTTCTTGTAAAAACAACATTAAAAAAATGGCTGCCCTTATTTGTAAACTTTGCAATCTGCTTCTATTTCTCAATTTAGGTTGAAATTATGGCAGTGTTCTTGATTTTCTTATAAATCATGGTATTAATTGAGTTAAATACCTGACAGCTGAGTCAAGTTAGATTAAACACCAAACTGTTGAGTTAGGTTAAACAGTCAAGTCGAGTTTGGTTATATACCTCGTAGCAAAGTTGAGTTAGGTTAAACACCCAACAGTTAAATTGAGTTAGGTATTGAAGTTTAAAAAAAATATTTGTTTAACACACATTTATTGTTTTTATGATTAAAAACATGTTTCCTGCTTTCACATGGTCGTCATTTTGAGGTTATGTTTGTCACTTCTATTTTCACATTTTTGTATCTTCCCGTTTTTTCTGCACTTTTATATTTTGAATTGTTAATATTTAGCTTATAATAAAACATTTAGGTGCAAAAACTACCAAAACTGTTAAAAATCCGGAGAAGTCAGTTTTACCTTAATGTTTTATTAATTGTAATAGTGTATGATTTACAATTTACAACAAAAGAAAATATAATCTGCCCAACATAAGTTAATGACCTGATATATGTTTGGTGTATTGTCTAACCTGGTAGCCACTTGGCACAGTATTATTAACTATATGTATTTACTTCTCATGCGCATTACACATTTTGCAGCCATTACTAAATGTTAAAGTTAATTCATTTTTTCGTTGGTTCGTTCTCGTAATGAAAACATTGTTAAAATGGCATCCGTTATTTGTGAACTTTGCGATTTCTTTTTTTTCTAAGGTTCAGAACCTAACAACTGTGTCAATTACGTTATTGCGTATTTTAAAAAAATAAAAGTTTTTTATCGTTTTAGCGATGAATAATACGCTACCTATAGGATAACTACTTGTTCATTTAAATAGCTTTTTCACCCAACACCGTGTCAGTTAAGTTATTGAGTATTTTTTCTTTTAGACAAAAGTGTTTTTCTCACAACAATCGTGTTAGTTAGGTTCACCATCCAACAACCGTGTCAGTTTACTTTTTTGGTAATTTAAAAAAAAAAGTAAATGTAGGTTTTTTATTGTTTTAATGATCATAAACACGTTACCTACTTTTGCGCGAGCAATTTTGAGGTTATGCAGGTCACTTTTATTTCCGATTTTTATAGTACTTCTCGTTTCTTGTGGTTTATGCACTTTTATATTTTAGATATTGCTTTTGGGCATATAATAAAGCATTTTAGTAAAACAATTACCGAAAAATCGAGGACAACATGCACTGCATTTATACCAGTATTAACTTAATGAAATATGTAAAGCCCATTATGATATACACATTGCATTTTGCCAGTGTGCAGGAGCTAGCCATATGAACATCTTGATGACTGTTCATGTTTCTGAAACATATTAGAAGTTTAACATATTAGTAAAAATATTATCACATAAGATTATAGTGGAGACTAGGTTTCATTGATAACACTGTCAACTTTTATTATACAATTTTGAAAATACATGTTTTCCTGAATAATTGTGAAAAAATTTCTTTGGGGACTTAAAAATTTGTGTAGTGATTTTTTGAAAATTACTAGTTGAATGGGATAAGATGGGCAATACCGAAATTGCTTTGTTTACTTGAAAAAATTACATAGTTTTATTTCTGATAAAATGTAAGAATTTTTACTGAATCCACAAATGATAGGCTATACAAACAACAGTTCAGCACATGTATTATATAAAGCTACTGTTTATTATACTTTCAATAAACAATTCTATTATATTTTTTATAATATTTTTAATACACTTTTTTACATATGAACTGTCGTATTACTAAATATTTAATGCAGTTAATGAATTAGTCACCAGAAATCTTGTTTTTGCATTATATTTCAAAGAAGAAAATAAAACACTTTAAATATAGAATTTTATTAATATAAATGTTTTAATCATAATAGTCTAATCTAAATAATTTACTGTGAGCTATTTTTAATTTAAAATCTATATTCCATTCAAAATATTGTTAATTAGGTTCATACAAAACCAAGTTATGTAGGTTAAGTAAAGTTTCCTTTAAAGAAAATATAATTTTTACTTATTCACTTGTACACCATGTATATGTTGTATGCTAGTCACTGGAGAGGCCAGCAAGCCCCAGGCATGCCAGTTGCTGGTAGCTCCAGCAGAACAAATATTTTTGTTTTACTGGCACTCCAGCTTCCCCCTCCACCACTCTACTGCACTGGCGCCAGCCGACTAGCACCGTGTAAACCAGGGGTCTCCAAACTTTCCAGCCTTGGAATTACTCCAGTAAGTTCCAGCCTTGGAATTACTGGGATTACTCCAGTAAGTTCCGAGGGCCAAAACCATATTATCATTGTTGCCGGTGGTAAAAAATAGTCCACTGATGAAAAAAAAAGTCCGAAAAAGTATGCAACGTTTAAAAAAGGCTGCAAAACGTTTAAATTTGCTCGTGGGCTGTTTTCTGTTTTTGGTACTACTTATTTGTGTGAGAAGACCTTCTCCAAAATGAAGTACACAAAAAATGTTTACAGATCTAAATTAACTGATGAGCATCTTAAATCTCTTTTAATAATTGGTACAAGTAAAATTAGTCCACAACTACAAACTATTGTCAGTGGAAAATCTCAATTACATAAATCTCATTAGTATTTCATATGTCATTATGCTTGTTATAAGTTATGTTTTTATTTAAAATGTATAAAATGTTAGTTGGATTCATTTCAATAATTTGTTAGTTATTATATACTGAAGTCAAATTTCCTGCATATTATACATGTCTTTACTCATTACAGTTCTGTGTTTCTTTATCCAACTTATCACAAAAACAATAAGCCTACAACAATGATATGAGTAGTTAGCCCATGACCATATCAATGTAGATGTCATATTAATAATTATTCAACATAAAATTAGAATACTTCAGTAAACTAAATTTAATTTGCTATAAAAAATATGTTCTCTAAAAGGAGTTTTCAAGTATGCTAGCTCTCCGCGGGCCGGACAAAATCTGTCCGCGGGCCGGATGTGGCCCTCGGGCCATAGTTTGGAGAGCCCTGGTGTAAACGACAACTGCTGTCTGCCAGTCGCTGGAAACATTCAACCACATGAATTACATTTACCAGGTTCTGTTTAAGTAGTTAAAGGCAAATAATAATGGCTATTTGTTAGTGTGAGGAAATAACACTGACATTGTACAGTTGTATCGTGACCATGAAAACTTGTAGAACATGTATAGTACAGACTAGCATGTAAAAATAGTACAGTTATTACTATTTTTAACTATGATAGAATACTGATGAGTTACTGCTTTATTCAGGATAAGTTTATTATTTCTGTGTTCTAACACTGAAAGATAAATTTTCATTTTCAAACAGTTACTAAGGCATCAATTTTTGAATCCTTGTAAAAAATTTTCACTGTTATATTCAAGAAAATATATAATTTGCATTAAAACAAATATTTTTGGATATTGGTAGTCATACTATTAATGAAAATAGATATAATGCAAGCAATTTCACAGTTTTTAATCAATACAATATAATTCAAAATCAATTTAAGTTAATATTTTTTATTAAATTTTTTTTTTTATTACAACCATAATACATATTCAATTTATAGTTGATTTCACAATAACAACATCTTTTAAGAAAATATCAGTTTTATGTGTCTTGAAGGTTAGACTATTTATGTTGTTATATCAGTAATAGATTTGTAGCTGAATAGATAAAGATTAAACCTGTTTATATAGTGACTAGTAGACTAGAGAAGAAAAGTAGTAGGTGATAGGTATGTCTCGATCATTGTATAGCTGCTCAGTTATTCAACTTTTACCAAACTAAACTGTAAAGACATAATTAAGTAGCTTGACATTGTAGTTGACCATTAATTAAAATTAATGGTTGTTTAAATTTATTTTCCAATTAAGACAATTAAAAGGTAGATATATTTTTTATGATAATGGTAGCTGTATTACTAATGACTTCTTTCCGTTCTTTGTTTTAATATAATACAAGTGTGACTTAGAAAAACAAAACTAAGGCTGAAAAAAATTCTATTTATTATTATGATTTACATTTTTTTATGTTCCGTTTCAAATACTCTCCTCTTCGATCTCTAGATGTGAATATTCTACTTTGCAAAACAGTGCCTCATATTTTCCTGCAGTAATCTTCATGACCTCAATCACTTTTGCTTTTGATGCTTCAACAGACTGAAATTTTGTTCCTTTCACAGTTGTTTTGACTTTAGGGGAAAAAAATGTTAAATGGGGCTAAATAGTGATGTAAGATTCCTAGGAATTTAAATCTCTGGGAAAATTCCCTAGAAACATTGCTGGGAATATTCTCAATATCTATAAATTCTTGCAGGAATTTAACTTTATTTTAGGTAAAGTGTATTTAACATTATTTATCTTTTTTGATGAAAAACCAATAAGGTTATCATTGTTGTTTTAACATTTTATATATATATATATATATATATATATATATATATATATATATATATATATATATATATATATATATATATATATATATATATATATATGAATAATAGCAATAAATGTTTTTACGAAGTTCAGAATCAAATAATAATAAAAATAATAATAAATCTGGACCTACTCATTATACTGTTAATTTTGGGTAATTTAATAATCAAAGCATACCATATTAATAACTGATAAGTGCATTAAATGATAATTGCTGTTACAATTTTGCAATTTTCAGAATTGTTCTATTTGCTTGTAATATTAGTTTTTTAAGATTTTTAAAGTTTTGTTTAGCAACTTTCATGCAGTATTACTTTCACGTGAAATCATGTTACGTTTTTCGCAGTAGTATTTTCTTACTACAAAACTGTATTTGTTAGGCTCTTAAATCTTTTTTTAAAAAAGTTTATAATTTTTTTTATTGGGAATTTATTAATTATGAAACAAGGAACCAGTTGGCCGTCACAAAGAATGAGTCGCAAAAGAAGGTGGCTGCTAGCATAAATCGTAAGCACACCTCAAAATGAAAAAACGTTAACAAATTTTAATGAAATAAAAATTACGTTTGACAAAATTACAAAATATTTAATAAACGTAAAAAAGTATACTTTATGTAATATTTGCACTATTTGGTCATAAATCTTATGTTTTATCTGATTTAAATCTAATATTTCATGCTAAGAAAGTAATTTTCAAAATCGTTATCTTATTCAGTACAATTAAAAATTTTCATAAAATTGCTATGCAAACAACTTTTGACTACCCATGACAAATTTTTCACCATAGTATTCAGAATAATATATATTTTAAAAAAATAATTGAAATTCTCGGTTAACACAACCGAGTGGTTTTTACCACCGTTATCTATTCTCCACAATTACCAAAAGAAAAACATACAAATATTGCCAATGGAATTGCAAGTATATGTGTCTTTACAAACCACTACCTAAACGATTATTCTAAGGTGAATGTTTAGAAACAAGTGTGAACAAAAATGTCTCTTCTTTACTCTAAAACAGATTTTAACAATCTAATGATTTCATCAGCAGATTTTTTTACAGTATTCATCATGAACTCATTGCATTAATTTGTATTTAATTGAGTCTTTATTGTTCTGTAATATTGCGCTAATTTCCCACATAGTCCTGATGTTTTACAGACTTGGTTGAAACCAATAATTTCTCCCACATATACACCTGTTTTTCCATGTGCTTTTAAGTCTAAAATATCGAACTACTGTACCAGTATGAAATTGTTTTCCACTTTAAAGAATTACTTTTTTATGACCTGCCATACATTTTTTTTATGTAATTAGGATTATGACCTATTGTTCCCATCAGTGGTCTATCCACTCACCCACTCACCTCGTAAAGGCTACTGCAGTTTTGAAACTCTATCGTTTCATCTTCAGACCATGATACAAAATCTTAAATCCCTCTGTCGAGGTCGTCACAAAGTCAAACAAAACATTAAAAACATACATCACAAACACTGAGCACAGTTACACGATTAAAATAGGTACGATGAAATTCGGCTTGGCCAAGCAACACACACGACTCGTACGTTGTTACATTCCGGACTGCCAATTTTTTCTTAATTCAATAATTATTTTTTTCTTTAATTTTGTCTGTTAAAAATTAATATTATGAAAGTACAACTTATAAAACCAAATAAAGCTAGCTTATAAAAATAAATGAATGATTTTTCTTTTTGTAAAAGTACATTGTCTAATAAGTTTATTAAAACCTTAAATATTTGTAGGACAAATAGCATTAAATATACACAGCATTCCCATGTTTGATATACAGAAAATCTAAACACATTTCATGTAAACACAAAAACAAAACAAAATAATTTCTTTTAATAATTCACATGAAAATTAAAATACATCAGCTTTCAAATCACATCCAAGTTATTTTTTGTCCTTCATTAAGTGAAAATAAATAACTCATTAACAAATTATTGATACAAATAACATTAATTGCATTAAATAACTCACATGAAGTTAAATAGCCTACTCATTATTTTTGGCTAATGAACAGTTTTATAGTTATGAGATTTAAAATTTTTTAAACACCATTTAAAGAATAACATTATAACAAATTACAGAAGTAAGCAATAATAATTGCAAATTTAAAAATTTCACATGCTTCTTGAGATATTAATTATTATATAGAAAACAGAGAGAGGAAAGGTATGGAAAGGAAACATATGGCAAAATTTGTTAAAGGCCACATGGTTGCTGCAGAGAGTTTTTGAACACTTTATAATTTAATTCAAATATTTTCAACAATGCATTTATAGTAACTCTAAAGTAGTAATTTGGATTAGAATTAAATTGAATTAACAAAATAAACATATTATTAAAATATTAATGTATTGTTTAATAACTGTTATAAAAGGTTTAGGTTAATTAAACAAATTTGAGCTTGTTGATATTTCATTCTCTGTACAGTAGACTAACAGTTAAGTAAACAAGATAAAGAGCTGTTGTTCATTAGTAGTTAGTTCAACCAGTGAATGAAAAGAACCTGTAAAATTGTGTATGATTTTTTTCCAATGTTGATGAAGTGTAGAATTAAGCATTTAAAAGTCTATTAATTTGATAACTTGTTTGCTTATATTAACTTTTTGTAAACATTCACTTGTTTATTAAAAACTAATTTTTTTTTTAATAATACACAGTTGAACAAAGAATGGGCTTTTTAGAAAGTAAGTACTAATTGTAATAAAAAATATGTTAGTTGTATTTTTTAAGGTTTTAGATCTCAAATAACACATTTTCAGTTGCTGTGTTTTTTAAATGTGTGGATTAAACACGTAATTTGCCAATATTTCCCTAGAAATAACTAGGCAACAATCAATAAAAACATATGTTTAGTATGAAACAAGAAATAGTCTTAATTTTTTAATGCCAACAACAAACTATTGTCTACAAAATATTATTTTTTTTGCAGTTTAAATGCACTATTAAGTTTATTTTAGCTAGGCCTATATTAAAATTAGTTTTGTTCTTTGAGTTTAAGTTGAAGGTTACTTGTATTAACCCATTTAGGCCTGTAACGCTCATTGATTATTAGATAATCTGTTTTTTCATAATCAGTGTATATGAGTATATAAATAAACCTTTCAAATTTTGTTAAAAATTAATTCAACAGTGATCATGATTCATGTTAATATTTTTAAATGAAATTTTTTTGCAAGTTTTGTTTATGTGATCTTGTTAATATTGGTGTTCATTTTTGTAAATTTGTTTCTATAATTTCAGAGATACAGTTCTATTATTATAAACAAAATGCTTCAAAATTTTAAGGAAAGTATTGTTAATCATATCAAAACCAAGCAAAAGTTGATAAAACAAATTTCTGTTTTATTATTTTTTTATTTATTTTTTATTATTATGTTTTTTATTTTTTTGTAGCTCAATATGCTTTTTGCCTTAAAAAAATATATTAAAAAATAAAAAATTTTGAAATTAATTTGTGGATTGTATTCAGTAAAACACATCTTGTGTCATGTATCAGATTCATACTGAAACAAATTAATTCTTACGTGATGGAATACAAGTTTGTCAAAATTACTTGATGTTAGTTTGGAAGTGATATCTGAAGAAATGTGGAAAAAAATGGAAAAGGCATTTCTTAATAATTTTGTTTTATATTATTTGTTTGAGGCAGAATCAACTTTACCCAATTTCTCTCATCTTTCATTTGAAGCTTATTGATTTTGTGGGAAATTTAAGTTCTCATGTTCTGTGAGCCTCAACAACGTATTTTTCCAGTCACTAAATCCTTCTTTCAAAAAAAAAAAAATGATTTGTATGGTGTTTCTGAATGGAAAAGATGGCAAGGGTCACAAAAAAACTGTACCTTTAGTCTCACAGGACACCAAGTTTAACTTCCAACTTCAAATTAATGATATTTATATTAAAACACCAAAAACGGTTCCTAGACAGCTTCTCTGTCTATGAAAAATCTGCATCTATTTTGAACTAACCTATTTTTTGGACATGTATTCCAAAAGAGTAATGTCCTCTATGTCTCCATTAAATCATCACCCTCCCTTACGGAGAACAAATGATGAAATCCTAGTCGAGTTAGATGTATTTTTACTGTTCTACAGGATGTGGATTGCATTTCCTTCCCCATCTGTGAGTTCATTGCGATCATGTTTTTTCTGTAATTGGATTATTAAAAATTTTTTATTATTTTGTCTGTGATCTGCAACCTTTCTTGCCTGCAGTTTAGATCATGGCCTAGGTTGGCTATACAACATAACTTTATTAGTAAATTTGGTTACAATGGATCTGTAAGTGACAAAACAATGTTAAAACTAGCAATATAAAAAATGAGTGGAAAATATAAATAAGAATTGTAGGCAGACCTGAAAAGTAAGGATTTTTTGAAGTAAAAACTTATGACCCTCATAGCTATACAAAATTAATCTATTTTATTGTTTTTAGAAAAGGAGTCATTGGTAATTAACTCCGGAGGACATTCTTCTAGTCATGGTTCTTCGTCAGACTCAGGATACGAAGCATCAAGGATAAGTGCTGAAAACAAGATGAGACGCAAATTGAAATTCTTCTTTATGAATCCCATCGAAAAATGGCAAGCTAAGCAAAGATTTCCTTACAAGTTCTTAGTTCAGGTCTTTAAGATCGTCCTTGTTACCATTCAGGTAAAATTTATGTTTTAATATTTTTTAGGTTAACATATCATTGATTAGATAACATTGATTAAAAAATATATATTTAATGATTAAATATCATCATCACATTAATATTATATATTGTGTTAATGTTGGCTTGCGATACAGATGATGTAATAATTGTTTATAGTATGTATAGCTTACTACCCATCTACATAATACTGAAGATAGGGCTACTAAAACTTATTAAAATATGAGGTGCAATTTCAAAATCTTAAGACACATGTAATTTCAAAATGGTAGTATATACAGACTATTTTGATGGACCCCTTCTAACTGAACACACTGACAACAACGGTGTTTCCACTTTTGGAAACACTACTGGAAAGTTTCTTTCTTAAGGATTCTCTATCTTACTTTGATTTGCATGATGTCTTTAATTGTACCAAATCAATTTCCGTTCAGTAAAAATTTCAGTTTAGTAAACGGATAAAATTCAGCAGGAGAATGAGTTGCAGAAGCACAGGAATTTTGAATTTGGCCAAAACTTCCATGATAGAGAACGCACGATGAGCTAGTTACGCTTTGTAATGGTGAAGGCCCAATTTTGTCTCTCCATAGTGCAGCAGGTCTTTTCTTCAACATATTTTTGTAAATACATTTTTTTAGTATTCTCGGTTGACTGTCTGCTACCTTTGGGTAAATTTGTGATGCCAGTAAAATTGGAAAATTGGAGGCCACCAACTTTGTCTTAATATTTGACCGTTGCACCTTTTGTAAGTTGATGAAATCTTTGATACTTCCATTGTGATGATTGTGCCTTTGTTTCAGGGTCATATATATATATATATATATATATATATATATATATATATATATATATGTACCCATGATTTGTCGCTGGAAATTAACCTGTATTCAATAAATTGGTATCAGTTTTGGCACAATTAATCAGTTCATGAGTCACTTTGTCGGTGTCGTTTTTGCTGGTATGAGAACTATTGTGGAATTACTTTTGAAATGGACTATTATATAAATACATTGCCGCCAAATGAGCTCCTTTCATGCCTTCACCAAAATTGTTTTAAACAATTTTATGTAAACAGTTTTATTTAAGTGCAAAACTATGCGAATAAATAAAATGTTACTTAAAACTAAAATTCCTTGTAAATCCTTTTTCATATTGTAAATTTAAAAAAATAATAACTTCTCAAAAATGGGGTCAGGAAGTATGATGTGTGCTAATGTAACTAAAATTTATATGTAACTCATACTACTGTAAACAGTAAAGTGAAGTAAAAATTTCACTACAGTCATGTAGTTCTGCGGTATGGAAATTATCATTTTTGGCTTTACAAAAACTGATTTTTTTTTCCTTAAAGCCAATAAAAACATTTTTAATTTGGTACTTCTTTTTTTTGTTATTTTAAGGCGAAAAGCACATCAGGCTATTATCACCTCCCTTAATGTAAATGTGAGAGTAAAGTGTTAAAGTCGTAAGTGTATGTTAGACTTGGGTAATGCGAGGGACCCTCTCAATAGGTGCAGCAAGTCTGCACCCCTTGTGGGGCTTAATTTGGTACTTCTTTTTTTTTGTTATTTTAAGGCGAAAAGCATATCAGGCTATTATCACCTCCCTTAATGTAAATGTGAGAGTAAAGTGTTAAAGTCGTAAGTGTATGTTAGACTTGGGTAATGCGAGGGACCCTCTCAATAGGTGCAGCAAGTCTGCACCCCTTGTGGGGCTTAATTTGGTACTTCTTTTTTTGTTATTTTAAGGCTTAAAAGCACGTCAGGCTATTATCACCTCCTTAATGTAAATGTGAGAGTAAATTGTTAAAGTCGTAAGTGTATGTTAGACTTGGGTAATGCGAGGGACCCTCTCAATAGGTGCAGCAAGTCTGCACCCCTTGTGGGGCTTAATTTGGTACTTCTTTTTTTTGTTATTTTAAGGCGAAAAGCACGTCAGGCTATTATCACCTCCCTTAATGTAAATGTGAGAGTAAATTGTTAAAGTCGTAAGTGTATGTTAGACTTGGGTAATGCGAGGGACCCTCTCAATAGGTGCAGCAAGTCTGCACCTCCTTGTGGGGCTTAATTTGGTACTTTTTTTTGTTATTTTAAGGCTTAAAAGCACGTCAGGCTATTATCACCTCCTTAATGTAAATGTGAGAGTAAAGTGTTAAAGTCGTAAGTGTATGTTAGACTTGGGTAATGCGAGGGACCCTCTCAATAGGTGCAGCAAGTCTGCACCCCTTGTGGGGCTTAATTTGGTACTTCTTTTTTTTGTTATTTTAAGGCGAAAAGCACGTCAGGCTATTATCACCTCCCTTAATGTAAATGTGAGAGTAAAGTGTTAAAGTCGTAAGTGTATGTTATACTTGGGTAATGCGAGGGACCCTCTCAATAGGTGCAGCAAGTCTGCACCCCCTTGTGGGGCTTAATTTGGTACTTCTTTTTTTTGTTATTTTAAGGCGAAAAGCACGTCAGGCTATTATCACCTCCCTTAATATAAATGTGAGAGTAAAGTGTTAAAGTCGTAAGTGTATGTTAGACTTGGGTAATGCGAGGGACCCTCTCAATAGGTGCAGCAAGTCTGCACCTCCTTATGGGGCTTAATTTGGTACTGAAACTGATATAAATCTTCCAACTTGTTGTCCAATTAAGTTTAAACATGTGGCACTATTATAAAAAACTCTTCTAATGGTGGTTGTAGATGTAGAGTTAGCCATATATATCAAAAAATTAATATATAGAAGACAAAAATCCCGAAGTTTTGAAACTTGGTACAGTTTTTAATTTGAGTGCTCTGTACAGTATATTACAAGTCTTTGAGGGCAAGGAATGAGCAGGAAATGAGAAAGCTATTTAAATGGTCTATTTCACTTTTTTTAAAACATCGCTGGCAATATTGATTTTATCGAAAAACTACTATTATTACAAAATTAATCTAGATAAAATTTTTTGCAAAAAAGTTATTATTATTATTTATGTCAAAGTTTTAGAGATTAAGTCTATTTATTGAAACTTTTCATCATAATAAAGCAGACCTTTTTATGTCTTGTTTTCTAGCTGTGTTTATTCGCTCATAGCAGATATAACCATGTCAACTATTCGTGGGATAACAGAGTATCATTTTCACATCTGTTTCTGAAAGGTTGGGACACTGCGAGAGAAGTTAACGCTTATCCACCGAGCTTAGGCCCTCTAGCTCTCTACGAAAAAGATGATTTTTTCGATACTATAAATTATGCTATTACTGCGGTGAGTTAATATTATTAGTTGATACCTGTCTTTTATGCTAATGGTTATGCTCAATTAATTAATATAATACTTTAAATACTGAAAAGTGGAGAACTAAATAGTTTATATTTGAGAGATGGTAGGTTTTTGGTAAAAGTATACCTTGTTCCAAGAATTTTAATAAATTCAAGTGCCTAACATTAAATTAAAAACTGAAACATAAGCTTAGATGTATCTTAAAAGAACTAAAACTAAAACAGCTGCCCCCATAGAACCTAAATTAAATTAATAGAAATTAATTAAAATTCTGTTTCAGTATAAACTGAAATTCTTAACCATTAACTAATTTTTATTTTGAAAGTAAATTTTTTGAGTTTATGTAATAAGGAAATATTTTTCCTTAAAACTAACAAAATACATCTCCTTTAAAATAAAATATTATTCTTAATTGGGTTATATAAATAATCAGTGACTAGGACCACTCTTGGTGCTAAAGTGGTTGAACTATGTTATAATTATTTCCACTATTAAAATTTTGAAAAATATTAATTTATGTAGCATGAGAGGAAAGTTTGCTTGTTTGTTTTTTTTTTTTTTAATATTCGACTATTGTGCATACTTGGGCTAATGCAGACGACGATTGGTTTATGGTGTGATAATTATTCACCTTTAAGTATACGATTAGAGTAAAATCTTGATAATTCATTTCCAATATAAACAAAAATAATGTTTGCTACAGTAGTGAACAATTTTGCGCTAAGCTTCTTTGTTGCATTATGAGTATAGCTGTTCTGAAACGTCTGAATATGCTGTGTTAAATTAAAGTATAATACAACTAAAAGTAATTTAATAATAATAATAAGTAAAAATATTTTCATAATGTTCTGAAATTAATAATTTATGTTCATTAAGCAAACAAACTCATAGCAAAGACATTAGGAAAAATCTTATAAATAAAATTTATTCAAATTAAAAAAAAATATTGATATTATCAAATCAAAATTATTTACAGTCCCACTTTATATTCACAACACGCAAATGTAATATCTTCTTTTTTTGTCTTCAATGTGTGTTTGCACATAAAACATTTTTTTTTTGTAATTTTCTTTTCTTCCCGAGTTGGTCACTTGTCACATAGGAAGTGCTGCGATGTTAGCAGTGGGTGTTGCTTAGCGCTGCTTCGTACTGATAAGGCAGTTGCATAGTTCCATTGTCTTCTTTCGATGATACATAATGCAAAACAAAGATTTATCTAACCAGCCGTAACATAAAATCTAAGTGCCATAATTTTCATGCAAATATTGAAAGTAAAACTTCTACTTTGAAACTTTGACAAGTAAGAAAAAGCGTACTTCAGACACCCTTCTCAAAATTGAATACCTTGCCAATCATATATTTCCACCACAATAACATTTTCAAGATTTATATCAAAATAGTGTTATAATATATTAAGTAAAAAGATTTTGTGGTACTTTATGTTGTAAGCCTGTTATTAGCCACATTTATGTTTATGTTTGATAATCCTAACAACCTCTAGTCCCAATTAGTTTAGATTCCACTGTATGTATTTGTTATTAATTTACAGTATTTGTTATTTATCATTTAATATTATATAAATTTAAACTATAATTATTTGTTCCAGTATGCAAATTTATCAAATGCAATTGGTCCGTACTCATACACTGAAGAA
Organism: Callitettix versicolor; assembly: GCA_022606455.1. NCBI lineage: Eukaryota > Metazoa > Arthropoda > Insecta > Hemiptera > Cercopidae > Callitettix > Callitettix versicolor. Next base: position 2,865,712 of record CM040182.1, read on the forward strand.
GAAGTTTCAATGGCTCCAGCAGTATTGTGTTTGTATCAGTATAAGAAAGGAATAATATTCGGATTCAACGAAAGCTATGTGTTCGATAGTGATATAACTCAACGTAAGATATTTTAAAATAATTAATTGATGCTATATGAAAAAATCAAATTTATTTTTTTTTCATCCATTTGACTTGAGTATTGATTATTGACCAAATATAGGATTTGATCAAATAAAATAATAATGACATTATTATTGTTGTTGTGTTCAATGTTAACTTAAACATTTAACAAACCAGTTTCAATTAATATATTTTGTTTGTTTTAGAATGTTTAAATGTAACCATAAAACCAGAAGATGTAAAGCAGTTTTCAATCAAAAATTACTTGACAGAAAATGAAATAGAAGTGAACTTCTCTGCTTTAGTAAAGGCTACTTTACAATACTCCATTAAAACTGTAAACTTCAGAGCAGCTGGCCCAATCACGCCTCCTGATTGTTATAAGTTTAACATTATTGTGAGTATTGGTTTTCTTTTAAGTTAATAAATAAAAATATCTTTATTAAAATTTAATAAGATACAAAACCTGTTAATGTTTAGAATTGATGTGTAAATAACATGGTCAAGCGTATGATTTTAAAGCACAGCGCCTATAGTCCTTTAATTACTAACTTAATGTATTCACAATGGCTATTCAGAAGTCAAAAAAATTGTAACTCGAAAAGTATGATATTCAGTATGTGAAAATCAAACATAAAACTGCATTTGTAACCAGTTTGAGCAATAATATTGAACTAAGGTTATTGAAATAAAATTCTTATAGAAAGAAATGAATTGTGAAATTTATTAAGAGGTATTCAATACTATTTGGTAAGCCGACGTACTAACTTTAGTTAGAAATATTTACTGATCACACAGTCTGTACTTGGTGAAACTCTGTGATATCAAGAAAATTACGACACATATAGTTTAATAAAATTCTTTTATTTAGTGACAAATTTAGCTGCGAGGCATCTTCAGACATAGTAAAGATAAAAATTATAAAGGTTTTTAAGGTTAAGTAGTAACCACATCTGTGAAATTTTCTTAACATTTAACTTAATTAAACACAGTAGTAAATTCTCTAGAAAGTATGATATGATGTAAATCAGTTATTTGATTCTATATTCCTAAGATGTTTAAAAAGAAACATGATTATATAATTATAAATGTTGTAATGTATAATATAATTATTTTATACATTACTACATGTATATTTGACTGAGAAAAGCAAGATCTCTGTTTCAACTTGACTCTTTGGCATTTGGTTTATGTGTTTGTTACACAGTTTTGTTCAAACACATTGACTTGTTTTGAAATTTTTGTACAAAAGGTACCTTCTATAAAGCCTGAACGTTGTGTGTGTAAAATTGTGTCCCATTCATTTCCGTTTCAAGATGATGGCCTCTGATTTAATGTTGACTAATGTAATTGCTGGCTATTTTCCGTATTGGCTTAACGGCAAGTTCTGTTATAAATTTGACGGCTTCATGGAGAAAGAGCATCAAATTTCTAAGAAAGTTGGTCCAGTATAAAGTTATAAATATTATGATTATCGCTTAAATTGACAAACAGTTACAGGCATGTAAGAGTGCTGTTATAGAGCCTTGACCAGCAATTAAACAATCAGAATATACTGTAAGGTCTGCTGTTCTTCAAACTGCTAGTTTTGTATTTTGATGAAAATTACAATGCGGTAATCATCTATCTCTGTGATCTTAAAAGTTGTTGACTTTTTCATATGTAAGTTAGAAACGTGTATCAACATAAATATATGAAACTCTTTATTTGCTATAAAGTAGATCCTAAAATATAAAATAACACTTAAAAATTGATTAACATAGTTTACAATTCAAAGATTAGGCCTGTTCCACTGTCTACTGATGCTGTTCCTAATAAAAAATATTTTTATTGGGATCTTTATTTCCTAAGTTACTAAAACTAAGAAATTGTAAACAAATATCAACATTTTCTTTTAGTATTTGCAATTTTATTAGGGAAGCTGATGTTAGTTTTAATCATTCTTATCTCGGCAATTCATTTGGGAGAGGCAATGTTTTTTAAAAAAAAAGTATAGTTTTTTGACTAAATTACGAGTAAGTTTTTACTTTGTTTTAAAATCTTAGGAATATAGAATCAAATAACTGATTTACATCATATCACACTTTCTAGAGAATTTACTACCGTGTTTAATTAAGTTAAATGTTTAAGAAAATTTCACAGATGTGGTTACTACTTAACCTTAAAAACCTTTATAATTTTTATCTTTACTATGTCTTAAGATGCCTCGCAGCTAAATTTGTCACTAAATAAAAGAATTTTATTAAACTATATGTGTCGTAATTTTCTTGATATCACAGAGTTTCACCAAGTACAGACTGTGTGATCAGTAAATAATTCTAACTAAAGTTAGTACGTCGGCTTACCAAATAGTATTGAATACCTCTAACTAAAATAGTGACCTTGAGCCATTAAGTCTAACTTAAAGATTCTGGTTCAAGCAATTTTTAATCTGTTTTCAGATATTGTTTAACAATGAGGACATGGATGGCCAGATGGTATTATCTTTAGATGCTGAACCAATACGTCTTGTCTGTGCTGGGGACGTTCAGTATATTAGTGAGTATTTTGTAAATAATTAACTAGAATACATTAGAAACTTTGGATAAGGCCACTCAAAACTAAATTTAAATAAACATATTTTAAATTGAGTAATTTTTTACAGATTAACAGTTTGTGGAGAAATTAAGATTTATACAGGAGGACCATTTATAGGAATTATTCGTATCGATCAATCTCCTTTTAACACCGTTACCCAACTTTTTTTTAAACTATGACTTACCAATATTGATTCCTCAAATTAAAATACATAAAAATGAAAAGTTTACCTTAAACAAAATTAAGATTGAACTTTCTGTTCTTGAGATATTACACAGCCACTAAAATACCATCTGCAAATATTTGGTCTAAAAATTAAAAGAATAACAAACAAACAAAAATGTAACTAAGGATAATAAATCTATTCAGAATGTATGTATTAGGAGAATCCATAAACATATTTACAGAGTGTATACAACAAACTTGTTTGAATTAGTATTGCTGTTATACATTAAAATAGTATAACTTTAGTTTCAGCGGGCTTGCAATCCTAGCATGTTTACAAAGATAATATTTTACTCATTTTATAGAATAAATTTATATGCTATGTGTTGTCTTTACATCTTGCGAAAACTTTTAATTTGATAGATACTTGATAGGTATTTAGTAAATAAATGTGTTGTCAACAATAGATCTTTTTATACACAACATACTTTGTAAGAAGTATTAAAGTTTTATTTCTAATTCTTATTTTGAAAATAAAAATGAGGTTGAACCTTGCATTTGGGTTCAGACATAAGAAAATAGCCAAGATTCATAATGGTTTCACTTATCGTTTGAACACTAGAAAGAGCTGACAAGTCCCGGGCGTTAAAAGCACTGGTCAGTCTATGAAATCTCAAAAGTACACACCTCAAGGTCATAGGTTTTATAATTTGGAAATTTGCCTCCATCATGTCAGTGAGACAGCTTGTGCTCCACAGTTATTCAATTTGTTGCCTCACTAACAGTATTTCATTACAGAAAAAAGTATCACATTGTGCAAGAAAGTATCACATTTTTTAAAAATATTTACTTAATGCCTATTAGATTAATGAAGATGAGAAATATATGTAACACACAGAAAAATGCAATTGAAACTAGATTCGAACCTGCATACAGGTTTGAGTTTTAGTAAACTGTTTTTAAGTGTTGAGTGCTCTTCAATGTATATGAGGAGTTTGGTTTTGTCTGATAAAATTGGATGTAATTCTTATTTAGTTTTGTACTTGTATATCCAAGACAATATTTTTATTTGCAATAACAAATTAATACTTAATTGAACGCCTTATTTTATCGTATGTAAAATTTGTCTAGATAATAACCGGATTGGCTTCATCCTGCGGACTATTCTCAATATTTCAGTTATTCTGATTTGTGGTATATCGTTTATTCTTTGTAGTCGAGCCATAATCAAAGCACAACAATTGAAAATGGTAAGTCCATTTCATTATCATTATATAAATGGTTCACATATATTTATTTGGTGGTGATTTTTAAAGTCTAGTATCGATAATTTTGTTAACATTACTATTTACATCAAAATGTGCTTTGTCACTCGTAGTAACGATTATATTATCATTTTCCTTGTAAATTGCAAGCATGTTTGCGCAAAAACAGTGTGTTGACCTGCACAAATGGATTAACGAGTTTCCCACTGTCCCTAATGTTTTTAACGGAGGTAAGATAGTTCTGGACAAAACTGGGGCTTTTTGCTTATCTTTGTCACGTTTCCTTTTTTACTGTTTTTTCACTTGTGTTATTTTTCATCATAATCAATTTTTGAGAGATTATAATTTGATAGAGATGTAATCTTTAATTAAATGCCCTCCTTATTGTTCATTCTTTCATCTTAGTTTTGTGGCAGAAAGTTTGAGCTCATGAAATAATTTGTTTCACACTTAAAACTTTTCCTCAAGCACAGGTATTTTTTCCAATACTTGGCAGATACTTTATCATTTGTTTTTTTAACCCATTGGTAACGAAAGACGTATATTGCCCGTCCTTCTCTCTCAATGGCTTAAGTACTAAAGACGGGCAATGCCCGTCCTCTACTTCACTGATCTCTTTGCCGTATGTTTCTAGCCTAAAAGTCGAATATAGAAATACAAATCTATTTTCAATCTATGAGATATTTTTCCTTCGTTTATTTCCGTTGTTTCTCGTTAATTTCCGGCAGTTTCTTTGTGAAGTTGTGTACGAATTTGACAGTTGTAGAAACATGGCTTCTCGCGAGGAATTGTTTATTTCTTCGAGTGCATTTAGTGAGTTTGTTGGGGATATTTTAAATGAAAGTAGTTGTGAGATTAATGATAATGAAGAGCAAGAAGTTATTGTTGAAAATGACAGTAGTGATAGTGATAACAGTGATGATGAGATCTGTGAAAATAGGCCTAATTGCAGACAATACTACACATAACCTACAAGTAAATGATTGGCAGTGGACTTCTAATCCAAATATAACTAAAATTCTGGTGACATTTAATAGGGAAAATCCACCCAACAAGCAAAGCAAGGCCATCTAGAAAGTGTAGAGTATGTACTGCAAAAGGAAAAAGGTCTGAAACAATTTACCAGTGCAAAAAATGTAGTGTTCCTTTGCATTTGGAAAATTGTTTTGAAATTTATCATAGTCGGACAAATTTTTGAAAAGGAAACAAAATGTATAGTGTAAATATATAAACATAAAAAAATGTTAATATAGTGTTAAAAGTGTTGGCTAAATATGTGTTAACAATTACAACAACATTATGTAGGATAAAATTGGTAGGTTGCTTGCTTTTATTATTGCACATAATCTTAGTGTAAACTACAGAAAATATTCAGTACTGAAGGCCAATAGCATGTTAGTAAAATCCAGTTTCCAATGGGTTAATACAGCAACCAATTGTGAATGGGAACAACATCATGACACTCTGTGTTATTATTATTGTTTATTCAGACAATTACCATCATTTGTGTGTGTAGAAACAACACGCAATGTTTCAAGAGTATTGATCAACTCTTCGTTTTGAGGTGCCTTACTTAGCTACTATATGATGCCTACTGTATTTTGAAATAATTAACGGGCTCTGTTTTGAGCAATGTATGTTTTCCACCATTCGTAGTATCAACAATTTGGCTCTTCTGCATTAACAAACAATAATAATAACATGAATACATTGATCGTTAGTTATAATGCGATATCGGATGTAACACGGGTCCAGCGTCTTCCACTTTCTTAACTTAACCAAAATATTGGTTCTTCTCATAGCAATCGACTCACAGTGTACCACCGGGTGATGGGGAGTTTTCTCTTCCCTCTCACAGTATCTGCAAGTTGGATCTTTTACTAAGCCAAGATACCAAAGATGTCTCTTAGGGCACTATGCCCCAGAAAACCTGTCAGCAATCTTATCTATCTTTTTGCTAAGGCAGATACAGATCTTTGCTTTGCTCATGTTAAACTTCCTGATGAGCTTTTACCTTGTCTTAAACCTCTATTATCTTTCCAGAGTTTAGACCTTCTAGCCTCTTTTTCCTCTTTAAATTTCATCTTGAAGTAGCCTGTCTTCAAGTATCCAAAATGCTTCTAATCCTTGTAGGTTCTACCAAACTTATAGTTGGATCAGTGCCCTCTTCCTTGCCAGTTCATCTGCCTTCTCATTTTTCTCTATCCCAGCGTGCCGTGGTATCCAAAGAAGATTGTTTTATATGTTAATCTTTGATAAATTGCTACTTTTATTAGATTTTATCTGCAAGAACTAAGCCACTTCCCTTGGCAGCAGAAGTTGGTTAATTAGGTTGTAAACTAAATATATGAGCACAGGAATATTAAAGTTGTAAACTAAATATATGAGCACAGGAATATTAAAGTTGTAAACTAAATATATGAGCACAGGAATATTAAAGTTGTAAACTAAATATATGAGCACAGGAATATTAAAGTTGTAAACTAAATATATGAGCACAGGAATATTAAAGTTGTAAACTAAATATATGAGCACAGGAATATTAAAGTTGTAAACTAAATATATGAGCACAGGAATATTAAAGTTGTAAACTAAATATATGAGCACAGGAATATTAAAGTTGTAAACTAAATATATGAGCACAGGAATATTAAAGTTGTAAACTAAATATATGAGCACAGGAATATTAAAGTTGTAAACTAAATATATGAGCACAGGAATATTAAAGTTGTAAACTAAATATATGAGCACAGGAATATTAAAGTTGTAAACTAAATATATGAGCACAGGAATATTAAAGTTGTAAACTAAATATATGAGCACAGGAATATTAAAGTTGTAAACTAAATATATGAGCACAGGAATATTAAAGTTGTAAACTAAATATATGAGCACAGGAATATTAAAGTTGTAAACACTGTAAAGCTACTTGCCTAGTAAAAAAACTGAACTATTAATTATTAGAACTAGCACATAATTGCTTTTTAAAAAATAAAAATCTTGTTTAACTTAAACAATGGTGTTGTATTTTATTTTTTAGGAAACTGTAAAATTCTTTCGAGATGCCTATGATAAGGAACTAAGTGTAGAAGGCCGGTTTGAATTTTGGAATCTGTGGTATATTATGATTATTATAAATGATGTGTTTCTTATAATTGGTTCGGCAATGAAAGAAGAAATTGAAAGAAAGGTAAGCAACTACAGGCATTATTGCTATAATAAGAACCAAAAATGTAATGAAATGTAACCTGTAAGTAATATATTTAGTTATGTATAAATGTTATTTTTCAAATTTATAGTATAATATGAGGACTATTTTTTTCATCCTCTGAATCTACCATGAAGTGGCCTGTCAAACGGTAGGAGGCAGGGTTGCATTGGGTGAAAGTGCATCTCTTCCGCTATAACCACTGCCACTTCCAACTTTATAATGCATTTTGAGCTAAGTTGCAGACTGGTAAACTGACCATGTTTATTATTTCTCCTGCCAAGTGTGAATTGCAAAGTTTCTTTTGGTTTCTTCAAGTAGAAAGGCATAGTGCTATAGACATTTATCGCAGAATGAGCTGAGTATACTGTAAAAACTTCATGAGTGATAGTGTTGTGGCAGAATGGTGTACACAAATCCCCCCCCCCGAACAAACACGTTCAACAACAAAAAGGTCATGACTACTGTTTTTCTCGTACCATAAAGGTGTATTTCTGGTGGGAGAAGGAACTACGAACTATTTATTACAATATATTTACATTTTATATATGTTTTATACTTTTACGGACCTGAAAAATTATGTCATTGATGATTTCTGGTTTGCTGTAGTACATTTGTAACGTGATGCTTTGTAATTTAATGCTAAGTTCACACTTTTTGTCTGTATTAAATCATATACATAAGTGCAGACTATGGCTCAGAATATGATTCCATATCATAAACAAGTACTGGGGTATTGTAAACACATCGAGCCAACATTACTTTAGGATGATGCTATGTCAACTGTTTACTTTTGCTATTGTATCAACAGATGTTATGCAGAGTCATAATAAGGTGTTGTGACAGTTGTGTTTTCATTACACTAGACACTAAATGCAACATTACATAAGACAGTGTAGTATATTCATTAAAACATATATTGATCAAAAAGTAAATTTATATATTTATCAAATGTTAATGTCTCATAATGACATTATCGGGATTTATCCTAACGTAATTGTTAGAAAGTAAGATATAAAGCTTTAGTACAATTTTTTCATGAACTTTTAAACTTCTAAAATTAAAATAATTTATACAAAAAAATTATTCCAGTTAAAAACACTATTGTAACAAAATAAATCAAGATTTTGTAAACATAAGTTATAGTCCATTTAATTTTGAATAAAACAAAATAAAAATTATCATATCATTGATATGATGAAAATTATGACTGATTATATGTACTTGTGTTAAAACAACCATATAGGCCATGGCGGTATTAGGTAGTGCTGTACAACAATAGCCTGGTGCCATACAACAATTGTCGTATGGAAGTAATGCATTAAACACGACTTTTCTTAGAAAGGGCATGTAATCAAAAAGTTAAACCATTTATTTGCCCCAATTAAAGGACTTTCATTTATCATTGAAACAGTGTTTGGATAAAATCTTGTAATTCACATTTTTGTTACGGAATTATTTTTTAAAATATAAATTAGTAGTTATATATATATATATATATATATATATATATATATATATATAGTAGTTTTATATATAAAAAGTAGTATATATATAAGTTATATATATATATATATAAAGTTTTATATATATAAATTAGTAGTTTTATATATATATATATATATATATAGTATTTATACACTTTTGAGTGATTTAGTAATGTAATGATTTTGCAATTATTTTTAACTACATACTTTATTATCAAATTAAAAGATACTCACTTGCAGAAGATTAGATTTCTTATAATAATTTATGATTTTTAACTGAAGCCATTTTTAACTGAACTATATTGTGACATCATTAGTGTTTACTGTGCATGCAGCCAGCTAGAAAACCTATGCAAGAATCCTACACTAATATGATCTTATCACAATATAATAAATCAGTTATTGTTCAGTATTATCGAACAATGGATTCTACAGGAACCAGTTATTAGTGGCTGTTGGAAAGCTTGTAATTGTCTTTGTGATAGCTACTTTAACCATCTCATAGTTAATCACTTGGTTACTTTTATTGATTATGTGACTATTGCACACCAAATAAGATCAATATATGCTGACATGAAGTTAGACTCATTTCAATTTACATTCAAATGTGGCAACTATAAGCAAGGGATTCACCATTTTTTTAAAGTAGTGACTGCTTTATATCCACACTTGTTACAAAGATCAGTAGCTTTTATGGAATACTAGTTATATATCCATTAACTGAGTCAATTTAAGTTCCTGTTTTTTTTTAAAGAGCCTTTATATTCTTTTTGTTATTAGTAACACACATTTAGTTAATCATTTTCGCGATAAAAAACATGTTTCTACTTTTACCAAAACCGAGTCAAATTAGGTTAAACACTGAGTCTAGTTAGGTAAATACTAAACCGTGTCAAGTTAGGTTCTTAAGTTTTTTTATTTAAATAAAAAGACTTTATTCAATTCATTATTAATAACACATTTAATTTAATAGTTTTTGTTACGAAAAACATGTTATCTACTTTCGCGCATAATAAAGCGTTTCAGCAAAAAATTATGAAAATTGACAAATCATCTGATAATGCATTTTTAGCTATAATACGTATCTGTACATATATTTATATTAAGTATGTATATTTAAAAACTATTTCTTTATATTTCTATAAATTATTCAGTATAAAAAGGTGAGTTATAAGATTTTATCCAAATACTGTTGTATTGATCAGTTATTTATCGGTCATTTATTGACTTTATAATGAACATTCTTCTTATAAATATAAATGCAATTTTATTAAAAAGCATTAAAATCGTATCTCAAAGAATGTTTTTATGAAGCCATGATTAGTTAGGAATATGCAGTAACTTGAGAGAATTATGTACAAGTGTACAATCATATCATGAATGATTGATTAACTTGGCCTGTATAAATAATGGGATAGCAGCTGTGTACATAATCTCAAATGTGAGGTCATTGACTTTTATTGTTAGTTCATTTATTCCCAGAGAGATTGCAACACTTTCCAGTATTAGTATTGTTACACAGAGGTATTGTGTGGAGAACAATCAGGCTGTTGTTATAGTGAAAGGATTAAAACAACTACGTTTTTACATTACGTGTGGCCTGTCTGAACTAAAGCGTTGCAAAAACAAATTATACTGCCGAATTTCTCAAGAAAAATATTGTAACCACTAAGTGTGGCTTTCTGAGTTCAGGGGATGATTTGAAAAATATTCAACTGACTGCAATTGGTATATACATTTTGCACCCTATCCTTCAAATATTTACATATTTCATGAACCATATCATCTTTCAGCAACTTAGAACCTTTGTTTATAATTTTTTTATATTTTATTATTATCCTGCTTATTCAATACTGTTTAGTAATTTGTATCTTTGTATACAATACCAGCTATCAGTATGATTTGATAAATTAAAATTAAAGATTTATAAAATTTTGTTTGTCAAAAAGAATTTATATTTCTTTTTATGTTTTCTTAATTGTGTTTTCCTTGAGTTATAAATGGAAATAATGAATGATTCGTTGTTTGTTTTTTTTTTTAGCAATTCACCGGTGATCAGTGGAACACTTGTAGTTTGTTCTTAGGAACAGGAAACCTTCTAGTCTGGTTTGGAGTGCTTAGGTATTTAGGTTTTTTTAAGACATATAATGTAAGTATTATTAATTTCTGTAGTAATTTTACTAACCAAACTATGTAGCTTAACTGTATTTTAAGTACATTGATAAGGGCTGAGGTGGTTGACACTGGTCAGTATGCTATGTCTGAAATGTGACTCTCAAGGTAGGTACTGCCATAAGCTTTACTCTTTACTCTTTAACGCTGATCCCTCGTCTTCATTAATCTGACTGGCATAAAGTGTGGATGTTAAAAAAATGTTAAAATGGTACGTAGAGACTATGCACCTTCAAAGTGAATATTTGTTAATGACTCTGTTTACACTGGTATCCTTGATCGAGTTTAAATGATGTTGATGAGTTGTACTTGCCCTTTATTTGTCAATTTTCCCTTATTTTACGAGGGTTGATCAAATATAAACGAGACTGATTTTTTAAAAAATTTATTGCTTACTTACAAATTATTCTTGATACAACTTATTTTTCTACATAGTCTCCCATACGAGTAACACATTTTTCCCACGGATTGGAAGTTTTTAATTCCATCTTCGTAAAAAGTTCTCGGCGTTCATTGAGCCATTGGAGACACGAAGGTCTCCACCGCAGAATCGTTTTGAAAAGCTGGCCTCAAGCGCCTCTTTGAGTGACCCAAACAGGTGATAGTCGCAGGGTGATAAGTCTGGACTGTATGGGGATGTTCCATTGGTTCCCAGCCAATTTGATCGAGTTTAAGCCTCGTAGCGTTAGCCGAATGTGGTCGGGCATTATCGTGAAGAAGAATGGCGTTTCTCGCCGGTTTAGATTTCCTTTTCCTACGAAAAGACTGTTTTATGACCTCTAAAACATCGCAATAATATTGTGCATTTATTGTGCGTCGTTGATGGAGGAAATTGGCGTGAAAGGCGCCTTGATTGTCGAAAAATACAGTGGCCATTACCTTCCCGGCCGGCGATCGTGATTTGGCCTTCAGAAGCGCGACGGTTTTCTACTGCTTCCGTCCTTGGCGAATTCCTTGTGCCAAGCAAAAACACGAGCTCTTGACAGGGTCCTGTCCCGTATTGAGCCGTCAATCTACGAAAGATTTCAGTCGGATTGACCCCTCCTTGGCCAAAAACTTAATAATAATTCTCTGCTCCACGGAAACGTGCACTTCACTCTCACTCATTGTATAGTTTTATACAGAAGGGTCGAGCGGAAATGTTGCCCGTCTCGCCCGTCCCAAACCTCCCAGGCTACCTGAAACCCCACCCTTTAGAGTTCAATGTTCAACGGAAAAGTTTTTAGAAAGTCAGTCTCGTTTATATTTGATCAACCCTCGTACTTTCAATTCAACTTTATTGCACGACATGTAAGTTCACTGTATCAGGCATGAAGAGTATTAACTTATAAAAATCAAGGACATTGTCAACCAGCCTTAGCTCATGATCTTGAAATACAAAACCAGAACTCAATACCATAATTTATGTATATTTTGCTACATTTTTATTTGTATCATATGTTTTAATTGTGGTAATCATAAAACCAAAGGTGTGTTTTTAAATTTTCCATTTGTATTAATATATTTTTGAGGGAATTATTTTTTACCATAATAAAATTATAAAAAGTAAAAACATATATTCTACAAGTGCAGTAAACCCTCAATTTAATGGACTAAATGGGCCAGGAGGTAGACCGTTAAAGTCAGTTATCAGTAAAATGAGGGTGGAAACTTTCAAGTTAAAGTCTGTTAATCAGTTAGCGCTATAGTAGATTTATCAGCTTTAAAACAATATCAGCCCACTGTTTTGTTACCTTGTTCAAAGCTTGCCTTGTGTCAGATGAGAGATTTAGAAGCATCTGCAATATTGCTGTTGTTTTCCCCTTCATTTTAGCATTGTTGTGAAATTGTTTTAGGTTATAATTTTTGTTTATGTAACGTTTTATGTATAAACTGAACAGTATGTGTACGTAAATGTTTTCTGGATGATTTGGAAAGGAAAAAAGTTATGCGACTCTTGACGCTATGTTATGCTTATGAGCAAATTATGCTTTGTACCATCTTCAGTAAAAATGTTTAGAAAATTTTATAGATAGATTATGTTAAATTTTCAGTATGTGTATAAAAACACTAGTATATAAAAACTTGTTCAAGAAAGACAAAAAACCCTTAACTTATAAAACATAAATATAAACAGTTTTTAAAATTCAACTCACAAAACATAAAAAACAAAATTTTTTTTAATCTCAGAAAAAAATTATATTTTTGTTGTTTATTTTATTTTGTCTTGGAGTATGCCTACTTAAGAAACAATAGTATAAAAAGCAGAGCTGTACTAGCATTTTTAAAGAAGTTTTTTATTTTTTGCAATATGTCAAAAATGTTATATTTTTCATGCTTGGTATTTTTGCCCCACAAATAGGAAATGTGTGTATTCTTAGCAATAAAGGTGGATTTTCTCCTTGAGTATACAAAGGATTAAACATACACTTTATATCTATGCATACATATAGCTTCATTCTGTTCCACCATCGTATTCCTACTCTATGTCATTTCTACACCTGTTGAAGAAATTACTGCTTATTGTTTTTTTCTAGTGTCCATTCTGAAAACATTATTTTCTGTTAATAATTCCCTTTCAGTTATATTGACTATTATAAAGTATTGCAAACTTTTTTCGTGACATTGTTTCTGCCACAGTTTTTCACATTTTCACTTGTGTAACATTTCACATTTTACACATTTTCACAGTAACATTCTTCATTTGTGCACAGAAAGCTTACTGGCATAAAGTATGAACTTAAAAAAAAAAACAAAATCAGAAGAAATTGTAGGATTTTTTTTCAAGTCAAAAAGCACATTGAGGCTATCCCTAAATGTGTGAGTGTGTAAAGTATTAAAGTCGTAAGTGTAGTGTAGTAAGTGTGTGTTAGACTTGGGTACTGCGAGGGATGTCTAAAGCCTCTCAATAGGTGCAGCTAGTCTGCACCCCCTGCAGGGAGAAATTGGAGGAAATGCAGTACTTAAAAGAATGGTGAAAGCCTTTGAGATAATTTTTGAGTCACAACAGTTTTCAACCTTTGAATGCCATCTATTTGTTAGTTATGAAAAAAGTAAAGGTGTTTTGGCATTGCATAACATGTTCTATGTTTAAATAAGTTTAAATAATTTTGTTATTCATATTTTACGAACAAATAAAAACATTTAATTCTGGGAAAATAACATTGACTTCTTCCTTATTACTATTATTCATGTTTTACGAACAAATAAAAAACATATAATTCTGGCTAAAATAAAAACATTGACTTTTCTTTATTAATATATATAAAACTAATTAAAACACACACACATACACACGCGTGTGCGCACGCACACACACACACACACACACACAAACCAATTATTTAATGACAATATATAACAAAAATAATATAAATAAAACAGAATAATCATCCTTAATTAATATATTAATTTTAAGTTCACTCCTACATACATTCTACTAGCGTTACTTCATAATTCACACCTCGATAATTTGAACTGAAATGCTGGAAGTTGAACCCTTGAAAAAACTCGATAAATCATATGAAAACAATACATTTCGCTCCCATCCTTATTTTGTACTGAGCAAGCTCAGTGTCCACGCTTTAATTTGTACTCGAACCAGCCTTTACATAAATAAATCATGCAAACGGAATAGATTTCTTCTTTATATTGTGTTGGCACAACATTGTTTATTTGTTGTATCATATATCTGTACTGTAATCAACAACTGTATATCCCAGTCATTTCAAACGCATTTACTTACTAATAAAATATGACTCATCTGTCATTGTGAAATGGAAAGGCAGTGTCTTAAGAAGAATGTCAGGCATCAGCGATCAGCGCAATAGAGCTAGTGTGCAAATAAACTGTACTGTTAAACAGAAATGACATTGTACTTGGCCGCACAGACTAAACAGAATGAGAAGATGAATGTTTAGATAAACATTGCAATACAGGCCTACTGCAATTTTGTGTATATAGAGAGAAAGTTTGATCCATAATCTCTTTATGTTTTTTTGAAAATAATTTTATTTTCAATGATTATATTACTCATATTGTATTTGACTTGTAAGTTTCATATCTGTTTAAAACTTTATACAGTGAAAATGTGCATTTTTATTCAGCTGCATTTGTGATATTACAGGTGGTCATTTTAACTTTGAAAAAAGCATTTCCAAAAGTAGCCAGGTTCCTTCTGTGTGCAGTTCTCATCTATGCTGGTTTTACATTTTGTGGCTGGCTTGTACTTGGACCATATCACATGAAGGTATGGACATTGTTGTGTGTTTATTTTTTAATGGCATGTGGTATGTTTGTCATTCGCTAAATTTGGTAACCAGACAAATTGACTCAGCAAACAAGGAAAAATAATACATGAGAAATTTTAGAAATCAATTTGAGAAATTATAAATGTTAATGTGGGTGAAATAGGAAAACCACTTTATTCCATTTTCCTTGTTTAGTGGTGATGTTGCGTGGGCAAAAATTTGTGTTAACCTTGAACATACCACTAATAAAATTAAGAAACATGACGATTCTTCCACACATTTAAAAAACGTAATGGATTTAGCTATGTTTGGGTCAGTAAATATTGCAGTTCAACTAAGTGAAGATATAAGCAAAATTGACTTCAATTAGAAAGAAAAACTTTGTATTAAGAAGTAAAAAAACTACTGCAGCAATGGAGCCCTTTCCCCCAGTCAAGTTCACAAGCCATCTTTGTATATAAGGTACTTTATTTATAAGACTTAATTCATTAAAATGACTTTTGTAATACGACCTTTAAAAGGTAGTCCGTGTAGCTCGCATTATATTATGACTTCAATTACGTGAGTTATTTTATTACAATTTCATCAGAAATGTACAGAAGCCCATAATACTTTTCTCCAATATCCTCAAGCTAACTGCTTTGTATGACCTTTTCAATTTATAAAGGATTGGAATTGTTAGAAACTTAACGACCAGTTTTTTTTAAATTTAGTAAGTAACTCATGTTACAGAAAGTGACATTGCAGAAATTGGTAGTAACTTGCTATTAAATTTCTGTTCTGTAGTTAAAGATATAAAAACTTGTACAGAAGAGTTTAAAAATATAAAAGAAATGTACAGAATCCCATAATACTTTTCTCCAATATCCTCAAGCTAACTGCTTTGTATGACCTTTTCAATTTATAAAGGATTGGAATTGTTAGAAACTTAACGACCAGTTTTTTTAAAATTTAGTAAGTAACTCATGTTACAGAAAGTGACATTGCAGAAATTGGTAGTAACTTGCTATTAAATTTCTGTTCTGTAGTTAAAGATATAAAAACTTGTACAGAAGAGTTTAAAAATATAAAAGAAATGTACAGAAGCCCATAATACTTTTCTCCAATATCCTCAAGCTAACTGCTTTGTATGACCTTTTCAATTTATAAAGGATTGGAATTGTTAGAACCTTAACGGCCAGTTTTTTAAATTTAGTAAGTAACTCATGTTACAGAAAGTGACATTGCAGAAATTGGTAGTAAGTTGCTATTAAATTTCTGTTCTGTAGTTAAAGATATAAAAACTTGTACAGAAGAGTTTAAAAATATAAAAGAAATGTACAGAATCCCATAATACTTTTCTCCAATATCCTCAAGCTAACTGCTTTGTATGACCTTTTCAATTTATAAAGGATTGGAATTGTTAGAAACTTAACGACCAGTTTTTTTTTAAATTTAGTAAGTAACTCATGTTACAGAAAGTGACAGTGCAGAAATTGGTAGTAACTTGCTATTAAATTTCTGTTCTGTAGTTAAAGATATAAAAACTTGTACAGAAGAGTTTAAAAATATAAAAGAAATGTACAGAATCCCATAATACTTTTCTCCAATATCCTCAAGCTAACTGCTTTGTATGACCTTTTCAATTTATAAAGGATTGGAATTGTTAGAAACTTAACAACCAGTTTTTTTAAAATTTAGTAAGTAACTCATGTTACAGAAAGTGACATTGCAGAAATTGGTAGTAACTTGCTATTAAATTTCTGTTCTGTAGTTAAAGATATAAAAACAGTACAGTTTTTCTGTGACAGATTAGTTTAAAATCTGGCAGCAGTACACAACTTATTGTTTTCAAATTTAATGTAAAAGTTTTATGATAAAAAATATTACATCCAGGTCGGTAACTCTTTATGTATCTTTATAAAATGAAGTTTAAATCAGTTAAGTACAAGATCCAATTTTCCCCCACATTTATAAAACAGTGTTGACATTCATCTTTAAAAATAGGTTGAAGTTTTCCTGGGTTGTTTTTTGTTATTAATTTTAAGTATTTGTAGTTATATGTAGAATATGGTATAAGCAAAATTACATTATTGCATTAAACGTTAAAGTCGTGTTAAAAATTATTAAAAAAATAATAAGTTATGGCATTAAAACAGTGTTGTCAAAATTCTCCAATTAAGTAACAATACTAATATAGATCAGCGGTTACTTTATTATAAAGAAAATAACTTTTATGTTTTTGTCTTCTTTTTCATGGACATGTCCAGTACAATCTTCTAAAATCTAAGTAGTACAAACATGCAAATTTATATTAAAAAAGTCTAAAAAATATAAACATTTCTTGTCATTGTTAAATAAACTGTAATATTTATGTTTTACCAAAATTGTGATTACATTGAATTCTAGTTTTAAATTGGTAAAAACCATAGTCCATTTTATTAAAGTTTTATTTGTTAAGAATTGACATTGCATAACATTAATAAAATCTTGTTTATTTGTAGTTCCGTTCTCTGGCCAGCACTTCTGAGTGTCTGTTTGCTTTGATAAATGGAGATGATATGTATGCCACATTCTCAATGATGTCTTTCAAGTCATCGATTTTATGGTGGTACAGTCGCATTTATCTATACTCTTTCATCAGTTTGTACATATATGTAGTTCTTAGTCTTTTCATATCCGTCATCATGGATGCGTATGAAACAATCAAGGTAAATATATTTTTTATCTGTATATTTAATAGCCAAATCAAATTTTTACATTTGTAACTCTTATAGCCGGTTTATAGAAAATTTATTTAATGCTCCAATAGTAAATATTAGACATCTCTCATGGTATCCGAGTCTAACATACACTTACACTTACAGCACTACACTTACAACTTTAACACTTTACACTTACACTGACATTTAGGGTGGTGATAATAGCCTCAATGTGCTTTTCGCTTAAAAAAAAAAAAAGGAGTAAATATTAGATTAACATAATGGCTAATTAATCAGAGATTACCTAATCTCCAACTAACCTCTCAATAACTTCAAAGAGAGATTATTTGTTATTTAAGAGAGAACTATTATTTGAGGAAATTCCATGCCAAAATAAGTATCAAATAATATCTCTAATTACAATGATAGCAGACTTCCACGATGTAATTCAGGTGTCATTTTTATCAAATGCATTATTTTATTGTCACATTAAAAACTTTGTTGTCTCAATCTAAAATTGTCCATACTACTTTCATTATGAACAGTGCAAAAATATTACACTCATTACACATTTAACTCATAATTAGCAACATTGTAGGGTCACAGGAACCAAGTTTTAAACAAACTGCAAAGAACCAAAACAGAAATTAAATTTTTCCGTAACTAATAAATCAATTATTTTGGCAGGGTCTGTAAAAATAAAAGGTATTTATAAATATGCGTACAGTGTTTTGGATTTTAATATATGTACGAGGTTTGTCCAATAAATACGCGAACTAAGGTCATAAAAACTTTATTTTACAAAATTTCATCTACATTAATTTTGTCCCCTTCAAAATACTCTCCATTCACTGCTATGCACTTATCCCATCTTCTTTTCCACTCTTCAAAGCACCCTTGGAAGTCCTCGGAAGTCAGGCTTTTCAGTCTCCTCGTCATTTCTTGTTTTATTGTGTCCACATCTTCCCAATGCTGTCCCCTCATCACATTTTTGCATTTAGGGAATAGAAAAAAGTCGCAGGGGTCGAGGTCCGGTGAATAAGGGGGATGATCAAGGATAGTGATTGAATTTTTAGCCAGAAACTGGCGAACAATCAAAAGCCGAATGTGCGGGTGCATTGTCTTGATGAAGAATCCATCCATCGTTTTGAGTCAAATGTGGTCGCACACGACGCACTCGATCTCTCAAACGCTTGAGAACGTTAAGGTAGAACTCAGAATTTACCGGTTTTTCCTCAGGAAGGAATTCATGATGAACAACACCTTTGATATCAAAGAAAACCAGGAGCATGACTTTGATTTTTGATCGGCTTTTCCTTGATTTTTTGTTCGAGCTTCACCTGTTGCTTTCCACTCCATGCTTTGCGATTTCGATTCGGGTCATACTCGAAAAACCACGATTCATCACCAGTGATAACCCTATTTAAGAATCCAACATCATTTTCCATGGAATTTTTCCAGTCAGTAACACATTCGACTCTTCTCAACTTTTGATGCGGAGTCAGCAGTTTTGGCACGATTTTTGCACAAACCTTTCTTAAGCCCAAATGCTCGGTTAAGATCGTGTGCACTGTTGATTTTCCTAAATTTAGTTCTTCAGCTATCATTCGGACAGTTTTTGGCGATCAGTAAGGACAAGACGCCGCACACGATCAATGTTCTCATGCACACAAGAGGTTGAAGGTCGTCAATTCTTGCATCATCCGTGGCGTCTTCTCGACCTTCTTTAAAGCGCTTAATCCACTTGAAAATGGCTGTTTTCTTCATAGCATTATCACCATGAACAACTCTCAACATTTCAGCAATTTCTTGGTAATTTTTACCAAGCTTTACCAAAAACTTGATGTTAATTCGTTGTTCAGTGAATTGGTCAATTTCCATATCGACGAACAAAAAAATAATGCAAAACTAAAAATAACTCTACTCGCAAGATCCGCACAGCGTAACGTTCTGCCAAGCACTGACGGCTCATTGGGTCCCAGACAACACGTGAGGCCAGTGGGCGTGGCTTAACTCTCCGTAATGGCCACCATATTCGACCAGTTCGCGTATTTGTTGGACAAACCTCGTGTGTATATATATATATATGAACTAAGTGGAACCATATGGGACCAGTCGTGTGAACAACATTGGTTGATATAGTCAGTAATCTACCGGCACACATCTTGTAGTACTCTTAAATAATTCAAATAAAACAGAGGTATTTGAAGTAGTGACAGATATCTAACTACACTTGTGAGTTTTGTACTCAGTGCACCACCACTGCACTCAGTTGCCTTTTTTTTTAGGTACAGACTATACTGAACAAAAAGACCAAAAACATGCTACATGTTGTAGTAGGAGTAGGAAAAAAGGTTTATTTCTTATTAATAGGTTTCTTTTTTTTTTGTGTTTAACGTCCGACTATTGTGCACACTTGGGCTAATGGAGACGATGGGATTTATAGCGTATGAAAATGCCAAGCCCTGGCCGGAAATCAAACCCGGGTCCACGGGGTGAAAGCCCAGTATGCTATCAACTAGGCCACCAAGGCGGCTGAGTTTTAATAGGTTCCAGTGACAGTTCCAGGCCAGTAATTAATTCCATAATCCTGTCAAATAAAATATCTTTTTGACACTAGAGTGATGCATGGTAATGTGGTTTTATGTTTTGATATTTCTTACTTACTGTTGTATGGTTTGTATTCTTTATAAAAATAACAGGAAAACAGGCGTAACTGGTTACTTTAAGAAGGATATTTCTTCAAAACGCTGTTATAGACATACCAAAGTAAAAAATGATGCAATGGAGAACTTCATCTAAAGCAACAAAACAAAAACTGAAGTTGAAAATTATTTTCAAAAAGCAATAAATTAATTTGCAGTAATTTTTATCGAATCAATAATAACAGAAAAGGTTTAATATAATTTCATGGTAATTTTAAAAGTATTTTATGATTTTTTTCATTAATTATTTAATTTTACAAAAATGTACAAAAAGGAATTATTAATTTCTGCTTGTAGTACAAAAACAAACAATTGTTACCTTTCATTTCCACTATTTGTCATTTTATTAATCGGATGTTCACTGGATTACCAGCAATTTTTTTTTGAATGTTTTTCTCCTAGCTGGAATATTCAGAATTTTGTATTCTATTTGTAGAATAAAAGTAGAATGCTTGTAGTTTCGTCACTTCAAGAATTAGACTGTAGACTGCATTGCAAATTAAGAACAATTATATTGTTCATAGTGACAAATGTACGTTTCCATGTAGCACTCATTTTCTAAAGCACAACAAAGCACAATGAATAGAACAGTACAGAAGATAATACAACTAAACATAACAAAAAAGATGCATGTTACACATAACAGCAAGTACGCACAGTACTGTACTGCAGACAGTTGATCTGATTTTACTGTTCCTGTGTTACAGAACACAGGGGAAAAAATTATTTTTTTAAATACTACCTCAGTTTTTATTTTTTTTTTTTACCATAACTCGGTTAATAATTCTGATATTTTAATATTTTTTTTACTTTTACACCAAAAAATTTAAGGTTTCATTAAAAAAAAGTGATTTAAAATTGTTTTTATAAATAGACTACATTTTCAGGTGGTTATTAAAACCTAGTTTTACATTTAAAAACATGTTACTCTACTTTAAAAAAATGTCAATAAAAACAATAAAACGTCTGTTGAAACACTAAACTTAAAAACAAAATAAGTGATACAATAAATGATATGTAAATGTGACATAAATCAGCAGTTAAGCATAATAACAAACATCTGTTGCCAAGGTCTAGTGGATAGCGTACTAGGCTTTCACCCCGAGGACCCGGGTTCGATTCCCAGTGAGGGCTTGGCATTTTCATACGCTATACATCATCCCATCGTCTGCATTAGCCCAAGTGTGCACAATAGTCGGACATTAAACACAAAAAAAAAAAAAAAAATGAACTACATAACAAAAATTATACAGTGAAAAGTAATAAAGGAAAATATTAGACAAAATATTTTTAAAATTTGAACACTGAACTTTAAAAACAAATGTAACTAATACTATGAATGATATTTAAACATGTCATAAATCAGCAGTCAAGCATGAAAACAATTATCTGTTATCAAGGTTATTTTAATTCTATAACGAAAAATAAGCATCTGGTCTGACAAAGATAAATGAAAATAATAGACAGTGTACTCTAAACATTTAAGAGACAAAATAGTTCACTTAAAACACCAACAGAAGGCAGAAACATGTTGTTTTTCAATGCACGTACATTTATGTGGAAGGATTAAAAAGGAAAGGAACGAGGAAGGAATTATTGCTCAGTAATTGATAATCAGTAATGCGTCGCTAGAGAAATGTTGGCTCATCTGACTTCAGCTTATGCTGTGGAAGCTGATCTAGGCAAAATCTGCTGTGCCTTAACCCATTGGAAACTGGATTTTACTAACATGCTATTGGCCTTCAGTACTGAATTTTTTCAGTAGTTTACACTAAGATTATGTGCAATAATAAAAGCAACTAACCTACCAATTTTATCCTACATAATGTTGTTGTAATTGTTAACACATATTTAGCCAACACTTTTAACACTATATTAACATTTTTTTATGTTTATATATTTACACTATGAACATTTTGTTTCTTTTTCAAAAATTTGTCTGATTCTGATAAATTTCAAAACAATTTTCCAAATGCAAAGGAACACTACATTTTTTGCACTGGTAAATTGTTTCAGACCTTTTTCCTTTTGCAGTACATACTCTACACTTTCTAGATGGCCTTGCTTTGCTTGTTGGGGGGTTTTCCTATAAAATGTTACCAGAATTTTAGTTATATTTGGATTAGAAGTCCACTGCCAATCATTTACTTGTAGGTTATATGTAGTATTGTCTGCAATTAGGCCTATTTTCACAGATCTCATCATCACTGTTATCACTATCACTACTGTCATTTTCAACAATACTTTCTTGCTCTTCATTATCACTAATCTCACAACTACTTTCATTAAAAATATCCCCAACAAACTCACTAAATGCACTCGAAGAAATAAACAATTCCTCACGAGAAGCCATGTTTCTACAACTGTCAAATTCGTACACAACTTCACAAAGAAACTGGCAGAAATTAACGAGTAACAACGGAAATAAACGAAGGAAAAATATCTCGTAGATTGAAAATAGATTTATATTTCTATATTCGACTTTTAGGCTAGAAACATACGGCAAAGAGATCAGGGAAGTAGAGGACGGACATTGCCCGTCTTTAGTACTTAAGCCATTGAGAGAGAAGGACGGGCAATATATGTCTTTCGTTACCAATGGGTTAAATTTCACCATGAATTTACTGCTTTCATGTTTTAAATTGACTAGGTAATAGGTATTTACTTATTATTGTATCTTTTTATGAATCAATAAATAGGCAAAAAAAAAAAAAAAAAAGAAAAATTTTAAGATGTTTCTTAAATACAGTGAAGCATTGATTAGTCAGGGTTGGGATTGGAACCATGGTAGTTAATCGAGAAGACAGATTACAGAAAACACTTAAAGAACAACCAATATGCATTACATGTAAAAAATAAAATAAATAAATAAATAAAATTTAAAAAATATATGTGTATGAACTGGAAATTTGTTATACAATAAAATAATTTGGATTAATCCAAGTTGTAACTTTTGATTTGTGGTGTAAATGAAAACCACAACTTTTACTTATATTGCGGTCACTGGAAAATGGGATTTGGTTTCAATTTGGCCAGTTAATTGGTTTATTATGGCCATTTAATAGAGTGGTTTGAATATTACATAAACCAACTACAAACTTTATGAAAGTTTAAAGTGGTATAACGAAAATCACTATTATACAATCTTAGTATAATAGTGCCATACTTTCTAATAGAGTGTGATGTAGTGGCGATGTAAACACAATGAAAGTTGCAGGCAGTGACATTTTAGCACAAAGTAATAAATTACAGCAATAACTTATAGAAGACGTTCAATTCCAGTCACTAATACTGAGAACTACACTTGAACACTTACTGTTCATATGTGTTGAAATAAATTGTTCTAATAGTGTGTTTTACACTGAACAGCTGTGCCACTACAAATAATGTATAGTATACAAGGAATAATATAAACACAAATCACTCCACAACTTTAACTAACACGAGTGATAGTTTATAATAGGCGAGCTAAAGTGTGACAGTGTTATCAATAAGGTAAAATGCGACACTTTTAGGCACCTGCACCATTTTGCAATAAAACGAAGATTATTTTTGCTGCAGTCTGCTATTGTACATACTGGATGCAGTATGTAGGTATATTAGTTGTTTACATTTTTATTTTTTTGCTTTTATTATTTCTTTATATATAGTACAATAATATTTAATTAATGTAATTAAGTTTTAATAACGGACTGACAGTTAATTGAAGTTTCACTGTACCTGGAATGAGCATGGCGTTAATTATGAAATTTTTGTTTAATTATACTTTTTTTATAATTGTTTACTGTGTGTTTTCTGTATGATTAATCTCAGCATTGAAATATCATAAATTTTCAGCTTTATTACAAAGAGGGATTTCCAAAGACTGATGTGCAACTTTTCATGGCTGCTTGCACTGATGATGCATCCAGCGGTATTTATCGTTTGAATTCAAACGACAAACAAAACAAAAGAACTTTCCATAGGTTGGTCAACAAGCTGTGCTGTTGTCATCTGTAAGTTAACTGTTTGCAAAGCTAGTATTTTGTGAAGATGTTTTAATAATATTTTAAAACATTTGACAAGTTGTATATATGTTTTTTTTTCTATATGTGCTAAAGCTTGCTTTGGATAAAATATTTCTGCACTTGCAAATTAAAATGTCTGCAAAATTAGCTGTTAGTATTTTGTTTTGTGTAAATTGTCAGTGCTGAAAGAATGTTTACGTTGCTGCTTCTTAACTGTAATTATTTTTGTCCATACAAAATGTTTTGGTTAAAAATGCATTTTAATCTTGATACCATGTCGTAACTATAAAGGAATCAATAGTAAAGATTGTAATACTGGGTTCCATCTTGCGACAAAGCACTTAGTTTAGGGCTTGGTAGTAGATGTGTCATTCTCAACACCTCATGTTACTCTAGTAAAAGTTTCAAATGCTATGGTAATAATATTTTAAGACAACTAACATTTAACCAGTCCTTATCTGTCGTTATACTGCCCAGCAGTTACTCCCCCGTTGCTTTACCCTTTCTGTTTACACTGATCCCCTTCTCATTAGTCAAACTGGCATAAAGTATAAACTACAAAATAGAAAAAAAAAAGAGTGATGTACACATTTTGAGACTAAAACCCTACTTTTATAACACAGCCTCACATAATGTAAAGTATCTTACTTGATATGAGATAGTTCACACAAATATGACTTCTATGTTAGTGTTTTACTAATATCTATTTCTTGTGAGCACTTGTTTGTTTTTGGACTTTAAGCAATATTTTTAAATAATAGCTTAAATCTTGAAATGTGTAATTGCCTAAGATAAAATTGGACCAAATTACAACTTTTATTGTCGATTCCTTTATAGTTATTTCCTGTGACTCAGATAACATTGCATTCAGTGGTATTAAGTAATTGTTCAGGCCAACACAAACCACACTGCACTTGATGAATAATTTCATACCGTATTAAGAGAGAAAAATAAGACATGTGTCTATCTTTTCTCACCTACATATTATCCCCTCTGTCAGCTAAGTGAATGGATATGTGCAAAGTTGTTTCTGTTGAGCTATAATTTTGTTGGTTGTTATTTGTTATTATTTGCTTGACAATTTTGTGCTGCTATCTTCATGTTATATCTTAAAAAAAAAATGTTTCCTTACTCTTTATCTGTAATTGCCTTAATTTTACTCTGTACATATTTCATACACAATTAATTTTACCAGATATTTAATAAATACATGATGTTTTAATGCACTCGTATAGTCATGTATAGTCGTCACTTGATAATTTGACCTCTATAATTCATACTGACATGCTGATCCCTTGAAAAACTATAAATGGTATGAAAACATTGCCTTTTGGTCTTTTCCTTATTTCATATCGAGGAAGCTTGATGTCACTATAATTTGTACTCATCCTACCCTTCGCCTCTATAAATCACATTAACTGGATATATTTCTTGTACAGGCACAACATTGTTTATTTGTTAAAATCATAAATCTGTGCTATAATCAACAACTGTATGACCCATTCTTTTCAAACACATTTACTTACTGCTAAAATATGGCTCATCTGTCATGAAGTGGAAAAGCAATGTCTTTAGAATGTCACCTGTCAACACCACAGAGCTGGTGCACAAATATGACATTATACTTTGCTGCATAGAATAATCAGAGTGAGACAGTAAATGTTTAGATAATAAAGGATAATAGAGGCTTATTTATTGAACTGTGTCAGTTTTCAGAAACTGTTCAAGTGCAGTATCGTTTATGTAGAACTGTTATTACTAGTTAACCATGATAACGAGTGTGTTAAAATATAAGTCTCTTTCTCTCACGGACAAAAAAATTATTGTACTTTCAACTGTAGGCTACTGCAGATTGCTGTTAAAACACACTTTAATTGTCAAATTTTCCTTTTTATCAGCCTCTATATCTTGAACATTGTATGTTTCACCGCCCTTGATAATTCAAATTTTTTTCTGGTTCCTACAAATATGAAATATAGAGTGGCAACTATTGTTATTTCATAAAAAAGAAATCGTTGTAGCACTAAATATCTAAAAACCATAGGCCTTATAACACTCGCAGCAAACCTGACACAGTAAGAGAAGGAGAACAACTGATTGACGGATCCTACAAAAACAAAAGTGATTGGTGTTATAATATTTTTTCTAGATTACAAAAACAAAAGGAAACTGAAACAGTGGTTACATACTAACCACATTTTGTTCCTTTCTTATCGCCATGAGAAGCAACAGATGTTTCGAATATCTGACAAGGTGTGGCAGATAAGAGGGTGCCCACTGTAGTTGGGGAGTACTGTAATCTTTCAGAGAATAACTGAACTAACAAAAAAAGTACTTGACTCAACTTTTGAAATTATATAAACAGTGGTTGAGTTGCATTATTTATTTAGGTTTTATTTATTAGTCATATATAACGTGCTTTTATACATAAAATGAATTTAAATACAGTAGAGTCTCGATTGACCATCATTCTGAGGACCATTGGTCATGGTGATGGTCACAGAATAGACGGATAACAGAAATAGACCACCTGCACTTTCTGCAATCGATAAAACTAACATACTGTACTATACTGTGTTTATAGTACAGAATGTTTTATTATTATTATTATCATTTTGGAAAATATAGTAAAACTCTTAAATTTTTTATTTAACTCTAATTGTGTAATATACAAATTTTACATACATAGGTCTTTAATACACACTAAGGTAAATTATCCACACTTAACCTTTTGAGAAGTATTCATGTAACATGTGCGAGAGCACCGTGCATGCTACTTACAAATACTCATGACTGTTACATGATTTACTTGTACGCTGATTGGTATTATCATAAGTAGTATGAGAGTGTTTATCTTTCAATAGTGTCTTCATGCACTTTTTTGGAATTTGTTGACACTATTTGAAGTGTCTCTATCTCTACACGGTTCTCAACCTTTTTCTACTTTAACCTCCTAAATAAATATTTTTTATTCCGTAGACCCCCATATGTTTACAACGAGTTGCACAAATATTACCGCATATGAAGCTTTTATTAGGAACAGTTCAGTAATACAATTTGTTTTAAATAATTTGTATTTTGTATTATTATATATATATATATATATATTAAAGATATAATTATGTTTATAGAAGCAAAAATTTAAATAAAATATGAATCACATAAATACATAAAATTTTAGTCAAATGGTTGCGGTTGATGTCCTTCAATTTTTTTACTTATATCTGGGGAAATATTTGTTAATATTAATCATAAATCACTACGTTCAGATATCTTGAATCAATTTCTTGTCTTTCGCAATAAATTATTTGCATAACTAAATCCTGCCTCAATCAAGTAAGAACTAGGATATGCTAATAATAGTGGTTTTCTGATACTTGTTAATCTGACGTATTTTGTGCAGGTGTCTTTAAAAATGGAATTTATTTTGTCGACCCTCAATTAACCCCTTCCCCCCTGAATTCAATCAACCCCTTTCAAAGTTCAATATACCCCCAAGGGGTCCACCTGGATCCCATTCAGAACCTCTGCACTAGATGATAGGATACTTTTCTATTATCAGTGTTTCTTTAGGGGTAGCAGTTAGTGTCAGCTGCCATTGCTTACGCTATAAATAAGTTGTGTCCAATCACAGAGTTGTGTTTTATCTAGGAGATTTATGTTATTATTTATTGAAAATTATTTACTATGGAAGACTGTTTGAAAATGTCAAATAACAGAATTAACAGACCACTAATAGAAGTTGACATTAAAAGGATGACAGTTAAGCGGGACTCTACTGTAGATTATTCAGTTGGATTGGCATTTAGTATTTTTTTACACTTCAGTAATTAATTGTTATAATTGGAAGTTTGTTTTTTATATAATTAATATTTATGCCTTTAAATAGAATTGTTTGTTGCTGTTTTCTTATGTATTTTTACACAAATAAACGTTGTTTTTTTTTAAAGAATAAAAGAAATAAACATTAAGAAGTGTATAAATATAATACACAGGATTGGTTTTGTTAAGGTTTTACAACATTACTGTATGTAAAAAACTTATTCTTAATAAGTTAATAATTTGTTTTTAGTAAAATTAATAAATGAGTTTCTGAAGCAATGTCAAACAGTGCCCAGTGACACAAAGTGGCTCACCCGAGTTCCGAGTACACTGCAGTAAATATCTGATCTGATTGGAAGGTCATCAAGAGTCACACATAGTGTTATGTTGCTGAATTATAATATTTGGCAGCTTAAACTATTTAGCATATGTGAAATTTAGTAAGATAATACTACTAAAACTGTTTTTTTTTTTTTTTTTTTCGTTTCACCCTCTTTGGGGTACGCTGAATCAATCATTTCTTGCGCGCTGTACTTTTCTTTGTTCCCAGTAGCTCTTCATTCTTTCCGATCTTCTCTTCCTCTCCTCTTCCGAAATGACAGGTTTAGGTCTTATTTTGGCTTTATCTTGGAATCTTATTCTTTCGTCTTTGGTAATTATCTTAGCAGTTTGGTCAAACAATGAATCTTCTGTAATTTTTAATTCTATTAGGTCTTTTTCAATTTCTTTAAACCAGTTCGGTTTTGTTTTACGATTATGGAAAAAATCAAACACCTGTTTCGTCAATCTATTGGAGTTCATTCTAAGAAGATGGCCGTAAAAATTTATTCTCCTTTTTCTCATAGTATCTGACAGTTTTTCAATTTTCTTATAGTCAATTTTCTTCATTTCTTATATATACAACCTTATTATCCTGAAATTTTGTTCCTATAATTTTTCTTAAGATTTTCCTTTCCGTTATTTCAAGTTTTTCTATCTGGCCTATGCGATTCATGGTTAATGTTTCTGCTGCGTACAGTGCTTCCGGCTTGATCACTGTTTTATAATGTTTAATTTTGGACCCCCATGAAGGATCGTCCACCTGGGGCAAATTTTTTTACATCACACATTTCCATGAATAATGAAAGTTATATTTTGAGTGACCCAAAGGTCACAGTGATACAACCAAGATTGTAAATCCTGGAGGTAGCTCTTCCGCTCTCTCCGCCGTTGGGAAATTCATTTCCTCGTCCGCCATTGAGACCGTTGGCCGGTTTTCACCTAGTAACCCTAGGCAGGGGCTCTATCACAGGGTGCTACCATCCGAAGCAAGATGGACCCTGGTTTTTTTACGAGGTTGTTACTCCTCCCCCTCCACACTTCCCCATCTTTCAAAGACAGGCCCGGGCTTGGGACCGGCTTGCGGCGGTGTTCTAAAACTGTTTATATTATTATTTTTCAACACATTTTAATTAGGAATTTAGTGGAGCAATGAAAATTATCCTATTATTGCATGTTCCTTCCTTTTTATATAAACCCAGTGGTTATTTTTCGATGGCGAATCATCATCACATTTTTTCTGAATTCTGCACACATTTTAAAAGTGTATCCGTATCAGACATTTCATTCTTAACCCCTCCAGTACCAACATCTGGTTAGGCCAGATAAAAAAAAAATCATAAGAAATGGAAAGAGTAATGTTATTGCTATTGTTGTAATGTCATTCATCTAAGGAAGATTCTTACAAGTCCTTACAAGTTCTTTTCTTGTATTGCATGTTATAGTATGTAAAATCAATGCACAAGTCAATACTCGAGTGCAAACTTAGATCAAGTCAGCTGTTTCAATGTTATTCAGTTTTCTATAAAAGTAGTGTCACTTTTTAATTCAATATTGGCCTATACTTTTTACCACATATAGTGAACACATTATGTCTTTGAATAATGTGCAAGCTGATTTCTTCAAACTGAAAATTTCTTCAGGATTTTTTTTAAGACATGTAATTTTATTTTTTCTAACTTTTTTGCTAGATTACAAGGGATTTTAGATTTAGTAGGTATTGTAGAGAGATTTATTGGAAGAAAAATTTAAAAAAATCATGATTATAACTTAGCAAATAACAAAAATGCAGCTTTTTTACAAAAACTACAAAATTCCTAAAAATAGGTTAGCACTTTGGGTACACTATGTGAAAAAATACGTGACACTTCTCGGTAGTGCATGCAGCACAGCACTGAAAGGGTTAAACCTACAGTACAGTTATATCTGGAAAATCATAATTATCACTATTATTGTTTAAAAAAGTATAAATAATTTTTTTGTTTTCATGTTTGATGTTAAATTAGGAAAAAAAATATAAATTGTTAGAATACATATATTAGTGAGTTGGTGGAAAGGCCTAAAAAGTTGAATAGAGTAGTTGGGGGGGGGAATAAGTTTTTTCTTAAAATAATGAATAATAATGAAATAATGGTGTAATCAATAATTAGCTCTCTTCATTTCAGTAATTTCTAAAAAAATGTTAACATTTGCTTTTGTGTTTTTTTCATTATGACTTACATGAATTGATTTTTTGATTTCTCTAAGAATGAACATATAGAATTCTTCAATGTATTAAAGTGCCATCAGTGCAGGGGAATCACATATTTCTGCAATATGTGCACTGATCATGCAAATTTGCTTTGAAGCATTTACAAAGAAAAACTATTTTTAAATACGGAATTTAAGAACAAAAATATATATAAAAATGAAATTTTAAACAATGTAATTTTCAAAGATGACTATAATTTAATAATAATTAAACAATTTGTTTATAATAAGCTCTTTTTAACAGACTATTTAGGCTCAGAGTACATTCCTTTAAAGCTAACGTTAAATGAGGACGGAATCTCTAAGTGCCCCGATTATAAATAGTAATCATTTTACCTGCTTTGTACTGTTTTTTTATGTTTTTTCAATTGTACGCAAAAAAATATATTTTGTTAACATTTGTATTTTAGCAATTCGGTACAGTGTATTTAAAAATGGATTTCTGCTACAGCACTTTAAAAAGATTCTAAAAATAAAAAAAATCCATGATACCAATGGTTAAAAAAAAATCAGCATCACGAATAGTGAAGTAATTATTTGTTTACTAAATAAATAAAACCTGACTATTATTTTGATGTGCTATTTACTTCGTGCACACATCAGAAATAACCGCAGTAAATGTTTTCTTTTTTTTTATTTGGGTTATTTAGTGCGCACTTATCTCTTCGATCAATTGTAGTTGACTAAAATTAGGCCAATGAACGAAAACTCTGGGCTATGGTGTCATTGCCGTCCACTTCACAGTAAAATGAAAGTATAAATGTAACTAAATAACTCAGTTTAATTCTAGGCACATATTTTTATAAACTAAGAAACCTAAAAAATGTTGTTAAATTTATTTTATTACAGAACGAATATCCAGTTCATAAAAATGCATTTTTCAACTTTTATTCATATGCATTGAATAAAGTAGGTAGTTTTTTTTAAAGTTTTCTGTTGTATGTGTCTCAACAGTTCTGGCCCAAACCCTGACAGTTAGCCTTTTGAAGAGTGTGCTCGTCATATGTTGTGATGGTTAGCACTCTCCTATTTAATGATAATAAGTAAATGGTCCTAAAGAATAAGAAAAAAATAGCAAACAACTTTAAAGATTATTTACTTTTACAGAAAAAACTCAAAAATAACAATTTCATTACATGAAAAGTGAGAAAACATTTTTTTGCTTTATAAAAATTTTCAAAGTGAAATTTTTTCTTACTACGCAAAAGAAGATCGGGTTGGCTCTTATGAGGTATGACTAAAAAAATAACCAGATTAATGGTGTCACACTCTTTGTTTTTACTGCCCTCTAGCCGCCTCGGTGGCCTAGTTGATAGCGTACTAGGCTTTCACCCCGAGGACCCGGGTTCAATTCCCAGCTTGGCATTTTCATACACTATAAATCATCCCATCGTCTGCATTAGCCCCAGTGTGCACAATAGTCGGAGGTTAAAAAAAAAATACTGCCCTCTATGATCTCTACATCATTCCATGCAAAATTTCCATTGGTCACACATTGTTTCAAGTCATATTCGGAAAGCATGTTCAGGATCTCCATCATATTTTCTTTCACAACTTCAGCTGTCTCATCTCATTCCTTTCAACACTGATTTCACACATGAAGCAAGGTCTGGTGAGTAGGGTGGGAATAGGTATCCGATACTTAGCCAAAAACGTCTTGACAACCAATGCAGAATGGGCTGGTGCATTGTCTTGATGAAGCATCCATGACTTGTTTTTCCACAATTCGGGTTGCTTTCTTCTTACTTGTTCACAGAATAATTGCTACCTCAATATAATAATTCTTATTCAAATTTTGATCTTCAGGCACAGAATTTTAGTACACAATGCTATTGATGTCGAAAAATACAATTATCATGGCTTTGAATTTTGATTTTGGACATTCGAGCTTCCTTCAGTCTCGGTGAATTCAATTGATCAGTGCTTATATGTGGATTATAGTAAAAAATCACGATTTATTGCATGTTACTACTCTTTCCGAGAATTTTTTTTTGATTCTCTTTCCAAGGTCTTTGTTGATGGATTTCATAGTGTCAGCACAAATGTTTATTCGATAATGCTGTTAATGTGTGAGATTTTTTAGCACATTTTGAACAAATTTTCTTTGTGTTAAATGACCAAGCAAAATCGGTTGAACTGATTATTTGTCTATTCCAATGATCTCAGCGACAGGCTAATGCGCAACCGGTGGTCTTTTCAGATTAAATTGCTGGATTTTTTAATGTTTTTTCCATCATTGATGTTGAATGTTATCCTAGACGTGGGTTATCATCAATCTCTTCTCACCCTTCTTTGAACCTCTTAAACCCGGTTTCAGTAATGGACGCTTCGAGTTTCACTAAAAAGTTCACGGTATTTTGTTGCTCTTTTAAAACGCTAGGCATTTTTCTGATGGGCAATGAATGCATGGAATATTACAAATGAAGACCACAGCCCAACTGAGGGGTCGACAACACATTGGCAGCATGGATGGAGACAGAGGATGTCACATGACTCAGCAGTGTAGCGTTTAACTTTGACACATTCGCTGGTTGTCTTCAGAAAAATCAGTCCGGTTATTTTTTAGCCACACTTTGTATAATAATGTTATTACAAATAATATAAAAGACCAAATAACACTCAAATAATTACCTCACCTTACTGAGCTCATGTTTTTGTTATAATACAAACCTATTTTACATATCTAATAATGGAAAAATGCCCGTGTTTGGTGCAAATTATAAGCTCCAAGTTGCTAATAAAACCATGCCCATATCAGTATTATTATTTGCATAGCACTTTATAACAAATCACTTTGACTGGTGCTAAACAACCATTGTCATGTCTTATAACGTAACATGTACTTCCACAGGCACTTTTTTTTATGTTAAGAACAAAAATTACTAGGCTTTCACCCCGAGGATCCGGGTTTGATTCCCGGCAAGGGCTTGGCATTTTCATATGCTATAAATCATCCCACCGTCTGCATTAGCCCAACTGTGCACAATAGTCAAACGTTAAAAAAAAAAAAAAAATAAAAATTGATATATATGATGAGGCTACTCAATGTGATGCACTCTTTGAAGGGCTAATCAAAATTTCACTGTAGATAGCTGTGTGAGGAAATTAATGCGTAGATATATTTGTTAGCATGTTGTAGAATTTGAAATATTAAAGTAATGTTC
This sequence comes from Callitettix versicolor, assembly GCA_022606455.1. NCBI lineage: Eukaryota > Metazoa > Arthropoda > Insecta > Hemiptera > Cercopidae > Callitettix > Callitettix versicolor. The sequence continues at coordinate 2,899,865 of CM040182.1, forward strand.
TCTGTCATAGGAACATACAACTGACTGACACAGATTCAGATGAAGACATTCTTATATAGGCCTAAGAGTTCTCCCTGACCCTGACTTGCAGCTTCAAAGGACCTAAGCCCTCAGCATTGCTTATCCTTGTTTTGTCCCATATGAGCTATATAGAACAGTATTAATTATAAGAAATTCAATTTTAGCAATGAAAATATTTGTTATTGCACTATTAATTGATGTTATTTAAAGTACATTAAAGTGTGCTTACATTTAATTATGTATTTATATTTTCCATAATTAACGAAAATATGTTATTATTCTTTAATTACATCATATATTCTTTTAAAAGTATTATACACTATTAATCTTATTATTATTATACACAGTAGAACATCTGTTAACTGAAAACCTACTGACTGTGATCGAAGAGATGGTCCATTGGTTACAACACAGTAGAGCCATGCACAGCCATCACACAATATTGCAAACGCTAACAGTTTCGTGCTTGCAAAAATTGTTTTTTTCTAGAAGCTATTCAAATTGAAATTAATAATGTTCTCAAAATAATTAATTCTTTTAATTACTTTATGTCCCTTACTAACTTTTATCTGTGTCATTAAACTTTAGTATATTGAAATAAATTTTAAAATAATTTTACAATTGGTATTTCATAATTAAACATTAACAGGTTTATATATCTATATATATTGCAAAGAGCACTAATTAACTAATTATAATGAACAAATTGTTTACTATACGGGCATCACCTGTAAATTTTTGCTAGGTAGATTTTTTTTTTTGTTATAGAACAAGCATTTATAGAGGTTGGAAAGTATATTTTCCTGGTTTTACCTTGTTAAACGCCGAGTAATGATTTAGTGATTGTGTGGAAAGGGTGATCAATTACTTTTCACCGGTGTCAACAACAGAAAGGTCATGGTTACTATTTTTGGGGTGTTGCTGGTGCATTTCATGAACAGAGTTACTACGATCAATACAGTTGCATAACATCAGACATTATGTCGACTAGAATCGTTCAGAACAAAAGAAGAGACCTGCTGTTTTCTGAAGGTATTTTGATTTATGACAACGCATGACTTTAGGCTGCTACCCTAACCCAAAAACTCTTTCCTCAATTCAGAGTTGTTGACCCCCTCTTGCTGTACAGCCCAGATCTTGCTCCGAGTGATTTTGATATACTTTGGTCATTCTGCAATGAATTTCTGCTGTGATGCTGCCTTTTGCCTGAAGAAAACAAATTCAATTTGCACTTGGCGGGAGAATCAATAGACATGGCCATGTTTATAAATTGCTACTCAAAAAGCGTTATGAAGTTAGAAGTAGGAGCTATTGTCCAATGTGCGGAAGCACCTCATATCACTAAACAGGACACTTAACGTTAGATTTGGAAGTTGAAAGAAAACAGCCCTTGTATACAAGTGCCAATAGTCCCTAACAATACCTGACAGAATATACTCCTTAATAATGTTAAGAAATGATTTTGAACCACAAGTAGGAACTGAAACTAGGAAACATTCATTGTACCACACTTTAAGCCATCAATACTCATTCACCTTAAATATTCTGACTCAGCTATATTTCTGGTGACCAAATTGTGCCTCATCTGTCTTCCTGTTTTACTAGGCCTACCAAGTTTCTTCTTATTTTTTGTTGCACTATAAAGACTGACCTCGTGCAAATAAGAACACTGATCAACACATGTTCGGCTTGATATATTTAGTTCCTTGCACAGAAATTGTTATCGAAAAGCGAAGAGCTAGTATTGTTATACACAAGCTAACAACTAATGTCAGTTATTCATATTTCCAGAATTTCACACTGATTTTTGCAGTGTAGTCTCATCCAAATTTGAGGAAACTGAAATGAGAGTTCCGAAATTATAAAGCAGTTGTTTTCACAAATTTACTCATTCATTATTGGTACCAGTTCATCAGTCACAATGCTTGGTTTGCTGTTTTGCCCTTAATCTTGAACATTAGTATGGCAGTTTTTAAACATAATGCACCACCGCCTCATTTCACCTTCACTCATTATATTTCCGTACTTTACAAAGATTCTAATGAATTTCTATTGGCTTGTTTTCTGCTAACAAAAACCTGATCATCGATCGCACTTGACAACTGGTGGACTTTTCTATTGCAGCACACATTTTAAAAATGTGCATAGTTCACTAACTAGAAGCAATATAAACCTCACGTTACCTCATCCGGATGTGCACTGAATGAGGAATGACCAGACACCAAGATGGCGGCGGTAGCCTCGCCCCTTGCCATGTCAGCCCAAAAGTAAGTTATTTTCTGCATATTCCTCACATTTTGTTCTGATAACACTTATAATAGAGAAGTTTGTTTTCTGTACAACATATAAATAGGAAAGAATGGCTTACAGAAACGACAATAAACAGAGCATTTATAAATCTTTGTTGTACTCTGCTGGAAACCGGCCGACTGACATCTACTGTACAGATTAGTTAACCTAAGGTTAAGGATTCTACAAACAGTTGTTATTCAACCAGATACAAAAAAGTATTTATTGACTGATAGGTTGAACATTAAAAGAAAAACAACTCTACTGCAATTAAGTCTAGTAAAATAATTTTCTTCAGAAATCGTTTTTCTATAATTAAACTTAGCCCTAATTAACTTTTAATGATAGACTCAGTTTAATTTTTAAGAGTTAATCAAAGTTGGCTTATCAGTCAAAGGATTATAAGCTTTAGTTTTTTAGTATTTCTCTCTATGTCTTTATTTAACAATATTAATGGCCTAATATTCTGAAAGTTGTATACACATTTAAAAAAAATTCGGTGGATTAATAAACATAGCAAAATAACTTATTTTGTTATTGTTTTACATGTATAGAGAAGGAATTGTACTTTCATTGTTGTAATTACTACATATATTTTGTCAGTGAATGACTATAACCTATTTTTTTTAATAACATCATTATTATATTATTTTTTTAAAATTAATATTCAATCGGTTCAGTACTAACAATAATTCAATACCATCAAAATCATAATAGCTATTATAATTGTATGGTAAGACTTCCTATTGTATTTTGTTGGTTCACATATTGTCATATTATAAGAATAATTATCATTTTCAAAATATGTCTTTCAAAACGGCTTTAACATTTAATAATGTTCACAGCAGCCTGAATGACTGGCAGGTGATGATTCAAGCCATTTTAAAGGAAGTAATTTGAAATGTGATTTTTTTTTGTTATGCATTCGTCTATGAACTAACAAAATAAGATAAGAAATCTTACTATATTTCATTTTATAATAGTTACTGTGATTTCAATAATATTGAATGTTAATTTTAAAACATTTAACAACATACTGGTGTTGTTATTTAAAAAAATATGTAATTTATAATCGTAATATGATTAAATTTATTCTTTGATAAAATTGTTATATTTTTCCATTTGTTTCATCAACCTCCCGTTTTTATTAGTGTAACGGGCATGAAGTAAAATGTCTAAAAAAATTAAGTGCGCATCTGAATGGTGTAACAATTTTTATTTTATTTTGGAAAGTCACTTTTAATGAAGTTTTATGATACCTGATATGCTTCCCATTCGTTAATTGAGGTTCTACTGTTTAAAAACCTAAATGTTATTTTTTTTAATTTTTATTTTTTATAAGAAATCTATTTTTGAAACATTTATTATAATTTTTTTAAAATAGTAAATGTTAACAAATAGTAAAATGTTATGCCTTTTTATAGTAGTTACTGTTTTTAATATACGTGTACTCAGTGGATGTATTATGTCTAACACACTTTCATTGTATTGTGAAAGTTTTTGTAAAATTATTTTGAACAAAGTTATTTTTATCAAATAAGGTTTGTCTTTCATTTTAAAACTCAATTTATTTTAAAATGTTTTAATATCATTTAATATCACAGTATGTTTTTTTTTACTTTAAAAACTTCAATTGAACACCACATTTCAACTTTCTGCGCATATGTTACACGTTTTCCCCATTGTATTATTATCTATACTTTTTTCGATATGAGGTTTCGTTACAGAATAAAATGTTTTATTATTTTTTATGTGATCTTATTTTATACCATACTTATTGTATTTTATAGGATTTAAATTGCCGTAAGAGAACGATTAACAATATTCAATACAACTGTTTGTAAATTCAGTACTTTTGCCATTTTATATATTATTGTCAATTATAATTTTTTCTTTACTCCTCCTAAAAGTTTTACTTCAATCATAACTATACCACAAGAAAATAATTTTAGTTTTATTGAAAGAACTACTTCATTTTTTCCATTTTACTCTATTGTTAGAATAATTATTCATAACAATAATAAATCCTGGTCCATTGAGGAATTACTTTGTGAAATCATTGTTAAAAGCATACATATATCTATTTTGTTGTTATATTGATGTGTAGAAGAAAGGGATTCTAAAATCCATAAGCTGTAATAAACAAACCTGTTCAGATTTCGTGTGTGTACAGTAATTAGTAGTTTCCCTTTGCCTAATGGATTTGTAGGTTGTACTGATTGACCTAAAGCTGTTATTAGAGCAGTGCTGCTACACTAGGTCATATCAATTTTTTAAAGTGTAGTTTTTGTTTGGATAAAGTTAGCAACCAAAATATAAATGTTCAGCTCATCTAATGGTAAAAAAAATACATCTACAAAATATGTGTGGAAGTGTTATTAAAATAATTCTTATGAATGTGTTTACGTGTTGTCTTGATCGTAATATTCCTACGAAAACTGCCATACAATGCAGGGTCAAGCAACAACCACTGTGTCTGTCAGAACGACACTTCTTGTGAAAGTTAACCAAGATACCTGACGAGAGAAAATCTGAACCCAATGTAGGCAGAAGTAATTTTTGCTACAGTAGTGGAAAAATTTTGTACTAAGTTTCTTTTTGCATCGTGAGTATAGCCGTTCTGAAATGTCTGAATATATTGTGTTAAAATAAAGAATATATGACTAAAAGTAGTAAAAATAAATTCAAAATGTTTTGATTTTAATAATTTATTTTTACTATTCATGAAAATGACATTAGGCAAAAAAATATTAAAATGTGTATTTAAACAAATTAAAAAATATTTTTGAACCAAAGTTTTCTCAAGTCATTGTTAAAGGCAGTTGCACAGTCCCATTATCTATTTTCAGTGATACATAATGCAAAGCTAAAATTTGCCTAGTAGCCATAACTGAAAATCTAAGGGGCATTTTTTGCAAATATTGACATCAAGACATTTTGTGAATACCACCATGTAGAATCATGCTGTCTAATTGTCAGACGACGTCTACTTCAGACTTACCCTTCTCAGAATTGAACACTTTGCTAATTGTATATTTCCGCCACAACAACCTTTTCAAGAATGATATCAAAATAATATTGTAATGTTTTAAATAGAAGGATTTTCTGTCAATTTGTGGCCTATTTTGTAGGCCTATTATTATTTCTAAAACCCATTTAAGTACAGTACTGTAGAATTAACTTATTAGCCTCATTTATGTTTATAATCCAAATGATTTGGAAATCCAAACCACCTCTGGTTCCAGTTCGTTTGGAATATCGAGGTTTCACTGTATATGGGTTTCAGGACACACGCACACGCACGTATACATGCACATGCGCACGTGTGTGTGGCGAGTGCTTGCGTGCACAAAAAAAAACTATATTTTAAAACTATCTCAATTAGTGTTATGGAAGAAATACAAACTGTTACACTTTGCACAACTAATTAAAAGCTAATGAATATTGAATATAAGTATAAGTTAATGCAATTGGGAATAAATTATTCTAATTAGCGATGAAACAGTAGTTTAAAATTTTTTTGTTATAATTTTTATCTGTTTACTTTTTCAGTAGAATTAATCATTATTTTTTAAATAAAAAACAAAATAATTTTATTATTTCAGTTAACATTCTTCTATTGGAAACAATTAATTTTCCATCTCTTCTTGATTATATTGGATTCCTCTGTGCAGTGATCGTCCTCCACTTCCACTTTCTGGTGCTATGATCTATATTTTATCTTGTAGTGATATAATATTATTTTAGCTAAATAATATTAGAAATATTACACTAACATTCTTTGCACGTCACATCCCTAATCATATTAATAAATAAGTACATTTTAATATTTCCGTACAATCATATACTCAAAAATATAGGCATATATGCATACATATTTACTACATATATGCAGACTTGGAAAAATTACAAAGTAAAAATAACCAGAACTATAACTAGTAAGTTATAGTTAAAAAAATATTGTGACTACAGTTAAATTACATCCAACCAAAAAAGTTTATAGTTAAGAGATAAAATAAGATCAGTATCGTAAATAATTAAATTCTTGATATTTGTTTAACTCGATGTTTAAAAACAAAATATAATGTAAATACAATTGTGTGTAAGTAGCTGGCGACATTCAAATAAAAATTATACTTACCTGTTTCATTTGTACGAGAAATTATAATTATACTTGTATAAGGTGTCATGCTTGCAAAGACTAGGGCTATGTCCAATAACAGTTGACAGTTGACTGTCAGCGTTGACCTTTGTCAGTGCTGAATACCATTGGTGAGTAATGTGTTAACTGCTAATGTTGGTCAACTAAACAAATGATAAACATGTAAGTAGTTTCCGAAATAACCGCTAACAACGATAACCTGCTAATTCAAACACAAACCAGATCCCGCAGTCCACAGTCTATATTAACAATTAATGTATAAGTTATGTTAACAGAATGAAGAGATGTGTTAGCTGCTAATGTTAATAACTAAAACATAGATCCCAGCCTAATAGTTTACAGTATTAACGTGTTATTTGTAGTGCTGTTGATCTCATAATGCTAAGTTGATGTTAACAGTTAATGTGTTATATTGATAGTTGATACAAAAGTTATTTTAAAAAAACCTTGCAGTGCTTTAAGTCGGACAAAATGATTTATTTTCTAAACATCTAAGATATGTTACTGTCACTTAGTAGACTATGTACTAAACTAAATAGGTAAATCATATTTTCATTTAAATACGGAGTTTCAGATGTACGAAACTGTATGTAAAATGTTAAAAAACTACAAATTAACGAAAATTTTAAAATATAACCTTTAATGGTAGGAAAGTGGTGTTAAAACAGTGGTTAAAACGTTAACAACATATAAATATTAGTTGATCCTTTTGGACTGGAGATCGGAGAATAGAAACTAAATGGTAATGGTGCAGCTGCAATGTAATCAATATTAGCAGGTTTTGTCAAGAGTTCACTGTCATTTACGTTGAAACATGTTAGCTTAACGCTTACCTCTAGTAAAGACATCTTGCCTCTCCTGCCAGAAACGGTGAAACAGACCAGTTTTGCTCTTTTCCATCATAATTTTACTAAACTAATGTTACTAATACATGTTACTTTTATATGCCAACTAAGTTACAGCAGCTTAAATTTGTATGTAATAGCAATACATAAATGAATATAAGTTCTTGTAAAAACCTGACAACATTCCAAACTACACTATTTTTGTGCATATTGTCAACAATATTGCAGAACATAATTACACTTTTACCTCGTTTAGTTTTACTAATTAAAGTGTTAAAGTAAAAAAACACTTTTCTGTCACTTGAAAATACTTTGGGCTTAAGGGGTCCAACCCATTTAGTGGTTAATTGCCATTAGGAAAAAATTTTTAAACAGTTGTAACCATTTTTTATCAAGTTTTGCTCAAATGAAGTTTTAAAATACCAAAGTAAAACATGACTTTCCTAAAAATTCAAGGTCAAATGCCATTGAAACAGTATTGCTTTATATAAATAAACAACATAGCCTGTACATGTAAGTTACCAAACTTCTCACTCATACATCATTGTTTTCAAGATGGAAAGCTGAAGTTTTGCATGTTGTATCATCTTGTAAGCTGTTCTGTGTGTTCACTAAGAATTTTTTTTAATTCAATACTCCACGAGATTAGTCTTCAAATAAAAAAATAATCATTAACTTCTACATAACATAAAAAGCAAATAATTAGTGCAATCAATACTTAAGTCATTAATAGAAAAGGGAATTAAAAATTATTAATATAGTGTCCTATACAGTATGGCAACTAGACAACAACTCAGATAGGGTTTAATGAGGTAAAATATGAGGCTCGTTGGGAAAGTAAAGAACGTTTTTTTTTCTTCTCTAAACTTTTCATTAAGATAACAAACTTACTTTACAACATATTGTATACTTTAACTATTTTTGTTCATAGTCATCGTTCAAATGTAAACATTTGTTGTAGCATTTCACTAGCATACCTTCTGTATGATCAGTTGCTGCTAAGTTGTTGACCCATTCACTATAACTCGCAGTTTGTTGTCACTTAATAATGATTTATGCTAAAAAAATTCTTAAAATTTCGAAAACGTGGTAATCACTAAAGTCTGACCTAGTGATGGGCAAAGACGGGTGTTGAAAAGTTTCTCACCTAAACTGCTGAAACAAATCCGTTGTCAATGCAGCAGCATGTAGACAAGTGTTATTCTGAAGAAGCACATTCCATACCATTTTTAAACTGAAGCTTTGTTCATCATGTTACCATCAACCTTGGTTATGTGTGTAAATTTTGATAGGATGCCTTTTTTCACATTCAAAAAGTGTTACAAACCTGACACTTGGTGGGATCATTAGATTTGTCACACAAATAAACAATAAATGACTGTAGTGGCGCGCTGTTAGTGTCAGACTGGTAGGGATGAGTGGGAAGCTCAATGACATGACAGCAGCGGTGATGGGGAAACTAAAGGGCTAGTATTATCAAAATGTTATTTACTGTCTCGACGACCCTTGTATACTTTCCGGCTTGTATAAATGATTTTTTTATAATAATTAAACAAAAACAAAACCAGATATCCTGCTAGTAGAAATGTATACGTAATGTTCGTATATTAGATGATTACCTTATAAAATCTTAATTATTGTAATTTATAGAGTAATCATTATCAATCACCTTCATGTTTCAACACAATCCCTACATTGTTTAAAGCAGTGTGAATAATCACTAATTTTGAATAATCATTTAATGAAATGCATGACCATGGTTTCTCTAACTTTTTCTTTCACAACTTCTTTCATCTCAAATCTGGTTCTTTTTTGGAGTAAATTTGAAAAAAAGGCAGATGGTATGTGGACCGGGGTATTTGTCTTGCAGACATTACATTGTTGTTCGAGAGAGAAGAAATTTTACACATTGTCCTCTTACTTGTTTACAACAAATAATCAAAACCTCGATGTTGGTTCACAGTTGACCTTAACATAGTCAGTTAATATGATTACACTGAAAAGAAAAACAACAATTAAGAATTACATAAACCATGCATATTGATAAAAACAATTAAGAATTACATGAACCATGCATATTGATAAAAACAATTAAGAATTACATAAACCATGCATATTGATAAAAACAATTAAGAATTACATAAACCATGCATATTGATAAAAAAAATCATCGTTGCTTTGAATTTTGATTTGCTCATAGTTTATGTTAAACATAAACTTAATTTTCTTTAAGTTAAACATAAACTTGAGTATCAGAGTTGATCCACACACTCGAAATATATATTGTTTATGTAAACATTCAAATAAGCGGTAATAATAACATGAATATTTTCATTAAATAACATTTTTTAAAACAGAACTATAAAACTTACGTTGAGAATAATTAATATAGGATCTCTTAGCCAGTTTTTGTATGGATCTTCATTCAGTTACTTGTAAAAAAAGAAAAAATAACCGAGCCATATAATCTTAACATTTAAAAAAAATCAAAATTCATATACATTTAAAAACAAAGATTGAGAAATTCATTTCTTCACAAGATATGCTTGGGAATTTATAATCTTTACTTTTTCATATAAATTTTAAAATATTTGCGAAAATCATTTAAATGATATTTGGTAATTCATAAATAATACTTTTTTACATAAATTAAAAAGAGGATTGGGAAAATTCTCTAGGACTTAAATAATACTTAAGTAAACATAACGAGCATATATATTAGATATGTACATACATAACTTTATATTACATAGATACCAAAAGCTTTATATACATTTTCCACATTAACAAAATTTACCAAAAAAATAAATTAAAAGAAGTATGCAAAACAATATTTTAAAAATTATTAACTGCTTTGATGGTAACTTATATTTACAGCCAAAAATTGAAAAATCTGAGGAGTGACAATAAACAATAAAAAAATGAACAAGTATTTATACATTTGGATGAGATAGGAGGTAGACTGGTTATTTGAAACAGCGTTTAAAAAGTAATAAATTGCAGACTTTCTCAAATATAAAAGTAATAATTATTGTAGTCTTTACATTTTTGAGATCATTACTCCCAATTCATTGTGTATATGCATGTAATGTGTTTTAATATATATACGAGGGCTATTCAGAAAGTAGATTACGTTTTTGGATAAAAAAAAAACTAAGTACAGGAAAAAAATTTTATTATATACATTTGAAAGAGGAACTAAAATACTATTTTTCGACATAATCGCCAAACAAATTTAGACATTTGTCATATCGGTGAACTAGCTTTGAAATTCCCGTGTCGTAGAATTCCGCCGCCTGTGACGCCAGCCAGTCAGTCACGCCCGCGCGGAGATCTGCGTCGTCATCGAAGCGCTGTGTTGCAAGCCAAGTCTTCATCTTCGGGAATAAGTGGAAATCACTAGGTGCCAGGTCCGGACTGTAGGGTGGATGAGGGAAAATCTCCCACTTGAAGGCCGTCAAGGCGTCTTTGTTCGATTTGCCGTGAGGGCGGGCATTGTTGTGCAAAAACAACACTTTTGCACTCAGTTTTCCTCTCCGCTTGTTCTGGATAGCTCGTCTTAAGTTTCAGTAATGTTTGGCAATACCTTTCTGAGTTTATGGTTGCTCCACGTTCTAGGAAGTCAACCAGAAGAACACCTTTCCTGTCCCAAAAACGGTCGCCATGATCTTCCTTGCTGACAGGGTTTGCAAACATTTCCTCGGTTTTTGGGGGAATTTGTGTGCCCCCACTCCATAGACTGTAGATTTGTCTCACAGGTAACGTGCTTAACCCAAGTCTCATCTCCCGTTACGATGCGATCAAGAAATGATTCACCATCTTTGTCGTAAGCGTCCAGAAATGACAACGATGCAGCCATACGCTGACCCTTGTGCTGTTCTGTCAGGAACTTTGGCACCCATCTGGCACAAAACTTATGGTATCCTAACTTTTGGTGACAATTTCGTACAACAATGTTCGCGAAACTTGTGGGAAAAAAGTGAAAGTTCGGTTATTGTGAAACGGCGGTTTTCACGAATTTTTCATTGACATTTGCAACCAGCTCATCACTCACAATGCTCGGTCTGCCACTCTTCTCTTCGTCATGAACATTACTTCGTCCATTTTTAAATCTAATGCACCATTGGCGAACTCCACCTTCACTGATTACGTTGTTTCCGTAAACTTCACAAACTTGCCAATAAATTTCAATCGGTTTATGGTTTTTTGCTAACAAAAACCTTATAACTGATCGCACCTCATTCACAGGCGGCAGAATTCTACGACACGGGAATTTCAAAGCTAGTTCACCGATATGACAATTGTCTAAATTTGTTTGGCGATTATGTCGAAAAATAGTATTTTAGTTCCTCTTTCAAATGTATATAATAAAATTTTTTCCTGTACTTAGTTTTTTTTTTATCCAAAAACGTAATCTACTTTCTGAATAGCCCTCGTATATATATAGTGCGTACAAAACACTAACAATATCTTAGATTAAAATTAATGTAGGTAAATGCCATTAAAATGTTTCTTTATTTGTATTTATAAATTACCTTCATATGATGAGACATTGAGTTCCTACAAAATGTTCAAAGTACTTTCAAAGTGGAAGAAAGGAGATAGACTGGTTATAACCCACAGGTGTGCATATAGACCACACTAGCTGCACCTATTGAGAGGATTTAGACATCCCTCATGGTACCCGAGTCTAACACTTACTCTTGCAACACTACACTTACGACTTTAACACTTCACTCTCACACTTACATTTAGGGAGGCGATAATAGCCTCAATGTGCTTTTTGCCTTAAAAAAAAAAAATAGACTGGTTATTTGAAACAATTTAAAAAGTAATGAATTAATAGCGAAACTTCTCAAAAATGAAAGTAACAGTTAGTGTAGTCTTTACGTTTTTGTGATCATTACTCCCAAGTCTGTATATATGTATGTAATGTTTTTTACTATATATAGTGTGTGCAAAACATCAATGAAATTTTAAATCAAAATTATTAATGTAGGTCAATGCCATTAAATTTTTGTTTTACTTGTATTCATAAATTAACTTCAAATAATGAGGCATCAAATCATATGAAACATTCAGAATACTTTTTCTGTGCTTTTCTGACACTATTATTCTTTTTTTCTTTACTTCTTTTCTGTTTTTAATTTAATTTTTTAAGTAACACTGATATAACACTTTTAATAAATAAACTTATTTGATAAGTATTGCTTTATTATATCAATAAATTGGCAATTTTTCTAACATTATTTTTTAGGTTGGCTACAATGTAATATAAACACAGTGTACCTGAGTTTAAAACTAATCAAATACAATTTAAATATTTTTTATGTAGATATAAATAATTATGCTCTATATAATGTATTATAAAAATAATATCATAACTTGTCTAATATGTTTAACTAATTCATTTGATAATTAATGGTTATGTTGACTTGCTTTGTCATATTTTATTATAACAATTATTTCTAATTGTAATTAAAATTAACACATTTAGTGTCTAAAATGTCTTAATTGTTTTATTTTTGCTTTATTATGTATGATGCTGAAGTAATTTGTATTTGATCTTATTTTGAAACTACCAGTTCATTTTCCCAGGCGTGGAATTTATGGGTGGTGGAAAGCGGAACGGGAAGAGCAGAGTTTGCTGGTATTTTCTCATCATGTAATCAAATGGAATTGTTTTTCCAGTGGAAATGTTCGGCTCCTTGTAGCAGACTAGCATTGCCTGCACTGAGAGGAGACCAGTCTGCTGTCAACTGCAAGATAGAGTTGACCAGCTTGTAGGCTAGTGAATATTGCGAAGTTGTTTTTTGATGGTTTCATTTCAGTGCTTCAGAAGATCCGCTCATCGAGTAGATGCATGGCAATCCTATTTTTTTTTAATTTTTACCAACAATTTTTCTTCTGTTTTCCATGCGTTACTTTCTTATGACCGTCACAGATAAAATGCGCAGACCATAAACGTTCTTTTTTCATTTGGCAGCGGATAAAACTGTGGCTAGGAAAATGAAATTGCACCTAACTGAAACTATGTGTAATGTGTCTACATACCGCTTTCCACCTAAATAACTTCCGCGTCTGAGAAAACCTAGCTTTAATTTACTGCTAAAAGAAACTTACTACCTATAATATAATAAATAATTCATTAAAAAACTAATAACATGCAAAAATTACAGTAACTGAGTATTACAGATTTTGAGATTTGAATCCACAATAAGTATAATACAGATACAGTAAGTACACAGATTTTCTAAGGTAGCTATGTCTTCTAAAATATCATAAATATTTTAAAATATTTAATTTTCTAAAATATCTTAAATGAATTTTCATCTAACAAACTCAATAATAACAAAATTGGAATTCCAAAAATATTGCTATACTTGAAAATATGTAAAATAAAAATCAGTCTATGTTGGTTTGAAAAAAGTTATTAAAATGTTTGTCATACAGTTGTGATTATTTATAATTGTTTTGACTTCATGTATTTTTGCTTTAATGAAAATTCCGCTACTGTATTTATTTCATCTGAAATGCCTCTTTGTTTTACAATTTTTTAAGTTTTTGTAGGTAATAATACTCTTAATTTATTTAACAGTTTATTTAACAGTAAATGTTAGCAAAACATCATACCTTGAATGTCTTTCAATCTGGAACAGCAATTTCAAAAAATTTAGGCTGAGCTATGTTCTTTGCAACCTAAAATTAAGCAAACCTGTACATGTGTTAACAATTTAAACTACTATATTAATCAATATTTACTTGTTGGCTTTAATATATATATATATATAAAATCTGTTTAATTTGTATTTGTTTTTGATATGTTTTGCCTATGTTGTGTTCAACTTCTAAAGATAGCTTGTAGCCTGTATGTGAAAAGCTTATGCAATATTTCTGTAGTATAATATTTATTTTGTAATGAGTTTGTGTTATTAATCTTTAACAACTACTTTGTCAGAAAAATCAGTAGAACCTTTACTAATAACAGTTTATGTCCTTAGTAAGTCGACTATATGATGAAATGAAATGTTTCATAACAGGAACATGTCCCATGTGTAGTGCATTGATCTAGATATTGCAGCACAGTTTGTGACTGACTGAGCCACATTTCGGTCAATTTAATAACAAAATGTATTTGATTATGAACTAATTGTGAATTAAACATTCATCACAAAATCTGATACTGATAATGAAGAAGAAATGTTGCTGTATTCTTAGATGAAACAAAATTACTATTATCGTCTCCATAAATGTAAGTGTGAGAGTAAAGTGTTAAAGTCGTAAGTGTAGTGTTGCAAGTGTAAGTATGTGTTAGACTCGGGTACCGCGAGGGATGTCTAAAATCCTCTCAATAGATGCAGCTAGTCTGCACCCCCTGAGCTAGTCTAAGAGTCTAGGAGTTAGTCTAATAAAATTACTCTGTGTGTGTGTGTGTGTGTGTGTGTGTGTGTGTGTGTGTGTGTGTGTGCGTGCGTGCGTGCGTGCATGTGTAGTAATTTTCATTTTTAAAAATTCTCACACCTCATACTTTTTCATTTTTATGCTTTACAATAAAAAAGTTGATCTAAAACCGATAAAAGGTCTGTAAACAAAATTCCATGAGCAGTATAATGTGTCTCCATAAGAGTGCAGCACAATGCAGGCATAAGCAACAAAAATAATTGTGTCAGAAAAGTTAATTGCTAAAAAAAACATTGCTGAAAGAAATATTAAAAATATTAGTGTATCCAAGACTTCAGTAATTATTGACTTAATCAGTTTTTTAAAGTAGAATCGTTAAGACAATCTAGGCCAGTTCTAATATGTAAATGTTATTAAATAAAAGACTCTGCTTTTAGAAAACAGTAATACTGTAGCCTAATTTAGGTGTGTAATTTAGAATGTGGTTAAGGTAAGTTTCACACACACACACACACACACACACACACACACACACACACACACACACACACACACACACACACACACACACACACACACACACACACACACACACACACACACACACACACACACACACACACACATACACACATACACACACAGAAATTTTATAATTGTTTACTATAAACAATGTTACTGGTCTACTCATTTGTATGCATATTTTACAATAAGAAATTCAGACAATAAAGTTTGCAAAATATGATATTTGGATTCAATGAGTAAGTTAGATTCACTGTAAATAAATTTAAGATTAGTATAAAAATTGCAATCTCTATTAAGTAACACAACAAGATAACAGAAAATTAACTCGAAAACAAATTAAAACTACAAAACTTTAAAACAAACTCAACTCGACCCCATAACCATAACAATGATTGAATAAAAATGTACAAAAAAGTTAAAATAATGTTCAGTTCAGTTGATGAAATAGAATATTTAGAAAAAGATTGTTAAAATTGTATTCGGCCGTTTTATTTTCTTTTTTTTAACGTGGTTATACATTGCATTCCATTAAATATAACAATATTAGTAGAAAAATATAACGAAAGTAATTAAAAGATTCTTATAAATTTCTAGGTATTTATGGATTTTGGGCATTTACCCAGATAAATATTCAGGGTATTTACCTTGAGTTATAAATAATATTGTGCTTGGGTATTTTACATCACTGCTGTGGGTAATGAATCAGGGTTAAACAAGCATCACTGTACAGTTTTAAATGGACACTTTATCAACTGATGCAAAATGTAATGAAGTTCATATTTGTAATGAAGTATATTGATTTGTTTTGTTTTTAGAACAATAAATTGTAAGATCTGATTCTGTGACAATAATTTATTATTACCATAAAAACTTGAAATTATTTTTTTCTGAATTCATAGATTAAAAGAAAATTTAAGATCTTGTAACTAATTTTCATTTTAATATTTATTACAATAAGTTAACACATTTTATATTATTGCGTGTTTATTGTTAAAAATCTCATCCAAGTTGTGTGATGCATAATAACATTATGAGACATTTTTAAGATTGTGTTGAAATTTTAAAAAAACCCTAAATCGAAATATTATACTCTTAAATAAATTGTAAAGCGACTGTATTAAGCAGTGAAATAGCCTACATGGTTTAGCAAATACTGATGTCACATTAAATATTCTGAAAAAGTAATCTTTTGATTTGAACATTCGCCAATATACTTTAGCCAATGTATAGTTACCAATATAGCTCCCCTTCATAAATAGTTCATTTTTTTAAAAATATTTCAGAGTTTCTAGTTAATCAATGTTATGTTGCATCATAGTCTGCTATCTAAGTCAATGTTTAATTCTGTAACAATCTCTTCTTGGCATGACGAAAGCTTGTTGTGGTGCTTATAGTTTTTTGTAGTAGTTCTATGACTGTGATAAAATAATATTTAATGTGTGAACCTGTACATAAAACTTATAGCCTGGTGTACGCAACTTACAAGACAAATACAAAATGTGTTTATTTTTGATTGTAAGCTAACTTTTCAGATATTTATCCCGTGGAATATAATCCAGTCTTCTAAATATAATTTTGTTATGGACAAAAGATTTTTAAATATAGGAAATACATTTGCATGTGGTAATAAAATGCTATACTTGTAATTTGTTTGTTGTTTAAACCCTTGAACCTAGTATATAATAATTCTTTTCTGAGATAAAATTAAAATGTCACAAAACTTTGATAACTTCTGTTAATATTATGTCAACCAATATACAGTGTGGGGCAGGGAAGTATCCCTAATTTTAAAGGTAAATTAAAAAATAACCAAAAATGTTTGAACAAAACTTTATTGTGGCATCAAAAGGGTACAGATGGAAGTTAATTGTAATAATAATTTTACTCTGTTTTAAATAACACATCACGCAAGTGATGTCCCTCATTGTCAATGCACTGCTGTAGCCTGGTTCTAAAGTTCCGCATAACTCTGCGAAGCATTTCTTGTGGAACGCGGCCAACTTCAAGGCGAATTGCATGCTTCAAGGCTTCTAGGGTCCTGGGTCGATGTTTAAACACTTCACTCTTGAGGTAGCCCCATAAAAGTAATCACACGGAGTTAAATCCGCGAGCGCTGCGGGCCATGGAATGTCACCATACCGGGAGATCAATCGCCCGGGAACATTTCCCTCAAAACAGCCATCGAATTTCTAGCAGTATGGGCTGTGGCACCATCCTGCTGAAACCACACTAGTCCCAAATTATTTTGTTGCAATTGTGGTTCAAGAAATTGTTGGAGCATGTTTACATACCGTTCAGAATTGATGGTAACACAACGATTGTCCTCCTCGAAGAAATAAGGCCCAATTATGCCTTCACTGCTGATTGCACACCAAACCATCACTTTGTCACTGTGTAGAGGCCTCTCGTGAACTACCCTAGGGTTTGCACCACTCCAATAACACATATTCTGCTTATTTACAACTCCAGAAATGTGGAAGTGCGCCTCGTCACTGAACAAAACACGTGCATCATTTGGCAAGTCAGCAATGAAAGTTTCACATGCCTGTATTCGTTGTTGCCAGTCCCGTTGTGTGAGTTCTTGAACGATTACCATCTTGTATGGATGGAAGTGTAGTTCCTCGTGGAGAATACGACGCACAGTATGATTAGACAACGCCAGGCTGGATGCGTGCTTGCGAGCAGAACGCTTAGGAGACTGCAAGATCGATCTTCTGACACGGTCAATATTTTCTGGAGTTCGGACGGTCCTCTGAGCCCCAACTCTCTTTTGCACTACACTACCACATGCATGGAAGTTCTCCACCCACAACAAAATGGATTTGCGGTCAGGAACAGCATTGCGAGTAGGAATCCGATAACGAGTTCGCAGCGCAACAATAGACTTATTTTGAGAGAAATATGTTTCGACTGCAAAAGCGCGTTCCTCATTCGACCAAGCCATGTCTACAACTGACGGCGGTACTAACGGAAAATTCCATGGCCACAGCGTCATTCGAGCTTACCCCCACTCCTCCAACACATCCTCACTACACACAACGCCATCTCAAAAGTAGGGATACTTCCCTGCCCCACCCTGTATTATTGTTCATGTTTAAGTAAAGGGGAGTTAACAATTTCTAAAAAATACAATTTTTAATTTACCGATAAAAATTCTATTTGCATTACTTTTGAACAGTTTTACTGAACAGAAAATAGGAGATGCCACTAACAGTATATTTAAAGCTTGTATTGACATTTGGTGACTCTTTAAAAAGTTTTTTTTACATCAAAAGCCCAGGAACTACTTATTGTTACTCAACACAAATTAGGCATTCCCAAGTAATTTCAAGGATAATTAACTATATTCTGTTTCCTTTATCTTCAAAAAGTATAATTTGGATAGACTGGCAGCAGCAGTATTGCCAGCGGTTCAACCAAGTGCATGCATCTCGTTAATAAATATTATTGTTACACCAGTTATTGATTTCTGTACAAATGATTCATTTTAAAAAAATTAATGTAAAACTTGAAATTGTATTCATTGTGTACAACTTTAACACTGATAAAACTTTTCTGAACAAAAATTAAAATTGTCGCTTGTTTAAAATTTCATAATATAATTTTATGCAGGAGTATCAATAAGAATGTGTCAAATTTTTAGGACTTCTCTTACTAGCGAATACAATGACAAAATTTTTAATAAACATGGGTCCAAAAATGCTTTGTTAAAGAGTTACTGCTGGCAAAATATTTGACCTGATTTCTGCTCCTCTATTTTAATTAAACCACACTGAATGCCGTAGAGCATAAATCATAGGACAAATTTGGTAGTTTTATATGAATTTTGACGTCAAAAATTGAATAAATTACGTCTTAGAACTGTAACTCTAATAATTTCTAAAATATCTGACGTATAACAAAAAAAAAAACTTCAAAATAATATTTTTTATGCTTTGAGTAAAATATCTTTGTTAAATAACTAATAACTGCATTAAATTTCCATAATCTTAAAAAAAAGAATGTAATTTTGAATAAAAATGGTATGAATAATGCCTATAAAAAATACAAATGTACACGTTTCAGATTGTATTAAAACATACCAAATTGCTGTAGATTTTAACTAGGTACTGAGTGAAATAAAGTTATTAATAATTCAAAACAAAAGACTTTTATGCCAGGTATCTTAAAAACTTTAGATTTTCAGTTCTGAGGTATGTTATATTTAAATTTTCAGACAAAAACCATATAAAACTACCAAATCTGTCCCTTTGTTTACATTCTAAGAAGTTCAGTATGGCTTAATTTAAATGGAGGAGCAGATATCAGGGCAAAACACTTTTCCGTGTCCCGTTAATGAAGTGTTTTCAGTTCATGTTTATTTAAACGTTTTTCTTTGTTCTCACTGGTAGAACATGTCTTGAAAGTTTGTCACACTCTTCATGATACACTCTGTATTATTAAGAGTATTTTAAGGAAAAAGTATCTTATTTATTTTATAAACAATTACAGTATTTCCTTACTTACATTGAAGTCCGCAACTCATGTCATGTTAAAAGAATCAAGTGTCATTTTAGGCTTTTTGTACAACTATCAAAATGTATTTGTGCATAACAAAATGTGGGAAAAAACAAGCAAAATTTATGAAAATGATTATATATTTCAAGGAAGATTTGCAATTGTGATAGAAACCTCCATCCTGAGCGTGCGCACACGCGCGCGCGTGTGTGTGTGTGTCTGAGCACCTTTCAGAAAAAAGGACATAAATTACACTGATTAATTACAAGTTGCTAAAATTACATATTTATTACATTTTGGACGCAGACAGATATTGAAGTGAATATTAATTCAAATTTACTCCTGATAAAAAAAACATTTTACGTAACAAAAATGTTAACAATGATTATACTTTTCTATTAGTAACAAACTATTTTTTAGGTCTCTAGGCAAATCCAAGGACCCTTATACATTTGCATATGTGTACAGTCTGTCTGATTACTCATAAATGATGTGATCAATCATAGCAAAAACATGTAGGGGTAGTTAAGGTGTAAAACCTAAGGGCCAAATATTTTCAATTTTTATTTAAATCCAGTGTGAGGTATCATTTAAAACTGGAAGTGATTCTGAATACAAATACACACACACACGTGGCATGTTCGGAAAGTAAGTAGTGTTTTGGAAAAAAACATAAAAAATTTTTACTTAAAACAAAATTTATTTTTACATAAAAGAGCATTTATTTTTTGGACTATTTTTCTACTTAGTTGCCACCATTGTTCAGACATGTGCCACTACTGAAGACAGCCACTGCCTAACACCATTTTTTGCATCTTCATTGCTGTCAAAGCGTCGTTCTCCAAAATGAAGCTTCAAGTTCAGAAACAAGTGAAAATCAGAAGGAATGAGATTTGGCCTGTACGGCAGATGATCGAACTGCTCCAAACCGAATTCTTATATAAGGTTTTACCTGACACCAGCATGGGGATGTGTGTTGTCATGGATCAACACAATGCCTTGACTAAGTATTCTGCATCTTTTGTTCTGAATTGCACGCCGAAGTTTTCTCAGTGTTTCACAATATCATTCATTGATGGTTTTACTTTTGGGAAGAAAATCAACAAGCAGAATTCCCGAACACAATCGGCAGGATCAGGAATTTTCTTTTGAACATTTTGAAGTACAACTAACAAATGTAAATACAACACAATTCAGCCATAATTGCATTAGCTGTTGGACAATGAACCAGAGAGAGATAAACATGCATGTGCAGGACCTTGTTAGTAGCGATGCAATGACAGTGTGAAACTGTACTTACTTTCCTGGGTATATATATATATATATATATATATATATATATATATATATATATATATATATATATATTGCTTTTAATAGTTTATATAAAACCATTAGACCTCACCAGAAGTTCAAGTTCTCGTGTCCCTCTCTAATTTTAACTTGTTGGTCAAAAAATCCATAAACCTAGTTTTAGAGGGGATATTTTATATAGTTTGTATTTAAAAACCTAAAAAATCAAACTTTGAAAAAGTCACAAATAACTTAATAAGGTTTTCTTATTTTCGTCTTTTTGCAGAACATGTAAAAGAAAGTAAAATGGTGTAAAGAATATGATTAAAAAGTCACTTTTATGTTTGGGCATTGAAATCTATCAAAAGGATCACTTAAATCATATGTGGCAGTGAAGTCAGCTGATTTATTTTTTTTTGAAAGTTTATTTTTAGTTTGAACGTTGTGTCAAAATACAAGTACGTAAGAGTACTGCATTTACATGTACCCAAGTTTAACAATACTTTACATTTCAACGATCAATATTAATTTGTAAAAACAAGAAACATGGTGCTTACAGCTTCAAATATATGCCTGTAAAGCATGTGCTTTATCATTTCATTGTTCTATAAAATTTATAATGTGAATTACACTAGTATCTCAATATTATGTCCCTACTTCCTTAAGTGTCACTTTTGTGACAGCATGAGCAATTTGTTTTATGCTCCATATTAAATGGAGCAGCGAAGACACCTACTTAACGAGCCCACTCTGAAGGACGAGGATGACTTGGGGCAAACAAAATTGGCTGAAGGATAGATGAGGACTTGGTGCAAGTAGAGTTAGCTGGGTTATAGTGCTCTTTCGTATCATTTGTCACTCTGAAAGTTATGGACCAGGCAGTGTTGCAAATCGCTATAATTTTGTATACATAGGTCGAAAATATATAAGTGAAAATTTAGTAAAAAGGGTTGTAGTAATTAAACCAAGTAATTCTCAAAAATTTAATATTATTTAACGTAAGTTTGGCTAGTTGGGGGGGGGGGCTATAGCCAATAGATTTGACCCATCTTATTTATAGGCCACACATCTGCAAACAGGAAGACCTAGTATTTTGAAAATAACTGATACTTTTAAAAACCTATGTTGCTAGAATTTTGAAGCTTGTCATACTGATACATAAAAAAACCTTACAGACCTCTGGGTTATAGATTGCCTATGTAAATAAAAATATCCTTGACTGTTTATTGAGCCTGTCTTGCCTCTTCCATGCAATAGTTTATTACTATAATTAGCATAAAGTGCTATGTGAGATTGGCGATGAATTACTGTATAAAGTTCTGTAATGTAATATTTTTTGTATTTTTGCTTTCATTGAAGTTCAGACAATACTGTACAATGTACGAGGACCAATTTTATTTCAACCTCTGAATCTAACATGAAGGCTTGTTGAGCAGTGGGTAATGAAGCTGCACTGAATGATAACACATCTCTCCCGCTACAACCACTGTCATTTCCAACTTCATAATGCCACTGTGAGCTGATTTGTAAACATATAGATACTTCAATTAATTCTCCCAAGTGCAAATCGCGAAGTGTCATTCTTTTTTTTTAAGCACAAGGGAATAATGCAGTATAAATTCATCGCAGAATGAGCTGAGTATATGAAAATCACCCAGAGCAAGAACCACATTATGCAGTGGGTAATCGAAAACTTCTCATTGTATTTGCACAAGAAGCAGTCGGGTTAGGACAGCAGCAAGTGGATATGCATTGTCATGAATCAAAACTACTCAAGAAAACAGCAAGCCTCATTGTTTGTTCTGAATAACTCTCTGTAGTCGATATAATGTCTAACAACATGCATCTGCGTTGGATCTTAGTCCTTTGTTCCACGAACATCCAAAATGGTGACATGAAGCCAGGAAAAGGTAGTGGGTGAGATGCATTATTGTCCAGTTCCTAGCTCCACCTCTTACTGCTAAACGGGCTATGTCACAGTTGATATTGACATTCGAAAAAAACAGTCATTGTATGTCTTTCTATTGACCCACATTAGTCAAAACGCTCAGTGTAATTCGACAGGTATATGGTCCAGTAGGGTTTGCATTAGAGAGCCCCTGTATTGCCATTTTGCAAAAGGTTTTTCAATTACATTAATAGGATTTAACATAAATGTTTACAACAAACGTAATGAAAAATTATGCATTTGTGCTAACACTTTTACAGCAAATTTCTACATCTTGATAATGTTTTATTGCCTTTCAAACTTTCCTTCCATTTTCAGTGTTTTTTATATATTTATTTACTGAACTAAATGCAGTATTTATTTTGATTTCAGAGATGTGTTCAATTCGCTTTATGTTCTTATACAAAACAGAAGAAAGAGCACTTATTCAGTGAACAGCCAAGATGTATTTATTTAGTACTTTCAGTATTACAGAAATATTTTTTATATATTTGTCATATAGTATGTTATTATAAGAATATATTAGGTTGCTCATTATCTAATTTAATAGGTTTCACAATTTTTGTTTAATAATAGTTACCATTTATAGAAAGTACAAATTTAACTAATAATTTTTAATAACAAATTTTATTTACAACTTTGTTAGTGAATTCAACAAAAAGTATATTTAGGCCTAGATGCAACTCATTGTGTACCTTATTGTAATGTATCAATTAGGCAATTGTATTTTTGTACTATAATTCAATTAATGTATTTAGTACATATTTGTTATATGAAATTTTGTTGTTATAAAATGCTTTTACTTTTTTGAAATTTTATTATATTTTTTCAGTAGACTCACAGATCTATGCAGGTTCAAAATAATTTTAGGCTTGAATTTAGCAAATAAAACAGACATTTTAAAATTTTCTTATCAGTTTGAAGACATATTGTGGTTTTGTATTTACTTTTTGCTATTTAATCAACTAATGAAGACAGGGAATCAACACAAAGCATGGAAAAAGCCAAATAAAAGTAACTGAACCAACACCTAACCAACATACAGGTCACAGTTTTAGTTAACTGACTTATGTACTCTCCTAGACATTACAGTATTTATATCATGAGAAAATAGTATAGAAAAAATTCTTGCCCAAGAAGCCCTTTGTTCCCACAGTACTGAATGTACACAGATCAGCTGTTCATAGTACAGAAAAGGTAGTTATTTTCTAGAATTGAGTTTTTTTTTGTCTGAAGCAAATTTTACATACTTTTATTTGAAAGACTTATCAATAAAAATATAATTTATATTTATAAATGAAAGCCTATTTACAATACACAACAAAGAAACTTGTAACTCAGCTAATGAGAACAATTTAAATGTGCATTATTATTTACAATATGTAAAATGATTAAAAACACTATAAAAACATTCAAAAATATATTAAATTATTGCTTTAACAAAAAGATAATGAAGTTTTTTGCAGTAGTAATTAATAAAAATGAGATTTAATTAAGTCAAATTAATTTTTCTTTATTAATGAATGTTTAATTGAGAAAAAATTAACAGTTTAATCACTTTGAATATTAAATTTAAAAGACATTAAAATTGGTAAGTAATAGATTTTTTTCACTTAATATCCATACTTTATGCCAGTTAGACTAACGTGGATGGATTGGTGTGAACAGAAAGGGTAAAGCTCCCCCTCCCGCCTTTACGGTAGTAACTGCAGTTTTTGGCTAAAGTCAAAGCAGTAGAAATCACAGCTTAAAAATTGCAATATGGAATACACAATGTTGCAGCCAGAAAATGAAACAGCAGTTGATTGATAAAGAGCAGCTTATATTCAGTAACATTAGGGCTGACCCTAGGGGCCCCAGTGCCACTGAACAGAGCGGCAAAATTAGGATGCTGTAGTTAGACTCAAAACTCCCAATCAAGTATTGATAACTTTTGTACTTGTGGTTATTACATACAACTTGCGTATATATGTAAGAACAAGGCTAAAACAGCGGGTTGTAAAAAAATTGATTAAAACCCTAGTTTATTTAAGTTGAGATAAGCTAAGTAAACAAAACTTGATAATATCTAATGTACAGATATGCACTAAATAAACAAGATAACATCTTACCCCACTATCAGCAGCAATACCCCACCATCAGAACCAGAGTATATAAGCAGCTGCACAGCGCTCCAGAAGGCAGTTGGGCTCCTCCAGCCCAAACCCTCCCTACCTTCCTATCCTGGTACGGTATCGGTGTGTTGAGCCGACTGTACATCCGTGGACACCAGCGTGCTGAGCCGATAACCTACTCGGGCCCGAACCCTACCAACCTATCCTAGTGCGGTACCTGTGTGTTGAGCCGACTGTGCATCCGTGGACTATACCGTCGTGCTGAGCCGATAGTCATTCCTTCTTTTGGGGTTATACCGGCGTGCTGAGCCAATAACATACTCCGGCCCGAACCCTACCTACCTATCCTCTTGCGTTACCGGCATGTTGAGCCGACTGTACATCCGTGGACTATACCAGCATGTTGAGCTGACTGTACATCCGTGGACTATACCGGCATGTTGAGCCGACTGTACATCCGTGGACTATACCAGCATGTTGAGCTGACTGTACATCCGTGGACTATACCGGCATGTTGAGCCGACTGTACATCCGTGGACTATACCAGCATGTTGAGCTGACTGTACATCCGTGGACTATACCAGCATGTTGAGCTGACTGTACATCCGTGGACTATACCGGCATGTTGAGCCGACTGTACATCCGTGGACTATACCAGCATGTTGAGCTGACTGTACATCCGTGGACTATACCGGCATGTTGAGCCGACTGTACATCCGTGGACTATACCAGCATGTTGAGCCGACTGTACATCCGTGGACTATACCAGCATGTTGAGCCGACTGTACATCCGTGGACTATACCAGCATGTTGAGCCGACTGTACATCCGTGGACTATACCGGCATGTTGAGCTGACTGTACATCCGTGGACTATACCGGCATGTTGAGCCGACTGTACATCCGTGG
>CM040182.1:2930866-3060866 GCA_022606455.1 Callitettix versicolor
CCGAACGTGAAATGTGTCCTGTAATACGATTTTTGAACGCCAGGAGTATGAAGCCTGCTGAAATTCATTGCTAACTTGTAGAGATTTATGTGAAAAAGTACTGAGTGATGGAATGGTGAGAAACTGGGTTAGGCTATTCAGTGAAGGTTGAATCAGTGTTCATGACAAAGCACAAAATGGGCAGCCTTGTGACTGATGAACTGGTTGAAAAAGTGAATGAGAAAATACATACGAACAGACGTTTCGCAATAACAATGCTTTCGTTCGGATGACTCCACAAATTTTAAAAACTGTTTTGCATGAAATTTCACAAATCATTGCAAATTAAATTATTGCAAATTGTTTTAAAAAAATGTTCACAGATGACCACAAAAAGAAGCGAGTTGACACTGAATTGACTTTTCATACCTGATACAGTAATGAAGGAGATAAATTCTTAAACAGAATTTAATTTAATTTAAACAGACTGGTGATGAAACTTCAGATTGTCATATCACTTCACTATCTAAACAACAGTCGATGTAGTGGAGGCACTCGCTATCCCCTAAAATCTAAAATTCAAAACAACATTGTAAGCACGAAAAATCATGTGCACTGTGTTCTTGGGAGAGAAAGGGGCATTCTGCTTGTTGATTTTCTTCTCAGAGGTGAAACCATCAACGCGGAACGATATCGTGAAACATTCAGAAAACTTCGGGACACATAATTCAGAACAAAAGAAGTGGAATGCTTACTCAAGGCATTGTGCTGATTGATGACAACACGCACGCGTCCACATGCTGGTGTCATGCAAAACCTTATTAAAGAATTTGGTTAGGAGCAATTTGATCATTTGCCGTACAGGCCTGACCTTGTTACTTCTGATTTTCTCTCGTTTCTGAACTTGAAGCTTGATTTTAGCCGTCAACGATGAAGGTAAAAATAGTCTTCAGTGGTCATTATCTTAAAACATTGGCATCTTTCTATAAAATGGTTATTAAAAAGTTGGTTCCTCACTATGACAAATGTCTGAACAATGGTGGCAACTATGTAGAAAAACAGTTTAAGAAATGCTCTTCGAGGTACAAATTTTGTTTCAAATTTTTTTTTAATCTTTCCAAACAATACTTACTTTTCGGACATGCCTTGCATTATATATAATGCATTCTTACAACTACTTTGAACTGGTATTACTGGATGACAGTTTTAACCTCAATTTAGTTGGAAGTACTTGGGATCCAAAAGTTTGCATTTGAAAATGCTCCTGTAAATTCTTGCCAAAACATTCATCAAATGCAAATTAGTAGGTCTGAATTTATATTTTGTTACTAGCTTAAGCCATTTGTTCACACTATATTTTGCATCGAAGGACTGCTACACCCTACATGTCATAACATATTTATATTTAGTTTAAATTTAATGTATTCAAAAACAAAATTTATACATCATAAACTTAAAATTTACAACTTTAAAGTAAACCAATAAATATAAAGACATATATACACAATACACATTTTTCATTGATTTACACTGATTTACATTGATTTCCCATCCATGTACAATAAAACAACAATTAGGAAATAAATTGTTAGTACATATTCCACTTATCACAACTTACATCAAAATTTTTACTTTTACTTCTAGTGCAAATTAGGTAAAAGTTGTTAACGATATATTTATAACTTTTTCATAATTCAGGGAGGTAAACATTTACATGAAGGAAAAATTTACATGAAATTATGACAAAATTTAAACTAATATATATGCAAACTTTAGTGTAATGCATTAATAACAATTAAAAATGAAAAGGATTGTGAAAATCTAGTTATATTATTCAGGTATTATCGACTTTTTTGTAGGTAAAAAAATATATATTATATTGAAACAAGGATTTAAAAAACTAGCTAAAAATACTATCACAATAAGTAATTTGAATTCAACATATTTATAGAATAAAAATAAAATATGAATTAAAATTTAGTAATTTCTGTTCCCTCTAATATACATTTTGTCTTTGTCCATTCTCAAGGTAAATCTTTTATAAAATACTGTAGTAATTTTATTGCACAAAAACTCCCGGATGTCGTGTGTACGATTTGGTTTTTTTTTCACAGCCCACTACTAAATACAAGAACGGTGGACAAAGAAGGGAAGGGCATTTTGCCAGTATGAAATGTTTTTCTGTTACACAGATACCTTCTAAAGAAAATAAACCCAACATTGCAGTTTAGAATGAAAAATAAACTTTTACTACAATTTTTTTTTCAAATATCACACAAAAATCTTTTAGAAAATTACATTATTATATTTTTCTTATTTATGAAATTACAATTTAGCAACAAAACAATGAAAATGTAATTGTAATTTAATAGTATTTGTTACTGTACACGAAAACAGAAATCAGATAAATATTTGTGTTATATACAAATATTTGTTTTAACTAAGTAAATAAACACCAGTCAGCTGAAAAGTGTGTGTGATTCTCATGCAAATCAGTGGGTTTAAAGTGACTTTCTAACAACAACAAAAATATTTTAAATAATGTAATAAATAAAACTGAATATATAATGCACAATAAATAATGATTGTCACAAGCAATATCAAACTGGGTACTGGGCAAATCTAAGACTAGAACAAAGTACAGAATTTTTATAATGGTTGTAAATTAATTGCATTCTAATATTCTTTGTGGTTAACACAATAGAAGTATTTTGTAATACTAATGAGATCCCATGTGCTTTCAGTGTTTATTCTCGTTATAATATTAAAGCTCCGTCAAACAGAACATAATCTGTAAATTGTGCCACCTCTGGCGGGCAATGTATGTTGTAACATTACATCACCCCATCAAACAGAATGCGGACAGGCTCGGTGATCGTAGCAGTCAGTTCTGATGTAATTTTTCACATTTTCAGTGATCACAACAGAAACGGTTACCACCTACATAACCTCTGATGTAGCTATGAGAGATTTTTATGAAAATGGATCATATTATATTCATGATCAACCAAACAAATGCTTTTTAAAATATTAATTTGTTTCTACTTGAGTAGATACTACACAAATTTATTTACTTCCTTCTAATAAAACAGTTTGTATATAAATAATGTACTTGTTTTCTTGTATGCCACCTTTAAACTGGGAACTTATCTCCAACTCGTAGACATTATTTATAAAAGTTTATACATCTTTTATTATTCCATGACAATCTTTTAATAATAAATCTTTTATTATTTCACACGAGGCAACTTCAGACATCTATTTATCTGAAACTATTCAGTGTTCCAATTTTCATGGATATCATGGAGTTTCACCAAATACTGACGGTGTGTTCAATAAATAAAATAAAGTATCAAATGAAATAACAGGTGTAAAAGGTGAAATACGAAATTTTAACAATAATTTAGGTTGGTACTTTAGAGTTAAAGCTGAAGATGAGTATTCCGACCTTAAAGAGACACATGCTGGAGTGCCCCAGGGCCCAGTACTGTACTTGCTTTACACACGGGATATACCAGTGATGGAGAACACCACAATGGCCACCTTTGCAGATGACACAGCTGTAATGGCAGTTGCGGAAAACTTGGAAGACGCAACTAACAAGTTATAAAATTCTGTTAATAAGATCACTAAATGAACAGAGAAATGGAGGATCAAGCTGAATGAGAGTAAATCAGTGCATGTCAACTTTACAAAACGTAAAGTTGTTCCAGTGGCAGTCACTATCAACTTACATAGAATTCCATATGCGAATTCAGCTAAATATCTTGGAATGAATTTGGATGCAAAACTTAGGTGGAAAGAACATGTCAAAAAAAAGAGGCAGGAGCTGAACATTAAATTCAAGAAGATGCAGTGGCTGTTGGGAAGGCATTCACAACTCTCTTTGCAAAACAAGCTGGTGATATATAAGCAAGTTCTAAAGCCTGTGTGGATATATGATATCCAACTGTGCGGCTGTACCAAGAAAACAAATGCGATGACCCAAACATTTCAAAACAAAGTACTGCGAAGTATCTGCAATGCTCCGTGGTGTGCACGAAATGACGATATTCATCTGGACTTGGGAGTTCCCCCCCAAGTATGCTAGACATATTTACTCTTAATATTGGAAAATAGATGTGATGGTACCTATTTGGTGTTATAAGGATTAATTAATTACAAAATAGTATAAACATAACTGCATACTGATTTGCACAGTCAAACGGATCATTCTACTCCCGCTCATGTTCTGATTGACATGATAGAAGCAGATTGCTTTCTGTTTAACGGAACCTTTAAATGTGTGTAATCTGTTGATATCACCCTCTATGTTCAGAGTCACCCAGCCCCCCCCAAACACGTTTTATTTTCAATTAAACAATTTTATTTAAAAACCATGAATATTGTGATTCAATTTTATACTTCCTAAATTTATGATAAATAATTTAGGCCAAGTTAAATTGTACAATAACATAAATATCAAATTACTATAAAATACTACATGCTACAGGTAAAAATGTACAATTAAAAATAAATCTATTTTTAAACATTGCTGTAATACAGTACAACCTTGATTATC
This sequence comes from Callitettix versicolor, assembly GCA_022606455.1. Taxonomy (NCBI): domain Eukaryota; kingdom Metazoa; phylum Arthropoda; class Insecta; order Hemiptera; family Cercopidae; genus Callitettix; species Callitettix versicolor. The sequence continues at coordinate 2,935,407 of CM040182.1, forward strand.
TGGAACGGATCAACTGAGCAACCCATCAAACTGATTAAAAAATTAAGTACAGTAAAACCTTCTGAACTGCTTAGGTTATTCAAAACCCATGTTAATTAAAACAATATTACAAATAAAAAAAATACAGTAATTGGTTCACACAGACCTAATGTCACCAATGTTACGAGTAACTTGTCTGTTTACAACTGGTCAAGCGCATCACATGCACATCCTCTCTCACAATACAGTCCTGTAACTACAGTATAAAAAAGAAAATTATCTAGTTGGGAGACAAACACAAACAGCTGTGTTGCTAAGCATCTACTGCTAAGTAGATTCACTAGATGTTTACTGCACTTTTAGTATATAGATGACACTGCCATGAACTAAAATAAGTAGAGTATGCACTATGGTCAAGTAAGCAACTTCAACAGTAACCTGTAAATACAAAGCCTACCCAGTACAATTGCATAATAAATACTGGACATGTGAACTGTGAGTATTAAAGTGTCTCCAGCTGCTGCTGATAATGAATACATACAAAGTAGATTTGTTTTGGTTCAGTGTCTTGACTTTATACAGATTAGAGCAACAGAATGTGATAAAAAGGCATAAGAAGTTCCATTGATTAATCGGTGAACTATATAAGGTGTCTAAGTGCTACAATCATAAATATCAGGAACTATTCTTGAAAAATGGCTACTAAGGTACTAAAAGGTTTCATACCTTTTAACATGTCAATATAGCTTCCATCAATTATCTGAAAATTTTGTTATCCAAAATGTCTCCATCCACTTTACTGTGGTTAAAAAGGATTGAATCTACTGTATATAAAAAAATATCTACCCATTAACAATAAAATCGGATTTGTGTTCTTTAAACTTAATTTTATAAACATCTTTATTCTGAAGCTATATTTTTGAAGAAAAATGTGATATATACAACCTATGTAGCATGAATGTGGACGAAAGACATAGAAAAACTGTTCAAGCTCAGTTTTTACAGAAATTTAATGTAGTTGAGGGGGAGCATCTCAAAAATAAGTTACACTATTTCTTTAAATCCGTGTGATAAGTGAGGAAAAGCCATGGAGTCACAGGGGACTTCTGTTTGGGCATAATGACAGCACTCAGAATGTTCTATACATATAGCTTCACCACTCGGACAGTAACACACCAGCAACCATGGAGACTCCATTTGCTCTTACCGCTGATTATAAAGTCCATGTTGTTTTTTTTTTATGACAAAACAGGAAAGTGCAACTAAAATTCATCATAAGTTGTGCAGTCTGCTGTCAAGGTCAATGGTTTCTCGTTGAAGGAAGAACAATGTTACATAGCAAACAAAATAAAACAACAGATAGGGAAAGTTTTTTTGTTCCACAATAATACTCGCTCATATGCTGCAAACTTTACCCCGAGGCGCTTGCTATGGAAAATGCCAAAAAATATTATCGAATCTTGCCTGGTGTTGCTTGTTAATCCACCTATTGATAGCAGATTTGGCCAACAATAGCGATCCCTAAAGCTGGCTCAGATGCAGATCCCAGTCCAGCCAGTAGGTCTGCCTCCTCATTACCTTCAAACCCCCTTATGCCTCGGAAACCCAGTAAAGAGTTACATGGTTAACCAGGGATAGAGTACTGAAGTTCTCTTGATACTCCCAGACCAGTTTGTACCACATTATAGGACCTGTAAGTGCCTTGATTCCTGCCTATCATTACAAATATGAATACAAGTCTTCTTGAATGCCCATTTCAATTCTCCCAAACACAGTCATTAATGGCAATTACTAATGGAATACTGTTGTACACTGCCCCAGGGCAATAGCTTTCTTTGCTTTTGATCTCAGGCAGTACACCCTAGCACCAGTGCCTGTCTTTGTCTTGGAGCCATCTGTATACCATACTACGTCTCCACATTTTCCAAACACACGATCTTCCTTCCCAAATGTAATCTTGACATCAATACAAATGGTTGTTAGTTGTAGTAAGATTATACCATATTGCAAGTTTAATAAGTCATGTTTTGTTCAGATGGTACGGTATAGTGGGAATCTATTAATAGATGGAGAGAGTTGTTTCATGAAACTAAGATTTTCACTAATTACTTTACCTAAAAGTCGGTGAAGATGAAAGGATATATATTTTAATGACATTCATGTATATTGCTATCTATTTTGGGGTTACCCAAGGTCTTTTTGCCCTACATTATCCCGGATAATCAAGGTTTTACTATTAGGACCATTCACTATGGCATGGTTCTACAATGAATTTGAACACATGATGTTTGAAACGACATCTGCTTATCGCAACCAATTTTTGTTGGTCCCTTTGACATCAATAAAAAGAATTTTCACTGTTTACATTTACTTATTTCATAATATTACTTTTTAAGAACAATCTACCTCAATGTTTTAGCTACGTGAAAATACTTTAATTTTTCTTTTTGGTTCATTATTAATTTTTTATCTAATTCTGGTATTTTCAACGAATTATGTGTACTTAATGGGATTTCACTGTACATACAAATTTAAAAATTACATCATAACCAGTAAGTATTTAATGAGTATAAAAAAAATTATGTTTACATGTTATGTAAATAATTATACATGCTGTACAAATTATTAAATTTTTTTTTTTTTTTTTTTTTTGGTGTTTAACGTCTGACTGTTGTGCACCCTTGGGCTAATGCAGACGATCAAATTATTAAACAATATTTCTTTAAGCAATATATATATATATATATATATATATATATAAATACTCACACACTAAAAATATAAGTTTTTATATCACAAACATAAATTTTATTCTCATATTTGACCTATTGGGAAAAAAATTGTTAAAAAATCATACCAACATATTATGTATCTGTTATAATAATGACACAAAACATCTGTGAAAATATATCATTAAAATTACGGGTAAACTGTTTATAAAATAAACAATTATGACATAATATAAATTTTTAAAAATTACTTACAACTATTTTTTTGGTAAACATTTATATATTAAATTATATTATATTAGAATTAAAATTAAAAATATACATGTAACCTTTGTTTAAAACATTCTTTAAAGGTAGTAATACTTCTTTATAATTACGACTACATTCCTCAGACATATTATACTCAAAATACATATAGCACTTCTGTGTTATATTGTTGGAATTGTTTTCCAAAAAGAGAATGGAGAAAATTAACATTAATTGTTATGTTTTTAACACTGTTTAGTTTCCATTTTATTTTTTAGAAATTACAAATAAATTCAGTTTTGAGTAAGTAAGATCAACTTACGGGCGTTTTACATGTTTGAGGTTAAGCGAAGTAAGATCTAATTATCCAAATAAAGGATATATGTTTGTTTCCAGCTTTCACATAATTTACTACTTTATTACAATTTATACAAATCTATCGATATTTTCTTTACATTACTTACAATCCACTTTCTTTACTAAAAAGTGTTTTTACACAAATTTTGGTACCATTTCTTGTAACAATAAGAGATTTCTCAATTACATGGACTATTTTATAAGACTTATTAAGATGTTTCACTGTATTACATTTCAAAAGTAATACGATACTAATAAAGTACAGTAGAGTGCTTATTATCTGGATTGATATTTTAAAAAAACAAAAATAACGATCTTATTGTGAATAGTGTCTAGCAAGTGTGCAACACATTCTCTAGCAATACTATATTTTTACGAATTGAAAAACGTCAAAAACCTACTTTTAATTTTTGAGTGCTGTGGCCAATTGGCAAAATTATATGCGTAAAATGCCAACCGGTTTTGCCTCTATTTATAAGCATCTGGGGAAAATATGTTGTAAAATACCTATAAACCCATTTTTATAATTTTTGCTTTGTTGTTTTGACAATAATAATTGATAATAATAATAATCATTGAAAATATAATGGACAATGGACAATAAACATAAACACAATACATATTTAGAAATGGTGTTTGGGGAAAATTTTATATATGAGAACATAGTAACGAAAACAAAATTATTATACAACTAAAAACGAAGTCTGAATCATAAAACAAAATGACATATAATGTTTTAGTACCATATCTGTAAAGATAAAACAGCAACTAGTGATTGGAAAATTTTCAACAGCTGTCATAATTAATTAATTAATAATTAAACATCATATTGTTATAATGACAAAGAGATAAATTAGTCTGACAGGACAAAAAATAACAGAACTGATATCAATCAATAGCTCAAAACCTTTGGAATGCTATTCGTTTTGTAAAATGCATATTATATAAAATATTACTGATGTACAAAATGTTGCAAACAGCAATAGAAAAGGCATTTTATATACTTTTTATAACACCACAATAGTGACACTGTTGCACTCAAAGGGTTAAATGTTCCATTTTACTTTACTACTGTACAGCATTTAGTGACACAACACATACATTAAAAGTATTTTGTAACATTTTATTGCTTTTAAGTTTTTTTTACCCTTTTCCAATTATCTGGATTGGGTCTGATCTCAATTGTCCCAAATAATTGGCACCCTACTATAATTACAATAAGAGAAATTTAATTAATAATGTAATTGAAACATAAAAATGTTTTGTTAGTTTGCCAGTTACTTTGTTTTCCTCTGAAGAGTAGTCTATAATAAAGGTACTAAGTAATGACAAAGTCAGACATGACCAAACACAGAACAATATAATAGGTTATAATCTAATAAAATTGGATAGATCTTTGATAATAAATTCAAAATACTGTAATTTAAAATATTAAGCACAAGTATTATCGAAAGACAAATAACTTTATCCAAATTAAAAGATATATCATGTCACACAATTACTTACCACACATATACAATACTGGAATTCACATAGAAACTTTTGTGATGTTTCGGACATGACAGAAACACTTACATCAATATTTAATTTAAAATTAATTAATCACAACAAACAACAACTATCAAATCATTAAAATTTTTAAAACATTTAAAAATTATAACCAGCTTACTGTTTTGATGAAAGTAAAATTTCTAAAATGCAATCTATCTTTTTACAAGGTTGTACAAATGTGTATGAACAATCAAAGGTTTAGTCAGTATTATAATTTTATCACATCAAACAATGAAATTTCCATCTTCGTCTTTTGAGAGTTTTGCATCTTTCCTACAACAAATAAAATATAATTTAGTACCTGCTTTAAAAAAAATGTTGGGATACTTATGCAAATGCAAAAACTGCATGAAGCTAATTTGTTGAATAATGATGAAACTGCAACAAAATCACAACTCAATGCATGATCCAAATATTTAATTTATTACACCTTAATTTATTAATATTGAAATAAAATATTAAATTTCCTGAAATTTTTGATATATATATATATATATATATATATATATATATATGTGTGTGTGTGTGTGTGTGTATAAAAAATTTCAGAAACTTAAACACTCATGCACCTTTTATACTATATAACATTGTAATATCTACTGCTTTATTTAATTAAAAAACAACCATGTATAATCTGATGTTTGATTACAATACCTAAAAATTCAAGAAACAGCTTTCCTCTTACGTATTTTTTTCTTTTTCTCGCCAACAAGTTCATCTTTTTTACCAATGCAGATTCTACAAAACCAATCGCTTGAATCTGGAGGTACTCGTATGCCAACACAAACCCTGTAACAATAACAGTAATGTATTTATTGAAGAATATATATGTATGCTATTTCATAATGCTGTTTACTTATATTTCTTTGGAAAAAGAATTAATATAAATGAAATAAATTCACTGAACTGTTGTACAATAGTCGCTGGTTATCGTGTTAACATTGGAAACTTCATGATCTGAATGCATTAAGCTACAAATTGGGAAAATAAGTGCTGGGGCCCTTGCTAGCACAAACTACTATCTGCTAAACATAAATATGCCTATAATGCTTTATTTATAAAATATGTGTTTCATAACGGTTTTTTATTCAAAAGTATATTTTTTATATACTGTATTACTGTAGCTGTACAATATTACATTTAACATTTACAGACATCTTAAATATTGGCAATAATGGTCGGTTATTGTGGTTAAAAAATATTGTAACATCACAGTTACTTGAAAATGCTATATTATTGCATGATTCGCTTACTTAATCCTGGATGATATTATGCATCATCCACAGATTGGCTTTTCTCTTCTCTCATTCTTTTCTGATCATTAGGAATTTAAACTGCATTTTACAGATTTCCCCTAATTCTAAACAATCCACTTAAAATAGACTGAGGAATTCCGATTTGGGAGCTGTTTCTCTTTGTGAAACTAATTTTAAATTTAATTCAGTGAATTTTTCAATTTTTTTCAACATTACTTTTTTCATAAACACAGGACATTTTCAAGCAAAGAAATATGTAAACATGACTACTACGTAACTGTAATATTTATACACATTACAAACACTAAATTTATGATCAATAATCACTGTACATGCTTTAGTCTGTATAAGAATTAAGACAATGTAATTTTCCGCCGTAAGGTCCATACTTTATGCCAGTGAGACCAATGAGGATGAGGGAACAGCGTTAACAGAAAGGATAACGTTTAAAGTAGTAACTTTAATTCTTAAATGGTAAAATTTAAAACAGTAACTGCAAGACATGAATCCATGACCTGGAACTGTGCAGTTCAGAGATGCAGCCAACTGACCACAGAGTCCTTTAGATAACGTGAAATGTTACTGCACTGTGAATCTATGAATCAGCTAATCAACAAACTGAATTTCAACTGATCATGTGAAAAGAAGAATGTGTAAAACACGTGATAAGGCTATTTATGTCTGATACCATACTATACTTATTACATGTAGAAAGTCGGACAGTCAGAGACATTTTCAGATACGGTGTACAAAATTATTAATCAGCAATAAAGCAGCTGTACTGTTGTGCTTAGTTTACATTCTTCATCTTCACTGAATATATGGAGTCTTACCTTGTTTGTCTACTTGATGAAAATGTAGTCAGTCACTACAATTCTATTCAAACATAATTGTATACAAAAAGTTATTTTATCCTGATGTATAAAGGTTGCATTTTGGTAAAATGTGTTTAATGACAGTTTGAATGTACTAAGCACCAGAACTTGCCGTATTGATCATAATAACCGCCATAAAAGTAACGTTAACTTGCAAATGAAATCCGTCCGTAATGATTTGATTGGTATAAGCGAATGATCGGATTAACCAATGAAAGTAATAAACGGCAACCGTAATTTGTTCACAGTTGTATGTATACAACCGAAAAACAGTCTGCAAATGCTATGATTACAAACAAAAACAATTTGCAAATGTTAGGTATTCTGGTTACTGCTATGTATTACCAAAAATTGTAATTATGAATACTTATCAACACACAATATTAAAAAATTTTTTTTAGAGTAAACTGAATATTTAAAAAGTATATTGAGAGGTCTTTTTTAATAGTACAAAACCATATATTTGTTATACGTATTATAATTCTTATTTAAACTAAATAAGAATGATAAATTAAAAATACAAAATTAAAAAATTCTTAACCATTTCCCCTCGCTAGTCAGACACGGCCAAATATATCTTTCAGTCTTTTAAATACTTCCATAACTTTTCTAACATGTGCTGCTATGTAGTGAACATTCTACACAGAAAACAGTATTTATTTTGGGAGATAAAAAGCAAGAACTTTATGCATTGGCTGTAACCTAACATTGTATATCACTGTTTTAAGTCTGTTTTTAAGTTTATAATGTTCAACTGATTTTAACTTAATTTGTAAATATATGTAGTTTTAGTTACAAAAATATATAACCAACTGATTGTTTAGTTTATGTTTACAAACTTGTTTTATATCAATACGAAAGTTAGAAATCAATGTTTTGTTTCTAACTTGGTTTTATAAATTCGGATTGTAACATTAGCTATAACCTATATTTACAAGCGTAATACATTAATATAATTATTTTTAGTATGTTTTATTATGAATTATTTCTAAAATTACTTTATAATTACTTAAAATTTATAAAATTTTACCACACTTGTCATGATTTATTATATTAGTGAAATTAGTAAAAACAAGCAAACATTTTTTATTTAAAAATTCTACTAAAATTCACCATTGATTAATATCATTCAAAATTTTATATAAAATCAATTTCAACAAAGTAATAAAAAAGCATGAAAAACTAATAACTTAAAAATGTGTTTTTTTAAATTAGGTTTTTGGCGAAAAGCCCATGAAGGCTATCATTGTCCAAAAATGTATACAAATTTAAATTATCACAATTATTATTATCAACTAACTTAAAAGTATAATATATATTATAAAACTAAAAATACAACAAACATTTGTATTAATAATAAATAAAAAGTCCAAAATTTTTTAAATAAAATTTACAACTTGTAACTTAAGTAGTAAATATTTTTGGCCTAAATGAAATACAAATAATGCAAAAATTCTGACGGCACACAAATTCTGAAGGGTTAAGATACACAAATTGGTTTAACTTACCAATGATACCAAGCATCGCAACCATCACAGCCAATCATAGGGCTGCCGTCATCTTGGCGGCCACAAGCAGGACATATCCATACCTTATTACCATCATTATCCTGAAACACAGCTCATATTACATAATAATAAAACATATGTAAGTCTATTTAATCAATATTCTTGTTTGTCAGTAGGTCAAAAGTGAAGGTTAGTTGCGACTGGTTTAGGAAAAAGAAGCAAAGGAGATTAAAATTTTTTTAATTACTGTTCTTACTTTTTGCGGAAAACTAGTACTCAAATATCAAAATTACAATAGAGCATAATTCTAACTTAAATCAAAGCTGATTAAAAAAAGCTGATACAAAGAACATTTTAACTACTAGGCAGCAATGGTATGTGTTGCACAAATATTTGTATATTATTGTACATGTACTGTGTATGTTTCTAACAGAAGTAAATTTAAATCTGTTTAATGTCAACTTAATAATTTTTTTCATTTCAAATATGTTACCTGATATGGTTGTATGCAGTTCTCTTTGAACATTTTGACTAATTTAACAACAAAAACATTCATTTCATATCAAACGTTAACAGCAAAAGAAAAATTGAATCACTAAATAACGAGAACAAAACCACCAAAAAATTAATTAAATGGATACAAGTTTTTATATTTTCAATTAAAAAATATAAAAACTTGATCCGTATTATCATTTTATTGAACTGAAATGTTTGATAACAAGCAAAATATATGAAAAATAGAAATAATACACCGCAGAATTTCAATTATCTGGCTTAATTAAGGCTGCATTTGGGGTATTAATTTTTCTAACTTTTCAACATAAACTAGTATACAAAATATTTTACAGTATATATAAACTTAATACTCATTTAAAGTTGTCTCCAACAAAGTAATAAATTAAGAATAGACGAATAGACCTGGTATAGCCTAACTTTCACTATATGATTGCTTTTAGATGAACAATGCTAAATCTGTGTATCAATGGTTTTTGTATGGTTTTCTTTGAAAAAAAATTAAAAGTATTGTAAGGATTCACAATATACAGAAAGACAAACAGTTATGTGCATTTTGTTTAACCTACACTATTTATAGGTAAGGAATGGAGGAAATAGCCCATTATTCCTACAATCATTGTTTATCACGTGAATGTTTTTTGCAGCTGCTAAAATTGGACATTGGCTAAATTTTTACCCACACTATGTATTGAAAATGTGGTTTTACTCACTCTGTGAAATGAGTATTTATTTCAGGCAATGGGTGAATTCAAATGCTCACTTCACTGAGAGGATACTTCCATTTTCACAATAGCGTTTATTTCGGCTATTGAATAAACCTGAATACCCACCCCGTATCATTTACTCACTCTGCGATTTGTTTATTCTGGTTTTACTGATATGACACTCTGCCCCTCCAATGTAGAACACTGGTACATATGACTGGTAAAAAATGTTTTGTTACATGCCCAATATTAATACAAAATATAAAAATGCGGAAACTATGGAAAGCTAGAAGAAAAAAAGAAAAAATCAAACTGACCCATACAACCTAAAAATTACTTCTGTGAGAAAGGTGCCAATGATTCATTGTGAAAACAAATGCAAGTAATTAGTAACAAAAACAATGGAAACGTTTATAATTTTTTTAAAATTTACTGAAGAACCTACCTATCACAATCCCTGCATGAAAATAGACAGTATGAAAAACCTACAACGAGAGACAGTTTTCCATTTTGGCAATTTAGTAAAACCAGAATACACTATTGGAGGAGTAAGTAAATGATGTTCACTCAGCGGAGTAGGTATTTAAGTTTACTCAATAACCAAAATAAACATTTCCTTTGGGTATTGTAAAATGGAAATACCCATTCTGCAAAATGAGTATTTTAAATCGCCCATTGTCTGAAATAAATGCTCATTTCACAGAATGAGTAAAACCACATTCACAATCTGTGGAGTAGGTAAAAATTTCAGGAAATGTCAAATTTTGGCAATTACAAATAGCATAAACACAGTTCACTTAAAAAAAACTTTTCACCAGCGATTATGCCTGTTAATTAGCGAAATAGGCATTTGAACTTTCAATTTACTGAAAAAGAAACGAAAACTAAGACAAGACTGACAGAACATTGTTATGTTCTGATATTTTATGCTCCATTATATATATCCTAAGTTCATCAAGGATTGTAAAAACTGTAGAATGTGAGGGTCATAACTCAACAGAGAAGTAAATTTGAAATATAGTTGTTTTTTTTAGTTTAAATTTTTGTAAATTCAAAATTACTTTTTCACATGGCGAAATGGATTATACTATGACTGGATTTACAAAGCACGAAAATAAACCTGATTCTTGGCTTATCTAACCATGGAAGCACTAGAACTCTAAGTTTCTGATTGCATAAAAATTTTGAATAAAAGGACAAATCCATTGTAATACCACATCTGTTAAGAGGTATACTTCAACTGCTGTGAATAGTATACCTTTTCACTATCTGTCGTGACTTATATATATATATATATATATATATATATATATATATATATATATATACACATAAATCACACACCTATTTTTCCTAATGTTTCTTATATTTAAAAGTTTAGACTAAACGACCCACTCTAAGTACATTAAACTACCTTGGTTCGCAAATTTAGATATTTGTAATCTACGCAACCATGGACCACTGCTAGTTTTGAGTTCACCTGGTGAAAAAATATTGATATTGATATTGAAAATAAATAAGTTTTAACAGAAAAGTACAACTACAAAATGTACACAGTTTGGAAAGAATAGCTGAACAGTAACAGTAATATAGTGATATTCCAAAAACTCTATGTGACTGAAAGAAAGTCATTCTGGTGAGGCTGGTATGTGTTGATAGAATCAGTACATTTTCTATGGAACAGACTAGGCGAGTAGATAAAAGGTGATTGCCGGTATGTGTACATAAATTTTACACAATTACAAACCATGGTGGCAGGCACATTTTACAAATATGTTTGGCTATGAATGTAACAAACATGAGTAAAACTGAATAAATAAACCAATAACAAACTGATTCACTCAAAAAATTTATGGATTTGGACAAAGTACTTATGTTGTTCTAAATTAACGATTTTGGGTATCTCCACTTGTACCAAGGATTGTTGGTGTTAAACCTGACTGAAGGTTTTTACACACAAATTTGTCAACAGAGTTATCGTTAGCAATTTATCAATATAGCGTACTTGTCACTTAGATATAAATTACATAAATCTTTGTACCAAAGTGATACAGAAGTCTTGTCTTTTACTTTATTTATTTAGACGCAAGTATTTAAATACTTAAAATTCATGATTAATCAACCCTTTTTGTTTCCTTCTTAGTAACAGAGTTTTAAAAAACACAATACAAATTTTCTTCATTTTATATTTAACCCTTTGACCGTCATCACGTTTTTTTTTTTTTGTATTACAAGTATTAGTTATAACAAGGGCCTATTCACTGAAAATAAATTTAGCGTAAATGGTTTGCCTAAGAGAGTGCACCAGCCAAGAGCTCGCGAGCCAGTCTATGGCTAGTTTTTTGAGTCTAAAGTAAGCAAATCTGAACACGAAGGAAGTTTCACTGAATTAGTACTTGAAGGAAACAAACCCAAATTTCAGTATAAGTGTAAAATGAAATAAGTGATAAAGAAAATCTTGATTGAAAAGATATTTTGTATTAGATTTTTAACAATAATATTTATCATTGTGTTAACAACTAAATGAATGGTAGTCAACTTTCAAAATGACTCCTTGATGGGAAAAGTATATTTTACCTTCTAGACTGAACTAAAAATATGAAAATATTGTAATTTTAGAAGCTCATATATTTACACTTTTAAGTTCTGGCGGAGGCAGCTGATGGACACTTGCACACAAACACGCATTCATACTCACATACATACTTCTACATAGCTTGGCTAACTCTAAAGCTTGTGTGTAAAGCGACCCATGCTGATAGAATGAATGACACCAGCCTAATGGTGTATCAGAGTCCTGGCAACATACCCGTTGTACCTTAGCCTTACCAATGCATGCAGGACTGTATGGGTAGGCCTCATTTCATTATCTACTTATGGTTGTTCCCATAAGTAAGAATGTAAAATACAATAAAGCTGGATCTCACAACACAATAGTGTGGCCGAATGATGCAGAACCTCCGTAATGAGGGTCAAGAGAATGAAAAATTGATAGTGAATTAGCAGAGCATCTGCAAGCACCTTGATAAGTCACCAATTAGTTGAGGAGCTACTCACCTTGAATCTCCTTCAAATCCTACACTTTATAGACTATGACTGGAGAAGGTGCCATAACTGATAAACTCAGGAATATAGAAGAGAGAGAATATTGTACAGAGAGAAAAGGGGCACAAAAATTGTAGTGCAATAGTAACCCCACAAAATCATGCGTTCGTTCATACACTCTGAAATGCTACTTCAATTTTTTTAAATGTTTATATAAAAGTCCAAATGAAAAGTAGTTGGCATGCAGATAAGGTCGATAAAAAGATTCCATTTAGCAAGTAAGTGATGTCAGAATTATTAATGCTGATAAAGGCACAACTCAGCAGCCAACATTTGCCATTCTGCATTTGTTGTTCTCAAGATGACCGCAAACTATGTTAGTATTTCACTCTAAACACACATTATTTCTTTCTAAATTTTAATGCAGTTAGGAGTATGGCTCCACTTTGCTTTCATTGGCCACGTTTACACTAAAAATAACAGGTCCGCTTAGTGCAGCTTCCTGGCCTAACAGTTTCCTATTTAAACTGGACCAAATCCCTCAAGTTCTGGCTCTCAACACGACTAAACTTACAAACTCCTACTTGTACAAGTACAATACCTGAACAACTAGAGGGTAACTCTTCTTTGTTAGTATTTAATTGAAAGTAGGACATTTAATTATAAGGTACACTTAAAAAATAAAATGTCCAGAAGGTTCATATTAATAATGTATGTTTGCCATACTGGACTAGTGGATAATAGTAAGATTACATTTTTGATTTTAGCAGTTCCCAACTCTACTTTGGCAACAGCTAAAAACAAGAAAATACAGATTGTTTGTTATTTTATACTGAAGGAAAAATGTAGGTTTGATGTTGCAGGGGATGTGTCTCCATTAATGAAATGCCTAGTACATTACCGTTTTCTGTTCAATCTAAATGCGATGAAGCCGTTTCCTTCCCTACCACAAATAATGAGTAAAAACCTGTTAGACCCCTTAAGGGTACATTTGAGGAACAGTACAAACAAAATATGGCCTTACAATATGGTTGGTTACTACCTTCAGATTTACATATACATTTTTTTAAACAAAAATTTCAAATTCAAAAGCTTTACATAGTGTTTATATGTTCATTAAAAGTATATTTCAAAATTCTCTTAATTGTTTACACTATTTTGTTAAAACTGTACACATGCCAAGTCGATTAAAAAGTAATTAACAAAATATATAATAAACAAAGTTTATATTTTGTTTATTACTTTCGAAACTGGTGAGTATCCAAACTAATGAGACTGTATTATATATTTTTACTGTTAGATATTTACAAAACTTTCTGAAAATAAAAGTCCAGTATTTTTTTTTTAAATTAAAAGTGTGAACAAAGGAATGTGATGGTTGTTTAATGATCGTTTATTCTTATTCAGTAGTTTTTGGTGTTTTGCATTTGCTTAATTCGTAGATTAATTTCTAATCAAGCTAACAGTAATTGGCAAAAATACTACAGCAATCAGTACATAAATAGCTACCATTCCTCCACAAACACAGAAATCTGAAGTGCATAGGCAAAAAAATAACACTGCAATACATTCTTATTTATCATTTCTGAATGATGAAAACGGTAAGGAATTAATTATACACTTATTTCTTTAAAGCATTGTTATTCTTTTTGGTTTAATTAAAATGTTTTATTAATCATACGGTAATTTAATGAAGATATATAAAAAAATATATAAAACATTTTGCAATTTTTATTTTATGGAAAATTGCATAGATTTATCCTTAAAACTGTATAATACTTTTTTTACCAGATCATGTGTTTTAATTAAGTAAGAAAATATCACAATTAAAAATTTTTTCTTAATTTTAAATAATTATTTCCATATTTTTTTATGAGTCAAGTAAAACAGACTGCTGATTATCCACAGGATTGGGTCATGCTGTCAAACATATGATAATCCACAAGTAGCTATAAAACGTGAAATAACAATAAAAACTCCACAAACTGTACAAAAAAACTATTTCCTATTTAGATTAAACTACAGCATGAAAAAATAAACTGAACTATAGAACTGTAAATTATGTATAAAGTTATTAAAAAATAAACAAATCAAACATATAATATTTACCATAAAAATATGCAATTGTACGAGGGTTGATCAAATATAAACGAGACTGACTTTCTAAAAACTTTTCCGTTGGACATTGAACTCTAAAGGGTGGGGTTTCAGGTAGCCTGGGATGTTTGGGACGGGCGTACACGGGCAACATTTTCGTTCGGACCCTTCAGTATAAAACTATACAATGAGTGAGAGTGAAGTGCACGTTTCCGTGGAGCAGAGAATTATTATTAAGTTTTTGGCCAAGGAGGGGGTCAATCCGACTGAAATCTTTTCGAGATTGACGGCTCAATACGGGACAGGACCCTGTCAAGAGCTCGCGTTTTTACTTGGCACAAGGAATTCGCCGAAGGACGGAAGCAGTAGAAAACCTGAAGGCCTAATCACGATCGTCGGCCGGGAAGGTAATGGCCACTGTATTTTTCGACAATCAAGGCGCCTTTCACGTCGATTTCCTCCATCAACGACGCACAATAAATGCACAATATTATTGCGATGTTTTAGAGGCCATAAAACAGTCTTTTCAGAGGAAAAGGAAATCTAAACCGGCGAAACGTCATTCTTCTTCACGATAATGCCCGACCACATTCGCTTAACGCTACGAGGCTTAAACTCGATCAAATTGGCTGGGAACCAATGGAACATCCCCATACAGTCCAGACTTATCACCCTGCGACTATCACCTGTTTGGGCCACTCAAAGAGGCGCTTGGAGGCCAGCGTTTCGAAGACGATTCTGCGGTGGAGACCTTCGTGCTCCAATGGCTCAATGAACGCCCGAGAACTTTTTACGAAGATGGAATTAAAAAACTTCCAATCCGGTGGGAAAAATGTGTTACTCGTGCGGGAGACTATGTAGAAAAATAAGTTGTATCAAGAATAATTTGTAAGTAAGCAATAATTTTTTTTTAAAATCAGTCTCGTTTATATTTGATCAACCCTCGTACAATAACTTTTTCAAAACTATCAATCGCTTTTTGTTTTTTTTTAACAAAACAATTTACATGGCCCAGTAGGCAGTAGCCTGAACTTTTCTGGCTGCCATTTAATACCAGTCAAGCACAAAAACATTGGTCTATCAATGGGTTTAACAGTGGGCAGTGATGTTTATAAAATTAAAGGTGATAGTCATATGCAGTAGTTGCCACTCATGTGAGATGGTGCTCCTTGTTTTAGAAATACATAGCTTTCCCTCACGCACCTTGCCCCAAACGAAGACACACATAGAGCTAAATGCTGTCTACTGTAAAGTATGTATAGGACTAAATGAAATAATTACACAAGTTTACTACAATATGCACAGATAATTATTTTCTCGGTACCTTGCAGATAATCCACAACAAGATTCAAATGCTTGCAGATGTCAAGGGTCTGAAGTATTTTAACATCTAAGACAGTAATCAAGAGCAATTCTATTGTATCAGTCTCCTTGATAAAGACTGTTAGACTTAAAAGTTATTACACTAGCAACATGATCACCCATAGTTCTGGCTTATCTGAAATGATTTTTTTTAATTTGTGTTGCATGACATTGACTGTAGAGGCACTATACACCACAATTCTGTGTTAATTTGTTTTTATACAGGCAGTTTAAAAACAGCATAATGAACGATCATGTTGTGCATTATTCCAAAGTACAGATATTGTAATGTGTAACTTTTGTTAATTTTTTCTTTGTTTATAGACTTGCTAAATAAATATTAGTACCTTTTACTAACGCCTTTTAATAACCAAAAAACCCACTACTGATGCCTTTTTACTGTGACAAAACACTGGCAGGATTTGGGAAGTCATGGGTCTATAAGTCATGCTTACCCATAAGGGACATTGACACTGATAACAGACATTGACACTGCTCTGTGAAAAGTTCTTGATAAGGTTATTTGATGTCTCAGGTCACACCGAAAATGTCGTTTCATAGCGTTCCTACTTATGTGAAAGAGTCTTGGTCCCATCAAGTATTCGGTCGCTGGGGTATGTAGCTAACCTTAGTCATGTTACTGCAGAAATTTAATGTTCAACGTACAAATATTTATACCCTACTGTTTTTGCATTTTTAAAAGTAATTATTAACAATAAATTACTAATAATTTCACTTTAGTTTGTAGAGCGATTTTGAGCAACACATACACACAAACATAAATAGTTTTATATATTTTAAATGATAATTTTTGTGTTTGAAGACAAGTGTTGTTTTGATGTGACATTTTCACTGTAGGCTAATGAAATTAAATATTATAAAAAAGAAAAGTAAAGTAAATGCTGTATCATGCTGCAAGTTTTATACTCACCACCTTGGCTTTAGCTGGTTCTGAGTTCTTGCTTTTGCTGCAGCTCGATCGTGCAGTATCGTTATTGACGCTGGTAACTATAGGGAAAGTATCATTCGCCACCACAGCACTTGCACTCGTTTCTGTAGGTTTCATCATGTACATTTTAAGCGGGGTTAGACAACCATTACATCACTTTTACACCATGCTTACAAATGGAATGGATTGTGCAAAATATTCAGAAAGGGATTCATTACTTAGTAATATCAGCAAATATTAACACTACGATCGAGCAATCGTTTTAAAATTAAAGACAGTATGTGTTTTTAGATAAAAACAAAAATTTATATTTCTACAACAATTAAAATGATCAAATTAATGAAGATGATGTGTATGTAATCATATAAGATTGTTTAATGTTTCTACGGAATAACAGCCCTGCAACCAAAAAACTGTGCTGGTGATACTGTGCACGGATAATTGATGATCCCGATTTTTTACATAAAAACAATGTTACCATTTACTGAATAATAAAATTTTTATAATCTCTTTTTTTTCACTTTACGAAGTATACTGAAGTGACCATGCAAATGGTTGATTTTGAGGATATATAATTTTTGGCTAAACTAATTGAAAATTTATATGAATTTGTCGTGTTTACAGTAAACCTAATTTATTTATGTGTATATCTCTGAAAAATTTTGACTGAAAACTTCTTTAGCTAAACAGCTTCTTAATATTTAACTAAAACAGCTGACAAAAATTAAAATGTTTTATGTTTACATATTTATATACTTATACTCCAAGTATAAGATTGTATACCAATGGGATTATGACACATCATACGGGTTAAAACTGTACAACCCTTAACCCTTGGTTGGAGCACTACCACTCACAGGCATACGGGTTCAGTATTACTGAAACACATGAATATTCTCATCTCTAAAGTTTCTTTTCAGTCATGTGCTGTATTATAACAGACTAATTGGGGAAAAAACATTGACAGTTTTATGAAATTGCATTAAAGTATGACAAACACCATTACTTCATATTCACAAATCGTACAACTCAAATGAGTAAACATAATTTACAAGACCGAAAATGGTAGATTTTATACTGGTAGCTATCTGAATACTGTGCATATTTTATTTTTAAACAAGGGATAAGTGGCAGAAGACATATATACCATGTAATAAAGTAAAAAAGAGCTTAGATATGAAATGATGACGTAGACGTACTATGAACGTTGTCAATATGAGCTCTAATCAGTTCTTACACAATAGCGATGTTAATTCAGATGACGTAAATAACTGGACTGGTCAGAATTAAATTCAGTTAATTCTGGACTGGTGGAATTTTACATTCAGTTATTAATTCAACATTAGCTTATCTGCGTAGAATAGGTTTGTTTATCAAAATCAATGCCAAAACCGATTATATGATCATATAACGAAAGATCTTCTCATGCTTACATTTTTCATACATACAGACAACAATGTAGTCTTTGTCTATACAAATATATTTGTCATTTTAAATTTTGGGCAGGTGGTATAACTGGTAATTTATTCTCATTACATGACAGTTTAGGAAACAAAACAATATGTAAAAACCTGTATTATTTGTGTGTGTGTGTGTGTGTGCATGTGTGTACATACAAAAATTAACATTAAAACCAGCACAGCTATTTTACAATAATTTAGTAAAAAATAATAATAAAAACTAATGTTTGTATGAGGTTGTTTGGAAAATAAAGAACGTTTTGATTTGACGAGCCACTCAGTTCCCCTCCCCCCACCATCGCCACTGTATCACTAATCTTCCCAATTCTTTGCACCAGCCTGACACTAACAGCATGCTAACACAAATCATTTACTGTTTGTGTGACTTTAAAATGTAATATAACTCTGAATAAAAAAAAATACACCCTACTATGGTTTACTGTAAGATGATGCTAATGAATTTAATTGCATTGTGCCTAATCCCCATCATAACAAAAAAAAAGGCCAAACAAATTCTGAGCACCAAAACGATTATGGCTTCAGTGTTTTGGGGTCAAAAGGGTGTCCTACTCATCGAATACATGCCTAGAAGGGAGACCATAAATGCAGAAGCATACTGTCAGACCCTTCACCGACTATACCGCACCATTAAAAAAAAAACATCATTGTGCTTCTTCACGATAACGCATGTGACGTGTGAACTTGCTTCGCATGTGTTGATGACAAATTTGCTTAAGCAATTTAAGTGGGAAGTTTTTTAATGTACACTTTATAGTCCAGATCTGGCCAAGAGTTATTGGTGTCTTTTTCTTAAATTGAAGGATTTTTAGGTGGAAACCACAATTGAAGGGACAACGAACTGAAAAAGAGCATTAGCGATTGATTCAAAAGCACAGCAGCAACTGGGTATACAGAAGGCAGAAAAAAGCTTGGTCAAATGCTACGAAAAAAGTTTAATTAAAATTGAAGCAACTATATAGAAAATAGCTACGTTATCAAATTTGTTGTAAAATAAGTGTCTACATAAAGAAACGTTCTTTACTTTCTGAACAAACCCCATACATTTATCTAACTTACATTATTTGCAAGTTGCTGAACTTCGAAAGCAATAAAATGATGACAATAAGTTTTGAAACCTACTGATCAAAGAAGTAATGATAATATATATATATATATATATATATATATATATATATATATATATATATATATATATATAAATTTCAGTATAATAATTAGTAGACTATGGGAAAGTATAAAGATTACAAATTGTACATTGTGTAAACCCTTAGCAAACACATTTGAATACAAAGAATGCATTGTGTACAAGCATGTGTTATCTTACCAAATAGGAATTTCATTTTAAAATATCTTATAAAAATTAAATTACTGCATCTGCTTAGGGTCAGTTCATTAAACATTTAAGAAACATATTTTTCAAAGCTAAACAACTGTCTTTGAAATACAATTTTAAAATTATTTCATATTTAGATTCTAAAAAACTGAAAAGAAAACCTTACAATTATATCGTTAACACTTTTAATTAACAATTTATATCATGCTATTAGAAGAAAGCATTGCATAAAGCATAAAATATTCAAACTAATTATATATATATATATATATATATATATATAATGTAATAACATCGTGTGTAAATGATTAAGCTAATCGTGCAGACTCATTAAAAATTACTTCATGCTTTTTTGAGTTTTAGAACTTGATAATAGTGTTTGGCAATTTTAGGAATTTGTTTTAATTAATGCACTTGTAACTAACATGCAAAATTATTGATAATTAGATTATTTTAAATTACTTCAAACAGAATTATTGGCGAGAACTGTATTTTTGTTGTTATATAGGTTTCTTTCTTACAATAACTGTATAACAGTACAACTGATATTGCTTATTATAATTAAAAATGTGTCCATTAAAAAAATGGTACATATATATATATATATATATATATATATATATATATATATATATTTTAAATGAAAGTTATTCTTTAGACATGTTTCCATTTTTAACTCTTCATGACTACCAAGACATTATTGATTCATTTTGTAAATATTTGTAAATGTTTAGCTATTAGACTCTTATACACAACACACGCCAAATAGTTAACAGTTCGTTTTATATCAAACACAATTTTAAAACATCAGATACCGTCAATGTACATTAAAAAAAATTTAGCATCCATTTTTACCATCTTTTTACTCATAAAACAATTTTCAGTTAGTTTATCACAAAGCAAACACATAGGAAACTGACAGCCTGACAATATTTTAGATTTTTGGAAATCTGGTTTCAGAGTCTGTGAACCCCATCAGCCTTACTGTATCTATTCCCTATAAGACTAATGTTAATTAATGACAGATTACTCTTCTATTAAAGATTTCATGTTCATTATTAGTTTTATATTTGTTGTTTTAAAAACTTTGTATGCAGGAATTTGGTTAGATTTTTACATTTTGCTCATGTACCTAAAACAAAAAAAAAAAAATCAAATCCCACATTCCTGTAAAATGAGATATCAGAGATAATTTTACCTTAACAAATTGTGGAGTAATCTTGTTCCATTACTTAACATTAACAGACTGTAGCCAACAGGGTATATTGGCAGGGCACTTAATCTTTAGTGCATTTTGCTTTGAGTTTGCCATTGCAGTTTAAACTGTTTTGCACATAAAGTAAAACAAAGGTTTAAAGAAATGGTCCTTGTAGGCTTACAATTAATTTAAAGTGGACATTTTGACTAAAAGTCACTCAGGATAAAATATTTTTCTGTATTCAATGGTGATGCTGACAACTGAACTGAATTTAGCGCTTGGTCATTCAATGTAGAGGTACTGTTGAGAAAGTGTCAGAGTAACATAAACATTCGGTTTAAGGGGGGTCGGCCTTCCCTATCTCGCCAATGTTATTTTATGATATCCTTAGGTACATTTTTCTCAGTAACTATTTTAGATACAGCTGTAAAATGTTTTCCTAGTAATATATAGACACTTGCCAACATTTTAACACAGGGAAATTTAAATATGTGTTTTTATAAAACTGTGGCAATTTTTTAAAAATTATAATATTTTTTATTTCAGATTTTCCGTGATTTTGCACACATGAAATTAAATAAAATCATTTTTTGTTAAAATATTTATAAACCCCTGTGTTAAAGTATGCAGAATGATGTAATAAACAAAACAAAGCAAAAATGAATCTTCTAGCTTTTGTAGTTTATGAGAAAAATGTACCTAAACATGAAAAAAAACAAGTTTCGGAAAAAAGCGTTTAAAGTTTATTTTACATTAAAATTCTTTACTTACAAATATTTAGTGCATTCCTGCCCCATAAGCTGGATTATCAGGATCTTCCTGCATCTGATAATCATCTTCCAACTTTATTCTGCCTAAACTATTCTTCTGTCTGCTTCTAACCATTCAACAGTCTAACCCAAACTATATTGTATGCAGTAAATTCATCCCACGCTACTTTTTTTTGAAAAAAAAAAGTCGGTACACTACTACATATATAATTTTTTTGACTAATTGTACAGTTTTTAAAGTATAAAGTGTTATATATATTATTAAACAAAAAACTCCAGAGAATATTAATTCAAAATAAAAAAAAATGGAATTTTTTATGATTTTTTCAGGCCGACCCCCCTTAATTTTGTTTTAGAAGAAAAAGTAATTACAGAATGAAGCAAAGTTAGGTACTTTCAGAAAACTTAATTTTTAATTTTTATCAATGATTAATTACGAAAAACTCTGAACGTATTATAACTGTACCGTATTTACAAGTGATAAGTTAAAAAACTGGGAGACTAAGGTTTGCTTTATCACATACAAATTTCAGTTTTTTTTTGTTTCATATTTTTCTGACCATGTGATGCCTACTGTAATCTAATAAAAGCAATTTTGTGAAACAAAATATGCTACTCATACAGTAGACTCGCTATTATCCGAGATAATTGGGACGGAGACTACTTTAGATAAACATTCAGATAATACAGAATTTGTTTGTAAATGATGAAAAAGCAAGAAAAGTAAGTGTAATGTTAAAAAAACACCAACAACTAAATATAATTTAGTAAGAAACTTGAATAACAATCAAAATATGTACAGAATTTTAACTTTAAAAAAATATTTTCTGAAAGTATTTTCTGGGCTAACTTCTTGCCTCTCTTGGACATGGTAATTACTGCGCCATTGTCGTAGAAACAGATCATGCGGTGATGAT
Organism: Callitettix versicolor; assembly: GCA_022606455.1. Lineage (NCBI taxonomy): Eukaryota > Metazoa > Arthropoda > Insecta > Hemiptera > Cercopidae > Callitettix > Callitettix versicolor. The sequence goes on from CM040182.1 coordinate 2,958,280, forward strand.
TCCTCTTGCTATTCAATATAGGCAAAAGCTGATTCAGTGTTTTTTAGTCATCAGAGTGAGATGTTTTCTGAATTATCTCATCAGCATCGTCCTCTTCGCTATGAAGGCTGTTTGCCATATCAACAATTACGTCATCCGTACACTCCATTTGCTCATCTTAATGACACCAATCATGAATGTGTTGTCAATTGAAAGTTCAATGGTTAATGGATTAGCTAGTTCACTGACATAAGTTTTACTGTTCTGTTATTGCACATTTATTTTATGCCAAACAGTTTCCGCCACAAATTTTGTATAGTAAAACATTTTACCCCAAATTGCCAATCTCTTATATTCTTAAAATCGGTATTGACCAAAGCATGGGAAAGTGTGAGAACAATATTTCCACATCAAATTCTTACATTATGGTTGGTGGAAAATTACTGCCAATTTCTCCATTCCTAATCACATTTCAACCAAAAAATAGAATCACATTATAAAAATTGCAGAAGTTTTTTATCCATTCCTAATTCTGATATAAGCCTAATGTACTATAGTTTTTATTTAATGGAACCATTTCAGTTTATTAAGACTTGGATTATCGTGAGTCTCTGTAGATATACAGTTTAACATAAAATTTACTAGGTAGGCCCTACCAACCGATTAACTTCCAGTTCACAGTGTTACTTGTTGTTTGAGTTATAATTCATTAAGTTTGTACAAAATGTCACATTAAACAGCTCTTTGCCACTAATTCAAAATTGTATATAATGTTTTTGATTGTTTAGTAAAAAAAAAATATTATGAAATGTGTCAACAGAAATCACTTAGATTTGATGTAAGTTGATGTTATGCAAAATTCTACATAAAAAATATGTGCATAAATAAATGGAATGTGGTTCTAATAGGCTACGAATAACACAGATAGTGATGAACAAAAATTAAAAGCTACATATTAAACATGCAATAATAATAACATGCAGTTAGACCATTTTTGCAAAACTGAATACATACACATTTTTATGATGTCCTCTGGAAACTTTAAACAATGCTCTAGAAAGTTTGAGAACAAAACTTTTATTGTTGTGAGTAAAAGTAATAAAATTATATGATCAGACACCCCAAATGGTAACTGATCCTCTAAAAGCAAAAAGTAAGAACAGAAGAGATCAACCGTTATGTACAAGGAAAAAATAATAACCAACAAGAAAACAAACAAACAAAAGACCCAACTACAATACTTTATACAGTACATACTACTCACTAAAAATATTTGGCCTTGGAAATGGATCAGAAGGAAGAGAACAGGATTGTATTTAGTAATTATCAGTCAACAATAAAACTGTTGGCGACAATCTTATAATGCCTATGCTATAATTGAACTAAAATTTCTTAACTGTATATAATTATTATTACTATAAATTAAATTAGGTGTGCATTTAATTCAACTGGTTCAAATAGAGTTTTATTAAAGCTGTGTTTTAACAATAATTAATTTATCCTTTCGTGTAAAATTTAATTGTAAAGGAAGTTCATAATACAGTATATGAATACGGTAAGTATTTATATTAAATAACTAATTTTATTCCCAATATAAAGGTTGTTCATAAAAACATTTCTAGAATTTAAGAACTTATTCCTCACATCAAAATCAACGACCATCTTTACATTCATAACATGTAACTTCCAAAAATGTTATTTTTTTTAAGGTAAGTCATATGAAGTGAAACCTTTCATGCTATTTATTAATATTAACACCCAATTCGAAAAAAATAATCGTCCTTTACCCTTTACTAATCTCAAAATGGCGGCTATTATTTTATCACCATTTTAGTGTTAGATATTTCAAAACCAGTTAAATTTGTTTCCTTGTTTAGCGAAGAACAAAACTTTTTTTATTCATTCTACAGATTCACGGATAAGTAAGTTGAAGACAAAAATGCTGCTGTCACTTGTTTTATTATTAAACATCAAATCACTATGTTATAAACACCGTGAGCTGTTGCAGACAATTACCAAGAATTAATGCTTTTTCCATTTTTGTTTATAACTAAGTTAACCATTAAGCTGGAGAAAGAATAAGAAACAAATTTTGTTTATCCTTAAAAAAAGAAAACATTTTGGCTCTTGTAAAATTAATGGATTTTGAGATATTCAATGTTGAAAAGTTAACACAGCCGCAATTTTGAAATAAGGAAATAGGGCGATTACTTTTCTTAAATCGGGTCTTAATAACACTAAGCAGCAAGCAGAAATTTCAACTCTATATTGTTTGTTGTAAATTTATAATTTTGTTAAAAACACAAAACTGCAGCTAGCATTTTATGAAGTACATTTAAACAAACTTATTCACTATTTTGATGTAAGGAATAAGCTTCTGAATTCCCGATTTTTTTAAAAGTACCAGTTCATCAATGTTATTAAAAATAATTACTATCAGTATCGAAAAAGATGACAAAATATGTCAAAACAAGGGATCCAGTAATAATACAGATCATTTTTTGTAACACAGTAGTGTCTCGATTAACTGACATTCTTGTGACCGATGGGGTGACGTACAACAGAACAGATGGATAACAGAAATAGACTAGAATACCCATACTTTCCGCAATTGATAAAAATAACATACTATACTCACTTTGTAGTACAGAATGTTTCATTATTATTATTTTGGAAAATGTAGTGAAACTCCGAAATCTATTTAACTCTCTTTGTTTATTATACAAATTTTACATATATCGGTCTTAAATTTACAAAATGCAGTAAATTATTTGTACATAATCTTTGACAATTACAGTAGAGCGTCGATTATCCGAAGCCCGGTCATCCGAAACGTCGGTTAACCGAAAGCGGTGGCACGGCGGCCAGACAGTGCCGGCGCGGCAGCTCGACAGCAGTACAGTCTCAATATAGAGTGTGCACTAGCACATACAGTGACGAGTCAGTCTCCGTGTTGTTTAGACCGTTTGTGCTTCTGTTTGTTTTGCTGTGTATTTACCGAACTGCAACTTTCTTTACCGAATGTAATTACCAAATGTTATTCTTTCTTTACCGAATGTTTAATTTTACTTTACCTAATGTTTATTTTTTCATTATCAAAGAGTTGTTTTACTGTACAGAACACTGTATACTATACAGCTTATATTTATCATATGTCATTAAACAACTGGATGAATTTATGTGCTGTACGTGTCTACTTGCTCCTTAAATTGGTTCTACCACTGTTAAATTATATCACACTACCTTTTTTCGAATATGTTCGTTTATCCGAAAAATCGATTATCCGAACACCCCCCTGCACCAATTGTTTCGGATAATCGACTCTCTACTGTATTCACATAACATAAGCGAGAGCACTGCACCCACGAATTAAGAGTACGCATGTGACTGTTAGATGATGGACTTATACCATGAATGGTATTATCCTAAATAGTGTGTGTGTTATCTTTCAATAGAAATATTCATGCCCACTTTCAGAATTTGTTGACTATTTGGAGTGTTGCTATCTTATCCCAGGAAATGACTGTATAGTTTACTTTTTTATTATCAATGTTTGTTTAGGGTGGCAATTGGTGTCAACTGCAGTAATATGCTATAAAGAAGTTGTGTCCAGTTACATTGTTCTGTTTTATCTAGAAGGTTACTTTTTTACTATTTATTACAAATTATTTATTAAGGAAGGCTGTTTGAAAATGTCAGATAACAGAATTAACCTGATGGTTAATCGAGACTCTACTGTAATTTTCTATCTGTGTATATATATATATATATATATATATATATATATATATATATGTGTGTGTGTGTTTATTCCTAATATAAGATGGGTATGAGTTAAAACTGCAGTATACAATTATTTCAATAAAAGTTAATTTTTTAAACCACTAAAATTAATTTTAGAATTTGGAATTAAATTAACAACTTACACTTTTAACTGTAATAATTGCAATAACCAATTTAAAGTATACGATCTCAATAAATCACATTAAAATATTGTTTTATATAGTTGGTAAATTTTGTACAGAAAAATTCATTAACACTACGTAAATTTGTACTATTTTTTTTCAACACTATATAATTAATTTAACAGTATTGCATAACCAGTTTTAGTAATTAATTAATATCAATTGGCAATAATTTGTAGAATAATTGTTCAGTTTTCTCTTTTTACGCATAATGAAAAGTTTCTAAAACACTAGCCTACATTTTAAAGCCACTTTGTTTTTCAAGATACTTGAAGAATGGACTTAAGTTTGCATACAATGTGTAAAAAAATAAGTGAATGGAATACAAGCTGGAACTTCAAAAACTGAATACTTCCTAATTTTAAACTAAACATATTTAACAAATGATTTCTCTTATTAACATTTTTTTAAAACTTTTTATGGCAAATTTAGAATGTAGAAAACTTTTAGGATTTGATTTGAAACACATGCATACAAATATGTCCAGTAAGCTCAAAGTTTAAGAGAGTTTTGTCTCGGCCATATTCAAATGTTACTTGATCATAGACACAATTTTGCTTGACATCTAAAATAATTAATGTCTTTAACTCCCGAGGCCTAAAAAAATTCTGTTAAAACCTTTGAACTGATTCCGTAATCTCAAAGTGTTTTGTATAAAGTGTGTTCATGGTTTTAGAATCCAAATGAATTGTAACTGATTTTGTATACTTTTAAAATCTGTAGAAAACAGTTTATGACACTGCAACTGTCATACATTAAAAAAAAATCCATGGTTGGTTGCACAAACTGGTGGTATGAGGTGTTAAAGCATAAGGTCACTGTTGTATCACTAGCATATATAAAACATGTATGTAAAAGCTTAGCCCAGTATTTATTGAATCGTGTGTGTGTATTTTTGTCTTCAGACATTGTTGTGTTCATACTGTGTACCGAACAAAAGCAATAGCAATTACACAGAAATATATCTAGATATTCTTTATTAATTCAGTAGTTAAAACCTTAGTTTTATTTGATCAATTATAAAATGAAAAAAACTTAAGTTATATACTGTCACACTGAACTGGTCGTAATGTCATTACGATAAGGTTATTATTGTCATCTTTGTTATTCAAGATGTATATATAACTAAAAGAAATAAATAAATATGAGCAAAATACTGGTCACTCTATACTGTGAAAATTTATGGCAAAATCCCTATTTTTATAACTAAATGAAGTATTATTTTTCAGATTTATATTTCATTTTATACTACATTTATTTATACTACAAGATTTATACTGTATAAAATCTTGCCGTTTTGTGATCAGCTGTATTTTATAATTGAATCGGCTGGACAGTTACTTCTTTAACATGAAACACAATACTGTTATCTGTATGTTAGTACTTACAAAATAGAAGCCAACAATTTCCTTTACAACTTCACTTTCTCTGGTCTTCTTTGGAACATCTTTCATCTTTAATTTTGGACTAGTTGTGGTTGTCTGCTTCTTAGGTTGGATCACCAAGGACTGTTGAGGTACGGGCTGGGTTTGGATAGGAGGCTCGGCCATTGGTAATATAGTGTGTGCAAGAGGAGAAAGAGGCTGCATCTTACTTATAGATTTGGTTTTAGGAGGTCTAGTAACCAAAGCTGATATTCGAGCGAGTTCTGGAGAAGGAGATCTTTCTCTTTCCCACTTTGCTTCCGTAACATCTGAACTGGATTTGATGTCTTCCAACTTCTTTACGACCGGTTTTATGACACTGAAACAAGAATATCTTTCTATTTATTATAAGTTATAAGTTGAATTAAATTTCAGCTGAGATGTTGTCTGTAAAGCAATGGCATCATAAGTTTAAAACCAATAGGGGTGGGGATAAAATTAATTTGTACTGAGGTTCTAGAAATTTTTCTAAGCTTTATAAATAAAAAAGTAAATCTCGTAAGAATATATTAAAGTCTTTTCTGTTATATAACAAAAAATGTTTCAGCTTAGAGATGAATCAATTGAACTAGGAAGTGATAAAAAGACAATAACTGCTACCTTAGAACTACAACCCTGACATGCACAAGTTCAGACACACAGGAGACTGACCTGTGTTTAACCACCACAAACATTTCAACTCTAAAACACAGTATTAGTAAGCATGGCTGAATTCACACCAGGTTCTAGTCGACTGATTTCTGGCAGTTAGCACACGCTTGTAAAGTCATATAACCTCTAATAAAATAAAGAAAAACTTTTTTTTAATTAAACTGTTAACTGAAACATACTGGTTGCCTAGAACTATGATAAAACTTTTATTTGCCACATTTCCTGCTGCTTAACAGAAAAGAATAACATTCTGTAAAAAATTGAAGAAATTCATTTTCTAAAATTTGAGATGATACTGCCATTTCTCCAGTTTTCTCTGGACACATCCAGTATCAAGGACTAAAACGTATCTGGTTTACAGTAACATAAAGAAGTCTTTTTTTAACAATTTGAATTTGAAATTACATGTAAGAAGACATACTTTACTTTAAAGTATTACTTTAAGCTTACATGGAAGGATTGAAATATTAAAATGTCCTTAAATAATAAATAATAAAAAATAATATTTTAGCAGTTGTAAAGTAACAAACAGCATAATAATATTTTGATTTTAACCATCTAACTTAAATGTTGTTTGTGTTTATTTTACATGCAGTGAAACTCGCCACCTACTTCAAATTGGAGCTATTTCACAGTTGGCAGCAGTGTGAATAGCCAATGCACACCCTAGCAACAAAGCAACCAGCTATTCTATCAAAACAAAATACATTTTTTTGTTTTATTTATTAATTTTTCAGTTAAACATTTTGATGGTTCTTTTACTTCATAAGAAAGTGAAAATGACTGGAAAAACAGACACGGAAAAATATAAATGTACATTTACACACATTCTTCAGGTAATGTGTGTAATAATACCTTTATTCAAAAAATAAGAAAAAGGTATGAAGCTAAGTACAGAATAAGCAAAATTATAAAAAGCAATTGAGTACAATATATTAATAATGTGTAGATTCTTTGACAAGCTGAAAAACACCCTATTTTTCTACAAAAAGTGTCACCATTTAATAACATCACGTAAACATTGTAAAATTCACCACTTATCTTACCCTTTTTGGAAAATCTAATTTCACTATAAAAATTAACATTAAAATATATCTTATTTACTGGTTAATTTTCCAAATTAAATTAAAAACATGAATTTAAACAATGTCATAGACTTCATTTCTATGTTTTCAACAAAATTTGAAATTAAAAAATGTTCATTTATGCAGAATTTAAAGGTTAATTAAAATGGTGAAATCAAATTTTCAAAAAAAGTTTTAACAAAAAAAAAATCATAATTTTATAAGGTTTCGCTGGGTAATGAACTTAACTAAGATATTATACAGATAAATTATGTAAAGTTTTATATAATTTAAATCACAAATGCAAATGCTAGCATGCAGACACACACATACAGATATACATGCACAAATAAATTGTTTAACACTTTCGTTGATGGTCTGCCCAATAGGATGTCCTACCTAAAACTGTTGGGCTATTTTAGCCAAAAAGTACTAAGTTACCATATATTTATTATTTTAATCTGAAAAATCACTCTTATTGTAGATATTGTTAGGCTTTATTGATATAGTACTTTCTTGATTTAATAAATTTTAATTTAAAAATATTAAGTTTTTAATTTGTCAGTGAATAAATCAATTTTAAAACATTTAAGTTTCAACTACAATAAACTACCTTATTTTATTAATATCCTGACGACTGCTACAGTTATAATCTCTGGTAAATCCTGAACAATTTCATACATCATAACATTTAAGTGTATTAACTTATCATCAACACCAAAAACAATGGATAACAATTTCCAGCCGTCGTTGACTACCTAGTAAATGGCAGTAGATGGTAGTAAATTGTCTTGTAAATATCTAAAGACAAGATTACATTATAACTGTTATAACTCCATTTCTGCAACTCAGAAAAATTTGAAAGTAGCAGAAAAGTTAACTAAAAAGATCAGTTAATTAAAAAATTTAGACACTATCTACTGGATTTATTTTCAACTATTACCAACAAAAGTATAGAAATTATAAATCATTGTGCTGAATTTCTAGCTAGTAAACAACAATGATGACAGATTATTGTGTAACATCTAAAGGGTTCACAACCCTTCTAAAGATGTTACATAGGTTAAGATCAATATCCTGTTCTAAATCTGGGTCCACGATGCAACTCATAAAAATTTATTAATAACAAAAAATTAAAAAAACAAATCTTAATAAAAGTTATATTAACTAAAACTGTTGAAAATTACGAGAAAATTTTACCAGATTGGAGATGTATAGAGTGCACTGCTGGTAGTGAACACACATTAGTTTCTTTTGGGGTTAGAGGGTTTTGATAATAGAACAAAATCATTGTGTATGCACATATTGTCCTAAATATTCAACATTCTGCACAGTATACGCACATATAGCCCTCAATATTTAACATTCTACATAATAATCCCTCAGTTCAATGGACTTCAGACTTAATGGACAAAAAAACCTGATTATTATTTTGCTTGAAAATTTGAAAGTGGGTGACAATATTTGTATCCAAATTTTTTAAAACCATTTTTTAAATAGTTTCCTTAATAGACCCTTTATGTTTTGTTGCAGGAATATTTTACAGAATAATCAATGAAATAAACGCTTGAACCAAGGTCACAATTTGTCTATCAATACCTCATTTTTGCTTTTAAGATATTGACAAAGCTGGAGAAAACTGATATGATATGGAATAGCCTGTTTGAATGTAGCTAACACCCAAGAAACAAAGAAGTCAAAACTTAAACCTAGTTTTATTTTTTAATTAAGTATTTTATTCTACCTTTAATTTAGTAACAGGATATACTTAATTTTAAATATGAAAAAAACATTTTAAAACTAGATTTGAAAATTATTTATTTTTCAATTATACTACCTTTTAATGCAAAAACCCTGCCACAATTCATTTTAAGAGAATAACATACTAGCTTGACTTAAAGAATACTTGCTTAGGGAGAAGAATATTAATTGTAGGATGGAATAACATGTTATGGCAGGGCAGTAACCTGAAAAAGCAGTTATCTACATAAATGTCACAATTTAAATTCTGTGTGTACTTTTTTAAATAAAGCACACTAGCTTCCGGTTTTATCATTTAAAAATTATTGACAGTCACACTTAAAATGACACTAACATTTGAAAAACTGGAGGCATGTGACTGCCTGCTGAATATTTACACTCATGTTGATTCTGTGAAAATTGCTGTGACATGCTTTTTTTAAATACCTATTTTTGTTTTTAAGACATCATTCATCGACTCAGTTGGATAAAATATTGATTTGTAAATTTGAGTAATAAATTAATTATAAGGAAAACAATCTGTTGTAGGGACTTATTATAAGACCTACCTATAGTTAATTTTGAATTTGGTTGAATAATTTGAATTATAAATTTCTACAATTTAAGGAATATTTTTAAAATATACTTTGTATTAATATATTTTAATATTTAATTAAATACATTATTATTGTATTAATATTTTGTGTTTTTAAAATATATATTGTGGTTAAATAAAATAAGCAACACACTTTTCATGAGTGTTGAGAAACAGCGCCTTTTAATTTTTGGCATTTTCTAGTTTTTGTTTGTAGAATTAAAGCCAAAATTGTTAAGTTTAAGAAATGGCCCATATCTCAGCCACACTGAATGAATGATGACTAAATTCAGGTTTAGCCTTCTTACGAGAGCATTAAGATAAGACTAAGGCATGAACAACAACTATAACAAACATAACACAAACCAGTAAATTCAAAACAATTACTTGTTTACAGATACAAGGCAATATTTACAGATACAGTTAAGCCTATCTTTCTTAGCTGACTGTGCAATGCGTTAGCTGTCCAGTAGACTGCTAGCTTTTGAAGTGTTACAGTGAGAGATAGGACATTTCAAGTCGATGCAACACTTTTGCCTTAAAGTAAGTTGTTCTTTTTGTTAATTTGACAAATTTCTTTTTTTTTATCAAAAAAAACAGTAGTTCAAATAATTAAAAAAAAATGTAATTAATTAATTTACAATAATATCAGTTACATTTAATAGGTCTCAAATTATTTAAATTTGTTAGGGTCCATAGGTAAAACCGTGTCTGTCTGTCTGTCACTCATACCTCTTACTCCTAAATGGTATGACTGATTAATATAAAATTTGTTGAAAGTGGTATTTTTAGTAGCCCAATCAAGGAAAAATATAGGTGTTGATGACAACAAATATTTAGTTGATATATAATTTTAAGGGCAAAAATATTTTTCTTTTATTTATCTAGTGGAGTTATCATTTGAAAACAAAAATGATATTGATTCTGAATGTACAGTTCATGTGTTTTTGCACATGAAGATTTTAAATTCATTCTACAGACCTCTTCAAAGTTCAAAATTTCATGTCTTTCCCATTCAGCATATTAGTTCTGAAAAATGTAAACACCTAATTTATATCAAAATAAAAAAAAAGTTTTGTCAGGATTTTTCAATATTTTATATGATTTACGGACCTTAGGAAAAGCATATTTTGAAAAATATTCACCAACTTCAGAAGGTTTTTTAATGCTGTTCCAACCTTTTGCAGTGTGGGTAAAATTAAGTAGAATATTGATTCAAAATCACTTTTATACTTGACCATCAAATACACCTTAAAATGAACAATTCTTATTCTACAGATGGTACAGTCCACGCGATGTGCTCTCAGTGATACGTAATCACTCTGCTTTCGGCAATGCAGATGACTCAGAAGTTAGCTGAACAATTCGTACTAATTGTTTATATTTGATAAATAAATAATTGCAAATCAAAATACAAGTATGTATGAGTATTTGATATTAATTTACAAGAACAACAAACAAGACATTTCTGGACCTTCAGTTTGTGCTTAAAAATTATGAACTTGATAATTTTATCTTAGATTAAAAATACATATTTTCAATCAGGATTGTATTCTCTTTAATACTATCCTGTGTAAAAAGTTAGTTTTAGTTTTTACACCCCTCCCTATTTTGGAAATATTCAAGAACTATATTTTGTTCAAGATTCAGGATCAGGCACTTAAAACTAACACAAGAACTATATTTTGTTCAAGATTCAGGCTCAGGCACTTAAAACTAATACAAGAACTATATTTTGTTCAAGATTCAGGCTCAGGCACTTAAAACTAACACAAGAACTATATTTTGTTCAAGATTCAGGCTCAGGCACTTAAAACTAACACAAGAACTATATTTTGTTCAAGATTCAGGCTCAGGTACTTAAAACTAACACAAGAACTATATTTTGTTCAAGATTCAGGCTCAGGCACTTAAAACTAACACAAGAACTATATTTTGTTCAAGATTCAGGATCAGGCACTTAAAACTAACACACATTTTATAAGAGTTTGTCTCACAGTTTTAACAATAAAGGCGAATTACCAATATATACTGACAAACAGTTGCAAAGAAAATTAAGGGAAATTAAATTTTGGGAAACTAGTATGATTTTGGAAAACCATAGGATAATTATTCTTTGATATGACTACTCAAAGGTGATTTTTATCTTGGAATATTTATATTACCAGAAAACAAACAATACGTCACAGTGTTTACTCATAATAAACTGGCATTGACAAAAACCCTTACAAGTCAATAAATGTATTCAAAAAAATATTTTCTTGTTATATTATTAACTCAAGCTTTTAATATGGTTTTGAATACTGAGGTAGGACATCTAAATATTTGTTAAAAACTATATTTTTTTAGAAAATCGTTTTATTAGAATTATTTCGCTAAAAACCAATTTTTTAAATTCTTGAACAGCTAAATTCTTTTTGTGATTTTATTTATAACAAAAGTTTTTTAACATTGTGTTATACAATTCTTGGAATCTTAGAAATTTTTTAGAATTTTCCAGAATTTTGAATTAATCAGAGCCGCCTGTATTAGCTTTCAAATACTTATTTTTGTAAAAAATTATAACTTTTCTTTCTTAATAAGTGCTAAGTAGAGATTGACATCTGTAATTTGTTATGAATAAATCGATTTTCTACGTTTTTTTTCTTCGAAGGTTAAGAATTGATTTTTTGGGGTGAAAACTGAATAGCTTGCTATGCATCAAATAGCAAGAAATACTCTGTCATGAGTTGTGATTCTTTCTTGAGTCTAATGTCATATCAGTGAGTGTTAGCGTTGTTACACAGCATTCAGTCATCTGTCACACTCGTGAGTTGTGATTCTTTCTTGAGTCTAATGTCATATCAGTGAGTGTTAGCGTTGTTACACAGCATTCAGTCATCTGTCACACTCGTGAGTTGTGATTCTTTCTTGAGTCTAATGTCATATCAGTGAGTGTTAGCGTTGTTACACAGCATTCAGTCATCTGTCACACTCGTGAGTTGTGATTCTTTGAGTATTGTGTCATATCTGCGAGTGTAAGTGTTGTACTCGGCATTCAGTCATCTGTCACACTAACTGGAATGGCACCCACTCAGATGATTTTTGCAGTTACAAAATTAAAAATCTAATTTTAAAGTAATGACATTTCCCAATATTTCCTTTAAAAAAACGTTGATAGTAAGTTCAATTTAAAAACAAATATTTTCTTATTGTTGTCAATCCCTAGTGGCAAGCATTCAGTTTGGCTTTGTCATAGTTTGATAGTATTTTTCCTTGAAACATAAGAAATTATAAGACAGCATGATTGAAAAATAATGTATCAAACAAGTTGTACAGTTCCATTAAAATTTGATTAAAGTTCGTCAAATGTAATTTTAAAACATTCTTGACCGATTTCGCTTTTGTAAAAATTTTTAGTTCAAAAATCACTTAACTAAAGAGGTTCACATTAAAAAAATAATAATAATAAATGAGAGCAAAAATTAGTCTTACTAAAAAGCACACTTCTAAACTGCTTGTGACTCAAAGCAGACAAAACTGATCACAATGTATGAAATAACATTATAAATATAGGTCCCCTCCATCCAAGCGTAAGCTTAGGTTTAAAGTTAAGCTTACAAATAGGTTTAAAGTTAAGCTTACAAATAGGTTTAAAGAAACATTTTTTAAAATAAGTTTTTTTTTGTAATATCAAAAAAACCTTTTTTGAGGTCAATGTTTCCAAGGGGTTTTCTTGAACTGCTGGGAAAAATTATAAAATACGCTCTATAAGTAAATTAATATTTTTTAAAAAACTATTTAATAGTATCTATCCATTATTCTAAACACTCACATTGAAGCACTAATACACATATACTGACATGCATATACATGCACCACCTCACAAGCTTTTAAATTTTATCATTGTAAATAAATACATTCTATTATAATATCCTTTTAATAAATTATATTTTTTATGAATTTTTGGAACACATTACATGATTAAATGAAGTAAAATAAAATTTTACTAAACAATTTTGAACCAAAAATAAAAATGATTTTTTAAAAAATGATATAAGAATTAGAAGAAATAATGCTTTGTCTATACACCTTTTAACACAAAAAATTCTTTAACACTGTATACATAAATAAACGTCTGTAACCACAGCACTGATAAAATAACTGGCATGAGTTTTACTTTCTATTTTCTATTTTAAATATTAATATAACATATAATTAATTTATTGGCAAGTTCTAGGACAGGTGCCACGGCTGTTCAACATGAGAGGCTAGGTTTGCCTGTGTATGTGTATGTGTAAGGGGAAAATTCTTTTATCCTTGAAACGTTCTGAATAGGTTGTCGCAATATCTTTGTTCAGTAGAGAATGGCATTCTGAAAAATTCTCAATGAATTACTGATGTTCCAAAATGAATGACAAATTGAAGAGTTTTATATCTAACTTTGCTTTATAACCAGTAAATCAATATTGGAGATTTCAGAACTCTTAAAATACCAGCTTTTGGAGATAAATGTTTGAACCAATCCAATATTTTTATCTGCTTCAACAGATTCAAAGATGGTAGCAAAACAGTTGATGGATGAACCCTAATCTGCCAGTCTTCCATTTCAAAAATGTGTTGAATGAAACAATGTTAAAAATCATAATTTAGTATATGCTGACTGTAAACTTACAATTACGGAGATGAAAGCTGAACTGAATTTAAAATTCTGTGAGATTCAGTCAATTTTAACAGATTTTAAACATGCATTTTTTATGTTCGCAAAAATTAATTCTGAAATTTTAATCAGACCAGCAGAAACAATGTTGATTTAAATGTCCCCAAAACTGATTAATCAAGTTAAAATTGATGTAGACTTGTTAAAATAGGGTTTATGGATATGTGTTAGCAACAAAGGCATAAAAAATAACAGTAAAAATGTCAAATCCCCCTTCAACATATTATATGTCCCCCCCTTACAATATGTCCCTTCGGGACAGATAGCTCACAGCTCACCAGGAATACTATAAAAGTGTCCTTCAGAAATGCATAAAAAGATGTGGAAGAAAAACCTTCACGCTGGTGAGATGAAATCCTCCACCATACACCAGTTCATCCTGCTTTCACCACCACAGAATTATTGGTCAAATTCCTGTGCTCCTGAGCTCACTATTTTCCTGATACATTCCTTATACTTGTTTCCTAAATTGAAATTTTTTCTGAAAATAAACTGATTTGATTCAACTGAAGATATCCAGTCATATACAGAAAGGGTCCTTAATATTAATACCCTTAAAAAAGAAAATTTCCAGAAATTCTTCCTAACGAGGAAACACTGTTTAAGTCGGTGTGTTCAATCAGAAGGGGAAATGATCCAATTTTTTAAATAGCCTCAAGTACAGATATTTTGAAATTACAAACCCAGTCTTAAAACTTTCCAATCACACCACAGAGTTGTAAATATAAATATTACTGCAATTTTTAAAGAAAACAGATTATTAATATTATTTATAAGACTAACCTGGAGTTTTAAACAAGGGTTTTTAATACCAGTTTGTTCTATATTCTACAATATTTTTTATCGTGTATGAAAGAATCTTCTAGTCATAATTATTTTTAAAAAATATCAATTATTTTTTTGCTCTGCTGAGCCATGGCGAGGGACTTCAATGCTTAAAACTTAATTTGTCTATCCTAATAATAAGTTTAGATAGTAAGCTATTATTGTTGGGTGTTCGTTTTTCAACAGTCCACAAATAATAGACCTATTGAAAACATATTTCTGTGAAGTCAAAGGGAACAAAGGCCTTAAGTTAGTGTGTAATAAGATGACATTATCATTAAATCATTTTTTTATAGATATTAAAAATTATATAAGAGAGCTGAAAGCAATGAAAGAGCTTAATATTTTAAGAACTAATAGAGCTAGAATGATAAAGAAGTGGTTGACCCCAAATATGTGGTGCAAAATTAATTTTCTATTCACTTTAACCAGTTAAAACTACAAATTATTATTAATATATATATATATATATATATATATATATATATATATATATATATATATACTAATACTATTGTCTAATTATAAATTCCAATTTATCCTTTTAGTGTTTATTTAAACAAGGTATATACTTTCGAATGAAAGTATTACTGATTATCTATGAATTCCGAAAATATTTCTATTTAAGTTATAATATATAGAATAGTTCTTTTGGTGAAAGTAATATTGTATAATATTAATAAAAAAATCTTTAAAAAACTATTATTAATTACTGAAGTTAACTGGAAAGAGCTACTGGGCAGCTCATTAAATTTGCTCAGAGAATATGAAACACCTGTATCATTTCACAGCTAAACTTTTCGATTGTCCATCCTGAGTACTGCTTTTATAAATCCACATGCTTTTATAGACACATTTAATTGTGAATTTTTCAAACAACAGAACTTTGATATTATTAAATATAAATTAAACATTCTGTTTTAATTATCTCATTTTGACCTATTAGAATATGTAAAAGTAATAACAATAGATTTAAAACGCTGAGAAAAATCAAGTTTAGTTAAATTTTATACCTTTATTTCCTACTAAACTCTTATACCATGCTGCAGCATGGTTGAGGTTCAGAGTTTTAAAGGAGAAATTGTTCAGATTTAAAGTTCTTGAAATATCAAGCTCTTTTTATATACAATGAAATATATATAATAGAATCCATTCATTATGCTCCCAATTATAATACTATTATATTCATTAATTACATAAGATTCCTAAACGTTTCGTATTAATACTGAGTGATTTTACCCTCTATGCTTCCAAATCCTGCAATTACTGCTTTTTTCAGGTCAAAAATTAATTAAAAAAATTTATAACATATTTGAAAAATGTTCGTGTAACTGTACTCAAGTCATTCAATTATTACATGCAAGCACTTGAGTAAGACATCCAGTTAATGGAAAAACCCTCGAGTCAAAACATCATAAATGTATTTTATCCATTTAATCTTTCTTTGAATGTTGTGCAGTGTTCAGCAAGCTTATCATGACATGACAAAGTGTAAACGGTTTTTTGTAAGTGAAAAATTACAGTCTGCACTAATATGACGGCAGAAAACATTAGCATTGTTCCTAACGATATTACAAATTACTTGAACCACATACTTCTGTATACTTCCTATACTTGTTAAACTTTTGTATAGGTTCTATACTTTTCGTATTGTGATACTTCGGCATACTTTGAGTACTCTGTATACTACATATACATATAGAAAATGTAATAATTCATACTAGCAGCATAAGTACAAAGAAAAGTACACAAGGACTTTTCTCATATAAAATTATTTCTTGTCTGCATTTCACACTATATTGTAATTAAATAACAAGAATAAAATTTATTGTACTGCCCTATGAAAAAATCATATCGCGTGTGTAACACTGTCATCATTACACGTTTATTCCACAGTGACTTGAAGAGCATAATTACTTGGATTTACTGCATAGGAATACATAAACCAATTTATTTATTTCAAAACAATTGACATATTTTAAGTGTAAGCAGTAAACATAATTACTGTAGTGTGCACTTCTGAATAAATAAAAATAAGTATGTATACAATGGTGTGTTGATCTTCGTTGGTGACATGAAAGTACCATACCGTTTTATTATAAGTAGATAATCTATGACATTTTTAAACTATAATTTGCTATAATAATAAAGAGTTTTATCAGCACTTCATAACATAACTGGTTGATACAATAAAAGATATTAAGAAAACTCCTGATTAAAAAAAAGTAAGTAATTTTACTGAAATAAATCTTTTGAAGTGTTTTGATGACCAAATTATTTTTGACACTAAACATTCACTTACTCAACAAAAATCTGTTTTAAGAAATGTTCTGAACATCTGAACCCATATTTGTATTAACTACAGATGTACAACACTGAAATAAATGTAACAAATATAATGCAAATGAAAGGTAAACATTAAATGAAATCATTAACTTTTAAAAATGCTAAAAAATAATAAAAATCTTAAGAAACAAATTGAAAATACTAAGCATATTTAGGCCTACTAATACAATAAGCTATACGTATATGTTATATGATGTACATTATAACAAATATACCTTTGCTTGTCTATGGCACGGTCCTGATTAGTGTTAGTGCTTGTTTCAGTATAGGGTTTCATGTTATGGAAAAAGGACCTTTCTGCCCTGTAAACATCAACATGGAAAATAAATCTATAACAGGTATTTCCAATTACTATTCAAAGACACGGTGTATTTTAAGAAATAACCAAGATACACATACGAATAATTCACATTTTTATAATACTTCATAAGCAATAAGTATTACAGAAATGCTTAGCAATAACAGTAAGAATGAAGTAATTTTTAATCATTAAAGTGACAGTTAAGTAATGATATACTCGTAACACGCAAGCTTTTTTAAACAACTGTACCACTGCCTTGCTTTCCCAAATACCCAATCTATATACCAGTTTTTAAAAGTGTTTTGATGAATTATACGACATATTTCTATTATTACTTGTTGTAACCTATTGTAAAAACATTAAGTAATTATATATATACTTATTGTAATTACTCACTTTACAAAAATTTGTATATTAAACAGGCAAACAAAATTATACAATATATATTATGTCCCCAAAAAAATCAGGTTCGGATGTTACATTGAAGAAAAAAATTGAAAATCAAAGTAGCTTCTTTAAGTTTGTACATTCAGTTCAGGTCATATATCAAGATTCATCATATAACTCAATGTACCAAATTTAACATTAAAGGAACTGGTTCAAGTAAATTAAAAAGTACAAAAGAAACCTGACAAAGTTCAGGGGATCTTTTCATTTTTTCCTGAACTTTAACTTTTTTATTTCAAATTTTGTACACTAACTTCAATTATGAAGAATTGAAGTGTTTGTGTGTGTGTGTGTGCGTGTGTGTGAGAGAGAGCACGTGTATATGTGATCACACACATACATACATACACAAACTAATTCTTAGAAATCCAACCAAATTTTCTGTTGATGAGTTCTGAATTTGTTTTTTTTTTTGTTACTTCAGAATCCTAAATTTAAGCATGATTCAATCACAATAGTAAGTTGATTTTGAGACATTTTTTCCAAAAATTGGTAGATAAAATTTGTTAAAAATATCCGATATAAAAGTTACATTTTACTAAAATAATTTAAGTGCACGGAAGCCCAAATTAATACAACTTTTATTGATTCAGGTAACATGAAAGTGAATATATTTACCAAATTCATAAGAAATGGATTTTGTAATTACTATACTTTATTTTAAATATCCTGCCACTGAATAAGTGTGCGATGCTTTCTCAGTATCATTAAAGTTATTTGGAATTTTTTTACCAAAAAAAATGAAAATGTATTGATTTTTTTGTACTTCCAATCAAAGTTCTATGACTACTTTACTCTCTTTATATGGTAGGTACTACTACTACTATGATGATCTACAAATACTATATACATTTCATAGCAACTAAATAATTAGAACAGGAAATATATATGTCCACAGAAATTTCCACTGCCTTTCTTCCGTGTTCCACCACAACCCATTTGAATAATTTTTAATTTACAAGAGACTATTACAACCACCTGCAACAACAACAGTAACGTGAAACTTCGATTAACTATCACTTAACACAAGCTGCTCCTAATAAGTTATAATGTCTGGTGTTACTTACAATATTTGTTGCTTAGCTGTTTCAACATACAATTAAGATATTCAATTAGAACAATATAAGTATAGTTCACGCTATTAGTGATAGCAACATTTATGTTTTATTTTATTACAGAATTTATATCCAGTCAAAAACATGCATTTTACAAAACCTTTTATATGCAATGAATGAGGCAGGTTGTCTTTTTAAGGGTTTTCTGTTTATTTGATTAACTGTTACGGTCACAGTCCCGACCCTGACAATTAATCGAAGTTCCGTTTCACTGTATGACATAAAACTCTTAATAATTAAAACAGGTGATATGCATGTAAATATAAACTGATAACATACAAGATAGACATACAATGAGTTGTAAAATAAATTTTGATATTATACATTTTTTTTATTTTTGAAATGATCACAAAGCTCCCATTACCTAAAGCTAATATTGAAATTGTTTAAATCTGTAATGAGTAAGGCTAAATACGGCTAAAGGATTACTGCTATTAAGGAACGTGGGAACGTACCTACTGTAAAGTGTATAAAGGAGTACTGCAGTTCCAGAACATGTCATGTATATATTAAAAAAAAAAACTTAAATTTTTTGTGTTTTTGGAGCTGTAATATAATATACTGTAATTCTAGGAAATTATTTTGTGGCAGGTTAGGTAAGATTAGCAAAGTATAATTAGCTCTGGGATACAAATAATGTTGATCTGGAGTGGGTGTGGCATATTACACTGATAGTGTGTTCAATATTTGTCTTGATCACAATATTTGTGCGAAAAAACTGCCAGATGGTGTTTTCATGTTTAATTCAGTTGAGAATAAGGTTAGTCTACATAATGTGCTACAATCAGCACAATGCAGTGACAAGAGACAAGACGAAATTATAGAAAAATTTTACTATGCAAATACACTCAAAAAAAGGATGTATATTTGAATTCCATGAATCTAATGTAAAACTAATTTTGAGCGATGATGTTACGATAGTCCTGTTCGACAGAAAGTTAGCAAATTTTTCAAAAATTTTTATGGTCTTCCAATGTATAAGAAATTAAAATATAGATATAGTTAAGTTTTGGGCAATGTACAAGCAAACTGTGACTATTAGAATTTCCTACAGGAAATATTCTCTCTTCTGAACTTTCTTTATTTGCTACTTAAAAGTAAGTAGTCCTGCTTTTGTGTTCTTTGGACCTCACCCGACATTTTGTTTACTGTATTTTAAAGAAAAGACACAGATTTTGAAGGTACGTATTTAAAGTAATTTAATTTTATCAGGTAACTTTCTATGAACCTGCAATAGCACCAAACATTTTATATCTGAATTTAAAAACTATCAGTTATTAATAATTCAGAAGTCTGTATAAATTCATTATTACAAGTTTAAGTAACAAAAATATCAAAGAAATTTATCTTAAGAGAAGTTTCATTGTATTGCATATCATACACAGGTATAGGTTTTTTGCTTCTGAACATTTTTCAATACTTATCACTTTTTAAAGCAAAACCCCAGAACTGACTGTTTATATAACATTTCTTCAACAATTTTTGTTGACTTTCATTGGAAAAATGTTATATTACACAAAATCCATTTTAAAAGTAATGTATTTACATCAGTAATAAATTTATAAAATTATGTTTTAACTACCCAAATGATTAAATAATCTGAAAATGTAACAAATAGCAATGCCAGATTCTGCGATCCATTACTTAAATAACCCAACTGAGGTTCTACTTCAACAAAATTTTATTTTTTTTCATTAACTCCAGAAATTTGTTCCTTGAAATTATTAAAGAACAATAGGTCTCATTTAAATTATCAAAAACAATTACAATTAAAAGAGAAAATTCACAACTTTTTCTCTGTTTTGTGGTTCACAAATATTTGAAAATTTTATAAATATAAGATACACATATATAAATGCAAAAACTATAAATAGTGATCCCTCGCTTAGTGCTCATAATCGGTTTCTGAATTTAAACCGAACAATGCTAAAAGAAATCGCACTGAGCAAACTGTACAATATATGGGGAATTAAAAAATGTGCACTTTTGTGGATAAAATATGCTGAAATAAAAACAAAAATACGATCGGACTTCGGTCACAAGTATCTGGAAAGAATACGCACTACAAGAAGACATTAAAAAAAAGAAGCTTACTACACTTGCGACAAAAAACAAACCTTAAGATTTACGAGACAAGGAACAAAAAACAATAAATATAGCTCAAGATTGGATGCGCCTTACAAAACTGCAGCCTGTTGGACAGGGTTGAGTTGTGTTTTAGTAATCATTTCTAATGACAGCTCATCTAGTTCATATTTATATTACCTTTGAACTATCTCCAGCCTTTGGACTACATACTGATAGGCTCGTAGTGCTGATGTGCCAGTCTTTAACTTATTATGAGCCTGATAAAGAAATCAAAAAAGCATATTATCGAATATGAACAGAGTATCTTAGAGGAAGGATCGCAATCGTTTAAAAGTGTATATCTGAATCAGAGCATATCAAACCGCATAACTCAGAGGAATCGCAGTATAATGAACACTGATTAATTTGAATGTTTTATAATCTGAATAATTCAAAGATTTCTGTGGTTTATAAAATTCCTTACACAACAAACTGTTAAATAAGTAATATGAATTTTGTTTGGACTAAGCGAAGCGAAATTTACAAAAATTATTCAAGAATTTTAAAATAAAGTGCAACTCTAGGACTTTCGTATGGCCTTATTTAATAAGAAATCTATTGTTTTTCCCCTTTTTTCAGGAATTTGATTGGATATCCCAGAAATTTCACCTGTAAGCCTACTCCCACTCCTACCTACATTTTGACCAAGGAGGAAAAACGATAATTTATTTGTTTTCAAAACTTCTTCAATCTTGCTCATGATCAGTTATGATATTTGGTAAAATTAATTTATTGCATAAATGGCGCATTTTCAAATGGGTTTGTAAAAATAATGTTAGTGTAAGTACAGTAGAACTTTGATTAGAAAACAATTCTATTATCCTTGTTATATCCAACTGTCTTAATAGCGTACTTGACTGCCCTGAAGAAGTCGTTCAATTTCCCACACTTCCAAATACACAAAATCCAATTAGTTTACATGATTCTACATTGAATTACATGTGTGTGTAACACTACAGCATTGCCAGTAAATGTTTTTCTTTATTTTACTGTACTCTCTATATTTCTTGAATTAAAATAAACTTTTTCAAAACAACTGAGCAACTTTTTCAATGAGGCTGAATCTCAGCAAAAAACCTAAATTGTTTAAGAAGTAAGCAAGTAAATCGTACATCAAAACAAAAGAAAATTTAAAACAATTACAATGCATGTATTGAATTCTGTATTGTATTTATACAGAATACAATAAGTACATTGTAATTCAATTTTTACAGTTGATTTCTTTGACATTAAATTATAGCAGAGTCTAAAGTTGAATGCAGATGCACGTTTAACTGTACCATGATTACATGCATTAATAGGAAAACAAATATTAATTTTAGTCACAGTAACCGTATACATTGTGGCAAAGAAATGATGTTCTGATTTTTCCCAGGGCCATTTACTTCATTAGATTTTATGAAAATGTCACAAACCACTGAACTAAATTTTGTTTTGCTATTCTACTTTAAAACTTTTATATCAGCTGAAGCTTTTTCTGGTCCGTTTTTTTTTTTTTTTTACATTTCCTTCATGTCCACAATGTGTGCTAGTTAGAGAAATAATGACGAGGGATCAGTCATTGCTTTACTTTTACCAATAACACTGGTTGACAGTAAAAGTAAAACAATGGACGTAATGGTAGCTTAAACTAAGATCCATAGGCAAAACCAAGAACTTTAACAATTTATTAATGTGCATGTCTATCTAAAATGCAATTTTACTCAAACAATGTGACCGGTCTACATAAAATTTGATGAAAATGGTCTATGTAATGGCTCAAAACCCAGGTCTATATAAAAGCTAACTGGAAAAATTTTAACCAAAACAATTTTTTAAATTTTTATTTATCTAGTGAGAGGCACGTTTGAAACTAGAATTGATACTAATTCCAATATATATATATATATATATATATATATATATATATATATATATATATAATTTATGTAGTGCAGCCAAGCCTCTACAAAAGATCAAGTTTTCATGACCCTCTCTCTAAGGGGATGTGTAATAGCTTAGAGATTTATTAACTTAGAGAATCATTTTTCCTTTGACGGTACCGTGTTATAAGTTAGAGATCAACCTGTGTAATAAGATAGAGATCCCGTACTGTGTATTAACTTAGAGACTACAGTTCCGTCAAGTGTGTTGCACCGCGTGTATATGTTGCCGATACCGCTGCTTGCAGGCGCTTCTTTACAGTTTACAGTTGAATATATTGTCAATACTATGGTCAACAACATATCTAAATGTTTATTTTTGACAATTATCTGTATAGAAAAATAGAAATATTGGCGTTTTTTCAAAAAAAAATAACGTAAATTTATATGAATTCATTAATTTATACTTAATTCATTAATTTAGGGCTGTTTTCTTAATTCAATTTGGATATTTTGAATAAAGCAGCCTTCAAACAAAATTTTTATATTATTATTACTATTACTATTACTACTACATATGTAAATTAGTATACATTTAAAGAATTGCACATAAGCCTTTAAGAACAAAACCTATCCAAATGAACTTTATATTTTAATAATATATCTTTCTTTAACTAAGCAAATTCTACTTGTTAGATAAAAGATACTGAAGCGCCTGCAAGCAGCGGCGTAGGCAACATATACACACGGTGCAACACACTTGACACAACTGAAGTCTCTAAGTTAATACACAGTACGGAACCTCTATCTTATTACACAGGTCGATCTCTAACTTATAACACGGTACTGTCGAAGGAAAAACGAATCTCTAAGTTAATATATCTCTAAACTATTACACCTTCCCCTCTCTAATTTGGCATTTTAGGTAATAAAAATCTCAAAAAAATTATAAAACCCAGTTTAGATAAACAAAAATGGATTTCAGGATTTTTCAACATTGAAGTGACTATTTCTTATTGCAGGGTATGGGTGTATGTTTTTCACAGGGGAAAAATTCAGTTTGCCATCATGGAACACTAACACATCCATACATGCACTAGTGAACATTATTATTCCAAACATTATTACAACACATTATTTTTGTTTAGTGATTAATACAATGTATTTTTGAAGTGAAAATTTGGATGGTTGCGGTTGACAAAACATGGCCATAAACATTTCCTTTCGCATAATGCTTGAATTTATAATGCATTATTGTTCTTGTATATATCTAGACTGGAAGTGACTACTTTTAAACACCTGATTTTGCACAATAGCTTCAATATCATTTCAACTGAGGTTATGTTTACTGTTCTTGTTACATAAATATGTATTTTCTAAATTTGTGTAAGGGCCTAGTTAAATTATTTAATGTATATGACCTGTACCAATTTTTGAATGCCACAATCGCAAATATTATATTTATTATAATACTTAGACAATATAACTGTCAAAAGTAGGGTTATAAACTGATTAATTATTATTAAAGTCCCTTATATAGCCTAAGGTACTCAAATTTGGATCAGTCTATGACAGTTTCAGTTAATTTTTAAATTGTGTACCTACACACACATGAAATTTAATACAAAAATAATTTCCAGAGTTGCCCTTAAGCACCAATTTTTTATAAAAATAATTAAATCGTAATAGTGAAAAAATATACAGTCAAGCATGGCAAAAGAAGCAGTCACTTCTGTCAGCCAGTTTTTTTTAATATACTTTTGTGTTTATGGTCCTCAACAAAAGCAAGTTTTGAAACGTTCACAAAGAACTTTATCCTAATAAACTGACAATTTCATTTCTAGATAATACACTTCTAGGTAGTCAATAAGACTAGTTGTTTATAAATAAAATTTTATAAGATTTTTATATATACCTAACCTTTTATGGTGTGGATAAAAAGTATAATATGAATCGAAAATCAAATTTATATTTGGGCATCGAATGTTTCAAAAAAAGCACTAAACAGTATACTACAAGTGAGTGCAGATGATGTGAAAGACAGCTTGTTAATCTTTTATATTTTATATGTAAACTGTTTATAACAAAGAACTCAAGTTTAGATTTCAAGGACAAGAAACAAGGTGCCTACGGATTCTCAATTTATTAATTGTTTGGATACTTGGTCATTAAACAGAGTACCAACATGCATAACCATGTCAGGTTTTTCACCAAACAACTGTGTTCTTTTTTTAAAAAAAATTATATTTTCATTATTAGTAATATGCATGAACACAGATAATATTAAGAAAAATGTTGTAAAATAAAAGTGACAAACATAAAATGGCTAGCACAAGAAAGTAGGAAACATGTTTTCATAGCAAAACGATTAATTAAAGGTGTGTTAACAATAAAAACAAAAACGTTTTTTAAAGAAAAGACTTATAAACTAACAGAATTATTGGATGAAAAACCCGACACAGTTGTGTGGGGATGAGCTAATATGACCAAAAGATCAAATAACCAAAAGTTCATTCGACCAAATTATACTTAAATATTTTGGCTGAATGAACTTTTGATCATATGAACCATATTTTTAACAAAGTGGTTCATATGACCAAAAAATCAAACAACCAAAGGTTCTATATACCTATTCTTCCCGTCAGTGGTCTATCAACTCACCTCATAAAGGCTACCGCGGTTTTGAAATTTTATAGTTACATCTTCAGGCCATACAAAATGTCAAATCCCTCTGTCGAGGTTGTCACAAAGTCAAACAAAACATTAAAAACATATGTCACAAACACTAAGCACAATTATATATTTAAAATATTCGTCATGAAATTCGGCTTGGCCAAGCTACACACATGACTCGTACGTCGTTACATTCCTTTGCATAAAGATCAGTGTTATTACTGATATTTAAATTAATAATACACACCATTACACTACATACCCAGACCAGTCATTACTATATTGTTTTAGCTTTTAGTCCTACAGTTGAATATACTGTCAATATTTTTTATATTCACTTTATTTCATATAGGTAAATTTTAATATTAAATAATTAAATTTGACTGGGTAACTAGTACGATAGCATTTAAAATAATGTAAACATTTATTATTCACACCTACCAATATATAATAAATGTATAAAATGTCACTCTTATAGAATTAACACTTGAATGCTAAATAATTAAGTTGGACAGGGTAAGTAGTATGATGGTGTTTAAAATAATAATAAAAAAATGGTATGATGGTGTTTAAAATAATAATAAAAACATGGTTCATATGACCAAAAGTTCACTCGACCAAAATATTAAAATATAACTTGGTTGAATGAACGTTGGTTGTTTGATCTTTTGGCCATATGATCTCGCCTCTTAAAAACACGGTTCATATGACCAAAAGTTCATTGGGCCAAAATATTAGTATAGAATTTGGTTGAATGAACTATTGGTCATCTGATCTTTTGGTCATGACCCCATCGCATTGTGTGTCTTGCTACTCTACATAATGAAAAAGTGCCATTTTTGATAATAACATATTAAGATTATTATTGATTGTTCTAAATCTTAATTCGGATTATTCAAAATAAAAATGTATTATCTGTATGCAAAACACACACACACACACATATATATATATATATATATATATATATATATATATATATATATATATATATACACACACACATTTCCAAAATTCCTTCAAAAATTATACATAATACAAAATATGAAGGACTTACAGGCGGCATAAATGCCAGTATACAGGTTAGTCCTTAAAATTAATTCCTTACTTAAATGAAAATATTTTTACAAATTGTATCTCTCAGTACAATTATTATAAAATTTTAATTTAACGGATATTTAACACAATAACATTTTTATATTATTAAATTAATTTTTAAAAAATCACCAATAACAAATTTGTACTTAGAGCTTTCAGTACAAACATACAAGTGTGCATGTGTATGTATCAGTATACATATACTTTTTTTTTTCAAATGTGATTTCATTTTTATTTAGCTTTGTTGGAGCAACGTATCTTCATTGTAAAAACCATAAATTTTGTTTTATACTGGAAGGGGCATCAAGGGGTTATGGAACCCTTTTTTTAAAATTTGCTCTCTCAAACTGCACTTAATTTCAGGAGATCAACATTAAATGAGCTGAAATCCATTGAGTATTTTTACAAAGGTAAACAAAATAACAGGTCAATTAAATTTTAAAGAATTTAAAAAAAGTTACCTACATTCAAAAGAAAATGACAGCCTAATTGGCAAGTTTTAGTAAGTTGAAAGTTCTGAAATACAGCTATGGTACTTACTAGTTGGCTCCTAATCTTCCTAAAGATAAAAATTTTTAATTGAATAAAATACATATTTTGGTAGGTCCTTAGGGACCACTTGAATATGGAGACCTGGGGTATTAAGCCCCTTTTGTTCATCCTTCATGGTGGCTCTAGATTGTAGGGTTATATAATTTTGCAATTGTAAATTATGTAATTATCCAAACAAATCATGGGAAACAATCATTGTTAGCAACTGATATTTTGAGGTTATAATTTTGTTAATTTTTTGCTAAAGCACTGCTCCTTCAATATGTTATATTACAAACACTCCCTTACATAAAGTGTTAATTTTATTCTCCGTAACTTATTACATTACGAACTTAAACAATATTACAATACAACAGCACTAAAAAGATCTAGAATTATTCATAACTAAAATTCAAATTACTTTAAGCACAGAACAGTTAAGTGGTTAACTGGTGACAACAGTATATTTTATATCTTTTCTTCACAGGTTCAAATGATATCCCTTGCTTTTATAACCATTTACAGAAGTATTAAGTATATTTGGTGTAATATAAAAACCCATAAATAGGCTCTATCACTGGTAGTTCCTGAATAGTAGCAAAAAAAATTCACAAAAAATTCAGATAGAAAAAATGTTGTGATAAAAAAATGCTTATATAATTCTTCTAAATGATTTTCATGTTGCTGTTCCATGCCTGTCTCTATTGCAGCACTGAACTGATAAACTAAGGGAAGTATGACACTGCTCCCAACCTGACCCATGTATCGCAATTCAGCTATTTATACGAAAAGAGTGCTAAGTAGCATTTAAGTTAAACTGTTTTGTGTGATTAAGATAAAACATATTATTTATCACGATTTACTCAACCCTAAATTTTCTGAAAATATATATCTTATTGTTTATTATTTTAATGTAAATATTTTTATTTTATTAATCTAGGCATTTACACACTCACGTGCTCAAATTGAAAAACTTCTACTAGACTATATAAACCAAAATGAATACACAGTAGACCCGCTTACTGAAATCTGATTAATAAAAGAATCTGTAAAGGAACTGTACATTGTTGAGCAGTAAATGACTAAGTACCAGACGTGCCCTTAAATAGTAATTTTTGTAATTATAAACATTGCGTTTAAAGTGGTAAATCTATATGTAATATTATAGACTAGGCTCAGTTTTAGGCTGTTTTTCTCCTTTCCATGTAATGTGACCTGGTCATGGTTCGCTTAGGTTGGTTAAGCGAGGCTCTACTGTACTCGGAAATAATCACAAAAGTGACCACACGTAACATAAATATAAGGTATCACCTACACATATTGTTTCAACACATGAAATAAGACTTGACTGTTTCCTAATCAATTTCCCTATATTTTAGAAAATGAAAGAAACCTTTAAATTTCAGTCAAAATATTTACATGTACCCGTGCATTACAGTATGCTTTTTCAACACAAATATATGACTGCTGTAAAAAGTATATTTTCTGATAATTATGTAACTGTGAAATGTTTGTTATGTAAAACACAATACAAAAATTGGTAGAGTGTTTTCATCTTGAATATTGAAAATCTGACAAATATTTACATCAAAACTTTCCGATATAACCAAAAACTTTTTTCAGGACTTATGGATGGAGTTGTCTCACTGAGTAGCCTGGTAAGTCCAAATTATTTAAAAAGATCATTTTTAAATTACTAGAGTAATAATGAGATTAATAACAATCTAAAAAATTAAAAATTATATATTGTTACATAAGTAAACAATTACTTTGTTAAACTTTACAGGTTTACAACATGAGATGCTAAGCCGTACACCGATAATTGCACCGATGCAATTCAGAAAAAGGTTTAAAATTATTAAAAAAATCTAATTTCTAAAACGATGTTTATTCTTTCAGAACAATTTTGTGTATAACACAGTGTAAATCTTGTTATTACTGTTTTAGATAAATACGCAGTGTACATGGTTTTTGAGTTTTTTGGTTGATTTTTCTAAAACTAACCTGTCTATTACATGCACAAAAGCAATAATCCAAAATATAAAAGAGCGAAAGTACAGGAAGTAGATAAAAATGACCCACATAATAACCTCAAAATTATTACTTTGCGAAAGTAGGTAACACATTTTTGATGGTTAAAATGATAAAAAAATATTGATCCTAACTGATATGGTTGTTGGGTGTAAAAACTATTTTAATTAAATGGATGCCATTTTAACATTTTCACTACAAGAACAAAGTAATAAATACCAAGTAATGCCTATTAGAATGTGATTACACATATGAGTAAGTCAGTGTAGATGTCTAGTATGTTCTATGCAACATAACCAGCAATGACATCACAATATAGTTCCGTAAAAACAGCTTAAAATCATAAGTAATTTTTTAAAAACTATTTCCCACAGGTGAATATATGTTAGTTCAATAATAAATTGTGTAATAAAAGAAAAAGTATTCAAAAATCACTATTTGAAAGAACAACCTACACTGCATAAATACCTTGTTTTCAAATTACAGGTACCCGATGAAAAAATTAATCTTGATACAGTAACACAGAACAAGAGGAGCTCTTTTTTAGTCTTCAAAATTTTAATTTTTCACAAATTTTTCAGAAACACAGGCAACTGTTTATACTACAAATGAAACAGCATAACTAATATAGCAATTACGGAAGCAGTAGGAAAAAAGAATTATTTGAAAACTGCACTTTTGTTTGGATATAAAATTTACACTTGAAAATACGTTAACGTAGATGTATTGAAAAAAGAACATACATTTGTTATGACACTTTTATATGATAAAATGACAGTAAAATTAGAACAACTAAAACTCATAATTAATTCTTTCCTGGTCAGGATTATGTAACTGGTTTTAGTTTAACTTATTTTATATGAATCTTTTTGTTTTCAAGGAGAAATTTTTTATTCTGGCACTAGTTTCATTGTAAACAATTAGATTCACTTTGTAAAAAAAAATATGGTTTCCAGATAACCTAAAAACCAAAATAGAACATGCCCAAAAGCAATAATCCAAAATATAAAAGCGCAGAAAATATGATAAAAATCATAAATAAAAGTGACCCGCATAACCTCAAAATTGCTACAGCGCGAAAGTAGGTAACATATTTTTTATTAAAACGATAGAAAACCCTTTATTTTTTTAAATATACTAATGACCGGACACTGTTGTTAGGTAGTGAACCTAACACAAAAAACCAAATAAAAGTCGTAAATAACGGATGTCATTTTAACGCAGTTCTCATTAGGAGAACGAACCAAAGAAAAAACGATTAAACCATAACACAGGAGTGCTCAACAGGTCAAGGTCTGTCAACAGGACAAAACAAAAAGGTCCACCTTTTGACGGTTTATTGAACTTTAAAGGCCCCCCCCAGGTCGATTGTATTCGGGGAAGGTGTCTATGAAATAAATTCCATTTTTAAAGACATCGGTACAAATAAGTCAGATTAACAAGTATCAGCGAACCACTATTGTTAGCATTTCCTAGTTCTTATTTGGTTGAGGCAGGATTTATCTATGTAAATAATTTATTGCGAAAAACGAGAAATCGATTCAAGATATCAGAACGTGGTGATTAAAGATTAATATTAGCAAATATTCCCCCCCCCCGATATGAGTAAGAAAATCGAGGACATAAACCACAAACATCTCATTAAAAGCTTATGTGCTTAATTTAAATTTCTGCTTCTCTAAACACAATTATATTTTTAATGTATATCTAATAATAAATACAAATGATTTTAAAAAACTATGTTACTGAATTGCTCTAATAAAAACTTCATTTGTGTGATAATTGTGCAACACATTGTTAACATATGGGGACCTACGGAATACAAAAAAAAAAAAAAATGTATTTAGGTAGTGGAAGAAAGAAAAAGGTTGACAACCCCACAGGGGTCCGGGCCTTAACCTTTAGTAATGGCTGTTATTTATGTGTGGCGGAAATACCCATTGTGCTGTGCTACAGAAGTAAACATTGTGCGAGTCAATACAAACAAGCCTTTGACTGATGGACGTTTGGTATTTGTAGTTCTAAAACTTCCACGATATTTCTTAGTTATCTCTTGTCAGAATGCCCACTCAAGATCAGTTTTCTGTCACCATACCTAATTTTATTTCGCGTGACAACTCATTTACTGTGTTTGTTAGCGTGTTAAAGAACTAACAGTTATATAATATTATCGTATTACATACTTAATTAAGACCGTTAACAAGAGTACCACTGTACACTAGACTCCCTCTAATTTTGGCCAATTTAGGACCACAAGTTTTTTTTTTAAATGTATACAAAACAAACTAGCCTATGCCTACTTTGTTTTGTATAACTTACCGAAACATGTTTTTCTTTTCATATCATTTACTTTTATATTATAGAGCTTGTAATCACTGTTCCAATCACAAATTTCAGTTTAGCACAGTAACATAACAAAACACAGTGCACGGAACGGTACAGAAGAAATCACAAGTAAACAAAAACATAAACTTTACCTTTTCATATCATTTACTTATTTTACTTTTATATTATTGAGCTTGTAATCACTGTTCCAATCACAAATTTCAGTTTAGCACAGTAACATAACAAAACACAGTGCACGGAACGGTACAGAAGAAATCACAAGTAAACAAAAACATAAACTTTACCTTTTCATATCATTTACTTATTTTACTTTTATATTATTGAGCTTGTAATCACTGTTCCAATCACAAATTTCAGTTTAGCACAGTAACATAACAAAACAAAAACATAAACTTTACACATCTCCAAAATAGCAAGTACCTTATTGTGCTGCAGATAACTATCTGACTATACAGTTCCTGTTAGACAAATCAGGAAAAAATATTAAAGAGAAAAACAAATGGTAAATTGCTGCCAGAGTGGCACCTATCAATATTATTTAAACAAGTGGTGTGTCCCTGGCTCACCTAAACATGTAACTTGTGCTCAGGAACTGGTCAATCAATTTAATCAAATTCTATTTTCGGAAAAAAATATTTTTCAGTGAAAAATATAATTGAACATCATTTCAAGAAAAGCATTTAAATTGTAAAAAATGGAAATTCGATCTATTTGAACTAAAAGTATAGAAATAACTAACATTTTAATTCAAAACCACTTTTATTGCTGTGATCAAATTTCAAAATTTAAAAGCAACTTTAAACAAAAAATAAATAATAATATTGTGACAAAAATCACCTTTTCAGATTTTTTTTTTTTTTTTGGTGTTTAACGTCTGACTGTTATGCACACTTGGGCTAATGCAGACGATGGATGATGTATAGCGTATGAAAATGCCAAGCCCTCGCCGGGAATCGAACCCGGGTCCTCGGGGTGAAAGCCTAGTACGCTATCCACTACCTTTTCAGATACATCATGAAAAGTTAAGTTTCTTTCTTTTCAAAATTGCAGAATTTTAATATTTTTTTACTTGTACAAAGGCAACTGCAATTTTTTATTAATACTATAAACCATTATAAGTCTACTAGAAAATTATATATATTAAAAAATAGGAGATTTATTTGTTTCTATTTAAGATATGTTTTTATTCACTTTATGTATTAAAATGTATTACATACACATAAATGAATAAATATGTGCGCATACACACACTTTGCCCGTTAGATTAACAATAACAATATTGACGATGAATGACAAACAAATTTTATTGCCTAAACTTGAACCTATGTACTAAGGTTATAGCAAACTGCCTGCCATTGTACCAACTGAACTTCTGCGCTATCACATAGTGTAAAGAGAGCAGTGAAGAAACAAATACATATTGGAGACAAAACATTGATTTCATAGTGATTGATTGATTGGAAAACAGAAAAATATTTGTAAACTTTGACTGCATGGTAACTATGAAAAATGTACAAGTGGATTAAAAGCAGAGAATATTTCAGCTATATCTATAAACAGTCAGTTTACATTGGGTTGATGTACATAAGTTCTCAACTAATGAAATTTAAAACAAAGGTCATCAAGCCAAAATTAAAAAAAATAAAATCACTCTGAAGTGGCTGACAAAAGAATAATATAATGTGAGCCAATAAAATTGGCTATACTTTTTTTTTTAGACTGGATTTCACAATTAATTGTTCACTAAATTTCTATGTAGTAATTTAAAACAAAGACGTGTTGAAAAAAACAATACTGTAAATTTTATCGAAAGTTTTGGTCACTTAGGTTAAGGCTAAGGGTAAACTTTGTCGAAAGTTGTGTTTCCATTGACTGAATTTTTATATGGTACAAAGAATTGGAGTTTATTTTCTAGAATTGGGACCTTGTTTTGACCTTTCTACTTTATTTGGTGTCTTACTAGTCAACAGGCTGTGGTAGCTAAGCTAAAAACAAAAAATAATTCAATTACATTTGTGTACAATACGGTTATGAAACTTCTGCGCTATCACATAGTGTAAAGAGAGCAGTGAAGAAACAAATACATATTGGAGACAAAACATTGATTTCATAGTGATTGATTGATTGGAAAACAGAAAAATATTTGTAAACTTTGACTGCATGGTAACTATGAAAAATGTACAAGTGGATTAAAAGCAGAGAATATTTCAGCTATATCTATAAACAGTCAGTTTACATTGGGTTGATGTACATAAGTTCTCAACTAATGAAATTTAAAACAAAGGTCATCAAGCCAAAATTTAAAAAAATAAAATCAATGTAAAACACACTCTGAAGTGGCTGACAAAAGAATAATATAATGTGAGCCAATAAAATTGGCTATACTTTTTTTTTAGAGACTGGATTTCACAATTAATTGTTCACTAAATTTTTAAGTAGTAATTTAAAACAAAGACGTGTTGAAAAAAACAATACTGTAAATTTTATCGAAAGTTTTGGTCACTTAGGTTAAGGCTAAGGGTAAACTTTGTCGAAAGTTGTGTTTCCATTGACTGAATTTTTATATGGTACAAAGAATTGGAGTTTATTTTCTAGAATTGGGACCTTGTTTTGACCTTTCTACTTTATTTGGTGTCTTACTAGTCAACAGGCTGTGGTAGCTAAGCTAAAAACAAAAAATAATTCAATTACATTTGTGTACAATACAGTTATGAAACTGCATTTAGTTACAAAATGGTTAGATAGTAAAAAACTCAGTTTATCTGAACGTTTTATTTTTTACCAGTGGCTTAACCTGGTTTTTGTGATATCTGTGGTTTATGATAAACGTTATACAGAACAGTCCTGATTATCCGGCTTTTGGTGTTCCAATATTCTGTATTGTTTGATGTGACAATGGTATTTTTTGTCATATATTTTTTAATGAAATATATGGTTTTGAAACGTTTTTTATGAAGTATAAATTCAATATTCTTGGATATACAATGATTATGAAAAACGATGTAACTGAATCTCTTAAAATCAGTCCTCTTTAACCGAGATCTTCCAATTTCGGAAACAATAAAAATATATTCAAATTACATTAAACATTTTAAAAAAAACACATTATTTTTGAGGAGCAAAAATCACAGTGTAATTGCATTTTTGGTTTGTTGGAACTATTTATGATAATTTGAAGGCAATGGTATGTTTACAAAAAGTCTATTCTATATTACTTGAAAGTGAACATAAATCAGCTGGCCCATTTTATTTCAAGCCTTCCTAGCACTATTCAAACCTATCTTCAAAGTTAGGAAGGATGTGAGTTATTGGTATTCTTATTAATTGGTTATTGAAAAAAAACCGTTCTTACTTTATATATTTACTAACCAATCACTTAAAAATAATATAATTCCCATACATGCAGAGCTCTATGTGGGCGTTCATAACTTCCCTAGCTACTAATGTTTAAATAAGTAAGAATGTAAACAGAATGAGTAGGAACTCTCTGCATAACAAAAAGCTGGCCAAATGTGGCACAACCACCATGTTATGGGTCAAGAGTAAAGGGGAAACCTAAAAGGAAATTAGCAGAGCAAGCATCTGTAATTGCCTCAATAACGAATTGGGAAGTCACCTATTAAAAATAAAAGAATTACACACCTTGAATCCTCTCAAAATTCTAGACTTTAATAACAGACTAGTATAGGAGAAGGCACTGTAATTGAGCATCTCAGGAAGGTAGAAAGGGGGGCAAAAATAGATTTCCAAGGTCATAGTGCAATTATAACCTTAGGCAGTTATTCATTTAGTCTAGGAAAAAGGATGAGAGATTTTTGGGTGCCCGACAGCAGTAGTTTTGTTATGATGCATCGTAATATAGAATAAACTTAATGTGATATTTAACATCAGATAAGTGTTTTTTTATTTTCATTTTTAACGGTACAATTTTTACTTATTTACTTTTACCTATTCTGTGGATTCAGTTTTCCATTTTCATATATAACAAAGATATTTTTTTTGTTAATATGAGGTTCCTAGCAAATATTGATAATAAAACACATTGGTCTCTAAGATTTCTATTATACACATTTTTTGTAATTTAGAGGCCTTCTACTACTCGCTCTTTTTGAATTTCTCACTTCAATTTTCCTATTATCTGACATGTTGTTTATGTGACGATTCGAGTCCAATTCAGTCGAATAATCAGAACTGTACCGTTCTATGATCATTTCAAACTTAAAATATTCTTTTACAAAACACTGTGTCGTCAGACACAATTCTGTGAATCCATAAAAATATTCAAATCATAAACCGAAAATTAGGTTATTAGGGAAAATATGAACAAATGAAAGTTGCTGGGTCGAACTGTAATGTTACAACATAAAACCATAATTTATTCAGTACAAAAAAATATATATTTTAACTCCAAATTAATTCAATAAATAATTTCAAAATAATTATCACAATAAAATCAATAAAACAAAGTAGACATGCTTACCTCCGCCTTCCAATGTATGCAATGAAACATAAACATGAGTTTAGTGAAATATGGAAAACATATATTAGATACTTGTCCTCATATAAAATATCAAAATTCAAAATAAAATAAAATACAGTGCCTTCAAAACTAATGCAGCGTTGTCATTAAGAAACGATTCTGGCACCAGATGTGATGACACATCTATTAACCAACTTATTGTACATAAACCCAACAAATATTTTTAATCATGTAAAGTAATTCAATCAATCTCTATACCGGTATAATAGTATTTACTATTTATTTACTGGTTCCTAAAATGCATTTTTATTCTGCTATGCTTCATAAATAATTTTCAGTTATTGGGGTTTATAGTAAGCAATGTTTTTGGCCACTATCGGTTCATCACAAAGTTTGGAATATAGTAAACTTGTTCAGGGATACATTAAAACCTATTAAAATATTAAAGATGTAATGAATTTTTTAAGAATATGCTTACACTTCAGTCTAGGGTCTGTAAACACGATGTTTTTTAGTAAACTTCTATTGAGAAACGAGCTCTTGAAGCGGTTAGCATGTGAAGTCTCAGATAAAAAACCTTAAATGAACACTTATCCCATGACCTGTAGATCACTTTATGCACATACAAAGGGGAGCTCATGACTCACTTGGTAAGACAGTATGCAGTTTCCTAGAACTCAGACTTGTACACAGGTTCAAATCTGGTTATTACAGAGGTGTTACCTTGATTTTGTCTAACTGGCACAAGGATGTTAAACTGTGTGTGTGTGTGTGTGTGTGTGTGCGTGCGCGCATACACACAAACACTCTGAATGTTTTAAGTAGCATCTAGTGTTCACAATTTTGGTAAAGCTTAGACAATTTCGTTACCCAGAATAAAGTCTCTATTCAACCATTTCAAATCTTTAATACTTTTTATATTGCATATTCTTTAAAATCTTCTTTTCACTATTGTAATCACGTAAAACCATTCATAAAAAAATAATAATTTCATTTATAAGAAATTTGGTGAATTTCACACAGGGTTTAATTAAATTAATGTATAGTTAAGGTATAAAAAAATTTAGTAATGTTCGACTACTTTTTCCAAAATAGTTTAGAAACTGAAGAAGCCTCTTAAAACAACAAAATTTTAAATGAATAATATTTACAAAATGTTGTTTGAATCTAAAGTTTTATTTTTTAATATAATTAGAAATGTCTTTATATTACTGTTTTTAAATGTAAATGTAAGTATAATTAAAAAAATTAATACACACAAATTTTTATCAAATGCAACCTTGTTCAATAACAGGAAATGTAAAACTAACTAAAACACACTGTTCAGTTTTTAAAACACCCTATAGATGGAAACACTTCCCACATCATTTAAAACTACTACAAAAGGTGTGAACAGCAATGCAAACACTGTGCATACAAAATCTATTGTAGCATACTAATTTCAGGTCACTCATATAGTATGTGTAACCAGGACCAGGTCAAGTATGTGACTACAAAGGGATAACAAAACTGACATTTTTGATGATTTTCAAACTTACTGTTTAGGTGCTATTGCAAAAATATATTCAGAACATTAAAATAGTACGCAGTTAATACTTTATAAACTTCAAAATACTTGTGTGGTTAAAAATGACAGTATTGTCAGTACGTCAGTGGTTGTTATGACAGTAATTCATAACGTTTTTAATTAAGTCGCTTTGTTTTGTCTGGGTGGAATTTTGCAATCAATTTTAAAATAACTTCCCGATGAGCTAGAGGTTTGAAATTGTGTATACAGCTCTAAACTTGATGACAATATAATAATATTGGCTTATTTATAAATATTGTTCAGTTCCACTATTACTGAAATTGTTTGACCATTATTTCAGCAAGCTCAAATGTACGATAACGACATTCCGTCTGTTTTTCTTGCTATAGGTAATAATACAGTTAACATTTAGTAATAACCAGGTTGGCCGATTGGTCTAAGGCGTAAGCTTTAAGCTGTGGTTCCCGGTTGGTAGTGTCGGTTCGAATCCAACACCTGACCAGGGTTTTTTATAGTGTTTTGGCAAGTTTAATAGAAACGTAATTCGTTATTGTTGTGAAGCCTATATTTTTTTCAAAACATATGTTTTAAAAAGTATTTTAAGTTGCATTAACGTCAAGGACTCGGCAGTACGCTAATGTTCTAATTTTACCTTTAGAAATTCAAAGTTTATAGTATATAACAAAATGTTCGTCAACGACAGTCCATCAGTTTTTTTTTATATTTAAAAAATAATTAACAAGACTAAAAAGAAAAAAATAATTATATAAATAAAAACTTTTTAAAAAAATCACATTTTAAGAATTGACTAAAAGTATAAAATAAATTCTCATAAATCCATCAATCTATCGAGATTTATAAACCTATACAGATCCATAACCACACACAGATTGTCTTAAAAATTTGTGACAGTTAATTTTTATAGATATGAAAATACTTGTACAGTTAAAAATAAAAAACGTGGGGCGCTTATACAAGGTAATCGTAGTTACCTATTTCATGCGCCCCATGTTTTTTATTTTTAATTGTACAAGTATTTTCATATCTATAAAAATTCAGTCACAAATTTTTAAGTCAATCTGTGTGTGATTATGGATCTGTATAGGTTTATAAATCTTGATAGATTGATGGATTTATGAGAATTTATTTTATACTTTTTAGTCCATTTTAAAAACGTGATTTTTTAAAAAAATTTTATTTATATAATTATTTTATAATCGAAAAATAGTATGGATTTCTATTTATTTTAAGGTGAAAAGCACATTGAGGCTATTTCACCGCCTCCCTAAATGTAAGTGTGAGTGTAAAGGGTTAAAGTCGTATGTGTAGTGTTTAGTGTTGTTAGTGTAAGTGTTTGTTAGACTCGGGTACCGCGAGGGACGTCTAAATCCTCTCAATAGGTGCAGCTAGTCTGCACCCCCCTGCGGTATGATGAATATGATTATGAATAATATAATTGTATAATGAATATAATTATACTGATACTGAAAACAATAATAGCATTTCACTGTGTCCAGTTCCAATACACATGAACCAGTCAACTTAACCATATTAATAACAATGTGTATTTGTGTGTGATGTACAGCAAGATCAATGCACACATAGATATGAATTTTTAAATTTTTAATTAGGTTTTTTTTTAATTTAATACTTAGGTGACAATAACACCTGTTTATATTATTTAAATATTGTTACTGTATTACTAAAAATTGTATTTGCATTTTGAAAAGCAAATTAAAACGTATATTTAAAATAATAAGGAAAGAATAAGGCACACGGTATTCTTACATTATTTGTGATAATTAATCAATTATAAGTATAGTAGTGTTTACATGCTGAAATATGAAGGAAGTTGTAGCTATTTAGTATTATCAGGTGGGCTGACAAAGTTTCAACAAAATATCCTACGTATGCCGCTAGGCTTTAGCGCACCAAAATTACCTTTTTTATATTGTAACTCGACGGTTATGAGTCAATCTCCTTGTCAGGTAGTTAACGTAATTATGTAATTAATCTCAACTCTAATTTCTACCATGTAATAATATTCTTACAAACCTAAATATTTTTCCTTCTTATTATAATTTTTTACTCTTTTTTGCAATTTCATGTACAAAAATTTACACACTATGCTAAACAAGAACTGTACCAAAATAATTGTATTTGGATTGATGTGGCGCTGCTATTTCCCTGTAAACACATTTTATATCTAAAACATGCTTAT
Organism: Callitettix versicolor; assembly: GCA_022606455.1. Taxonomy (NCBI): domain Eukaryota; kingdom Metazoa; phylum Arthropoda; class Insecta; order Hemiptera; family Cercopidae; genus Callitettix; species Callitettix versicolor. Next base: position 2,998,328 of record CM040182.1, read on the forward strand.
GTACAAAGTATAAATTAAAAAACAGACATGTTTTATAGTATAATAGTGAACTGGCATGCTGTTCAAATAGTAAACAAAACAAAACATGCAAAGAAAGAAACAGAAAAAGTAAGTTGTCAGTATTATGATTTTAAAACAATCTTTTTTTGAGATTATACTTAAACACTGAGCACAAATTAAAAAATATATTTTCAAATAATGTTGGCATATTTCAATATTATACGTTAATTTGATATTAATTAAAAGATATTTTTAATTATATTTCAAGTACTATAAAAAATTTAGTATTTAAATTTTTGATAGTACTTTAAATACTATCACGACAATTTAAACTAACAGTATAGCAAGAGTTGTTGAACAGAAAAAACAGTCCTTCAAATCTAGGACATCTAAAAACAATATTAGTACAGATTACAACAGTAGCAGAAATATTATAGATTAATAGAAGTGATGACACCCACGGTGGTTGTCAGTCTTGATATTTCACATTCTGTAATTAATATATAAAAGATTTTATGTGATGATACATCTGAAAGGATAGAAAAAAATTAATGTGCATAAAACTGACAAAAAAGTTTGCAGGTGCAAAGAAGAATACAGTTTTTATACAATGGGTTCATACATACCTTCAGATATTCTTGACAATGACATATTAAACACTGAATGACGAGGCGATGAATTCAAAAATGGAGTCGACGCATAACAAACTTAGCAATACAGTAGAGTCTTGTCATCCAACACAAGTTTTTTAACATTCAGTTTTAAGTAACTTAGTTCTTATTAAATGAAAATGATTTCTTTTTATTACAAATTTATAACCAGCATGACAAATTGCTACGAAAAAACAGCAAGCTACTCTGATCGCAAGCCCCTTGAGATTCTGTACTAAGTAAAAGACTAATGAGGACAACATACTGGACGTTAACAGAAAGGGTAAAGGTTACAGCAGTAACTGCAGTCTCGAACCTACAGCTCTGAGGTTGCACAAGTTCAGAGACACACCACTCTGTCCAGTGTCTTAGCCACCATGAACACTGAGCCCTGTACTGTATAACTTGCAAAAATCTTTAACCTACAATAAGGGAACCGCTAGGCCAAATGTGATATACAGAAAAAACGATTATAAATATTAAGCTTTTTTAGGTAAAACAAAAATCTTTTCTTAAAACTAATTTAAATACTTTTATGGTTAAATTAATTTAGTAAGTTTTGGTACTTGCATCACTAATTTTAAATCATTAAGGATTACAATATTTAAAAATTAATTTTCAGTGCAACTTTACGGTTATACATTTTATTTTAACATTACAAGTTTTATAATATAGAACCCTTCTTCTAACGGGGCTGGGCCAAGGCTGGAACACTGAAAAGGTTGAATAGCCAGAGGAGAAAAAATATCCGTTTACACTTGCAAAAATGTCTATATTGTTACAAAATCTCCTATGACATTACTTGCTTACTGTGGAATAATATGCAGTATATGTTACTGTAAAGTTTACATGTTTTAACTCGGCTAACATGCTTAGTTAGATAACATGCTATATAAATCTATATAAAATGTTAGATAGCATCAATTATTCTAAAAATTATAGAATAATTATTCTGAAGACATTATTTGCAGTATCTCAGGCTGTAGCTCAATAAGGACTTACGAAACATGTTTCTACGAAGTTTCAGCATAAATCTTTTGTCAGTTCCAGTGCAGGGAAATAGAAAAGCATGCTACATAGACCCATGTTAGACAGTAACTCAATAGCGAATGTTGGTTGACTGTTAGCTATCATTTACGCATGAGATGCACCACAAGTTTTATTTAGTACTCTGATGTACTACAGTGCACTCTCACAAGCAGAGTGGAACTGTCTATGTGTTGACTCACAGGTTCATGGTGCATGACAGTTTGGTCACATGATCAGTTATCCCAAGGTCGGTTATGAGTTCTACTGTACATTGTTGATCATTACTATACATCAGTCACATCATAATTCACTGAACATTATTTTATTTCAATTTTGTCTGATATTTTTATTTATCTAACAAAAACAATGCCTGTATGTTGGATAACTAAAACTCCATTGCATTTTTAACAGGGTTACTGTTTGCAGGTTACAATGTTTTAAAAATCTAACGCCAAGATATGATGTTACAACAATATTATGTTTATACTAGTGGTTTGATATTACTATAACGTGCAGTTGCAGTCCACCAAGCGTTGCTGTAGCATAACTGTAGTGTCTAGCAATGGTGAAGCATTCATTTAAGCAATGTAAAAAATGCTTACAATTTTAAATTTGGAGAGTATATGTTAAAATGTTGTGTCTCTTGGTGACATGTGGTTTCCTGATCACAAGTCAGTATTAGTTTTATTTCTGTTCTGGCCATTCAAAGCATATACCCGTTAGTATTGTAACATAGGTCTAGGCATATACTTTATGTTCCAGTTGCAGTTAAAGTTAAACACTTCAGAATGAGGGTTGATCCATGCTCTTGAAACATCATGTAATGTTATACAAATTATGGCAAATGCTTGAATAAACAAGTTCATATTCTACCACTACACAACAATTTTTAAAACTGAATTACCATATGTAAACCAGACAAATAATATAATTTTTATAATACACAGATTTCAAACAATTTACAGACAAAATTTTACCTCTTATAATATGCATCAAACAATCAGAAGTAATGTCTACATTGATTTTTTTTAATTTGCAAATTACACTTTGCTGCCAATTCAAATGTTGTCTTTTAACCAATCCTTTTTGATCCGTTTTGGAGCAAATCATTTAAAAAACTCTCTCAACATATTAGTAACCCATCGGTAGTCCAATCTTATACACACTAATTTCTCTACTAAACTCAATCTAGACACGAAAATAACTTAACGCTAATGGTTGTAAAAACAAAAAGAGGTATAATAAAATTAGAATGGAATGCCAATTTTAGCATGAGGTTTTACCTACGCAAGCTGCACGTTTTTTCGAGAAAATGGATAAAATATTTAATCAAAATATACTGATAAGAGGCAGAATTAAAATACATTATAAAACTAACTCAACGAAACTTCATCACGGAACCAACTACTAATCCATAGTTGCGTTACATTATTGAAACACGGGTTTCGTTTGATTTTGATAATACACAAAAATGGTGGTGATTTGAATATTTTTAAATTGTTAAAAAAAAGAAAAAATACTAAGAAACGCTGGGTAAATTGTTCTTCCATTTTACAGTACACGAAATGATCTGTAGCTAACGTTTTACTATTTTAGGACAGTACTACACTGATTTTTTGTGCATTTTTAAATATTACTGATCCAATCAATCAGAGGTCGATTTTTATTTCCTTAACCATTCAATATGTTGGTCTATATTTTTTTTTTACAAAACTGCCTTGTTTTCACCCATTTATAATATAAATAATAAATAAACGACAGTTTCAATAATAATGCCGAAAAATATTAATCAAAATTAGAATTTTTGAAAGGAAAATACATTAATTTTTGATGTAACATTTTTTTTTTACTAATGATACCTATTAAGAAGTATATGCAAAACTACCTATGCATCTGCACTTGGTGCAAGCAACATTCCCATGTACTCAATATTCCAGGGTGAATAAGGAGCAGCAGCTGTATTTTTTGTATTACACATTTCCTATAGTACTAATATTCATTCAGCATATAGTATTTTCTTGAATATCCTTTTATCCTTTTGTTGGTTACCAGCAGCTGATTTTTGAGATTTGAATAAATGTAAAATGGTTTTCATTTTTTAATAAATATAAAAAGCCATTTTCTGAATTTTTCTGAACAGTTTTTGAGTGTTGTAAAACACACTTGGTAGCGATATTTTGTTAAAGCAACCTACGTTTATTCAATAGATTTGTTCGCAGTGTAGCACAAGGATAGCGTACTGATTGTTTTGTTCATAACTTTTGACAACTCAATTTTTGTTACCATAAACAGCAGCTCGGTTTTGTTTATTCAATCATTACTTTATATGTAGCATACTACTAAAGGCACAAATTGTTCAAACACAATTTCGTGTTGATTTAGGTGTTTCTTGAGCTATTTCTGCATTATTCACAGGATGCTTATACACAGTTGCTGAGCTGACCAATGCCACAGATAATTGGGAGTTTATTTCCAAAGCATAAAGAATATTGTTTTAGGTATATCTTGTTTTATTTCATAAAATAATATATTCAAAAAAAATCATAAGCATCAACCTTTTAGTTAGATTTATAATAACAAATTTTTTTAATAATAACATTTTATAATTAATAAAATGAGACTATATCAATTTACATTTTTTTCATGCTTTAAGTAGACTACTATATTATTAATGTAATAAAATATTCAACATAAACTTTTCAACATAAACATAACTAAAACCATTATTCTAGAAACAAAATTTAATTATTTTAAATCCATTGCACGTTCAGTGAGACTAGAGCAGAGATTGCCTTTATGCTACATGCAGTCCCCAAATCATTTACTTCCCTTCTGCTGTTTATAGTAAAGCATTAAACAAAATACCACTGCATACTTTTTAGGCTTCGTAAATAATTATAAGCCTATTTATACTGTAAGTTAGTTTGGAAGTTAAATGTAGACTGCAATATAATAATAAATTTAAGTGTTTCTATACTTAATTCAATAAATTTTAGCAATAAAAAATATCACATTATTATAATTACATAATCAATTCAAAACTTTTAAAATAATACAAATCAATGGAAATAGAAAGGGCTGATCATTAACCTACTTTAAATTAATGTATGTTTATTTTCAGAAAAAAATTTTAAACAATTAAATTGTTAAATAAATCTGTTCGACCTGTAACATTATAACATTCCAATGGCATTGTGTTTTAAAAGAAAAAAAGATAATTCTTTAATGGCCACTTAGAAAACTGAATAGCGAATGCTGTCTAACTTAAGAAACATCCGTGAAAACAATATCACCGTATGAAATTATTTCATTAGAACTTTTGTTAAAGAGCGTGCTGCTCCCTATTTTTAAAACAAGCAACTAACACTCTGACATGTGTTAAGACAGGATTCACACACAAAACAGGATTGGACATACAAATCTGATGAAAATTTGGAAGACTTTACCTTTAAAATATGACAAATTATGTGGGTTCTTGCTATAAAAAACGGTTCCAGTGATATCACATAACATTATTTAAGGAAAAACAATTTTCAATTTACAAATTCTTTTTCATTTTGATAAGTATGAATGCTCAGCAAGGCATACATTATATTAAGCATGAAAATTTACAACAGCATGAAAAATAATCAATACTCAATTTTTAATGTCTTGTTTGTATTAACAGTTATATTGCTGACAAACATGATACTGCATTTAGCGTATGTGCAGAATTACACAGAATTATGGATAGTTTTATAACTGTGTCTAACTGAATAGGACCAGCTGGTTGGTCTTGGTTTTGCTCTTGGGTATCTGCTAAAGAGTGAATCAAACTATAAAGCAATGAAATGCACACCATCTTGGAAACAACAAAAGTACTCAACTGAGTGGAAACACGGTTACATTAATTTTCTAAGATAGTCTAAAATCAATGTTTTACTACAACATGGTCTGCTGTAGGTACACATATTGGCAAACTTCAACTTACCCAATCAGCTGCATTGATAATATGCTTAGACAGACCCAAAACCACCTTATACCTTTACTGTAAGGAATAATTCCATGTGGAACAAAAATTTCAACTAAAGTCCTGCAAAACCACCCCAACACCATTAAAACTATAGTGCAATCCTTCACCGATTAAAAGTCACAGATTACAAGACAAGAAATACCAAAACCTGTCTTATCTGCTACCTGAAACCACCATAGGAAAGGATTCAACCCCTCAGAAATCCTCACAACTGAAAAGATAAATTCAAAATATGATAATGATTATAAGCTTGGATCAGTCTGAAACACATTCATTCTCACGAACTATAAACCCTTTAAATTCATAAATAACAACAACAATCCAGTAGAGTATTTATTTCATCAGTCACAAAGACGAGGGACCTTATTAAATTACCTTTGGAAAGGAGAAAAGTGGACAGATCTTGGAAACAGACAGTCGAACATCTGAAAATGTAAAGTGGATGATATTGCAAAAGCTGTGGTCAATCACGTCCTGTGAAACCCCTATATAATTCGTTTTAAAAGTATGCAGAATGGACCGAGTGCTGGAGAATACAAGATTAAAGCTGACAATTTTTTCCAATAGATGGAAAACAGTAAGAAAAATCCTATAATACAACATTAACAACTTAGGTGCAAACAGTAATAAAAATACATAACCATGTGAAAACCTCTTAAGGTACAGTAATAGACTCTCGACAGTCCGACATTCTTTGGTCCGACATATTCTATTATCTGACAACGCCTCGGCAGCAATATCTCTTGTGAGTGCGCGATCATATTCATGCCTAGGAGGGGGGGGGGGAATGACTCATCTTTCCTGTCAAAACTTGAACACAAATCAGTTGTTTGTTTACAGTTATTAAAAGCAGTGTTACACGGTTCATTCTGTCTTGTACATTTAATTCTAATTTCATTTACGCAGTAATTTTATGTAATGTACTGATTGTGTGCCTGTGTCCTGTATTTACAATGGATCCTCAGTCGACTAAAAAATGAAAGCATGTAACTTTAACTGTAGCCGAAAAGTGGGCGATTATTCAGAGACATGAGCGGGGAGAACCACCGGCAGTTAGCACTTACAAAATTGCACGAGCGACTGTTTATATTTTGAAAAATAAAGATAAGACTGAACAATTTATGAAAACTGTCGCAACTGATCCTATAACGCAACAAATAAACGTGTGTATTAAAGTGGTTTGTTGTTTGTAACCCATTTAAACGGTTTTTACCTCGTTTTACCCTTTCCTAAGAGGTTAATGATACCTCCAGAAATCCATAATCTTCTATAACCGACAGGGTCCTGGTCCCACATGTGTTGCATTATCGAGCTTCTACTATACCTATATTTTATCTTTGGTATGCCTAACAAGAAAATCAACATCGATCTTGAAAAAGAAAAAGATAATACCTAATATATACAAAATTTTATTAGCTGACAATTGATAGTGAGTTTATTTATTTATTACAGGTTACCTAATACTTTAAATTTACCTTTTTTTGTAAAAATTCACAGTTATTATTATAACTATTATAAGCCTAAGTATGATTTTAGTAAAAATAACAATGCATTTTAATGGCAGTAATTCCGTTAGTCAATTGTTTTTGACATTTGTTTATGTAAATTTTTTAACCAAAAATAAATTTTTATCCGACGAAAAACCATTAAAGTTATCATCACTGAGACCAAAAAGAAAAATTATGGTTTTTAAATTTATTTATAAATTACATAATTTAAAAAATTTAGCAAATAAAAAAAATTTAATTTAACAACAAAAATAACCATTTTTGTATTTACAATCGATTTCTTGAATTTTATGTTTAAAAAATAATTATTCGCCAAGACTCTGAGAGTAGGAAAAAATGTGTAATCTTCTCACATACACGGTTTCTTAGTTTAGGTAATAAAAATTTATCATAATTAGCGAAGATGTTCTATAACAGTTACTGTGATGTGATGTGATAAAGTTTACATGTTTCATCCTGTTAGTATCATCTTCGAATTCTAAATAAGATAAAGGTAACCCAATTAGCTTCAAAGTAACAAATCGTCTTCAGTGAATGTGCAATGCTTATAATATATCGAACAGAAGAAATAAACAAACTACAACAACAAAACAACAAAATAAAAAAATACTTATCAGTAATGAGGAGTTACAAAAGCAATAGAAATACGTCATCTGTGATTATTGTAAACTGAGTGATGTTGGAATATAAAGTTGGTAAAACAATTTTAGTAGAGCTGAACAGTATAGATAATACAGTATTTTTATTATATAAAAACTATGTTCGAAAAACTAAATTCGACCAATCACTTTTTTTACAAAGAATTTGTGTCATAAGAATGAAAAATGTTGATCAGGTCGGTAAAATAATATTGCCATTAACCTCATGGGACCAACTACCTTTTTTTACATAAGGTTTGTGTGGTTACTGTTCAACCGAACAATGTTTGAATATGGGGACAGTAATTATATTAACATCACCAATCATATTCATTCATTTTTTTAGTTTTTTTTTGTGATGATTGTAGGGTCAACAAAGTTGGGAGTACTGCAGTAATCATATTTTTTTATAAAGTTTTATACAGTTTTCAAAATTAATATTGTAAAGTTCACTTACTTATTTTGTATATTTCTTATAAAAAGACGTAATTATACTTTGCTGTGAAAACTGTTATAAAATTATAAAATAAAATCGTTAAAACTGTTATAAAAATACAAAATAAAATCGTTAAAAGTGTAAAATAAAACTGACAAAATACAGTGTATAAAAAGTGTAAAACAAATAGGCAACGCTGAATAACAATTCCTTGTTATAGCATTATTCTAAACTAAGTTTTTTTCTAGTATTATGAATTTTTGGTGTCCACTTGTACTTTTTAGTACACTTCCCTTTGAAGATAGCCCACTCGCCACATTTTGATGTAAGATACAGTTTGCTAAATCAAAACATGTTAATAGATTGAGATAAGCAAATATGAGTATAGTTCATATATTTTTTAAGAAACCAACAGAAAAAAGACAAAACTGCACATACTTCAAACCACTTTTGATTTTTACACTATCTAGATAATGTAACTTTCAGATCTCATAAGTATGATTTAAAAATGTTTAAATACATTTATATTTAACTAATAAATTACAGAAACTTCACATGTAGATTTTTTCAAAACAAATAAAAGTGCGCTAAACAAATGATCTTCCTCACTAAATACAAACACAAAATAAAATACAAATACAAATGAATGCCCACATTTTTGCCCTTTATATTTTAAAGAACAAAGTAATGTAGCCTGAAATAAATTATGCAAGAATATTTTTCAAATTTTCATATAAAAATCTCTATATACCTGTTACTCATAAACGATTTATTCTATCACTACAAAATTTCCTGAAAATGGCCTTTATAGTGGTCAGAACCCAGGAAAAATAAAGAGGTTGACAACAAAAAAAATATATACTTTAACAGTAGTTGAGTGGTAAAATCTCAAGGGTATTTTTTCTATCTACTGTGGGGTATCATTCAAAACTAGAATGGATACTGATTCCAAAACCTACTGTATATAGTTTTTGTACATAAAGAGTTTACGTGCACTCACAGACCTCTCAAATTTCATCACTCTCCTCTGTTATCTCAGCATTTTAGGTCATAGAAATTTCAAAAAAAACTTACTAACCTACTTTGGTTCAAAACAAAAAAACAGTTTTTCACAATTTTTTGATATCTTACATACTTTTGTATTTATGGACCTTCATGCATTATTAATTTTGTACATTGTGTGAAACAAAAGCGTGTTTTTTGCAAAATTCACCGTTTAGAAGTTTTTATGCCTCGACTTTTTGCTGTATAACTTAAAGTAAGCAAGATATAATTCAAGCAATTTTTATGTTTGGACATTACACAGGTTTCGAAGGAGCACTTTAATCACAGGGTCAGTGCGATGTGTTCCAAGTGAATGGGCCACTTGTCTGCTTTATTAACATGCAGACAACATTTCTATATATAACTTTACTTGCTGATCCATTCTAATCAACTTTACAACTCTTAAAAATAAAACAATCAGGAATACATTTCAATGGTCATGAAAGAACATGAAACGAAGTGCCTATATAGACCCTCAAATATATGCTTTAAAAGTACGTGTGCTTGGCCATTTTATTGTGATTAATTTATTACTTGAAATGGTCTTAACTAATATTGCAAAAAAGTAGTTCAGCAGGGTTTATATGTTGTTTTAGATTACCAGTAACTGACAAGTTTCCAGTGAAACAAAAACATTTGGTATCTTATTGGTGAAAAGAAAAAAAGAAAGAAATCAGCACACTATCACGTTTTTCCACCATTTATAGGACTGGTGTATCGCATTTTGCACTGTGTAAAAAAGTTGATAATCATTAATATATGTCAGTGTATTGTCAAATTGTGCTGTTTTATGATAACGATTATCAACCTGTTTAACAAAGTGCAAGCAGTGAACCAGTCTAAAATGTGGGGGCACTGTGCCAGTGTGCATTTTTTTACTGTGTAATCATGGCTGAAAAAGAAAACTGTGAAAACGAAAATCCCTTTCTTTGAATGAGTGAAGAAGAAACTGCCAAGTTTGTCCATTTATATAGGAAGATGAAAATCTGTGGAACACAGCCACCGGACCACATATTCAAATGTTTAGGATTATAACCTATTCTTCCCATCAGTGGTCTATCAACTCACCTCGTAAAGGCTACCGCGGTTTCGAAACTCTATAGTTTCATCTTCAGGCCATACAGAATGTTAAATCCCTCTGTTGAGGTCGTCACAAAGTCAAACAAAACATTAAAACATACATCATGAAATTCGGCTTGGCCAAGCTACACACGTGACTCGTATGTCGTTACATTCCTGACTGCAGAGTTTCCATCATTAGTAGCGCGCCCGTCGTTATCAGTTACGGTGCGTCTGTTGGTTTTTGTTACTTACTCAAATCACTTATCCTTAGAGCCATGTCATATATTAAATTTGATTTAAATGGAAGTTTATCATTGAGGACGTTCTGGGGGTCTGATTTTTTGCTCTTGTAAATCTCAAACTCTTCAATCGCATCCATGTAACTACTTTTATGACACAAATGTAATATTTCCATGTTGGTATGGATGTCTTCAAATTTATGGTTTTTGTCCATAAGATGTTCTGCGAAAGCCGAGTTTGTCGATAATGCACTTCTGGGTATGTGCTCTTTAAATCTTTTCTTAAAAGAGCGGGATGTCTGACAGATATGGAAGCTTAGGCAATCACTACATTTCATTTTGTATATGCCAGTTTTTTCAAAGTTATCTCCACTTGTATTTGCAACTGGCTTCTTTAATAATGTTGACAACTTATTACTTGTTCTGAAAGAGATATTTATATTTTCTTTGGCTAATTACTTTTTTAGGGTGTGGCTTAAAGTTGAACCATATTCCGTGGAGATGTGTTTTTTTAATCAGGAACGATTTTTTAATTTTTGTTTTTGTGTTTGGCAATAAGCCTATCAACAATTGAGCTTTTATATCCATTAGAAACAGCTATGTACTTAATGATCTTCACTTCATTTCCATAGCTTCCTTTGTTCATAGGGAGTGAAATTAACCTGTGTACCAAACTATTGTAAGCTGCCATTTTTATATTGTATGGATGGTGGGATGAAGAATGTATTGTTTGGCTGGTTGTGGTAGGTTTCTTATAAACACTGTATTTGAAACTATTGTTTACTTTTGAAATGGACAGGTCAAGAAACTTTAATGTATTATCGGTCTCTTCTTCCAGTGTGAAATGAAGGTTCGGATGTATTGTGTTAAGGAATTTATTGAAATTTGTTAATTGTCTACTATTGCCTTCGAAAAGTACAATTATATCATCCACATACCTGTAATAAAAAACTACTTTTTCTCTATTGTAGTTCCTATGCGACCATAAAAATTCACTTTCAATATGGTTTAAAAACAATTCTGCCAAAATGCCGCAAAGGGGGGGAGCCTATGGCTAAACTTTCATTTTGAATACAAATTTTATCATTGACCTTGAAATAATTTTGCTTTAGAATAGTTTTAGTCAACGAAATTAAATCATTTATTGCATTCGTTGTGAGCGAAGAATGTTTGGTGAGGTTATCTTTTAATATAACCATGGTTTCATTGATGGGTACGCTGGTATACAAATTGGCTATGTCAAATAAGGCTAACTTATGGTTGTTTTTTATTTTTGTTTTTAGTTCGTTAATTCTTTCAACCAGATCCAAGCTGTTCTTCAGGCTTAAATTATTTTCAAAAATTATTTCGTTTCTAATTATTCAATCAATCTTTTTTGCGATAATGTATGCTGCAGAAAGTTTGAAATTTACCAATGGCCGAATTTAAATGAAAATTAAGTTTGAAAATTAATGGATGAAAATTAAAACTGAAATGTTCACTTTTAAAGTATGATTTAAAATACAAATCAGCGAGACATAATTTAAATACAATTAGAAACAAGCTCAATGATCATGACGCAATGATCACAAAAGCAGATAAGGGGAATACAGTAGTGATCCTTCCTAGTACCGACTATGTAAACAAAGTTCAGAATTTCAAATATGCCCATTCGGCCATTGGTAAATTTCAAACCTTCTGCAGCATACATTATCGCAAAAAAGATTGATTGAATAATTAGAAACGAAATAATTTTTGAAAATAATTTAAGCCTGAAGAACAGCTTGGATCTGGTTGAAAGAATTAACGAACTAAAAACAAAAATAAAAAACAACCATAAGTTAGCCTTATTTGACATAGCCAATTTGTATACCAGCGTACCCTTTCAATGAAACCATGGTTATATTAAAAGATAACCTCACCAAACATTCTTCGCTCACAACGAATGCAATAAATGATTTAATTTCGTTGACTAAAACTATTCTAAAGCAAAATTATTTAAAGTTCAATGATAAATTTTGTATTCAAAATGAAAGTTTAGCCATGGGCTCCCCCCTTTGCGGCATTTTGGCAGAATTGTTTTTAAACCATATTGAAAATGAATTTTTATGGTCGCATAGGAACTACAATAGAGAAAAAGTAGTTTTTTATTACAGGTATGTGGATGATATAATTGTACTTTTCGAAGGCAATAGTAGACAATTAACAAACTTCAATAAATTCCTTAACACAATACATCCGAACCTTCATTTCACACTGGAAGAAGAGACCGATAATACATTAAAGTTTCTTGACCTTTCCATTTCAAAAGTAAACAATAGTTTCAAATACAGTGTTTATAAAAGAAACCTACCACAACCAGCCAAACAATACATTCTTCATCCCACCATCCATACAATATAAAAATGGCAGCTTACAATAGTTTGGTACACAGGTTAATTTCACTCCCTATGAACAAAGGAAGCTATGGAAATGAAGTGAACATCATTAAGTACACAGCTGTTTCTAATGGATATAAAAGCTCAATTGTTGATAGCCAAACACAATTGCCAAACACAAAAACAAAAATTAAAAAATCGTTCCTGATTAAAAAAACACATCTCCACGGAATATGGTTCAACTTTAAGCCACACCCTAAAAAAGTAATTAGCCAAAGAAAATATAAATATCTCTTTCAGAACAAGTAATAAGTTATCAACATTATTAAACAAGCCAGTTGCAAATACAAGTGGAGATAACTTTGAAAAAACTGGCATATACAAAATGAAATTTAGTGATTGCCTAAGCTTCTATATCTGTCAGACATCCTGCTCTTTTAAGAAAATATTTAAAGAGCACATACCCAGAAGTGCATTATCGATAAACTCGGATTTCGCAGAACATCTTATGGACAAAAACTATAAATTTGAAGACATCCATACCAACATGGAAATATTACATTTGTGTCATAAAAGTAGTTATATGGATGCGATTGAAGAGTTTGAGATTTACAAGAGCAAAAAATCAGACCCCCAGAATGTCCTCAATGAAAAACTTCCATTTAAATCAAATTTAATATATGACATTACTCTAAGGATAAGTGATTTGAGTAAGTAACAAAAACCAACAGACGCACCGTAACTGATAACGACGGGCGCGCTACTAATGATGGAAACTCTGCAGTCCGGAATGTAACGACATACGAGTCACGTGTGTAGCTTGGCCAAGCCGAATTTCATGATGAATATTTTAAATGTGTAATTATGCTTAGTGTTTGTGATGTATGTTTTAATGTTTTGTTTGACTTTGTGACGACCTCGACAGAGGGATTTAACATTTTGTATGGCCTGAAGATGAAACTATAGAGTTTCGAAACTGCGGTAGCCTTTATGAGGTGAGTTGATAGAATACTGACGGGAAGAATAGGTCATAATCCTAAACATTTGAATATTTTTTCTACCACAGTAATGACATTGTGATGTCTGTAGTATAGTTTTGCAAGGAACAATGGATTATTTAACTGAAACATTTTCAACTGAAAGTGTAAAGATTTAATGTACTGAAATGTTGTTAAAATATATATGAAATTTTATTAACTCAGAAGTTCAGAGTAATTAATCTAATTAAGTTTTTTAAGATATCTATGGAAGAAATAATTTATTAGTCTAACTTAAAAGTGGAAGTAGTGGTATAAATACAGGATCACTTCCTTCCCAAAGACAGAAAAAAATCACAAAGAAATTTGAAATCCCATGTTAATGAGGTGGGCGTGGCATACAGTGTCCTACAGTCATCAAAATAAAGGCATTATCTAGCTCAACACAGCTGTTCACCCCTTGCAATCACCTAAGTAATTAAGGACATTTTTTGTATATGTAAAATACTGTAAACACCACATAAACAATCGTTAAGACATCTTCTGAAAACAATCAAAATTTTCCAGGAAAGCTCTATACTCTAACAGGTCATACTGTATATCTTCACTCATCCCTCCCCTTTAAGAAGCAAATCTATTTACATCATTGGGTGTAAGTTTACTTAACTACAATAGTTCTTATCTAACTGTAAATACACCTACAATCATTGTATTTAGCTCACTAGTACTTGTTTCTCAAAAAACCAAAAACAAACACAACAGTGTAAAACAGATAGGATGATTGTAATATACATACGAAACAGTTTATGTTAATCATTTACCTTTTCGTTTTATGTAAATTATCATTTTGTCACTTTCCATTTTGATTTTAAAACTTTGTTATTGTACAAAATTAATGAAAACAAGTAAAATTATAATATACACTGAAGAGTTATGTTGGTATTCCTTTTTTTTTTTTAACAGCTATATGGATGACATAAGTATTGCTGTCATGACTGCATTATCAGATCAAATTTAAAAATTTGTTAACACAATACATACAAAAACTATGAACACATAAGCCAAACAGTATTGTAAAACACATTACATTGCAGTTGTAAATGCAGTTAAGCATTATCAGGCTCCCTAATTTACAACAGCCTTGCATGTTACATCAACTAGGATGTACAGTGAGTGTTCTCTTATCCATCCTCTTGTTCGGGTTAACTGCTAATCATTATTGGAAGTTACCTACAGTAGTATTTCTTTGTTCATCAAATACCAGATTATTTTCACACCGTTGCTTCTCACGGCAATAAAAATGAAACAAAATATGGTTTTGTAAATATCAGTTTCATGATGTGTTTTTGCATGCTATCAAAAAGTGCGATAACAGCAGCCTATTTTGTTGTTTACATTTAGGATCAGTCGATCAGTTTTTCTCTTCTTGTTATTGTGTGAGGTTTTCTGTGCATGTCATAAGGCTTACACTTTTGTGTTTTTAGGTAAGAGTGTTTTATATAAAATACAAAACGAGTACACTAAAATGAAAATTTACTATTTTTATTGTAAAAAAAAAAGTTTTAGCAATATTATAATTTCAGTTATAATAAAACTTTTTATTTTAATTTTTACAATAGAGTACGATCTCTTTCATCAAAAATAATGTGTATTAAATCAGACAAAGGCCCCAAATTAATTCATTGTATGTGATATTTTTGTGGGGCTCATAACTTTCCTTACGCAGGTCCCCCTTTTCCACCACTATTTATCATGTTATTTTATGCAATATTAAGGCACTTACAAAAACGAAACCCCTTTGCCATAAAATGTAAACAAACTAATATAATACAAAGAGAAATAATATCGAACAAGTCTAATTACTTCACTTCTGATTTATATTTCAATAACATAGTTACCACCTTTAAAGGATTACCAAATGGAAGTAACCCTGTTTGTTTCTGTTTGGAATCCTACTGAAGATAGTAAGTATTAGCTAGGATATGACAAGGTAAGATATGACTCCTTGTCGCAAAGTTTCGGTAAATTATAACAAAACACTGCCACTACAGCAGATGTTGTAATGGTTATTTAATCGTAGTGTTATGATGGCTTTTTCTTTCAGCTGTTACAAGTTTCTACGTTTGTTATTATTCATTTCCTTCCTTTTTTAATGAGGAATTCGATTTACTAAACAGTTTTATTATTAATAATACAATAGAAGAAAAAATACTGGAAAAGTAATTCAATTAAAACATTTTTAGAAATCATTCATTTAAAAATCATAATTATTAACAAATAAAATTTTAACGTTGTTACTAATACAAATTGAGATTAAAACATAATGACGAAAATTAAGGGAAGACTACAAGACGTATGAGTTTAATAGATTAGACTCGGCAGCCAAAATCGGAATGTGAATACAATATGGTTAGTTTCTTGATTACACGATACTGTTAGCTCTTGATACTCTTGCATTCTTAACTTGTGTCTTGTAAAGTGAAATGACACAGTTTTGCACCAAGGAATGAGTGGTGGTAAAGGAGCAGTGATTGTGTTAAACAGTAGCTGCGACTATCAGTGACTTGTATAGAGTGATTCTATAAGAAAGACAGTTTTAAACTGCAAGTTATTGTTGCACTTTTACCATCACATCATTTTATTTATACATTTAATAATCAGGATTTTAAGAGGTTAGTTATCACGGAATGCTTTACACAGCATGGAACAATGAATATTAATAATGAAAACACATTACAAATATGGTGTTATGATGAAACTGTGCGAAAGCTTCATACGGCTTAGGTTATCAAGCCATCTAATGAGTCAACAGTTTGTAGGCTAATGACAAAATTTAAGACAACTGGTTTGATTCCAAACATCAAACACCAGTGAGCTCAACTGCCTCCAGCTGGTCTGAACAGGACATCACAATTGTGCATGACAGTATTGCCATGAGTCTGCAAAAATCTATTTGCTGTTGTTCATAACAGTTGGGTATCTCAAAAAGTCCTCGACTTCGAGCTATTCGTCAAATAGCTCTTAGAAATAACTCAACCTTACTATGCACTAAAATAACGAAACTAAAATTTTATTTGTAGGAAGTATATCAAAGAAATTAAGTTTTAAGATTTCAGACTTAAAAGTTGTGTTTTATGTAATTTTAATTAAAATTTGGAATATTGAGATTTGACGATTTTTTTTGGAAATAAAATAAAAATCCAAAATTTATCTACCATACTTGAAATATTGGAAATTCTCTAAAATCATTTTATACAGAATGTTATCACCTGCAACTATTCATATTTTTGAAAAATTTTTTAAATTTAAATTATTTCCTAGTTTTAAAACCCATCACACTGCACACCACCAATAATTTAGCACTGTTTCAAGACCTATTCAGGAGTCACTAAGATCGTTGTTTTCTAACAAGAATTTCTAAATAACTGCCATGCTTTGCACTTTCTTTACAATACACCATTTTAAGCTTTATAAAATGTCTAAATGATATCCCTTATATGATATTTGGAGAACTTGAGGTTGGTGCTCACTATTAATAATTAACTTTTAGTTAAGAAGATATTGGCACAAACCCTACATAGCACACAATAGACAGTACAGTGGTTGGTGGTTATAACGTGCACTTTCACACTCGCATTAAGAGTGCTAACAGCAGTATATCAGATGAAGAAAAAAAATTCTATAGAAAAGCTTGCAGTGCTATGTAGGTTAAACCAAAACAAGTTAGCAGCACATTTACTACAACGTATTATCTCTACTCTCTTCAAATAGTAATATGGAATAAACAGTAAAAGTATTGTTTACAAGGCAAAAGATGCGATCTGGCATGTTTACTTCTATGTCAGATAAAGAGTGACTTTACTTAGACTGTACGTTTACATTACGAGAATGGGTTAGGGAGACATGGTGAGAAAGAGGCTTATCAGCTTTCACAGCAATATTTTCCAATGAACTGGTCACGTGTCCAAAAAATTTAACATGCGAGTTATTTACATTCACATGAATTATCACACCCTAACAACCCCCCCCCTTGGGGAGACATGATGGTAGATCCTAGTGGGAGCCACCTACATGACAACTTTGTGGAGAAACCATCACAGCCAAACACTTGATGTTAGACTGCGATTGCTTGAGAACCGTGCGTTTAATATATGGATTAGGAAACTGTACGCAGGCGATCTTGGGGGACGATTCGGCGATCATTGATCACGTTTTGGCCTTCCTGAGACGCTTGCATATATATATATATATATATATATATATATATCAATATATTTAATTTTTTCCTTAGTATTTATATATTCTTTATAGTTTATATTCTTGTTAACTAGTTTTAGAAAATTTTATTGTTTCAAAGTATTTATTATCTTCCTGTTTAATTAGGACCCCTTTACAGTCCACCTTTATATTGTTTTGTTTTTAAGTTATATATTCTTGTTATCTAGTTTGTAAGTAATGTTAAGTTTTATCGCTCTGTTGTTTCTTTTCTTTAGTAGTTTATTTAGGCAATGATAGCCTTAATGTGCTTTTCGCCTTAAAAAAAAAAAAAATAGATCCTAGTCCTATAGCATATACAGGCCCGGTATAATTGGCAATCACTGTTTACGAAAATTTAGAAACTAAATGAATAGATAACTTATTAATAAAGTGTGTGGGTTATTACCAACTTGAACATCTCAAAATTACTGTGAATTTTGTCAAATGTGTCCATGTTTTGTGATATGCATTGCGTTAACAATAACCTGATAATGTCAATGCACATGTCATCCATATAATAACTGGTTTGAAATCATACAAAAAAGTTAGTAAAGTATATTTCGTGCTTAAGAGTTTTAAGAAATCTATTTGTAAAGAGAATACAAATAGATTACTTTGGTATATTTTTTTCAATCTTCAATAAGAAGATGCACGAGGAACGTCTAAATCTTCAATAGATGCGGCTAGCCTGCACCCTTCTGCGGGCCTGCTATCTTACCTACTGAACTACAGTAACTCTCCCCACTTTTTGAAAAAGTGCTTTACTTTCTTCCTCGTGAATATCCTATTTAAAATTGTCTGAACCAAAGAAGAACTACACTGTCACTAGTGGGATAACACATGGCTCAATTTTTCAACAAACTTCAATTAATATGCAAAAAAGGTGACTACTCAGAGGTGGGGAGAGCAACCAACATGTGAAGTATCAGTAATGTATTACAACAACAACAAAAAAAAAAACAAAATTGTATTCCTAAATTTTATCATACAATAGTATAAACGTCATGTACAATAACAATAATTTATCATATTTATCACATTTACAAGAAAATAATGAGAAAAAAAATCAGTGAATATCGGTAAATTTTTTACTGAAATACTTACCAAACAAAAAAAACTACACAAAATGTAAAACACTTACATTATTTACATTTAAAACTTTAAAGCTATTTTGATGGTAAGGCTAACATACCATTCTCAGTGGAATTCAATAGCAAATTTTAGTACATTTCGGCTCTCTTCAAAATGGCCACAAAATTTTCAATGTACGAGGTATGTTCAGAAACGAGAATTTTTATTTTTTAAACAGAATATTTATTTATTCTCTCTACATTGATGTTGTCGCCTTCAAAATAGTCCCCATTGGAGATTATGCATTTGTGCCAGCGCTTCTTCCAATCATAGAAACACTTCTCAAACTCAACTTTTGAGATCTTTCAGCGATGCGCTTTTAATGTCATCTACGGCTGTAAAACGACGGCCCTTTAAGATTCTCTTTATTTTTGGAAATAGAAAAAAGTCACATGGAGATTCTTTTTGTCGCTTCTATGTCTGGCGAATATGGAAGCTGGGGCATCGTTACAGTACTGTTTTTGGCCAAAAATTCACAAACAAGCAATGAAGTGTGAGCTGGTGCATTATCATGGTGCAAAAGCAATGAATTATTTTTCCACAGATCCGGGCGTTTTTTTCGGATTGCTTCACGCAAACGGTGTTGAACTTGTAGGTAGTATTCCTTATTGATCGTTTCACCTGGTGGCAGGAATTCATGATTTACTATGCAATTAATATCGAAGAACACAGTGAGCATAACCTTCACGTTCGACCGTACTTTTTCATCGAGCCTTTTTCGGTCTTGGCGAGCCAGAATGCCCCCACTGGGATGATTGAGCCTTAGTTTCGACATCATATCCATAAACCCATGTTTCGTCACCTGCTATAATACGCTTCAGTAACTCTGCATCGTCGTTGACTTCATTTAGTGACTTCTGAGCAACTTCCATTCGCCGCTGTTTTTGTTCAAAATTCAACAATTTTGGAATGAATTTTGTTGCCACGAGTTTCATAAACAAAACATTGGAAACAATGTCATGACATGATCCAATCGATATGCCAACATCATCAGCAACCTCTCTAATTGTGATTCGGCGATTGTTCATAACCATTTATTTCACTTTTTCCACATTTTCATTGGTTGTTGATGTGATGGGGCGTCCAGGGCATTCGTCATCTTCAACGTCTTCACGGCCTTCTTGGAAACGCTTATACCACTCGTAAACTCTTGCTTTACTCATAGCCATAGGCCTTTGATAACATTTCACACACTTTGTTACACTTTATTCCATTTTTTATGCAAAATTTGATACAAATTCTTTGATCCATTTCTTTTAACAAACGAAAATCGCCGAGCTCATAAAAATATGTCTAACCTTAGTGGCTATCACAGACAAAAGTCAACAATAAAACAGCTGAAAGTTTTATCATTCTTCAAGGGCAAGTATACCAACATAATAACAAAAAATGTTTGACAATCGGACTCTCCAAGCCCGCGAAATTTAAAAATTCTCGTTACTTTCTGAACACACCTCATAATGTACATTACTTAGTATTACATTAAATTTTTAATTTTCTAATCTAATTTTACAATTACATGTTCAGGATTTTCAGCAAGATTTTTTTCAAAAATTCTAATCTGAAAAGTGAAATAGTAGATAGAACCAGATAGTTTAGTTTAAAAATTTCAGGTTACCATACAAGACACATGTGATGCAGCTAAGCCACATTCCAAAGAAATGTTTTGGAAATTCAGGTATTTTTGGATTGTTAGTAAGAAATAAGTCAAATAATTATGATACTGCAAAACACATTTACTAGAATGTATTATGAAGCCTAAATATTAGTTATTCACCTGTTATTGATAAAATCATGGGTAATGTTTGCTTCAATGATAAAGAATATTTACCATGTATATTAAAACACATGCAAAACATGTCTTTTTATCAACAAATGCATATGGTTTATAAATAAAACATAATTAGTGAATTTCCAATGTAAAATGAGCAATTGGGGCATCATGGTTACGACCCAGACCAAGACATGAAAAAAGAGCCAATGGACTTTAAAACATACCTGAGAGGTTGTTATGAAGTCAAATTATAATTTTAATTATTAGTTTTAAAGACTGAAAATATGGTACAGCCAAAGATTAATCTTCTGACAAAGAAATAGAGAAATTATGGAACTAGTGACATACTGCCAGTTGTTACAAACAAAGCCATACATTACCAAAACCAATCTGTGTGCCAAGTTTAATTTTTGTGTATCAATTTTTTTTTATGAAATATTATTCATTAATGTTAGTTTTTGGAAGTGTTCCAATGAAGTCAGTGAGGTAGTAGTATGAAATGATTATTTATAATTACTGAGCTCTAAATTAAACACTGTGCAAGAGACTATTTAATTAAATAGCTTATTAAATTTTTCTTTTACATACATTTTTTTTAGTTAATCTACTTTGAATTACGTCCGGTTTTCACACTTAGCTTTATTATTAAATCCAAACTGCTAAAAATGTTTAATCAATTCTACCCTTTCCCAGGATCACATTAACAAACACAAATAACAGGCTAATATTTCAAAAGTTGGATCTATACCAAATAAATATTTCATAAATTCAGTTCGTCTCAATTTACTCATTTTAAATATAATTACGATATCTACAAACTTTTATCCACGATATTACAAAAAATCGACTTTTATTAGAATTTTAAAGTTTCATGTTAACGTGAAATTAAAACATCAATACAAATAATATTCGCTTCAAAAAAAGAAAGCAGGCTATTAACAATCACAGGCTAATTACAATCTACACGCATTTGCCTTAACCATTAAAAAACAGCTTGAGCCTTTAAGCGAAGCATAGCAAAATTGTAAACAATGGCTTAAGCCTATAGATGTAAATGAACAACGCGTAGTATCATAATTTACGATACACCTGTGTGCAGGGAGATGTTTCTTGAATGTGTTGTTTATAAGAAACAAAGCACTACAAATAGGTCACTACGGTTTAGTAATTCATTTACAGATCAAATGGTTAGCCTAAACATTTTGTGTTTAGGACATTCCTTGCTATATATGCCTTTAGATGTGGCAGCTGCTGTAGTCAGCAGTACAACAGTGTTGATCTTGCGCAAACTGTTCATTTAATCAATTTGTGTTATTTATTTACTGATGGTATCGCTGCATAGGCAATTTAATAGTTACATTGTTAATTGGTAGTGCTTTTTATTTGTTTTGATTGTACAATATTTACGAAACTTTGTTGTATTATTTTAGAACATGTTTATGTGTTTTCCATACGAAAACTAACTTATCCTGATGATTTTAACTACAAGTTTTTGAATGAAGTAATGAATACTTTAGTTTCACATGGGATTGACTTATAATTTGGAACGTATACAGCAATTTTTTCTGTACGTATTTGAAATAAAACAAAAAAAATAAGTTTTCATGTTTTTTTAAATGATTACAAGTACATATAATGTTTCAAAAAAGTGTTTTTTCTTTTTAATTTACCCTAGTAATCCAAAATCCAAAAGAACATTGGGACGATCTATTTTTTTTTTTCTAAACAAATGAGCAGCGGGCCACATTTTAGGATAGCGCTGTAAGGGTTAAAAATCAGTTATGTTGATAATACCTATTGGGTAAACATTTTTACTACACACAGAAGAGTCAGGCTGAATAGGTTTAGAAGAACAGAAAGTTGAAAGAAACAGAACAGATAAAATTACAATAGTTTTTCTCTTATCATCCAACAACAGTGACCTGTTGCTTCAGACAGCCTAACTAATTACGGGGGAAATTCAAAGGACAATAGAAATAATTGTAGAATGTGGCACAGTATTGTGTGATCCTAGAGAGTAAGTCCTATGGGTACTGAACAAAATCAATATTAGAAAATATAAATAACATATTTAAAAACCATATAATTTAGTTATATTTAATTACCTACTATTATCAAAATAACTAAACTATTCATAATTATTAACTATGATTATGAGAAATGCAGCTACTTTTCCAATATATCTGAGATAACTGAAACAATGAAAATGGCACAGATCTGGTTAAACACAACTTATCAACACAAATGCAGTGAAACCCTGTTATGTATTTTAGAACAATAAACAAATAAATTAAAAATTAATTTATGTACTTCCACGAAACATTTGTCCATAGAATGATTATGGCTGAAACAGAAATTAAAAACAAAAAAAAGAAAACGAAAGAACATTCCAACAAGACAGTTCTATGAAGATAAATACCCTGCAATACTTAAAAACATAAGATTAGTCATTAGAAACACTAAAACTTGCATTACTAGTATTTCTTTAGTAAAAAACATACACATTACAATTTCATTCAAACAAAATAAATTAAAACTTACATCTTTCTTGGCGGAGGTTCAGGAGTAGGAGGCTTTTGTGGTGAAGCAGGACCAAACTTTAAAGTAATTTTTGGAACTGATGATTCAAGCTTTTCTTTTTCTTCGCGCTTAAACAAAAAATCGCAATTAGACCTGAAAACTATACCTCACTTGCTGTAAATCAAAATATACAATATAAAAATTCAGCTGCTTAATTTACAATGTACAGCCAAAATTTATGTTTACTGAGCCTGTCAAATTAGAATACATAATGAAAACACTATTAAAACAAACAGGTTTCTAAATCCTGAATGTCCTGAGGCAAGTGTAAGTTATTTTTTTAACAAATTCATTTTCCTAATCAGCATTATTTTAAATAGTGCAGATGCTTTAACCCTTTCCATCAGAATGTTTGCGCTCTTTGCCCCATACACTTGCATTTTATCTATTCCAAAAATGTTTGCTGTACAAGTTGTGCTTGTAAATTTTATTTAAAACAATTTATACATGTTTTTTTATAAAACCTCTAAAACAATACTGAAGATATTGTTTTATTTTATTTGTATGAATTTTTTATAAATCTACAGTAATCTTTTAGTTGACTGATATTAAAAAGTTTTAGTAATTTAAATTCTATTTGATCATTTACATGTATTTAAATATACATGTATTTATCTTTACATAAGTTTTTTTAAATACTTATTATTATCTACTTCTCTGCAAATGAATTTCATACAAATTTTGAGGGGATTTTGATAAATTCTGCTTGTTTTTTGTAATTGCCCGTTTTTGGTAATTTCATTAACTCTAGTAATAAATCTTGATAAATATGGTAAAACACTTATAGGCCTATTTTATAGGTAGTTAAAAAAATAACTGTTTCACGAATGTCATAATAAAATAAATATATTATTACTACTGTAAATATAGGTTATAACCTAAATTTACAACAAAATCGGCTTAGAAAATATTGACACAAAACTTGAATGAGGTTTTTAAACATGCATTATTCAATCAATTGAATATACTTTCATTACTAAAACCACATTTTTACACAATATATTAACTAAAAACCATCAGAACATTATAAATTTACAGACACAAAGACTGAAGAAGATGATGTCACGATATTAGGTTATGGTCCAATTGATCAGCTTTGCCACATTTTCAAAATTTTAATTGTTTTTCTGGTTATTGCATTTTTGTTAAATTTTAATATTTTTTTTTAAAAATAGATGTGTGGCAACATTTGTCAATGCATTGTCAGATGTTTCATTATTTTTCAAGCTATTGCTCTTTTTTTTAAATTTTCAAGGTGTTTCTCGATCTAATCATGAAACGGTTCATAAGAAGTTAGTTTCAGCGCTAATTCAAAGTCCCGGGTCTGAGACTTACAATAATGGCCGCTCCATTCTTGTTTACAATAGAAATTCTTTGAAAAATGAAACTGAAATGCAAAAGTGTACTGTAATATTTTGCTAACAGATCCTCGCAACCGATGTCAGATGCATGACATGCGGTGCATTATAGCTGATGCGCACCACACAAAGTTCTTAATTTTTTTTCTTACAAAATATCAACTGTTTTCAGTGAAGAACTGTTTCTAAACAATATGCACTAGGCAACAACACGAGCTATACAAATTACATTTCTTCAGAAGACCTTTTTATTTTTAAAATTATTGTTTTAAAAAATGACCCTGATATTACACCAAGTTATAATCTATAAATTTTACACAAATATGCAGCATTCCACATTATGATAAACAGACTTCCTACCTTATCTTCTTCCAGATGATTCCACTCTAAACTGAATACCAAACAAATCACTTTGATGAATGGCTATAAAATGAAGCGTTTTGACAATTTGTTATTCAAGAATCAACAAAACATAATGACTAAATTTGTTCATGGAAATAAAAATAAATGTTGCAGGATACAATTTATATCATGGCACACAGAGTTCTTTCGCTAACATGATGGAAGCAAATTCCAACAATAATTATTTTACTTAACATTCTTTTGAAAATCTGATTTCACCATCATAAACAGCAATAAAATTTGCATATATTAGCATTTTAGACTTTCAAATTATACCGAAAATTTAAAATATTAATTACAAAGATTTTAACACTGATTATGATAGTAAAATCTAATTTTTAAAGGTCGATTTTTTAAAGGTTTATTCATACATCATTGACACTGAAATGGTTGAATAAAAAATAAATAAATAAAACAAAATAAAACATCAATAAACTTGTAAATATTAACATAATTCAGTATTTTTTATTGAAAAAATTGTTAAGAACTAATTATTTGGCCTTTTGTGTTATATAAACACATTAAGTGTTAACACAATTAAATTGTTTTAATTCAAACTCAGATTTTGCAAGTGATTTTAATATTTTTTAATAAAATTTAATGAAATTTGTTGTCTGATTTACTGACAATATTTACTCAATACATACTTAATAATTATTGTCAATATAATGTAAAAGAGACCTATAGGAACATAGACGGGTGTGTACAATTTTCTCTAATGAATGTAAAAGCGAATATGTGGGTCAAACTGGAATAAAAGCTAGGATTAGAATGTACATTGCTGGAAGTGTGGAAAACAACTGCACTTGCTAATCATTCACTGGAACCTGGCAATAATTTTGATTTTGATCTAAGTGTTAATGTTGAAGTATTACATGTGAAAAGAAACACTGAAAAATTTAGAATTTTTGAAAATAAACAGATAGGTCCTATTGACTACACTTCTAATCTTACAGAACAAATATATCTTAACATGGCCATATTGATAAAATCCATACTAAACTGTTTTTTATGGCCATTTACATAAAATAGAAAAAGTGATATAATTCAGATAAATCAAACTGTATTGTACATATTAACAGCAGCTTTTTTTGTACATGGAAATTATTAAAATAAACATAATTTACCTCTTTTTCCCGTTTCTTTTTTTCTTTCTTTTCTTTATTCTTTTCCTTGTCACGTTCTTTTTTCTCACTCTTTTCTTTCTTTTTTTCACTCTTCTCCTTGTTTTTTATTTTGTATTTTTTATCCTTCTTCTTTTTAATTTTATCTTTTTTATCTTTCTTATGTTCCTTTTTCTAAAACATAAAATGTTTACTTTAATGTGAAATCTCATAAATAAACACAAAGTTTTGAAGATGTATATATATTATATGAACAGATTATCATGCAACTTAATTTTTCATGCATTAAGAATGACAAATATATTCTAAAAAATATTTGGTAATGATTTCTATAAACTTATTTTTTATTTAAAACAGTGTTTTTAATTAAATGAAAATGGAATATTTCTTTGTTCTAAGACATATTCTATATTTATTTCAATTACAGGAATATTTTCAACTGGCTACACAGTACATAACGTAAGGCAAAAGTAACAAAACTGTTGGTCATCTACGCAACTCATAAAAAATTCAATTTCCACTCAAACCATCTACCATTTATTTATGGTAGGCCTTAACCGCCACTCAACCACAAACATGAGAACTATATGCGAGTTGCACAAAATTTCTAAGTTTAAAGTTTATTCAACTTCGAACTAACACCAAACTTGTAATTCTTTCTAAGTCTAGAATAAACGGTTATTCGCGAAGTAAAGAACGTTTTGTTCTGATCAGCCGCAGAGTTCTCCCACCATCACTGTCATCATGTCATTGACCTTTCCACTCCTTCAGGCCAATCTGGCACTAACAGTAAACCAATAAAATCGTTCACTGTTTATTTATACGACTTTAAAATGTGTGACAAAATTAACAATCCAGCAAGGTATGCTTCCTTGTGGATCATAGTGCAATACGCCTCCTGAATGTAAAAAAAGTCCACCATATCGAAATTTACACATAACTGAGGTTTATGGTAATGTGATTACCAGTCCATGGAATAACATCATTCCCAATCCCAAACACCAAGAAGGTAATGGCTACTGTGTTTTGGGAACAAAAGAGTGGCCTACTCACCGACTACATGCCTAGAAAGAAGACAATAAATGGAGCAGCTCACTGTTAGACCCATTGCTTGGGTTGCGTGGCATTGTGCTTCTTCATGATAATGCATGTCTGCATGCTGTTGATGATGAACCTACTTCAGCGACTATAAATAGGACATTTATGAGCATACACATTATGGCTTGAACTTGACCCTGAGTGATTACCATCTTTTTCCAAATTGAAAGATTTTTTTGGGGCGGAAACCGCTCTGGTAATGACAACGAACTGAAAGACTGTGTTAGCAAGTGGTTTAACAACTTGGCAGCAAGTGAGTATACAGAAAGCTTAGAAATGCTGGTACAACGCTATGACAAATGTTTAAATTTGAACAGCAACTATGAAGAAAAATATCAAATGTTTTGAAATGTTTTGTTTCATTACCTTAATAAACAGTGTTTTGAAAAAAAATGTTCTTTATTTTTCCAATTAACCTCAAATGTAGTTACAGTTACAGCACTAATTAGCTAATCATTTGCAATCTATATCAAAGTTATATCAATCTATGTGTGCGGAGTTTATCTTTCATTCATTCCAGTTAGTCGTTTCCTATTTACATGTACAGTTTATCTCTGATTACTACGTCAACCTTTTACTATTTATGCGTACTGTTTAATGTTAATCTTTCATTCCTCAAGCCGCCTCGGTGGCCTAGTGGATAGCGTACTAGGCTTTCACCCCGAGGGCCCGGGTTCGATTCCCGGCGAGGGCTTGGCATTTTCATACGCTATAAATCATCCCATCGTCTGCATTAGCCCAAGTATGAACAATAGTTAAACAAAAAAAAAAACTTTCATTCCTCAATTTTGTAAAATACGAGGGTAAGTCAACAAGTAAAGTGAAACTGAAAAAAAATCTTATTATTTATTGTACTTACACAAATGATACTAGCATTACTTCTCAACATAATCCCCGCCTACTTCTAAGTAGAGGTGGGCATTTCTGATTAGAAAAAATTAAAACAATCTGTTTGTTGAATCAAAAACAGTTTGGAAAAAACAGGTTGTTCTTGATCCGTCACTTTGTAGAACATTCACTTTACCAATAATAACAGTTCTCTTTATAAGGGTTCTTACATAAGTTAAAAATTCCTTAATTGAATTGAATTTAATAATATATCAGTAAATATTATTAACTAGTACTGTTTTACAACAAATTAATTAAAAAACACTTGAAAGTTTACAAAATATTTTTTTAATGAAATTCTGAAGTACATGCATATTTTTTATTATGCTATGTTACTTAAATGTAAACTTTTGAACAACCAAATTAATTTTTTATCAATGTTTTATTACCTTTTAAAAGTAACTACAAATATATAAATCAGCAAGAAAAAAATAATTTAATTGTAAGAATGTAATATAAAATAATAGGAAATGTAACAATAAAATTTGAAGTAAAATTCTGATAGGTATATACATATTTTTTATTGTACTATGACATTTAAAAATAAATTTGAAAAAATGAAATTCTTATAAGTTTATACATATATTTTTAGTACTAAAAAGAAAACCTTTTAACTAAACATAAAAACATAAAGTTTTTAAATAACAAAAATGTCAGTACAAAATTTGAAAATTTAAATATAAAAATTGAACTAACAATTAGCTAACAATGAAACAATACTTTCATTGAACAACTAATAGATTTTATCACGGTATATAGATACACGGTAGGGGCCACACGCATGTCCCCCCACCACTTGCCGGCTGAAGTACGTCATCGAATCCATGATCTAGCTCATACGTAGGACACTAGCTCAGACGTAGTGTTCAGTAGGTTTTTTTTTTTTTGGTGTTTAAGTTTAACGTCCGACTGTTGTGCACACTTGGGCTAATGCAGATGATGAGATGATCTATAGCGCATGAAAATGCCAAGCTCTCGCTGGGAATCGAACCCGGGTCCTCGGGGTGAAAGCCTAATACGCTATCCACTAGGCCACTGAGGGGGCTAGTGTTCAGTAGGAAACAGTTTGTAATGTTAGTGTTAGTAACTGTATTATAGTAATTACAATAATAATTCCTTATATCTAACATTAATAACGCTGTTAATTACTTTACTTACTGAATTCGCTCATTGTCAAAACGGAAACTTTTTATTTTATACAATATTACATAATATTAAAGTAAAGTAAATTATAGGTCCATAGCTTGAAAAATCCCAGGTTATTTTTTGTTTGAAAGTTAAAAGCACATCACACTATGAATTATGTATCTGCGTATTTTCCGTGATAATTATGTGCTTGACTGTGAAAACGCACATCTCAAATAAAAAATTAAATAGCATATAGGCGTATGCCTATTATGCAAACAGTAAAATAAAACATACGTATTTCTTAGAACTTATGTTTTAACACATATTATCAGAAAAAATATTCTTAAACTTAGAAACATTGCTTTGTAAAGCCATATTTTTATTTTTAACCGAGGCCAGTTCTTGTAATGCAAGTTGAATTTGTTCCTTCAAAAGTAAATTTTCATTCCTTAAACATTTCATTTCTTCTACAGAGGCATTATTTACGATATTTGTATTAAAATTACTAACTATGGAAGGATGGGTTTCATTTACAGAATTACACGTTACAATTGCACCAATGTCATTTCCATTTACAGGTGATTTACCTCGTAGATTTCCATCGGACTCGTCAATAAGTTTTTTTAATGTTTCTTGGTTTTCACGTTTTTTAATCCTTGCAGCTCGTTCAGAATTGATACATTTATTTTCAACGGTGGGAATGTTAAAAGCGTGGAATGACACCGATTTCAGCTGTTTTTAGGTTTCAGATTTAGTAATTCGGATTTAAAATCCCTTTCGAAATCGTCATTAAAATGAAGTGAACAGACTTTAACATTATCAAAATTAAAATGATCTGCTCGTTTACACACATGAACCCACGCTTTTCTCAGGCCTTTGTCTTTTGGAATTCTGTGAAATGTAATTCCTTTCCCTTTACAATTCTTATCACTATTATAGCAATTGGCAATAGCGCAATTAGGCATTGTTATGCATACTCGATTATACAACAGCAAACAAAACAAATTATGTATTTTTTAGGATTCAAAACATAGGCTAATTAAATCTTTTCTTACACTCATAAACCTCGACCACAAAACACAATTATCACCTTTTATTTACACAAAAAAAAGACCTTTTACTTAAAACAAACACACACATAAACACACCGAATCTCCAACTACATTTACAGAACACCGCATTGTTAAACGGGAAATTACAGAATGTAGCAGTGAAGATTCAGTGACGTCACGCACGCGCGGTAGTCTACTGCGCACACCCACCGTGGCCCTTACCGTGGATTTTATGAGTTATAGTAGAACTCGGCACAATGCTGACATACATGTGATTCCGAGAGAAATTTAAATTTAACTTTACCTTTTGACTTGCCCTCTCAAATACAATACTATGGATGTAGCAAATAATAGCAATAATCCTGTTCCAAAAAATGTACTGGAATGCATGTTAAGTTGAAATACTGAAATTTCAAATAGCCATGTTGACTATTTATCAATTTATATGGTTTGAGATTTGAATTAAGCATTTATCAGGTCTCAGGGAACCTGTTTTTTGCTTTATAGCATATACAAATTAATGCTTTAAAAGTTATTTAACCAAGGACAACAAATTTGAAATAGTTGATCGCATAGACTTGTAAGTTTATCTATGGTTCCAAACAAATTATGAAGTAAATACAGTAATCTCTCATAATCCGTCAGACATCAGAACTTTCGAATTAACAAATGCCAGATTAGTAGATGTTCATTTAAAAAACAATTTAAATGCAAAACAAGTTTATTAATATACGAGGGCTATTCAGAAAGTAGATTACGTTTTTGGATAAAAAAAAAACTAAGTACAGGAAAAAAAATTTATTATATACATTTGAAAGAGGAACTAAAATACTATTTTTCGACATAATCGCCAAACAAATTTAGACATTTGTCCTATCGGTGAACTAGCTTTGAAATTCCCGTGTCGTAGAATTCCGCCGCCTGTGACGCCAGCCAGTCAGTCACGCCCGCGCGGAGATCTTACGACAAAGATGGTGAATCATTTCTTGATCGCATCGTAACGGAGATGAGACTTGGGTTAAGCACGTTACCTGTGAGACAAAACTACAGTCTATGGAGTGGGGGCACACAAATTCCCCAAAAACCGAGGAAATGTTTGCAAACCCTGTCAGCAAGGAAGATCATGGCGACCGTTTTTGGGACAGGAAAGGTGTTCTTCTGGTTGACTTCCTAGAACGTGGAGCAACCATAAACTCAGAAAGGTATTGCCAAACATTACGAAACTTAAGACGAGCTATCCAGAACAAGCGGAGAGGAAAACTGAGTGCAAAAGTGTTGTTTTGCACGACAATGCCCGCCTCACACGGCAAATCGAACAAAAGATGTCTTGACGGCCTTCAAGTGGGAGATTTTCCTCATCCACCCTACAGTCCGGACCTGGCACCTAGTGATTTCCACTTATTCCCGAAGATGAAGACACACAAAGATGCGCTTGCAACACAGCGCTTCGATGACGACGCAGATCTCCGCGCGGGCGTGACTGACTGGCTGGCGTCACAGGCGGCGGAATTCTACGACACGGGAATTTCAAAGCTAGTTCACCGATATGACAAATGTCTAAATTTGTTTGGCGATTATGTCGAAAAATAGTATTTTAGTTCCTCTTTCAAATGTATATAATAAAATTTTTTTCCTGTACTTAGTTTTTTTTTTATCCAAAAACGTAATCTACTTTCTGAATAGCCCTCGTATACTGTGCATTGTATTAAAATGGAATAGTGTTGAAACAAATATATGTATAGTGTATTGAAATATTTCTTCTATGTAACTTCCACAAATGTAAATGGTAATTTGTAACAAGTTCAATGAGAATGGATATTTTCTTAAAACAATAACGGTTAGTTATATGTAAATAATCTGTATTATAGAGTTTCTTACACAAACTATATTGAAATCACAACAGTTATGTTAATAAATGAACGCATCAAAACCATCAATCATTAAACTTAAAGATGCTGTACGATAACATTTTCACTGTAAAAGAAATAACAGTAAAACTTTTGTTATAAAATCACTGAAAGGACTCAGAAAAAATATGTTATATCTAAGAAACATTATACAAAAATTAGTTTTAAATATAAGCAATAAGAAAAACAACAGATTATCTTTGCACTGATATATTATTTTCACTACTATATTTTAGAGGTCTGCAATACATGAATTATTTAGATCACTACAGTTCCCGCTTTCTACCTTGGTTCTTAGTACGATTTGTAAGTTTTACTGATTGAAATCACTATTTTTCAAAATGAAAAATTAAAATGAAGCATCTAAGAGATAAGCAGAAGCCACACCTTAATAAAAATATTAGCTAGAGTAAATTCAAATTAACACAAT
The DNA here is from genome assembly GCA_022606455.1 of Callitettix versicolor. Taxonomy (NCBI): domain Eukaryota; kingdom Metazoa; phylum Arthropoda; class Insecta; order Hemiptera; family Cercopidae; genus Callitettix; species Callitettix versicolor. Next base: position 3,031,409 of record CM040182.1, read on the forward strand.
ATATGCAAATCAACAAAATAAGAATAATCGAACAGCAATCTAAAAAATATATACCATTGGGCAAATGTGTTTTCACTTGTTTTGTCAATTTTCGTCATTTTTATACCAAAATGCCTTAATACATGTCTAATAGTTGAAATGCAAAATAAAAAAGTAAAGAAACTATGGAACGTTATAAACAAAAATTGAAAATAAAAGTGATGCATAAGCACTATTACTGTGCAAAATCTAATGTGGTTTTTCATTGCAAAAATAAGTAATTAAGTACACGTAATTAATAATGAAAACAATCATTATAATTTAAAACACACACACACACACACACACACACACACACACACACACACACACACACACACACACACACACACACACACACACACACACACACACACACACACACACACACACACACACACACACACACACACACACACACACACACACACACACACACACACACACACACACACACACACACACACACACACACACACACACACACACACACACACACACACACACACACACACACACACACACACACACACACACACACACACACACACACACACACACACACACACACACACACACACACACACACACACACACACACACACACACACACACACACACACACACACACACACAATTATGTTTTTACTTATAGCTGCAATTGCAATAGTCATCACAGATGTTTCTAAGATTGTAAATGGTTTAAGTTTGTATTATATAACAACCAAGGGGCCCATGCCAAATTTCGTACTATGAAAGTTATAAGTAAACACAGCCTTTTGAATAAGAGTAGTCACTGGGGTAAGGGTAGTCATTGGTAGTAAGTGAAAACATGCTAAAAAAAATAAATCGTAAAGCATTCGATTAAAAATAGAAAAATCATAAATACATTTTGTGTAAAAACAGTGTCCAACAGTTTTGTGCTTTGCCCAGCTTGTATGATGGGCAGGGATAGGGGACTATCAGTAGAACCACATAACCAATAAGTTTAATAACTTAAGTGAATACTGAATTTGTTCTAAGCATGTTATACAAAAAAGTGGCATTTGTAATGAGACTGTCTATTCGTGATTAATACGCTAGCTTTATAAAATATACAAAATATTGTCTGGTCTGTGATACCATGCATGAGCATGTGAGTTGCACATCCATGATGCTGTTTGCCTACGGCAGGAAAAGGGTCTTTTGTGTTACAATTTTCTACAAACAATAAGTTTCAGCGCAAAATCATTTTGCAATGTCAGAACCCAGTTAAAATTTTTTTCTAAAGAAACTTAATTTATGCCCGTACGAATAATATGTGTTGAGAAAAATGGATGTTGACTCAAGAAATAATATATATAATGACGATATAATAGGCTTTATTAAATAAATACGAAAAATTAATAAAGGTTTTACAGTACAGTAAGGTAATGCAATCATATACTTAAAGCTGACAAGTGAACTCAATAACATCAACATACTCAATATACAGGGGGCTGTTCCCAGTCTAAGATGTTCACAAACCCGAAATTTTAACTTATTATTGCCTGTCTTTTAATGCTGAGATGCAATTGGGACGGTCATGACTACGGTTTATTATTAGTAAGTTTTGTTACGATTGAAAGTGGATAAAGAAATTCACTTACTCCCTTATGTTTCATTATTACAGTCAAAAAATACGACTTACAATTTTAAAACATAGGAATCGGTTCTGAAATTATTGCATTTTGTAGGAAACCAACATGTACCGAGGTTTACATTCGTACCAAATGGACAGTATTTATCAATGTACTGTACTGAAACTATCATGTCTGTGCACCCCAGACTATTACTATATTTATTTACTTAAATATAGAATATTTAGTAATTTGCAGATAAACAAAACATTAAAAAAGTAGATATTTGAAAATACAGTAAAAAAAAAGAAGAAGATATAATATTCTGTAATTATCTGTGGGATAAAACTGTAAAGGAATGGATTAAATACAAACTATAAACTGGAAAGATGAACTAAAAGTATAACAGAGAATACAATTCAATCTTTAAGAACAATGAGTTTCAACAGAATAACAAATGTTGAAAGCTAAGCTGTAAAAAGGTACAAAGGTACAATTATTAGCAGTAGTAATTGTGAAAGCAAACAATAGAGAATACAACCAAGTCTTGAACAACTATGAGTATCAGCAGAATGACAAATGTTGAAAGCTAAGCTGTACCTTTACTAGCAGTAGTAATTGTGAACGCGAAATAAGAAATACAATAGAGAATACAACCAAGTCTTGAACAACTATGAGTATCAGCAGAATGACAAATGTTGAAAGCTAAGCTGTACCTTTACTAGCAGTCGTAATTGTGAAGGCGAAAGAAGAAATAGAATAGAGAAGAAAACCCAATCTTGAATAACTATTAGTTTCAGCAGAATGACAAATTTCGAAAGTTAAGCTGTACCTTTACTAGCAGTAGTAATTGTGAAGGCGAAATAAGAAATACAATAGAGAATACAACCCAATCTTGAACAAATATAAATTTTAGTAGAATGACAAATTTCGAAAGTTAAGCTGTACCTTTACTAGCAGTAGTAATTGTGAAGGCGAAATAAGAAATACAATAGAGAATACAACCAAATCTTGAACAACCATGCATTCTAGCAGAATGACAAATGTTGAAAGTTAAGCTGTACCTTTACTAGCAGTAGTAATTGTGAAGGCGAAATAAGAAATACAATAGAGAATACAACCAAATCTTGAACAACCATGCATTCTAGCAGAATGACAAATGTTGAAAGTTAAGCTGTACCTTTACTAGCAGTAGTAATTGTGAAGGCGAAATAAGAAATACAATAGAGAATACAACCCAATCTTGAACAAATATAAATTTTAGTAGAATGACAAATTTCGAAAGCTAAGCTGTACCTTTACTAGAAGTAGTAACTGTGAAGGCTAAATAAGAAATACAATAGCGAATATAACCCAACCTTGAACAAATATGAGTTTCAGCAGAATGATAAATATTGAAAGCTAAGCTGTACCTTTACTAACAGTAGTAATTGTGAAGGCGAAATAAGAAATACAATAGAGAATACAACCAAATCTTGAACAACGATGCATTCTAGCAGAATGACAAATGTTGAAAGCTAAGCTGTACCTTTACTAGAAGTAGTAACTGTGAAGGCTAAATAAGAAATACAATAGCGAATGTAACCCAACCTTGAACAAATATGAGTTTCAGCAGAATGATAAATATTGAAAGCTAAGCTGTACCTTTACTAGCAGTAGTAACTGTGAAGGCGAAATATAAAATACAATACAGAATACAACCCAATCTTGAATAACTATGAGTATCAGCAGAATGACAAATGTTGAAAGCTAAGCTGTACCTTTACTAGCAGTAGTAATTGTGAAGGCGAAATAAGAAATACAATAGAGAATACAACCCAATTTTGAACAACCATGCATTCTAGCAGAATGACAAATGTTGAAAGCTAAGCTGTACCTTTACTAGAAGTAGTAACTGTGAAGGCGAAATATAAAATACAATAGAGAATACAACCCAATCTTGAACAAATATAAATTTTAGTAGAATGACAAATGTTGAAAGTTAAGCTGTACCTTTACTAGTAGTAGTAATTGTGAAGGCAAAATAAGAAATACAATAGAGAATACAACCAAATCCTGAACAACCATGCATTCTAGCAGAATGACAAATGTTGAAAGCTAAGCTGTACCTTTACTAGCAGTAGTAATTGTGAAGGCGAAATAAGAAATACAATAGAGAATACAACCCAATTGTGAACAACCATGCATTCTAGCAGAATGACAAATGTTGAAAGCTAAGCTGTACCTTTACTAGCAGTAGTAATTGTGAAGGCGAAATAAGAAATACAATAGAGAATACAACCAAATCCTGAACAACCATGCATTCTAGCAGAATGACAAATGTTGAAAGCTAAGCTGTACCTTTACTAGAAGTAGTAACTGTGAAGGCTAAATAAGAAATACAATAGAGAATACAACCCAGTCTTGAACAACTATGAGTATCAGCAGAATGACAAATGTTGAAAGCTAAGCTGTACCTTTACTAGAAGTAGTAACTGTGAAGGCTAAATAAGAAATACAATAGAGAATACAACCCAGTCTTGAACAACTATGAGTTTCAGCAGAATGATAAATATTGAAAGCTAAACTGTACCTTTACTAGCAGTAGTAATTGTGAAAGTGAACTAACAAATACAATAGAGAATACAACCCAGTCTTGAACAACTATGCGTTTTAGGAGAATGAAAAATGTTGAAATGTAAGCTGTACCTTTACTAGCAGTAGTAATTGTGAAGGTGAAATAAGAAATACAATAGAGAATACAACCAAATCCTGAACAACCATGCATTCTAGCAGAATGACAAATGTTGAAAGCTACGCTGTACCTTTACTAGCAGTAGTAATTGTGAAGGCTAAGTAAGAAATACAATTGAGAATACAACCAAATCCTGAACAACCATGCATTCTAGCAGAATGACAATTGTTGAAAGCTAAGCTCTACCTTTACTAGAAGTAGTAACTTTGAAGGCTAAATAAGAAATACAATAGAAAATACAACCCAGTCTTGAACAACTATGAGTTTCAGCAGAATGATAAATATTGAAAGCTAAACTGTACCTTTACTAGCAGTAGTAATTGTGAAGGCGAAATAAGAAATACAATAGAGAATACAACCCAATCTTGAACAAATATAAATTTTAGTAGAATGACAAATTTCGAAAGTTAAGCTGTACCTTTTCTAGCAGTAGTAATTGTGAAGGCGAAATAAGAAATACAATAGAGAATACAACCCAATCTTGAACAAATATAAATTTTAGTAGAATGACAAATTTCAAAAGCTAAGCTGTACCTTTTCTAGAAGTAGTAACTGTGAAGGCGAAATAAGAAATACAATAAAGAATACAACCCTATCTTGAACAACTATGAATTGCAGCAAAATTACAAATTTCGAAAGCTAAGCTGTACCTTTACTAGCAGTAGTAATTGTGAAGGCGAAATAAAAAATACAGTAGAGAATACAACCCAAACTTGAACAACTATGAGTTTCAGCAGAATACAAAATGTTGAAAGCTAAGCTGTACCTTCACTAGAAGTAGTAACTGTGAAGGCGAAATAAGAAATACAATGGAGAATACAACCCAATCTTGAACAACTATGCGTTTTAGCAGAATAACAAATTTCGAAAGGTAAGCTGTACCTTTACTAGCAGTAGTAATTGTGAAGGCGAAATAAGAAATACATTAGAGAATACAACAAAATCTTATACAACTATGAGTTTCAGCAGAATGACAAATTGTGACAAATTAGTGATATAATTATAAATATATATATTACCTAGATGTCAATATAAGAATGGTATATTATACCATTACGACATAACTAAGATTATTTTCTATTAAAAAAACCAGTCTGCCAACATTATTTCAAGATGGCATAACATGGTTTTTATCAAAACTCCAAATAGGTAAAATATAAGCTTTTCTTGACCTTTTACAAAGCTGGCCCTTTTTTCAATCGATTGGGCCTTCTATTATAAATAAATATTACCTTTTCTTTCTCACTACTTTTTATCTTTGGAGGCGATTGCTGAGATGTAGATTTTTCCGGAGATACTGTTTTTGATGATACAACACTGTTACATACGGAAATAGGACTAGGAGATGGAGTCAATGGCAGAACAGGAGGTATTTGAGGAGGAGTGGTACATGTTGTCTTCTTTGTTTTTGGTTGAACCGTTTCTGCTATACGGGGTTGTAAAACAAATGGAGGAGGTATAGGCAGATTTGGCATCGAGGGATGTGATGGCATTAAACATCCAGGCTTCAACATATTCATACGAGGAAAAAATACATGGTTAATAGGCGGAGGTATAAGTCCCGGAGTAGTCGGATAATGTGGATAGAACGGAAATACTGGAGTCATTAAAACATCTTCTCGGTTCAATTCAACTTCTGGAGTTTTCGGTTTATCTATCGTCAAATAATCATTATCAAGACTTTCAGATTTAAATCGCTTTGGGCTACAAGGACTCTTGTTCGATCTATCGTGTGATGCTTTTTTCTCTTTATTTTTGACTTTTCTTTTCTTTTTTGAATCCAAATTTTTATCTGACTTTCGTGGTGGAATTATTAAATCAGGAGTTCGTGGTGTTGTTGGAGTTCCAGGAGGAGAGCAATTGTCATCATATGGAAACAATTCTGCTTCAGATAATTCGACGTCTTCAATCTTTGATTTTTTATGAGGTTCTGCGTAGAGTTCTTGACTTCTTTGAATTACAGCTTCAATTGTCTCACTGATTTGAGCCCATCTAACTTCTCTTTGTTTATTATCTGGCTCAGACATGGACAAAATTGGAGAACTTTCCCTTGAATTTTTGCCAACATCTAACAGGCATAGATCTACTGCTTTTTCTTCTTTGACTTTAGAAATTTTTTTCAAAATATTAAGTTTTTGTTTATCTGGTTCAGATGATATTTTTCCTTCTATGAATCCATTAGCTGCATCTTTATTTTTATCTGCTGTGGTTGATACTTTTACAGATAAACTAACTCTTTCCGCTTTCGGACTTTTAGCTTGATTTTGTTTTGTTGTCTTTGAAATGGAGATGTTTAAAGGATTATTCAAATTATTTTGTGGTTTACTATGTTTAGATGGTTTTGATTTGACAGCAGATCCTTGAGAAGAATTAGTCTGAGCTAACATTTTCATGGCTCCAGATTTTAATGCCTTCAATTTAGTCAACTCTTTCATACTTACTAATTTTTTAACATGTATATCATCATTGTCATGGTCATCAGTATCAGTTTTCTGAATATCAAGACTTGGCCCGTCTTTGGATTTACCATTTTCTTTATCAAATACTTTTTTAGTGTTTTCAACTCCAATCTTCGGAGGATTCTTTTTAATTTTTTTCTCTCCTTTGACTTCAGGAGGGACAGCAGGATAGGAAAGAGGTTGTGGCGAGTTGGATCGAGAGTCAAAAGGTTGCATGGGTGTTCGAGCTTCTGGCAATTTTCCTTCTCGAGCCGGAGATAAAAACCCTGAAGTTGTCATCATAACACTGCTGATTTCTCTCAACGGTCTTCCTTCTTCTTCTAATAGTCTGTTAAAACAAAACAGAGTAAAATTTTGGTTCACAATAAGTGCTGATTTTTTGAAGATGACTTTAAGGAAAAACCAAAATAAATTTTCATACCTTGCTTTTTTCATTGAATGAATTTCAAAGGAAATTGGATCTCCTGGTCTTTTGAATAAATTACTTTTTGGACTAGAAAGTGGTGGCGAGACAGTTTCATGATTCAGATTTGTATCCACAGATAAAGATGTCTGTTTGAAAGAATAATCTTCTTCTGAAATAAAACATCCATTTCTGATTTTTCGTAACTTATTTCCATTTTAATAACGAGTAATATTTTTATGCCATTTAAAAAATTATAACACGATATATTTTATAATTGTAATTACCTTCCAACTGTGGATGCATAGCCGGAAGATGTTCATGAATATGGACAGGTCGAGTAACAACTTCTCTAGAACCAGGCTTTAACAAGTTTAAGTGCGATTCTCGTTCTAGTGGATATTTTGGAACTTGTATCTCACAAGGTACCGATGCTACGTATTCCACAAATTCTTCTAATTCTGATATTGAAATTCCCAAATCTTTAAAAGCCAAACCCATATCATCAAGCATTGGAACTGTATGCCCAACTGAAAAAAATAATAAAAAGAAAACTAAAAACATCGGGTCGCAAATTTAATAGGCTATCTTAAAAAATATAAACACAATTTTTCAGCATTAGAGGATACTGTTTTTTTTTTCTTCCCAGCGAAAAACCATAAAGGCTATCATCACCTTGACGCGATTACAAATTTACAATAAAACATAAAAAATAAAATGAAAGGTATTACAAACATAACAAATAAATAAAAATATAGGTAAATAAAAAATAACATATTAAAAATACGAATAGTTATAAAAAACCAGAAAAACAGCGTTATATCTCTTAAAAATATAAACAAAACAAAATATAATAACAGCACTACATAGTTACGTAAAACTAGTTAACATAATAATGTTAGATAATAATCTATATTAAGATTGTAATAAAATATACATTTATTGTAAGGCTGTGAATTGGCCTTATAATAACAAACTGTTGCAAGACTGTAAAGAGGCCCTACAACAACAACAAATATATGAATTAAATTTTATTAAAAAAATTCATACGATGAAGGAAGTCTAGTATTAGGTCGACAGCTGAGGCACTATTTCACAACATCGTCTGCAAACAATTGCTCACACCACACATAACACGCATATTTTGGAAACCATCACAGTCATACAATGTATATCTTGTAACCATGATGGTTTCTCTACAGAACTTGCATTCAGGTGAGTCTCCACCTCCCATCATCAATGTGAAGACGAGTAACCACCACCTCTTCCCTACGACTTTCACGTATTGACGACCTCCATGGGCAAACAGTATTTTTAATTACCCTTAATTTGTTATTGTCAATATCTGCCCATTCATTTTCATAATTTAAGAGAATTATGTGCTTTGCTTCACTTAGAAAATCCGAAGAAATTACACATTGCAAACTTGGCTGCAATAAAGTTGCTTCCTTTGCTGCAATATCTGCTCTAGTGTTCCCAATTATTTCACAATGACCAGGTATCCAGCAAAATGATTAACACCTCATAGTTCAAATCTGTACACAGAGCACCGAATATCCTGAAACAGAGGGTTTACCGAATACATATCCTTAATAGCTTGGAGTAAACTTTTCGAATCGGAACACAATAGATAATGCATAGAATCAGATAAAATGGTGTTCAGAGCTTTTTATATAGCAAACAGTTCAGCAGTAGACACTACAAATTGAGGGTGATTCATACTTACACATTTAGCCTGTTAAGTAATATGCACAACTAACATTACTATTGATTTTCGAACCATCTGTGAAAATAATTTCAGTTGATGGAATCGAATTAATCAAATGGCAAAACTCATATCGATACACATCAAGAGTGTTGTGTTTCAAATAAATACACAATGAGAATTTGAAGGTTGGCATGCTTATGATCCACGGAGGAACAAAACGTCCTCTTGAACATTGGAGGAAGTACAATACATGTCGTCAAAATACAGAACGTTCTAATGCTTAGAGGAGTGGTGGCATGCGGTTGTGCTTCATGTCGTTGGAACAACTGATTTCTAAAAATAATGTTGTTAGCAGGGTGCCATGGCTTATATAATACACTGCGCAAGTAATTTATTTGCAGCTTCTGTCTCGGTCGAGTGAGTGATGGTTTACTAGCCTTGGTGAGAATGCTTACGATGGGACTAGAACGAAAAGCACCAGATATAAGGCGGATTGCAGAGCGATGGACGGGATCTAGCTTCTTTAAAGCGTTGGGCTGAAGAATACACAACGCTGCCATAGTCAATTCATGAACAAATTACAGCATAATGAAACATCAGCATACAGGTCCTATCAGTGCCCCACTGAGAGCCAGTAAGGACCCTCAACTTATCCAGAATTTTGTTATACCATAACTTTATGTCACTCATGTCAGGATTTCAAGATAGCCTCTCATCGAAAATTAGATCCAAAAATCAAACAGATGAAGTAATATGAAGCTGAACACCATTAAGATATAACGCAGGAGATTGGATCAATCGACGGTGACTGAAGGCAATACATAGTTTTAAAGTCAGTAGATTTTAATTTAAAGCCAGTATATAGCAAAATCATCCACAAAGAGAGAACATTGAACAGGGGACTGCACATTAGAGGCTATACTATTGATTGCAATAGCAAACAGGAAAACACTAAGTATACTCCCCTGTGGAACACTATTCTCTAAGTGGAAGCGATCTGAAAGCGTACTTCCAAGACGCACCTTTAGATAACTATCAGTAAGGAAGTTTTTAATAAAAGCCAGAATCCTGCCTTGTATACCCCATTATTTTAATTGGTTCAAAATTCCTCTTCTCCAAGCAATGTCGTATGCCTTTTCTAGCTCAAAAAACCCTAGCAACTAGCCTCTGACGCAAGAGAAATGCATTTTGTATATCAGATTCTAAAGAAACTGATTCAAAAAAGATTGTCCTTGCCTAAAGTCGCACTGATCTTTGCAAAAGTAAATTGTTGGTTTCCAAATACCAAAAAAAGCAACGATTTACTATTTTCTCTACCAGCTCGCAAAGAACGCTGGTAAGAGAAATCAAACAATAGCTACTTGGATCAGTATTATCATTATTTGGCTTAAGAATAGGAATTACTATTTTTTCTAACCAAGTGTTAGGAAATGTATGTTCCTCGAATATATGTTTCTATATATTAAGGAGGGCTTCTCTACCTGACAATGGAAGATTTTCAGTCATGGAATATACTAGGCTGTCAGGACCAGAAGCTGAATCCTTCATGGAAAACAACAGTGCAGATTCCAGCTCACGAAGAGTAAATAGACTATTGAGAGCAGAATCGTCAGAAGTACCGACAATGAATGGCAATGCTTTCATTGCACTTTTGTATTTACGAAAGGCAGTGTTATACGCAGTAGAACATGTAAAGCTAGCAAAAGATGGCTCTAATAAATTGACAATATCGGAACACTTGGAAACTAATATTTTATTCGCCTGTTTTAGACCCACCCATTCTGTGAATGGGGTAGGGCAAGGTATAGAATGCAGTTTCTTCCAGACATTTGCAGATTTAGGCATTGTTCTATATACTGTTCCGATACACTGAGTTCAAGAATTCTTTCTACTTTGTTTGAAAATTCTACAAGCTTTAGCTCGAAGAATTTTATAACACTCAAGATTTTCTTCCGTCGGACTTTATCGAATCAGTGCTTTTTGATGTAAACGCAATGCCTCCTTACAATCCTCATTCCACTAGGAACAGGTGGACATGGTGGGTGCAGTGTGTTTTAGAGGTAACATCCTCGGCTACATGTGCAATTTTATTTGTAAAGTTCTTTAAACAGTTAACATCAATGACTGGTGTTATAAATCTTTTTGCAAATTCCTCCCAAATTGCCTTTAAAAGGATCCAACACGGCAGATGTTGTACATGAGAGAAATTATAAAATGAAATATTAAATAGAGTATGATCACTGCCAAACAGATCTGGTAATACTGACCATTCAAACTTTGTTGCCAAAATGGACTACAAAAGGACAAATTGACAACTGTCCATCCGCCAGTAGTTGCTGATTAATGAAGGAGGGTAAATGTTATTAAGAAGACACAAATCTAAATTAGATCACATTCCTTCAATTTATACTCCCTTTGAGTTATAAGATAAGGAACCCATAAAGTATGATGAGCGTTGAAATCGCCTACCAACAAAATTGGCTGTGGCAACTGGTATATTAAATCATATACTTCATGATTTTGGAAATTGTAAATGCAACAGATAGTAATTTTGAATGGGATGGCAATCTTAATGGAAATAGCCTGTAAAGGAATAATTATATTCACAAGAACCTACTCAACTGAGTTGTGAGCCAGAATGGCTACATACACCACCTCTGGCTCTTTCCTCAGCAATGAAATGTGCTCCGAAAACAGAGTAACCCCTGAAACTGTAAATGTGATTTACGCAGGTGAGTCGCCTGTAGGCACATTATTAAAGGTAACACCTCATACAAGAACCTTCAGCTCTTCATCATGGCTTCTTACCCCATTTCTATTCCATTGTATCGCTTTAGTTTTGGTAGAACATGCAAACATTGAATTTTCAAGTTTAATATAGATTCAATTCAGTTTCATCATTATGAATCATAGATTTTATCAGAGTCTACTGACATCGAATCACTACTGTCATTGACATCTGAGACTCTGCAGAGATAGTAGTTTTGGAAGAAGGCGCTTTGGAAGCAACTCCTTCCTTAGATATTTTTTCTTGCTTGTATTTTTTCAGGTTTGTTACCTATTTTTTTAGATGCAACTACTGGTGGGCAAGTATTAGATTTTTTTTAGGAATGGACTAGTCCAGAAGGAATGTTCTTAGACGACGGCTTTAACATTTGCGACTTAGTCTAGCCTAGTTTAGAAGTAGATGGAATTGCTTCTAGAATTATAGGCTTCAAAGTTTTCATAACAAGGGTTTTCCAGCAACTTTTAGTGAGAGTTTCACTTCCTTTTGAAGGCACTTTGCAGGAAGATGTTGCAGACAATTTGGACAATGAAATAGGAGTGGAACCTGAAAAAATCAGCAGTTTAGCTACCCGCTCTGTTAATGCTTTTATCATTTTAGTGAGCTCTTTGCAATTTGCTCACGAAGTTTTATTGCTGGGAGATGACATCAGCAAGCAATTTACCTTCCACTACTAATTTTTAACTTCTGGAAACCTTCTTTGCATCAGAAAAAGACACCTTATCCTTTACCATGATAACAAGAATGGCTCTCTTGTCCTTAAACTTGGGGCAGCTGAAGGAACGAGCTGGATGATTTCCACCACAATTGGGACACTTTGGGTCATGTTACACTCATCACAATCATGACTATTAGAACCACAATTGCCACATAACTGAGCCTTCCAGCACGTGGAATTCACATGTCCAAATCCCTCACCTTTAAAACATGTCGGGTTGGTTTGGGACTTACGGCCATATCGAAAGATGCTGATACCCAGCGTAAATGTGATACCTGGTATACTAGGTTTTCCAAAAGTCAAAATCAACAAGGCAGCAGGTGTTTTGTACCCCTTCTCGTTGCACATAATTCGGCTCACATCAATAACTGCTTCAGCTGCTAATTCTGCTTTAATCTCTTTCAGGTCTACATGGAGGAGATCTCTACAAGTTATCACTCCCTTAGCAGAACTCAAGGGGTTCCATAGAAACCTTGACCATTTCAAAAAAAATGTCATTTTTAATAGTTCATCTGTACTAAAACAAGGTCCCGTTCTACAGCTTCTTAATAGAGGCAACAGGACCTGCTCTTCCCATAATTGCTTTGTTCACAAGGAAGGGGGAAACCTTCATTAAATCCACCCCTTCCACAGAATTTTTAAAAATTAAGACTCTAGGAGATGGTAACTGAAGTGCTTCAGGACACATCTCCTTGTTTCCCAGATTTTCTCCACTCTCCATGGAACTAACAGACTCGTTCGACGAAGTCAAACAAGGTCTCTTTAACAAACATTTTTGATTGAGGTTTCTATACTTTAATTTGCCGAGTGATTCATTAATGAAGATTTCTCGTTCAAATGGTACAGGCAGCACCCAGCATTACCAGCAGCTCAGGAGACTAGAACTAAAGCAAGATCTAATACTGTGGAGTTGAAAAACATGTCTCCAGCACTCTTGTGATACTTAGGACTAAGTTCCGATACGATGTTAGAGTTCCTTAAGCCCACGTGTTTCGATACTCAGCTATAGGCTCCGACACCAATAACTCAACATTCATGTGCTTGCCAGCCGCCTATAGGCTCTGTTCCAGATATTGCTCTATCAGAGGTCATCGGTGGTGCTAAGTACACATCAGAGTCCACGTACTTGGCTCCACCAAAGGTTGTCAGGCAGTATCATCTGCCTTTATTTACTCACAGACATGTTTTTTTAAATCGTAAGAGAGGCGGGTACCGCGAGGACGTTATGACATTAATTTACTCAAACTGAGCTAACAATTGTTTTAGCTGTCCCTGAAAACTGATTAACTACCCCATAGGGGGTGCAGACTAGCTGTACCCCTAAAATTGAGAGGATTTAGACGTCCCTCGCAGTCTAACACACATTTACACTTACAACATTACACTTACGACTTTAAACACTACACTCACACTTACATTTGAATTTCACCTTAAAAAAAAATAAAAACTGATTAACTAAAACAATTATTTTTTTGTTCAGAATTTTAAGTTCTGAAATTTTTCCGAGGCATAATATAAGCTTATGCAAGAAATAGTAAATTGAAAATATAATAAAAAATGAAAGTTCTAGCTTGAATAATAATAATTGTGCTGGTAATTTGGTAATGAAAGAACCAAATTATTTGGTTAAATATTTGTTTATTTGGTTAATTATTTGGTTATTTTGGGGGTGGTTTGCCCTTCTCGTTAGCAAAATTTGGTTCTTTTTTCCTTTGAAACAAAGGAGTGAGAAATCTGTTTTTTTATTTGCCCTTTGTAGGTTACTAAGCCTACATAAGTACTTTACTGCAAATAAATGTGTAAAATGAATCAATGACAATTTTTGTTGTTATTCTTGTAAATCATCTATCTCTATTACTAAGGTCATTAGAAGTTCCTAAAATGGCAAACAATTTTATTCTATTGTATATCTAATTTAAAATATTTATTTTGAAAATCCAATTTAAAATGGAGGATATCCAATAATATATCATGCTTATCATGTGCTTTGTATTTTACCTGAAATATTAGTATTTTTTAAATTAACCATATAAAATTTATTGCTGATGTTAATGTGCTTTTTAAAATTACAAAATAAAACATTTCACAAGTCAACGTGTCCAGAGCAAATAACAAGATCCAAATAAAAAGTAAGACGGCCAATTTATTTATAATTTTAAGCTAGCCTAAATTTAAAAAAATATAATTTTAATATTAATTTTTAAAAATAATATGTATTAAATAAATAAGCCACTGTGAATTAAATGAAAAAGTAAATAATTGCATTTATAAACAAAAATCACAAATAGTACAAGATTAAATGTAAAATAATATCTGGTATCAAAATAAACTACTGAAAAGAAATTATAAAAAATAATATAATTATATACAAACAACTAAACAAAATAACATGAACAGATGTAAACCAACAAGTGTAGGACCTAACAACTGAATCCAAATTATGTAACACCTGTCAAAATGCCAATTGTAACCATAAAAATACATAGTAGAAAATGAAGTTCAGAATGTTAGCTTTCCGATGTTGCCTGATTTCTCTTTTAATTTTTCTACAGTAATATAAACAAATATACAATAACATAAATAATGTTTCAAATGTTGATAATCAATGTTGTTACTACAAAAAAATCAGATTTAATTGTCAACTATTGACATTTCCCGTAAAGGTGCTGGGATTGTAATAAAGTTGGCTGGGTAATTCAAAGCCGAAAGGACTAAAAACTTTAAATTAACAAAATTCAAAAAATACATAAACAGTAACTCTGTAACTGAATTGGAAAAAAATTGGATGACTTCCATGTTCATTTACCTGTTGTATAAATTACAATCTGTCTACTAATATTATTTCATTGTTGCTGCCATTGGTATACAGCAGAAAATTTGTCATCTTTCTACTCTAATCTCTATTATAGGGCTAGAATACTGGAAAAGAGAGGGAGCTGTGCAACCGACTTTTTGTCAAAATTATGGAAGATTATGAAATTAACAATTTTTTTTATTTTAAGACGAATAGCACATTGAGACTATTATCGCCTCCGTAAATATAAGTGTGAGTGTAAAGTGTTAAAGTTGTATGTGTAGTGTTGTAAGTGTTAGTGTGTGTTAGACTCGGGTACTGCGAGGGATGTTTAAAAACTCTCAATAGGTGCAGCTAGTCCGCACCCTTGCAGGGAATTTTTCTTTGTACAAATTCATGTATATATAATTTATAAATAAATATGATTTTAAAGGAAATAATCTTTTATATCAATAAATACAATCATAAATTTTTGTACCCTATAATTATAATTATTTTTAACAGAAACCAAAAAAAAAAAAATGTTATTTAATGTAGAATTTGGTTTATTTTATTAATTTCGGGGTTTAAGTAAGTACAGGCTTTTGGTAATGTTAATTACACATACAGATTATTTCTATCAAAACTGTTTTAACTATTTATGTCTTAACAAGAAAAATATTCAATTTGTGTGTGTGTGTGTGTGTGTGTGTGTGTGTGCGTGTGTGCATGGGTGTGTGTGTGTGTGTGTGTGTGTGTGTGTGTGTGTGTGTGCGTGCATGGGTGTGTGTGTGTGTGTGTGTGTGTGTGTGTGTGTGTGTGTGTGTGTGTGTGTGTGTGTGTGTGTGTGTGTGTGTGTGTGTGTGGCGCACAAATGCAAAGCCAAACAACATATGAGGATGACATGTCTTATGGTATCCCATAGAAATCCAAGGACATGGACGAAAAGTATCCTGAAGACACAATCACTAATGTGTCAGAGGTATGTGTTATATCCGAAAAGAAAAAAAAATTAAGGCACTTAACATCTGAATCTATTGGCTTTTTTCATTGCAAATCATAAAAAAACTAAATATGAAAGTTATGAACCAGGAGAAACTTACCATAAAACATTGGACAGCAGTTTTTAAAAACTGCTAATTGAAACAATAGAGGATTTAATAATTCTTAAACCTTTCGGCAGAAGATCAACTGGATATCAAAATTACAGCACTTTTGGTAATAAAAAGAAGTGTTTTAATGCAATATTTGAAGCTAGTTTTACAATACAGAGCAGATTCCACCATGTTTATACGAGGTTTGTCCAATAAATACGCGAACTGGTCGAATATGGTGGCCATTACGGAGAGTTAAGCCACGCCCACTGGCCTCACGTGTTGTCTGGGACCCAATGAGCCGTCAGTGCTTGGCAGAACGTTACGCTGTGCGGATCTTGCGAGTAGAGTTATTTTTAGTTTTGCATTATTTTTTTGTTCGTCGATATGGAAATTGACCAATTCACTGAACAACAAATTAACATCAAGTTTTTGGTAAAGCTTGGTAAAAATTACCAAGAAATTGCTGAAATGTTGAGAGTTGTTTATGGTGATAATGCTATGAAGAAAACAGCCATTTTCAAGTGGATTAAGCGCGCTTTAAAGAAGGTCGAGAAGACGCCACGGATGATGCAAGAATTGGGCGACCTTCAACCTCTTGTGTGCATGAAAACATTGATCGTGTGCGGCGTCTTGTCCTTACTGATCGCGAAAAACTGTCGAATGATAGCTGAAGAACTAAATTTAGGAAAATCAACAGTGCACACAATCTTAACCGAGCATTTGGGCTTAAGAAAGGTTTGTGCAAAAATCGTGCCAAAACTGCTGACTCCGCATCAAAAGTTGAGAAGAGTCGAATGTGTTACTGACTGGAAAAATTCCATGGAAAATGATGTTGGATTCTTAAATAGGGTTATCACTGGTGATGAATCGTGGTTTTCGAGTATGACCCGAATCGAAATCGCAAAGCATGGAGTGGAAAGCAACAGGTGAAGCTCGAACAAAAAAATGAAGGAAAAGCCGATCAAAAATCAAAGTCATGCTCCTGGTTTTCTTTGATATCAAAGGTGTTGTTCATCATGAATTCCTTCCTGAGGAAAAAACGGTAAATTCTGAGTTCTACCTTAACGTTCTCAAGCGTTTGAGAGATCGAGTGCGTCGTGTGCGACCACATTTGACTCAAAAGCGATGGATGGATTCTTCATCAAGACAATGCACCCGCACATTCGGCTTTGATTGTTAAGCCAGTTTCTGGCTAAAAATTCAATCACTATCCTTGATCATCCCCTTATTCACGGACCTCGCCCCTGCGACTTTTTCTATTCCCTAAATGCAAAAATGTGATGAGGGGACAGCTTTGGGAAGATGTGGACACAATAAAACAAGAAACGACGAGGAGACTGAAAAGCCTGACTTCCGAGGACTTCCAAGGGTGCTTTGAAGAGTGGAAAAGAAGATGGGATAAGTGCATAGCAGTGAATGGAGAGTATTTTGAAGGGGACAAAATCAATGTAGATGAAATTTTGTAAAATAAAGTTTTTATGACCTTAGTTCGCGTATTTATTGGACAAACCTCGTAGTTGCAAAGTAACCCGTAAGGTGACGGCAATTTCTTGGACTATATACGCACAAAACAGGCACAGTAGCTCCCCCATTACTTAGGTCAATAACGATTGCTACAAGCTGCCTGTTTACTGATAAACTCTGACCTTCTAACTATTGTAGATTTGTAAATACTTTAAAGATAATTTCTTTGGTTGTGTCAGCTGTATACTACTTTAGCCATTTAACTCATTACATTAAAGTGTTGAATCATAAATAAAGGACAATACAAAACAATTTTATTGGTTAATTAACCACACTAATTAAACATAAACAATCATATTAGTTTTGCTAAACATAACATTTGATCTAAATGAAGTTCACAACTTTTAAACGTAAATCAGATCTATTGCAGGGCAGAACAATAAATCTGACAACTTTAACAGATTAACAACTGCTGGTGCAGAAACATTAACATAAGTCAAATTTAAAATTGTAATTCAGTATTTATGCTACTTGCAATTAATGTAATACTGAAATTGAGCAAGCTTTTGAAAAGATATCTTCTTCAGAAGAAAATTATGTTGTAACCCAACTTATCAATTTATAAACTAAATTACATGTTAAATAAATTTAGTGTGCTATGCTTCAGTGAAACAGATACTATAAACTAGCATACCTTCTTTAACAAATACAAAAATGCTATAACTAAAGGTACGTTTTCACAATGCTAGTGGACTGATATGAGTACACTGTCTTGTGCGTGCACAGCGATTTTTCCTAACTCGCATCGTGTAAACACACTGAAAGTAAGTCAGTTATTTAAAGAGAGTGAACTTGACTGTCTTTCCCCCATGTTAGTTTTAAAATAAGTCTGTGAAAAATAAATAGTGGAGTGAAGCGGAGACATTTAAATTTAAAGACGTTATTGAAACTGAAGAAATTTTAAGCACAGACATTACAAGAATAAGGGTTTCCGAGATGATGCAATAAAATTTACACACGTTTTTAATGGAATAAACAAAACCCACACATTTTCTTTTGTCTACATTTCACTTAGTAATTAACATATTAGCGGCAATATTATTCCATTATTGGTCGTCGAAGCAACTTGATAACTATTTTGTTAGAATTTTAAAAACAGTTAAAATTTACTAGTCCCACTTTGCTGCCTACTGTTCTGCAATTTAACTTGCATCATGTAAAAGACTCAACAGACTTCTCGGCTTTCTTTGTTGTCGTGTTTCAGGTAACCTCCATTGTCAAAACTTATTGATATACTACTCAAGAGTAGTACAGCAGTAAATTTTGATACTGCAGGTAATCTGAAATGTGCCAACATAAAAAACTGAAAAAGTTAGGAAATGCATCCCCCTCGACAAATAATTCTTACATAGGATAAAAAAGTAATAATTTCTTATAACTGTGTTATTCAGTCGCACCTTATTTGTTTCCTCCTTACATATAAATAAGATAACGTAAGTTCTGTCATCATTTCTAAAAATCACACAAGAATCACCTCCAAAATTTAAAATTTGTATACAATAATTTATTTTACAACTCAAGAAAAATAGAAATTTAATTTTCTGATTCAATCAACAATTTTCTTTAATTCTGGTTTGTTTGTTTGTCTACAAATTTTTATTGATGTTTAAATCACAAGTTTAATTAGCCGATCAACATAAAAGTGCTACCACATTTTTAGTTTTTAATAGTGTTTATCATATTTAAATTTAATTTCAATTTGAATTTGATTTCAGTCAATTTAAATATTATTTCAAATGGTCTAAAATTTAATTTCAATAGATCAAAAGATTAAATTTTTTGCAACTGCGTAAATACCTCTTGTTCTAATTATGCGATTGTTATTACATTTATAAAAAGTGCACTTCTTGGTTAATAATGGATTCATATAAACTTAAAAGTAATGTCAAAATCGTTGTGGAGTTATTCGAGGAAACCCATTTATGTTTTAGCTAAACAAATAATACAAGGTTTTAAACATAATTTAAATGCCACATACTTTTTTCTATATTCCTCCAGATACTGTCACTAAAACACTGCCCCTTATTGAATACCCAGTCAATTTTCACAAAATTGGTACTTTCAGTTTTCATATGACTTAATGTTAAGATTTTTTTAATTTGATTATATTTTGGTATAACATTTTGACACATTTTTTTAAGTTGAACTCGATGTAGCAAAAAGTTAAAATCAACTTGGTATTCTTTCTGAATATATGAGTAAAAAGGAAAATCGAACAAACCTATACACCTTTTTACTCTCAATAGTTTTCTTATTTCAAACTATATTAGTTGACCAATATAGTATTTATTATTAAAAAACATAAACAGTGCATAAACGTCTTTGAAATATAACATAAAACAATGTTATCGCAAAAATATAAAAATATGGATCCTCAAAAATGGCTTATCAGATTTTCCTTAAATATTCGTCATATATGAAGACCCATAGCTCAAATTACCAAATTTTAAATATTTTTTTTAACTTGACAGTAAATAAATATAAAAATCAAATAAAGCCTCAAATATGATAATGGTTTTTGTATTTATTCACAAACAATAATTTGAATTAAAACTTTTATAAGAGACGAAAAATAACATCAGATTTGTCGATTTCTTCCTGAATAGCAATTTTTTTTAAGGAGAGAGTGCCCATTGGTGGTCAATGTGGTAAAGCACAGGTCAGTCTACTGTGTCTCTGAACTCAGCACCTTAAGGTTCTTAGTTCTAGCTGCAGTTAGTTCTGCTGCTTTTCCCTTACCGTTGGCACTGATCCCTCATCCTCATTAGTCTAACTGGCAGCATAAAGTATAATTTTAATTTTAAAAAAACTAATAAATAAAATTGCTTGCATAATGTCAATACTTTATACCAGTTAGGCTAATTACATGAATACGATCAAATAATTATTAAAAACACATAAAGGCATAAAATCTGAACTGAGAAAATGCAATACTTATTAACATTGCAAAAATATGGCAAGTATATGAGATTTGCCTACAGGTTTGATTCCATCAAAATTGTTCATATTTGTTTAGTCTCCATCAACATGTACAGAGAAAACTACGGTTTGGTATTTGCACTACTTACTTGAATGGTTTCAATAATTTATATCAAGTAGATGCAAAAGCTATTTATATTATTAATTTGGGGTTAATATAGACTGATGTTAGTGTGCCATTTCCCACCATTGTTGCGAACAAGTACGATAATGTAAGCATGGTATGAACAGTTATTGCTCTGCCATAATGGCAAAAAAACAAGATAATCTTGAAACAAAATTATTATATCAAAATTATGAATGTTTAATGTTTAAACTTTAAAGCCTTTTTATTACCCTTTACTCCTTAGAACAAACCTGGCCTACAGCTTGACCATAAAACATAAAGTGTGTGCTTTAACAGATTTTAACCTATTTTAGCTAAACGAAATTGTAAGAGGTTGACATTTCAGTTTTTTGAGAAACAAAATGCAAAATAACTATTTAGTATATGAGCATCCAAAAACAATTTTGATTACCACAAATAATATTGTGTCAGCAATAATTTATCAGCAAATATAGTAATTAAATTATCTTGACTAATAATTTATTTCGCACTGTATTTATTCAAACAGGATGAACTTGTTCACAATTTCGATGTTTTTCTTGCAATCATGCACATAAAATAGATATTCTTAAAATCAGTGAATCACTATAATTTTACTTGGTCAGATTTAATAAATTGTTTTTATTTTCTGTAAACAATAAAATATTTGTACAGTTTCATGAGAATGTAAATCGTACCTGTAGGATATTTCTGAACTATATTATTACAGATGCAAGTATATGTTGCACAACATTTTCAACCTGAAGATAAACGAAGACTATTTCTATAAATTGTCTTCATTTGTTCCATGTTTCAAAATTATTAGAACCAGCCAAATACTTTTTTTAACATCAAAAATAGCATCCTGTTCTTTTGGCATTCTCTTTTTTCTTATTTCTAGTAAAGTTTGTCAATAATTATAAAAGTATCAGATCAATTTTAAACTGCAATACAGTTATTGTTCTTAATCCTTTTTGCAAATTTGCAGAGATTTATTAACAAAAGTAATTATAACAATAATGATAAATTGACTGTACGAATATACGAATTAATCTGAGCTAAATGTCCAAATAGTAGCCTATAGGTTGTTTGTTTTATCATTGTGCAAAGAAGAAAGGTAGATAGGCTTTTAGTGGCCAAGCTGTGGGGAAAATGCCTGTCAGCTATATATTTTGTTAACGATAGATTTATAGATTTGTGTGCAATGTTGAATTTCATGGTAAAGCCTACATTATATGTACCAAAAAAGTTGTTTTAACTTTTAAATGTGCTATAGATTCTACATTTATCATTTTTATTAAGTTGTCATAAACAACCTGAAATATAACATTAATAAATGAATGTATACAAATACACTGCTTTTTTTACGATAATGCAGATAGTTTTAAAGTTAATGAACTATATTTTCAGGAAGATATACCAAATAGTACACAAATTTGTTTATATTTGTGTATTTATAAACGTGAATCAATCTTTACATTTTCACTAACTACAAAATATTTTTTAATTTCTACATGTATAACACGCTTTTTTTGTATTAAAGCAACATACAGTAACAAAAACACTACTTAAAAAACAAAATCATAACGTTTATCTAAAAGAAGTAACATTCCTATTGGCAACTTTCTTATTTATAAATAGTTGTAATGAAATAGTCTGTAGTGGTTTTACAGTTTTTATGTCCCCCATTTATATTCATTTATATGTATATCAACATTTATTTACATCAACCATTTTACGATGTAACATGGCTCTATTATACAAAAACTCTAACTCATACAGACGTGAAAGGGAAAGTGGATGTTCCTAGGTCACTGATCATTTATACAAACCTTCCAGGAACATTTATATTCTCTCTCTATGGATGCTATACAGGACAACACATTTTTGACTCTGAACCAAAAAATACTTTTTAATTTCTAAGTGTGCAACCAACTCAACATTTTTAATTTTTATTAAAGAAACACATGGTTTTTTACAAAAAACATCATTTTAACAACATAATTAAAAGATTTCTCTAAAGTATATATTTTAGATTTCTCTAAAATGCCTGTTGGTAACTTTGTTTTTATGTATGAATAGTTTTAATGAAATTCATAGTAATTATACGGTCTTTAATTCCTCATTACTATTGCTTACACTTAAAAATTCTAACTTATATGAAGATTTGGGGGAAAATGGATTTTTGTATGTCGTCGATCATTTAACCAAACCTCATAGGAAAATCTATGAATACTACAGGATGACATTTTTTTCTTGACTCTCTCAACAGAGATTGGTGATGTAAAATACCCAAGTATTTTTTAACTCAGAGAAATAACTAAAATTCACGAATTCCCAGCTATTTTTGAATTTAAAGAAAATCACTACTCAGAGTAAATTAAACCTTGTAAAATCTACTTGAACTTACTTTTTTGAGGTTGCTACAAATATGGTAATTAAAGAAAAATCAGAGAAATTGAAATGGGGTTAAAAAGTCAGGGAATAGAATTAAAGTAACTTGGAAAAGTCAGGGAAACTGCTTAAGAAATGAAAAATCAGCATTTGTTGAGATAAAAGACAAATCCATAAATGTGATAAATGTGGCAACAGTAGTAAAGAAAGTTATAAAAAAAACATAAATACCTGGACAAGCTTTTGATTTTTTTTTTTTTACTTTTTCATAAATAGTGTTTCTAACTTCATTTTAAGGCATAAAATGGCTAGGTTTCAGTCCCTTATTGCTCAACACTTCATCAAAACATCAAAAAGTTTTGTATAAAGCTCAAAAACTAAAAATACCCTCGTTTTTCATATTTATAACGGCATTGGGTGTACCAAATTTACAAAATACCCTTTCCACTGGATATTTACCCAGTCCACATCATTAACGAGGATATGGAATAATGAACTTATTCCCACCTCTGGTACCAAGAATGGAAAGCTATGCCCTTTTTTCTGGCCTGACAAGTTATACGCAATACTGTTTCTATAGGGATCTGTTCTTCAATGTTGTTTTCTAAAGTCACTCAATGACAAGTTGAAAGAAACATCCAAACTACAAACAGAAACTTAAAATGTAATGGTTAAAGATGTTATCTCAAGTGAAAAATGATTAGAAAAATTCCAAATCTGTAAGTTTTTGTTTCAACACTGTTTGCTTTTTGTTGTTAATCAGTTGCTTTCAACAAAATCGTCTCTCCTATGATTTGTAAAAACAAGAATAATTTTTCATTGCTAAGAAATTTAGCATTATTTTGTCATTTCACATTTCAAAATAACAGGAAAAATTTCCTTATTTGAACATAAAAAAGGAAGAAAATACTACTGGCTGGAAAACATCTGTTTATTATAGTTTGAAAATGTTTCCCATTAAAACACATATTTTAATGAAAAAAGCTGGATTTACTAATAATAGAAATAACAGAAAAATTATTATTACTTTTTGTAATTTCAAACTGAAAATGGGTATAAAAAAACTTATTTTATATTTATAAACCAATTTTTTCTGAAATTAATAGTACAGTTACAGATGCAGATGAGGGCAAGGCAATGGAATCCAGGAGAAACAAACTTGAATTGGCCTTCCAATTGACGAAAGAAACATACAATAAGAAATCCCTTTCATGGGGGTCCAAAATTAAACATTATAAAACAGTGATCAAGCCGGAAGCACTGTACGCAGCAAAACATTAACCATGAATCGCATAGGCCAGATAGAAAAACTTGAAATAACGGAAAGGAAAATCTTAAGAAAAATTATAGGAACAAAATTTCAGGATAATAAGGTTGTATATATAAGAAATGAAGCTCTCTATAAGAAAATTGAAAAACTGTCCGATACTATGAGAAAAAGGAGAATAAATTTTTACGGCCATCTTCTTAGAATGAACTCCAATAGATTGATGAAACAGGTGTTCGATTTTTCAATAATCGTAAACAAAACCGAACTGGTTTAAAGAAATTGAAAAGACCTAATAGAATTAAAAATTACAGAAGATTCATTGTTTGACCAAACTGCTAAGATAATTACCAAAGACGAAAGAATAAGATTCCAAGATAAAGCCAAAATAAGACCTAAACCTGTCATTTCGGAAGAGGAGAGGAAGAGAAGATCGGAAAGAATGAAGAGCTACTGGGAACAAAGAAAAGTACAGCGCGCAAGAAATGATTGATTCAGCGTACCCCAAAGAGGGTGAAACGAAAAGAAGAAAGTACAGTTACAATTTCTGGAAATCATTTACCAGCATTTTCAAGACTTTTCAATTATGCCAGCCATATAGTCATTTTTGATTAAATGGCTAGCATAATTATTAAGCCTAAAGTGCTTCCTGCATTTTTGCTCAATCACAAGAAACAAAATACAATAGAATACACACAAAATCTATAGTATAGTATCTATAGAGTATAGTACATAATCTACCTACTAGGCTAGAATTTCTCAACCTGTGGCCCTGTGGTTCACAAGGATGGGTAGGTGGTCCACAGGTAGATTAAAAACTTGATTCTAATTATATTTAATACAAGGTGCTATGTGGAATTGTTAACGCCCCTTGGTATATTAGGAATGATGACATCCACAGATATTTAAAGATGAACACAGTAAATGAGGAAATTAAAATTACAGCAATTAAGCATTTAAAGAAGCTTATTAATCATGAAAATCCAGCAGTGCTCCAGATCTCAAGTACCAACAGGGTAATAAGGAGACTTAAGAGAACCAAGCCTGTAGATTTACAGGCAGTGATGATACTTTGTTTCCCGCAGTGGATATCTGGTGGACTTAAATCAGTGGACTAAATTCCGCCTAAAGTTAACTGTTATTAGATTTAAGCTGCTAGATACGTTTTATTACTTAGTTGTAGCGTAATAAAAAAAAAAATAAATAAAAAAAAATTATATTTAAAGTATCAAAAAATAAATGAGTAAAAATTATTCACATAAAGTGGATACCACACTCTTACATCATACTGTAGCCAAACTTTCTCAATGACATAAGTATTTCAACATCCAGACAAAAATATACCAAAGTACTTGCATTATACGAGAGTATAACTTCTATTCACTACATAAGTTTCCAGATCTGTATGAAAGCAATGAATTCCTATAAGATTAGTAATTAAATTAAGTTATAAGTCTCACTGTACAGTTATTTCTATAACTTCAGAGGGACTTCAGTGCCTGCCAGTAATAATAATTGGTAGAGTTAACTTAAGCGTGGTGAAGTAAAAACAATACAATAAGATTTTATTGCTACCATTTTTGTTTGGTGTTTTAAATACAAATGATGTCCCAGATTTTAACAATCTGTTATTTACTACTGGCTTTGCCTCCCTCAATCTCAGTTGATCTTCACAAGTGCTAATGTTACAGTTAGGCAAAGTGTGTCATGAATTAACTTCAGTTGAAATATTTTAATTTTGAAAACTCGTTCAATAATGGAAAAGTGGCTTAGAACAGGGATTTTGAAAAGAAAAGCAAATTACACAGGTGATACTAATTCTGGCTTTGAAATGTGTGTTGGATATACGAATAATTATAATACGTTTACTAATGAAGTTGAAGCAAGCAGTTCAAAGAAAAAAATACACTAGGAAATATGACAGTTCGTATTTTGGATTAGGATTTATTTGGTGTGATGATGAATTTGAACAGAAACCACAGTGTTTTGTGTTATGAAGTGTTGTTGAACGAGTATATGTAATATGCAAAACTCACATCATTTATAAAAAAAGCATTATAATGTAAACAATAAATCAGAAGAATTTTTCCAAAGACAATAAGGAACACATGAAATTATGGGAAAGATAAAGTTTCAGCCTTGGATTTGATTAATAGCTAGGCACTGGAAGCACCTTACCTCTTAAGTTTGCACATAGTCAAAACAGAGAAACCTCGTTCTATCAGAGAAAATTTACTTCTTCCAGCAATAAAAGATGTGGAAGAAGATATAAGAAAAGATGTGGCAACAAGTTGCTAAAGGATATTGATTTAATTTCCCTTTCATATGACACTGTAGATCGCAGAATTAACAATATAGGGGATTACAACAGAATCTCAATTTATATAATTTTAAGAAGAGTTGATATTATGTGTTACAAATAGACAAACCTACTGATGTTACAAATTGTGCAGTTAATATGCTACATTAGTTATGCAAGTGGTGACGACATACATGACGATATTCTGTTTTGTACAACTCTACTAACCCGTACAACCGGAAAAGAAATATTTCACTCTCTCGATAATTATATAAGAGACAAAGGGATCAAGTCAGAAAAATATGTGGACTTCTGTATAGATGGATGGATACATGAATGTCCTTAGAGGCAGACGTAGTGGTGTTGTTTCTAAGATCAAGAAAGTAGCTCCAGATATTAATTGGATGCACTGTTTTATACATAGGGAAATACTGGCCTCCGAAAGCATGCCACCAGAATTTAAAACTGTGCTCAATAGCGCTGAAAAATTAGTTACCTTTATTACAGTTTGGCCGTTAAAAGAGATTATTTTTGGTATTGTATGATGAAATTGGCAGTGAATGCATACAACTTTTACTTCACTCTGAAATTCACTGGCTTTCCAGGGGCAAAGTATTAACAAGGTTGTTTCATTTCAGGTAAGAGATTTTATTGTTTGCAAGTGAACATAATTCTGATTTTGCAACACTTATTGTTGACAAAGCAAGGTTACTTCTATTTTTTTCTACATCAAATAGCTAAATCTCTCTTCAGGGTAAGTCTTTAACTGTTTTTCATGCCTACGATAAAATAATGGCATCCGAGAAAAACTTACATTATTAATTAGTTCCATAAAAGTATGGAATTTTGCTCCTTTTACAACATGGAATCATTTTTATTTATTTATTCAATGATTCTGTATTTGTACCAATTCTAAGGTTGTTGAAAGGATCTGTAACCACCTTGAAAGTGTGAAACAAAATTTGAAACATTTTTCAAATAACTTTTAAGAAAAATTCATGAGAGTTAGCGACCCAACTTCATGCTAACATTTACGAAAATGATCTTTCGTTATCGAAGAAAAGACAGTTAAATGAGCTTTTTATAAAATGTTTTTTCAGACAAGAAATACAAACGCAAAGGATTGTTATGTGCAAGATATGCATGCTGGTACTGAATGTATACAAAGAGAAGCAGGAATGAAGTAATTTTCATGAAACTATTCAAAGTTTTTTACCATACATGGGGATAAACAAAATAACAGAAAGGTTTGTATTTATATTCAACCCTTATGGCCATTATGATAACAAAGTTATCATCTTCAAAAGTACTCTTAACAAAAACATCAAAATTACAGATTTACATGTTTTTTTAAGACTCCTTCTAAAGATTATAACATTGTCCTAATAGCTATTGCAGCTGAATAGAACAACTTGTTTTTTACAAGTTTTTTTGACTTTTTCTTCAGTCACCTTTTCATCCCCAAGGGATTTTTAACACTTTATACAGTCTCAACAATGCTCTGTACATCTGAATAGTTCTCCATTATAAAGCTTTACCAATGCCCTTCAAATTGCGCTTTCTTGTTATAAAAACTATTCCTTAAATTGTGTAAATTTATTTAATTTTGCATTATTTAAATGAACATTACGAAAGGTTAATAAGTCAGCCACTTGTTTTCACAATGGACCACTATCTGCTTTTGTTATAAAATCTATTCCTTAAGATAAGCAAATTTATAACATTCTTAAACAACAGTGATAGAATTTTTCAATTCTATAACTGAACAACTGTTGTTCTATAACTAAAACTGAGTTTGGAGTTTGTTTCTAAAATAAGACTTGTCTTTCTGACCTCTTCTTCCAAAACAACTTCTTTCATACTCCAGGACAAGGGGATTTAATGCAGCCAATAGGCTTCCACCTCACTCTAACGTGAATGTGTACGTGAAAGATGTGTACGCGTGTTTTTTCATATTTGCATGCGTTTAATTGTATCATAAAAATCTTGTAGCATAATCCTGTTGTTAATGAAATAGGTTTTTTCAGCGGTATTCAATATTTCACAGTATAGTCAAATAGGCAGTGTTCAAATACTTTACCAATAAATAAAAATGTTTTTATATATAACTTTTTTCTTACTTTTTTAATGCAAACTACTTACAAAAAAATGTTAATGTTTTTTCATTTAATTTTCATATCTTTTTATAATATAATCAATGACAAAAAATACTTAGGCCTATCCCCTATTTGTTCGTGCAAGTAAAATTGTAAAAAATAAAGATATTCAATATACTGTTTAAATAAAAAAGTTACGAAATATAATCTATCATGAGGTTAAATCATCGGATTAAACTGCGACAGTCAAAGGGTTAATATTAATTACAACAGGTTAACTTACACAATGTTGTACTTTTCATGTAATTATTTTATTTATAAAGTATTACATAATTTCAAGTATGGGATTATGGTGTTGTTTCAATATATTTTGTATTCAATACATCAAATTAAAAATATAACAAGTTTCACAAATGAAATCACATTTTATACAATTTTTTATTGAGCATTTTCTATGGTGGATATCTCTTTACAGAAACTAAATGTTTCCTTCAATGCCTCTAAGATTTTAAAGTGTTTCC
>CM040182.1:3065866-3095866 GCA_022606455.1 Callitettix versicolor
TGGATTATTGCTTTTGGGCATGTAACAAAGCATTTTAGTAAAACATATTACTGGAAAATCAAAAACAACCTAGAATGCATAGCCTATTTAATATCAGTGTTTATCCAAATAATAAAAAAAATTTAACTGTATAGTCTTTAACCAAAGTTTACACTTATATGACAAAAATACTTGATGATTTGAGTAGGCATTTCATTTTACACAAATTAAAACAAAAACATTTACAGATGTATACAAAATGACCTGCCACCATAAAACTGTCTCACTGCCAGATCTAGGCCTACTGTAAAAGTGTAAAAGGTGAAAAAAATTGTTAGTATAAACATCAAAGTGATTTTGGTTAGTTCTACTGAAATAAATTTTTTATTGAAAAGCAACTAGGTCATGCTGTTCTACATTTACCCTGACTTTAAATATTGGGTTTACATTGATAACAGGTTGGTTTAACACTTAATCTAAGGGTGGCCCTGGTTTCATTTTGTAAAATACTAACAATTAGGCCTAGGATAATTATAACAGTAAAATTACTTACACTGTTCTCCATATCGATGAGCAGTTCGTCCTAATTCATGTATGTATTTTTGAAAAACGTCTGTAAGTAATTCTAGTGGAGTTGATTGTATTGCATGCCAACCTATTGTTTGACAAATTTGAGCCACCACAATTTTTAATACATTCCGACTATAAGGATCTACCATTTTCACCAGTTAATAAACACAAAACACTATCTTTTAATCAAACTTACAAATATAAAATTATGCTTTAAGATATTATGTATTATTATTATGCCACTGAATAAATATTATGCTATTCCCATTATTTATCTAAAATGACTTCCTAACGGAAATAACAATAAAACCCCCACACCATGATTAATGGCGCAGTTACCACTTCGTCGGCAAGTTTACTTGCAAAGCACTGCAAACGCAGCAAAACTCAATTTCTTGCTGAGCAAGTACCAAGTATAGCAGTGTTGCCAGTTTTCCCCCAACCAAAAACGTAAAATTTCCCCAATTTCAAGATATTGTAAAAAATCCCCAATATAATTATATATAAATAAATAAATAAATAAATAAATATATATATATATATATATATATATATATATATATATATATATATATATATACATATATACACACACACGGGTTTTAAAATCAATACAACTGTCAATAAAGAAGTATGTCAACATACTTTTCTTTTTTATGGTGACATTTGTATAAGTTATTTAAATGTTATAGTATAACTCTTCAAATTCATCTGATGATTGTTTAGTCAAATGAAAATCAGTCTCAGGGTTTAGTTATAAAGAAGAGTTTAGCTACAAGGGTTTATTTCATTTTGTAATATTTAAACTCTTCTAATTTAGTTGAATCTGAATTTCTAGACAAAAATCTTACAGTAATGGAATATGCTGGAACAGTTGCTCCCATTTGATATAAGCACTCCTAACTGGATATCAAGATTAGTAGAAATTTTATGTTTTATAGCATGAATTATTGTAACAAAAATAATACAAATTATAAGCCAAATACATGATTGAAAGAGATAATTAAAAAAAAAGTAAATAACAATTTAAATACTGTAGTTCTATATGCTTAAAATGTACAAGATAAATATTTTTTTTAGACCACTGATTGAAGTATACAACATTACATAAATAATTATATTTGATCTACTCAATAAGCTTTCAATTTAAAATTTGAATCAAATATCCTTTGTTATCAATTCATATACTAAAAAAAGGGGGCTTGGTGGCTTATGTGACTAAAGCGCCGGTCAGTCGGTTGCATCTCTGCTGAATTATGCACCTAAAGGTTCGTAGTTCAAGTAGCAGTTACTATATAAAGTACTGTATTCATAATCAACTAAGAGCCAAAACTATTTTAGCTAGCGGCTTGAAATTTTCAGGGTACATTTATGTTACTATGTAGGCATGCACTTAGAAAGGATTTTGCAAAAAATTTATTTTAACGCCATTAAACTACTTACCCAGTCAAAATTTAATAAACAACGTACAGCTAATACTATTATAGCTATAGACTTGAAATTTTCAAGGTATCTTCTTACAACAATGTCAACGTGCACTAAGAGAGGATTTTGCAAAAATTTGATTTGAACGGCATTAAACTACTTACCCATTCCAAATTTAATAATCAACGTATAGCCAACATTATCATAGCTAGAGACTTGAAATTTTCTAGGTACCTTCTTACAACAATGTCAATGTACACTAAGAAAGGATTTTGCAAAAATTTGATTTTGACGCCATTAAACTACTTATCCAGTCCAGATTTAATAAACAACGTACAGCCAATACTATTATTATAGCTAGAGACTTGAAATTTTCAAGGTATCTTCTTACAACAATGTCAAGGTGCACTAAGAAAGGATTTTGCAAAAATTTGAATTTGACACTATTAAACTACTTATTTAAACTTACATTTAATCGTAAGGAGTGAGTAACTAATTATTACTTTCCCACTACAAAACAATCAAATGTTTAAAAAAATTAGTCAAATTAAAAAAAACACATAATCATAATACTGACTATAACTATTTTATTTTATTTGTTATATAGCTGCCTCGGTGGCCGAGTTGATAGCGTACTGGACTTTCACCCCGAGGACCCGGGTTCGATTCCCGGCCAGGGCTTGGCATTTTCATATACTATAAATCATCCCATCGTCTGCATTAGCCCAAGTGTGCTCAATATTCGGACATTTAAAAAAAAAATGTATTGGTTATACTTTACAGTATAACAAATCTGTTGATTACAATAATAAATAAGTAAACAAATAATAAATTAATGTACTGTGCTGTTCTGCTAATTTAAGTTGTTGACTGTAATTTTTAGTATGTCCTTACAATTATTATGTATTAAAGACTACAATAAATAATACGAGTATGAAAATTTATCCAGATTTTTTAAAATTTATTGTTTTTGAAATTTCGTACCAATTTAAACGATTTGAAATTATGAGTAACTAATATTAGTCCTAAACTCTATAACATATTACTTCAACGTTTAGGACCTACTTACAATATTGCACATTTAAAACTACAAAAATAAAAACTTAAGAAAAAAGAAGTTGATTAATAAAAGTATATGTACAGTGTTTTGTTTTGTATGTAGAAATTTGTGGATTTTTAATATTGCACTGAATTTTATCAAAATCAGTTCACCACTTGGTCATTTTAATACTTGGCTTATGTTCAGTAATAATAATAATACTTTTAATATACTACAGTACAGTTTCATTACTCCGACACCTCCAATAGTCCGCACAAATTTTCAAATGGGTGTGACTCAGCAATGAATGAGTAAGGCCTATTCTACAGTTTTACATTACAGTTCTAATTCTAAAAGACACTCAAGACAATCCAATGAATACGTAAAAAAACATTTGTTGATTATTTTAAAACTTTAATTATGTACTGTATACATATTTTGAATATTTTATGTGTTTGAAGTTTTAATTCTCATATGTAATGCAGTAAACAGACAGGGCAGTAATCCATTGCCAAAGGTGGTTTAACTTATCTATGTTTTACGTTTACATAATTATCATGTTTTTTTGAAAATAAGAAGTAATGTATAGAGTAAATTAAGTGAACTTGTTGTGCAATGGTCTCGTACACACAACTCCTACAGTTAGAAAGAAAAGGGAGGGAGTGGTTGTGTTTACCAAGGAGTAAGTTTCAAGGAAGTGGAAATGGAAATGTCAATGCACAAAAATTTTCTCTCTTTAAAATCACAAGAACATTCATGTCTGAGTTACAGATCACCTGTACAAGTTAAACATATTTTGTTTATGTTTATAGAGCCTGTATTTTTTTTATCCTGTAGGTGTCTGTTTAGAGAGACTCATCTATAATTGCTTAGAATGTAATATGAAAAAAAAACAACTAGAGGTGAAATTTAAAAATCTATTTTCCAGTAATTTTTTTATTGCATTGATAAAAATTTTATTTACTAAATTATTGGAAAACATACACTTTATGCAGTTTAATAGCCTGCTCAAAGCATGGAATGTTTCATAAGAAATGCACAATTGCTGAATACCCATAATATTAAATTTTACATTGTCATTCACAATAATATAGAGACCATACAAATGCACTAAATATTTGATATTCTTAGCAACGTGTATTGTCTTAGGTTATACCATTATAAAATAACTATTAAAAAAAGGAATAATGAATAAATAGTTAAAGATGTAAACTATTTTATAGGTTGTAAATTAATTTTCATAGAGCAATAAATTGTTTTTCATACTTACCATTGAAGAGAGGAAATCCATTGTTTTAGAAAACAATGAAAAAGGTGCTATTAAAATTTTCTTTAAATAATTTACTACAGTACTGAAAAATTTTATTGACAGTTGGCAGTTTACAAAACAGTATTTGATACATGCAATGTGTTAGCTCATTAGTTTTTATGGTAGTATTTCGTAAGTGTAAGTTAAAAAAAAGTAGTCATTTTAAAACTAGAATTGTTAACATTGTTTTATTTAATACTAATTTTTTTTCATTTTGTGTAATTAATTCCCGTCTCAGCTAAACATTGTGCTAACACACTGTATAAAGTATAAAGGCAGTATTTTATATTTGTGTAGGGAAAACCAAAAGTTTCTTCATTAAAAATACTTTTGAGAGGAAAAAATTACACTCTGTTAATTGATGGTAAGTGAAAGCACTAAAATTTGAAAAAAATGTCAGAACATTATTTATTCTTGGAAGATATGGAAAACAGTTAGAAGTACAGTCAAGAAAATAGTCGGTAACGATATTAATAAAGCTACTGCTGAACTATTTTTTTCTTCTATTATAGTGTACATAAGATCTTCTCTAATTTCTTCTGTATCTAGTTTGAGATTTTGCTGAATGCTTTTGTTATTTTTTATGTCATTCTTTCCCTCGGTTGAAGAAACTGTTGTTGACTGGTCGATTCCTGTGTCCAAGTGAACTGAAATTTATAAAAATATTTATAATTTTATTAATTCTTTTAACAATAAATATAAATGGATTTGGATAACATTATTTTTTAAATAGCATTGCATAAAAAAAGATTAATTTCTGAAAATCCATGATTTGTTTGTTTTGCAATACTATATTTTAGGTTAGGTGACACTCAAAAAAGCTAAGGTGTTGACACAGCCTCGTGAGGCAAGTAAAAAAAAATATTATTAATAGCAAACTTTGGTTATGAATGTTGAAAATATTTTAACAATATAAAAAAAGTAGGTTATAATGTTTTCTTTTAATTTAATTGTTGTAAGAGTATTTTGATAAACATATTAGTTATAAAAATCAGTCAGTAGTAAATAATAAGCAAAGAAACTTCTATTAAAGTACACATTTACAAAGTTAATACATAAAATATATATAAAGACATAAAATTGTGTTTTTTCCAATAAATCCTAGAAAATTTGAAAATTTAATAGACAAATTTTGAAGTCTTTATGTAATATTCTGTGATATTTCAAATGATTAAGTTGAAGAATTAATGAGTAATAGAAAGTCAAAGTCTTAACCTTTTTATGGGGTTATATCCATTGCAGAACATAGGGATTTCACAAAAAGATTTTATTTAATCCCGTTTAAGCCACGTTTTTAATCTCATTTTAAGTAATTTCTATCTAAGAAATTTGTTCTCTGAATTGCTTCTGGTCGACATTAAAAGAGCTTATATTGCAAAAAAACTTAGTGAAAAATTAAAACATTGTTTTAAACAACGTTTAAACTATTCAATGAACCAAGAGAATACCGAAATCGAAAATTTATTTACGTGTCTGTAGACATACATTTATTATTATGTATGTGTTAACATAATTTAAGTTTAACATTATTGCTCAATGTAAGAAAGTTGTAGGAAAATTATAGGAGTAAACTGAACATATGAAATAAAACATTAAAAATGTAAATCCACAAAAGATCTTTGTTACTTACTACCAGCTTCGACCTTTACAGGTCATTTACAAGTGATTTACTGTATGTTATTTACTTCTTGTAATTAACATGTAAAGTCAAAATCTGTATTGAGTAATAAAAACTGTTTAGTAATTTTTTTTCTAAAAAACCTCATTACATTTAACTTTTGAATAAGCCTCAAATTTTAAAAAAATACAGTAGTTAATAATTGCTTAATTAATTAATTATATTTTCAAAATTTATATTGGTAATTTATTTACAAAATCTTAATTACTAGTTGATTAAATCAACTATGCAAATAGTCATTGAGGATGAAGAGTAATTTAACCATAAGGTCAGAACTTGAATCAAATTAAAAACAGGAATATGGAAATTAATAAGAAAATGCCTTTGATTTTTTTTTTTTATATAAAAATATACAAGTGTTTCTACGACATTCTTAAGATACAATTCTTAAGATGGATTTTTCTATGTTCTATTAAAGTGAGCCGTATAAAGGTACAGTAAAGTCTCAGTTAACTGTCACCGTTTTAACTGTCACTTTCTACTAACCATCAGGTTAATTGGCTATCTCACATTTTTTAATAGTCTTCCATAGTAAATAATAAATAATAAAAGCAATCTTCTAGACAAGACAAAACACTGTAACTGTATTTGTCTTATTTATACATAGCATAGGTGAGGGCACTAATTCCTACCCTGAGCAAACATTGACAATCAACGATCATGTCATCTAGTGGAATGACATAGAAACACTTCAAATAATGTCAACAAATTTCAAAAGAGTGCATGAATGTTTCTAGCAAATCGTATCATTCAGTGTTTAAATCAGGCACATAATAGTGAGTATTGTAATGGTGTGAGTGGTGTGCCACTCACATAATATATTATGTTAATACTTCTCAAAATGTTAAGTACAGATAATGTACTCACACACGATATTTAAATTTTGTAAAGTACGTAGACATAAATAGAAAATTTAAAAGTTTTACTACATTTTCCAAAATAATAATGACACTGTGCTATAAACAGAGTATATTATGTTATTTTCCTATTTTATCATCCATTACTCAAAGGTCCTGAGAACGACTGTTAATGTATTACTTTGCTATGCTGAAACTGCTCTTGATTGCAATGTCCTTGACAGTCACCTACAAGTTTCTCCATTAAAAAACTGGAAATATTTCACAGAAACTGCTGGACTACCAGTCTGTAATGTCACAGAGTCTATAAACTGCGTAAGCTTGAACGTTCGGAGGTATGTTGTTAGTTGTACTGTTAACAGTGGTAATCTATATTACAGTAGTAGAGATCAAGGTAACCGGGGAATGATCACCAGCATCTTTTTGTGAAATTAAATTTCTATGTTATTTTAACCACCTAAAAAAAGGAAATATAACTATTATATAGATCCTATGGTCTTATCACCAATTGAACTGTTATGTTCGGTGTAGTAGTATATTGTTATAAAAACCTGACGTGAACAAAAAACTTAATAAAAAATACATTTTAGATCATAACTGAATATTAACTAAACTGAAAACATACTATTGTACGTAGTTGAATTATTCTAAGAATTGACAGAAGAAAGTTGTAGAACAGAACGTAATATTATTGAAAGAGCCAAGCAAGCCATTTGCATTGCCTTGACAGATGATGTTACCTTATATTGCCTACTTAGCCACATGTAATGAGACAACTACTTATTTCAGCTAGTGTTTTCTATGTTGATATATATATATATATATATATATATATATATATATATATATATATACTCCATGTTAACGCATGGATTTCTGATGGAACGCGGGGACCCACCTGAATGCGAGTTATGTAGGGAAACCATCACAATTAAACATATACTGCTCGATTGTGATGGTTTCCAAAATGTGCGTGTTATGTGTGGTCTGAGCAACTGTTTGCAGACGATGTTGGGAGATAGTGCCTCGGCCGTTGACCGGGTTCTATACTTCCTGTCTGAATGTTTTAAATAAAATTTAATATATATATATATTTGTTATATCTTGTGTTATTTTATTTATTTATTTTATCTAATAACTTTATATCTGTTATGTTTATGTATACGTTTACGAATTGTTATTAAATTTTATTCATTATTCATTGTTATTTAGTTCTTAAGTGTAATATAGCTATACCTGTTATCTAAATTTTTAATTTATTTTTACTGTTATAGTTTGTTGTTGTTGTTGTTGTTTTTGTTTTCTTTTTACTTAAGTAAAATTTTGTTTAATTTTTTTTTTATACTTTCATTTAGCGTGACGGCGATGATAACCTGAACGGTTTTTCGCCGCAAAAAAAAAAATATATATATATACTTGTTTACAATGTTGTTCAACACTTCTGTATGCATTAACTTATAACAAGTAAGAAATGTACAAGCATGGGTGCCAACAGAGGAGATGAGTGAAATATTTGTCTCAAGCACTGCAGTTGGGAGTTCACAGCAGACTTTATTTAAAAAAAAATAAAAAATGTCATTAATAATACGTTTGGTATTATTATCTTATATTATCTTATTACCCACTTCAAATATCTGGGTGAATGGATCAGCTGGAACGCCTTAGAAAAGAGAGCATTGGAATCCAGGATGTGTAAAATGGAATTGGCCTTTCAATTAACCAAAGAGGTGTATAACAAGAAATCGTTATCCTGGAATTCCAAACTTAAGCATTATAAAACTGTGATCAAACCAGAGGCTTTATATGTATCTGAAACTCTTACACTCAATAATAAGGGTTTACTGGACAACCTGGAGAAGAAGGAAAGAAAGTTAATAAGGAAGATATTGGGCCAAAACTTTAGAAATAATGAAGTAAAATTGATTTCTAATAAAAACCTGTATCTCAAAATTGAGAGACTCTCAGATAGCATGAGGAAAAGACGACTTAGTTTTTATGGCCATATTAGTAGGATGAACAGCAGTAGACTTGCTAGGCGGATCTTTGCTTTCTTCAGAGATCGGAAAACGAAGAGTAATTGGTTCAGGCGGGTCCAGGAAGACTTAACTGAGCTGGCGATATCAGATGAGATGATTGACGATGTACTTAAGCTGCGAAAACTTTTACATAATGAAAACCTAAGGTTCCAAGAAAAACCAACATCTAAAAGGGGCGGGGCAGTCTCGGATGAAAGAAGGAAGGCAGCCTCGGATAGAATGAAGCAGTATTGGATACAGCGGAGGGCGGCTAACACACATCAAAGTAATTGATTTGGCGTACCCCAAAGTGGGTGATCCGGATGAAAGAAGAATATGTTTGGTTCTTAGGCACATGTCTGAGGTTGTTGTTTTAACTTACATTAGTTTTTATACCTTTTAACTTCAATTCTTCTTGAAGTTAATGATTTGAAAAAAATATAATTATTATTCTGAACAATATTTTGAAAAAAATATTAGGCAGGGAGAGGGGTGACTTGTTGAATCTCGTCCTTAGCGCTCTTGACCCTGTGTACGTGTATACACAATAAATAATTAAAATATTAGTTTAATACAACGGGTGTCAATATGATCCAATCTTAGCCCCAAATAGTTCAGACTAATTAGGTTTTACAGTAGTAGTAATTTTTAATCTTTATATATTTTATTACTATATATTAAGTTGTTTTTTTAAACATGCGAATAGTAACCATGCATTACACACATGCTGTAGAATTTCTAAGAAACTATTCTTTCAAATTCATATTTTCTAATCATTGTTAGTTTTAGTTGTGTTTTTGATATTATATTTCATAACCAACAACCAGTTCATGCTACATAAACATTTCATGGGATAATGGGCTACATATTACACAGACATTAGTTATATTCCTTTTGGGAGTGATGAATTGAAGATGGCTTGGCAAATAAACAGTCTAGTCAAAATCTGAAATGAATACTAACAGTTTAAATATATTCAAACAGAATTATTCATAAAATAAAAGATGTAGGTACGTTACACATTTAAAACGTAATTCTTCCATTATGGTAACTTATTATATCTTTAACTAATTTAGAATTTGTCATTAGAGATTTAAAGACTAGCTGTTCTTTGCAGTGGTTCATTCAAAACATATTTGAGAAGTGATTAAATAAATGATTTATGCTCACGTTTCAATCTCATCTTCTCATAACTCCAGGAATCCCAAATTGCATAATCCCAAATTGCATAATCCCAAATTGCAATTACATAAAACATAAGCATAAATCATTTACCACTTCCAAAATATGCCTTGAAGGAACTGTAGCAAATCACAGGTACATATTTAGTATAATATATTAATGCAAGGTAAATTTGAAGATTTCAGTTGGACGTGAAATACCATATAAAAAGCAATCAAATGGGTAAAGCATACAATGGTATAAAATAATGTGTAACATTTTTACAAATATTCACGATTAGAATTTGGTACTTAATATCAAGTTGTACAAAAAAATTCTAAATTCTTGCTTTTTAGGAATATCTTGCTGAAAACACAATATAGTGATGAAGTTCAAAACAAAGATAGTTTCCCTAAAAAAAATACAGTTGGGTTTTCGCAAATAATTTTATTTGGAATTTGCAATAAAAATTAGGTAACAGTTAA
This sequence comes from Callitettix versicolor, assembly GCA_022606455.1. Taxonomy (NCBI): domain Eukaryota; kingdom Metazoa; phylum Arthropoda; class Insecta; order Hemiptera; family Cercopidae; genus Callitettix; species Callitettix versicolor. The sequence goes on from CM040182.1 coordinate 3,076,385, forward strand.
ACCGTAGCCTGGATTCATGTTTAACTGAATAAAGGAGTTTTAGAATCCAGATAATAAATACTATACAGAAACAATTTTATTGATATAATATATTCATATAATCAGACTTTGAACCTTTCATTATTTTAACTCCAGCCTATCTAGGTCTTTAATTGTTTAATTTTATTTCACAGGTATACGTATAGATTCAGTATTCTATAGTAAATGATACTTTTTTACTTTTTTATACTATACTTTTTTATAATTGTAGCCACATATAACTCTATAATATTTTTAGAGGTAGGTGCTTATATAGTCAGAATTTTGATAGAATCTTTGGTCAGATATACATTTATAAAATTCATTGTCATTTCTCTTTTATTTTGAAGCCACCTTAAACAATTATACAAGAGATAGAAGTATGTCATAGCACTTTACTTCTATTAAATGTTCCATGTTTGAGCTGAGATAACAGCCAATATATAGTAGTAGAAACTCAATACTGTATTATCAATTTCTTGTACTTTAAATATTATTTACTTGAATGTATAGAACATAAACACTGTGTACAGCCTATAAATACCAAAAGGAATATGTTTGGGGAATATCTTTATAACCAATTAAGACAACATCCCACAAAATTCACATAATATATTGAAATGCTTATACATGCCTTTCGTTATATTTTATTGAGAAGTTTTGAAAATCTACAATTTTACAAAGTTAAAATCCATGCTTGACAAACATGATTAAAATAGATTGTAACTTTATTTATACATTTATCATTGATAGGGATCAAAGAGGGAGTAACCATGCTGTTCCAAAATAAATAACTCAATAATAAAGTATAATCTGCGTATTGAAGATACTGTATTAAAAATTGCTTGGTTTTTAGTTTAGGTTAGGTACATATTTCAAATTGTTTTTGTGGTAAGTAAAAAAAGACAATATTTTCAATAGTTTAATTTTAATTTTATAGCTGTATCTTGCTAGATACTAAATTTTACACATAATTAAATTAATTATTATAAAGGAAATATGTGTAGTTGTTATTAATGTATCAGAAATGTGAAGCTTTTTTTTATCAAAGTCAAACATGGTTTACAATAATGGAAAATAATTTAAATCAAGAAGATAACTTTAATGTAGCCTATTGTGAAGTTAGTCAGCACTGATATTGTAACTATAATTCTCAATGCATATTCTTTTGAGTTTATGATATTAGGCTGTGTGAAAATAAGAAGACACACTTTATTACATCTGAAATGAAAAGTTAAGAAAGATTGGAGATTTAACTGCATTCCAAAGCCATAATAGATGAAATATTTGAAGTGCCAACATTTTTTTGTAATATTTTCAACAAAAGATTTCACAGATCTGTCATTGAAGTTCATCAAGTTTCTGGTCAAGTTTTCTATTTTGTAAAAGAAAATATCATTAATAACTATTGGTTCAAACAAATTTAAAAGACTGTAGAATTAATTACACTAAATATTAAGACAGAAATAAACAGTTAGTTGTAAAGAATGGGTATTTTATGAAATTATTCCAGTACATAGATAAGTATGTTTGATGAAATTTTGTATAGGTATATTAATGTTTTTAATTATGAGCACTTCAGATGGTTTCTAATTTGACCTGAATGTAAATTTGAAACATGGAAATAATAGCGGTGGATAAAGCAAGGTAGAAGAGAATATTCATTATTGATGACCAAACAAGTTTGCATTCTATTTCAATAATTTTTCATACGCCATGCTGCATGCTGTAGGTTTTGAGAAAAATACTACAGTAGACCATTCTCTGAGACATTTGTTGCACTGATTCAAATATTTGATATCTTCTAAGTGAAAAAGGAAGGAGATAACCTTAGCATATCAAACCCCAAGTAACATATAATTTACCATCAACATTTTGATGAGGGAGAAGAAATGCATGGATCAGTTGAGTCTTACAGTGTCAGAATTATAATCAGGATCAATATTTCTATCACCTTGATCACTGTCTTCATTTGTCTCAGAAGAAATAAGCACAAGCTTTGTCTTACTAGGCACTTGGTGCTTTTTCAACCCTGTAAAAAAATCATGGTAGACATTCTATATGAATTCATGGTGGGAAAATATATTTTCATGTATACTGTTCAATATTATTTTGAGTTAACTGCAATTTTGCATTTTTTTAAAAAATTCATAACCATATATACTTACTATTTTATAAACAATTGGTTGAAAAAGTAATAAAACCTGCTCACTTATCCTAATAAACTTAAAAAGCATTTTTTAACAATAAATTTTACTGCGAAGTTAAAAAAACCCGTTCTTATAAAAAGGTGACAAAGGTTATTTTTGTTTTTTAAAATTACTTGTAAATCATAACCTTATGTTATATGAATACATAACTACATGTAATTAATAATTTGTTTAAGTTTTCAATAAATTTTTGCATCATAAAATTGAAATAACGCATACTGATAAATTGTTTTTTCTATGGTTATAATTAGATTATAATAACAGAAACAACTGTTTCAGTGCATTTCTCACTCCATTCTCTAATTGTTCGTCCTTGTTTATTAACCAGTGAGTAATTTATATTATTATCTCTTATTTTTATTAATCGAAGCAGTCTGGTCTGCGTCATGGCAATGCAGATAACATGGAAGTCAGCTGATCAATTCTCGAGTCAGCTTTACAACTCTTAAAAAACAAAACACTCAAATATATTTGAAGAATTGATACCATATTATAAGGACAGGTAATAAAGTGCCTACAAACTATTAAGTTGTGCTTTAAAAGCATGTGTTTGACAATTTTAATTTTATCAAAGTAAGAATATATATATATATATTCTTGTACAATTATTGAACGTATAATTGTTTATAGAAACAATTATATTCATAAACAAATATATATTGTAACCAAATATATATATTTGAATTACATATCTCAGTAATATACATGCAAAAGTTCAGCTTAATTAGTTTGATAGTTTTTGTACGATGAAATTAATTTCAGACTTCCACGCACCAGTTTGTTTTAATGATACAGATTGATCAAGAGTAAAATTAACTTGTTTAGGAGACTCATTTGTAAAATTCACTCAAACAAATAAATATATTAAATATAATGACCTATTAAAAATCAGATAGAAATAAAAATTGTATGAAATTTGTGTAGTTTTAATTTTGTAAACTTTCATATTATCCTCGTACCATATTAGAGACTTCCAAATCTGTAAAATAAATTTATTTATTTATACAGTAACTAAAAAGTTTCAAGAAAAAGTAATCTCAACACTTCATTAATAAAAATAAAGAAGAAATCTTTTAACGTAATATGTACAAAATTTGAGATATTCCTAGCCTTAGAATCTACCAAAGCAAAATATAAAATATGCAAGGAGAAGAGTTAAAAAATATTATTTCTTACAAAATATTTTAATTTACTACAAGTATGTGTTTCATACAGCGGTCACCTAATGGCGGTCCAGCGACCACCAATGGTCGGTTTTTTACGTTAGTCCACACCAGTGGTCCACAAAAAAAAAAAAAAAACACATATAGCATTAAAAATTTGTAATGATGAGTAAACTCAAGCTTTTTTTGAATTACAATATAACTTTTTTACTTTTAATCTGTGCATTTTGTATTAATAAAATAAAAGTGCCTGATTATTATTCTATAAATACATTACAGCCTCTTTTTTTCTAAAACGATATATTTGGTGGTCCGCCAAATAAAAATTATACATTTAGTGGTCCATGAAGCTCTAATGTTTGCTGACTGCTGTTCTAGAACATCTTCCTCTAATATTTCTCCCAAATATTTAAAACAGTTAACCTTATCTATTGTTTTGTAGTTACTAGTTCCATTAACTAGATTTGCAGTAATGATTCATTACACTGTCACAATAACTAACAAAATTAACAATTTTTACCAGGTGAAGTCAAAAATTAAGAAGCAAAAAGCCTTTACTTTTTAATTGTGTGCATGCTAGCAAAAACGTTATTATATGTCATTAACATAATCTTTCCAAATTAGAGCACTGTTAATAGTTAGTTTGAGACTCTTCCCATTTGCAATAAGCTTAGGATTCATTACTTAGATATATCTAACTTGTTAGTTTAATGTAACAGATATGTAAAGAAATAAAAACATTGGACTTCGTTATGATTTACAGTCGGCCCACTCTTTAACAGCAATAATCAATACATAAAGTAGGTGTGCTCTTTAATTCAGTTGCCTACCAAATCTGTTAGCAAAAGAGAAATATAAACTAAAAAAGCTGATGTAATTATGAATTACTAAACTTAAAGGAAGAAGCAATATATAAATATTAATTATGATGTACTAATGTAGTCTTCACAAGGTATGTTTCAGTCAAGTCCACTCACCCAATAGATGGGTCCTGCCCATTTTCAAATTTTGTATTTTCCGTTTTTATTCGAGGGTCATTTGGAAAGTAAAGAACTTTTTTCTCTAGACACTTTTTATTAAAATAATAAAACAAAACTTATTTTACAACACATTTGATACCTTAACTATTTTTCTACATAGTTTCCATTCAAATTTAAACATTTGTTACGGTGTTTCACTAGTTCTTCTATGCCTTTTGTATACTCAGTTGCCACCAAGTTGTTGAACCACTTACTGACGCTCTCTTTCAGTTCATTGCTACTTCCACCCCAAAAAATCCTTCAATTTAGGAAAAAGGTAGTAACCACTTAGAGCCAAGTTAAGCAAGTTTTACGTTAACACAACAGCATGGGACATGCGTCATGACATGCATCATGAAGAAGTAGCTGCTTGACAACATCCACATCATTTGGTTTGAATGGCGCAGCATAGTCAATGAAGGGTCTGACAGTAGGCAGCTGCATTTATGGACTCTCTTCTAGGCATTTAGTCGATGAGTACAACACCCTTTTGATCCCAAAATATTATAGCCAATACCTTCTTGGTGCTCAGAATTTGTTTGATTTTTGGGGGGGTTTGATGGGGATCGGGAATGATGCCAATCCATTGACTGACATTCACATTACTATAAACCTTGGTAAGTTTCAGCAGAGCAGATTTTTTTGCATTCAAAAAATGTATTACACTATGAACACTTGACAGGATCATTAATTTTATCATACATTCTAGGCATACAAATAAATAGTAAACGATTGTAGCAGGTGTTAGTATCAGACTGGTGTGGAGGACGATCAATGACATGACAGGAGCAGTGGTGGGGCAACTAACTGGCTTGTTACATTAAAATATTCTTTAGTTTTCAAACGAACCTCATATTAGAAATGGATAGGTGTTGTGTTGAGTTAATTCGCAGCAAACGTTTATACTACACCTACAGGGATATAGTACCTGTAATTTACTGTTAAATTTGCTACAATAGTGAGTAGCATATTTAACTCGGTAACTTCAACAAATTGGTAAATTTATGATGAATGTTAAGAAAATGCTGATTAAAGCATCTCCGATTAAATATTGAAACAAATCCAAATAACCGAAATTAAAAAATTTGAAATTGTTAATAAAGGTATAAAGGTACAATGAAAACAGAACTTGCTTAAAAGTTGGTATATTGTACTAATATCTTTGTGGGTTAGTGAAAAGTCAGCAATTTTTGTTGCTAAATATAATGTACATTGCACTGTATTTATTTTCTCATGATAAGAAAAGAACTGTTAAACAGGCTTTTCTGATCAAGAGAACAAGGTGTAATGTTGACAAGTCACTTTTGCTCACAGAACAAGAGAGATTGTGCAACCAAGGACACACGATAGTTGTTATTTACTGTATAATACAATTAGAATACTCAGTTTCACTTTTGACTGCATATATTTGATGAAACTAACATTTACCTTGAGACAAAGCCAGATACAAGAAAATAGTATTATTTATTTAAAATTACTAACTTTATAAACATACTGCTGGGGTGTCAGACAAAAAATAAATTCTTAAATCAATCAAAGACACATGCTGATAGACAACCTAACCATAAAAACTGAATGTAACAAAATAGCCTTGACAGTAGCTAGCAGGAAAATGGCAACATCCATTAGAGCCGGACATTCGACATTGGAGAATTTTTTTTATAAATAAATTATTGAAATTTCAAAAGGGAAAATCTTAAACATGTGAAGTTTATATTGAAAAATTCAACTTTTGAATATAGCCAATAACCAAACACACTCATTAACAGTTTAAATAGTATAAAATTTATAACATTGTTTTCTTCAATTAGTAGATGAATATCCTTCAGGTAATGTTGTATTAGTGCAATGATTTTTTTTTTTATTACACACAGATAATTGTTAAGGAGGTCCTTAAATAATCACAACTCTGAAAGTGTTCTAATGCCAAGTAGAGACTTTTCTAAGTTAATAGGAAAAGTCAGTTATAAATATTTTCCCCCACAGGGGGTACAGGCTAGCTGCACCTATTGAGAGGATGTAGACGTCCCTTGTGGTAACCAAGTCTAACACACACTTACACTTGCAACACTAGACTTACGACTTTAACACTTTACACTCACACTTACATTTAGGGAAGCGATAATAGCCTCAATGTGTTTTCAACTTAAAATAACAACAAAAAACATACACATTTTTCTACATTTTTTTCTTCAAAAGCGCTCAAGTTTAAAAAATACTTCAATGAAAAAACAGATTTCCAACTAAGGTGGGCTAACTTGGTTTTATTGCTATAATTTGGCCCAATAATCTACCAAAGATACCAAGATTTAATTGAAGATAATAATATTTTCTATTTTTACCTTACTGTTTTAAAAATAATATTGGGATATATTTGTTGCGTCATATGCTCACCTTTTTCCAACAAACTGTCCCCTTTGTAGTTAACCTTAATAAATGATGTAATAGTAATTTCAAATACTTTGTTGGGATCAGGAGGCATAGTTGGAACTTCTCTTTTTCTACGACCATATCCAATTTGGCCATTACTGCATTCAACCTACAAAAGGAAATACACAATACAATAACTTCTTTAAAACATTTTAATTAGTTTAACTTGTAGTCTACATAATGTTTTTTATAAACCATCCAGATAAAAAGGATTTATGTAATTTGATGCAAAAAAGACAACTATAGCAAAAGAAAATTGTGTGTCTATATTACCCTTTCAATTGTAAATGGTAATTAAAAACGAATGCTGGTTTTTTAGTATTGAACAAAGTACTCTATATTTATAAAGTGTGACATCAATACAAAGAATACTCTTTGCCATTACTTAAGATTCATTTTGTATGAAAAGTTACATCTGACGTATGCCCTTCATGACTTACAACATGCAGACATGTTGTAACTTGATCAATGAAATTTATTATAACCTTCAGACAGGTGTTCTCCTCGATTTGGGCAACGATATCGTGAATCTCTTGCTTTAGCTTTGGTATTGTTCAGGGATTATTTTGATAAACTTGTGATTTTAAATACCCCCAAAGGAATCCTTTCAAAAAACTGACTCTGTTACAAATGGTCTGTTGGTTTCTATTGTAGAGTTGACCAAATTGCGTAGGCCTACATATGGAGATCCTTGAGATGCCCAGCTATTGTGAATGAAGGTGAATTGACTTTTGTGGATTCATGGTAACACTGTTGTGCACAGTTGCAATGTTCTGATCACACCGACTTGAATGAGAGTGCACTGGTGTTTTAATGCCTGCAGTAGAACTCATTGTATGAAATTTTATCATCATAATACGAACTGATGAATATGAACTGTTGAAGTGCACTATGATGACTTAGAGTCGTACAAAGCTTCCAATAGTTTATACATAACACTCAACATAATTGTAATGTATTTTCATAATTAGTATTCATTTTTCCATTGTAAAGCTTTCTATGATAACTAGCCTAAAAAGCTTTCTATGATAAACTAAAAAATAATGATTAACAAAGATATAAATAAAATGTTGCTATGGCAACAATACAACCAATACAAACCACAGAAACGCTGGCTTGCAATACAAAACCAGCATTCTTATTTAATCACCCTTTAGCTTATATTGCATAATTTTAAAACGTGATTTACATATTCTCCAGAGCGAAAAATAAACATCTTGTTGTATAAATATCTAGTATTAAAGAACATTGCAGCATTCTGTTCTGCCAAGTCACTCTCTGGAGCTGCCACAGTGCACATAAACAAGAGGTGATGAGTGCCAGTTTCTAAGTATGCTTCAAAATTAAAGCTCCTATAGAGTTAGCAGTATTATTACATTAAGAAACAGGACAAAGTGGTAAGAATAAAAAAAAATTTAGAAAATTGGTATAGCTGAAGTAGAGAAAAACAATTTGTAAATGTCATTTTTAATTATTTCCTTTTTTCGTTCCTCCCCTTTTTTTCTTCTTCAACATTGAGGGGTCTACAACCAAACCTGCTGAACTAATTTTGACCAACAGTGACTCATGTTATCCTTCCTGGTTGTAAAACTGTGCCTTTTGTAGAAAAACACCAAAGTATAAGTATGTCTACAATTGTTAAATTACTGAAAACCACATAAAATGGGTAAAAAGTTAATGTTAAACATTATTCCACCTACAGCTAAACTATTTAATTAATTTTGACCAACAGTCACTCATTTTATTCATCATGGTTGTAGTGCGTGATTTTTGCATAAAAGTAAGAAAATTATATGTTAAAAATTACTAAATTGCAAAAAAAGTTAGAAAATAATAAAGGTGATTGAACTGGAAACACTGATGCGCCTACAGTCAAACTATTGAAACAATTTTAATCAACGATTACTAATTTTATTGGTCATGGTTACAGTATTTGGCTGTTTTATAAAAAATTTAAAACAATAAATATTTTGACAGTTGTTTAGATAAATTATTAGATAATTTAGTTTGTCATAATCATCTTTCACTATATTATTTACCAGTGACACTCCTACAAAAAAAGATCCAAATCTAAACAAGAACCAACAAAAAGTAAAAATTCCCCACCAAGTCTACAGTTAAAAAAAAATTGTTAAAGCCCCTTTGAATTCTGCCACGAACCAGTCATCTGCTTAAGCAATCTATTGAACAATGTAAATTTTTGCAATTGTTGGCGGTGTCTCTTTCTTCGTCAAAATAACTATCTAATTTCAGTTGTTGATACATTTGATAAATAGGTTGTAAAATATTGAAATGTGCTTGGATCAATCAATCTTTTATTTTAAAGTATGTTTATATATGTAGAGTATATTTTATATGAATTATTATTAAAGTACAGATTGGTCTTCATAGTGTAAGTGGCTTTCTCAAAACATTTGGTTTTAATTTTGGAGCAAATTATGTAGTTTGAACCCAAATATGTGCATGATTTAATGTTAATAACCTGATGATTTTATACCTGCAGTAATTCCTTTGTCAATATGCTGCTTATAGGGAACAACATGGAAGAACACTATTGTCATTACAGTCACTAAAAAAGGGATGGCATGGAAGGTGTACCACCACAAAGTGCCATTATTGATATTGTTAAATAAAGTGTAAACAGGTGGCTGGTTATTGGAGAAATTCAAAAGTAGTTTGACTATTTTTTTTTAATTGTGGACTTTACAGGAAACATTTTACCACTTGATGGTTTTTGTTTTATACTTTTTAGATATTTTGGATAATTGAAACATCAGATAAAATTGATGTTTTAATAATGATGCTCTAACCTTCAAAATAATCTTGCATTTAAGAAAAGGTTAAATAGGTTAATATAAAAATTAAATCATTTCAAGAATAATACTCACGCCTCTGCATTTGTCTAGGCATACGTTTACAGTGCCTTTAAATTGTACATAAGTTGACTCGGGGAACTTAAAAGCGCGAAACTTTGCAGTCAAGAAGTCACCATCGACAGTGTTAAAGTTCTCAAAAAGATATGAATCCACAGAGCAACTGAAAAAAAAATGTTTTAAGAAATGTAAAATTTTACAGAAATGTGAACATACAGGATGTTTCTAAAATAAGCTGCCAAATTTCTGCAGTGGTTTTTTTAATATTAAAATAAAGAAAAAAGTTCATATAAATATGGGCCCAAAAACGTTTTTTCCTTCTAACCACTAACTTGTTTTTTGTTTTTATTAAATAATTTTTATGTTGAGAGTGGTTTGACCAATTGCGTTGAAATTTGGCATGGAGCTTAATAAATTAAAGACCTATTTATTGTTAGCAAAATAAACAACCATATCTGGCAATATTTTTCAAAGTGGTGGCCACTTGAAATTTCTTAATCCAAATAACACGAAAACTATAAATTTTATAAAACAAACACAAGATTCAAAAAAGTTTTCTTTTTTAATTTTAAATGAACTAGCATACTTGGTTTTTTTTACTTAAGATAAAAAAAAACAATAAAAATATTTTATTCAGATTATAACAGTAATTAAAATCATATTTTATAAAAAGTGTTAGATAAAAATATAATTATTTTTTAAAGATTTTAACAGTGGTCATGATTCTATGTCATATTGTTCTTATACAACATACGAAAAATGTGTATAACAAATTGTTGCTGTATCATGATTACATCAAAAGATTACATTTTTAGCACTTGTGATTTTTTTTCTTTCAGTTTGTAGATGTTTTAGGTTATTACTGTGATTTTTGTATTTTTATGCATTTTCCGAACTATCTTTAAAAATATATTTTCATGTTAATGATTATTATTCTAACTTGTTCAAATTATGTATTCATTTTTCTTAAAAATATGGTTATTTTATGAATCAAGTAAAAAGACATGTATGTTAATTTATTTAAAATTAAAAAAGAAAACTTTGATGCTCATAATTTTTTATAAAATTAATTGTTTTCATGTTATTTGGATTAAAATTTCCAAATTGCCACCACTAGGAAATATTGTTATATAAGGTTGTTTGTTTTTTTTCGACAATATATCTTAATCTTAGCTTTATTTTGGTAAGTACCATGAGAAATTTCAACATAATTACGCTATTCTGGAGGCAAAATGTAATTACGTTAATCGAAGTATTCTGAAGGTAAAAATTATTTAGCGAAAAAAACAAAATGGTGTCTAGCAGGAAAATTAAATAATTTCCAAACCCATGATAATAGGAAGTTATAGGAACTTTTTTCTTTATTATAATTAAAGAAAAACCACTGCATAAGTTTGACAGCTAATTTTACAACCACACTGTATAAATGTGAATATAGCTTCGAAGATTCAAGTTTTTACCCATTAAATATAATAGTTTCTTCTTGTGTCTTTGTATCTGTGACTTGCATGTAGCTTACAAGTAGACCATAAATAGGTGCACTATCTTTGTCCAAAAATATTTCCATTTGTAATGGAGTCCCTGGGTTGACGTTAAGTTCCCCGGTCACGAGGTTGCCTCCTTGCCTCACTCCTACTTGAAGTTGAGGCTGTGGAGCTTTACCAGTGTAGGATGTAGTGATTTCAAGATCCCTGAAAACATATAATAATTATAGATTAGTTAATCATGAGCTTCCTTTTAAAAAGCAACTTAAACTAGAAGTACGACAGTGCTGAAGCATTTGCTAGAAGAGGGGAAGAGTACATTCTTTTTAAATTATAAATTGCAAACCAAGAGACTTCAAATGGCTATGAAATTAAGAACATACATAGATCATATAGTAACATTATACATCATATCATAATATAATTCACATAAGCTCTATGATATTCAACTGTTTACGCAACTGTTACTATTTCATTTTTGTAATAACAAGAGAATACTTTAGATTATAAAATAAAAAATGGAGAAAAACAGTTATATTACATTATCAAAGTGTTAAGCCTAAACATGTTCCATTTTTTAAAAGGTTTTTAAGAAAAAAATTTCAGATAACGTACTTGTCTACATTGTACTCCTTATTACTTTGTTCCTTAGACTCAGTGAGTAAGCTGGTACTTATAAACAGCAATTCAATGAGTCTTATAGACATCAAATCGCTCACAGTTTTAAAGAACAAAGAAAGGGTCATTGTTAATTCATTGCTGAAATCCTTTTTCACAGTATTTAATGACAGTCAAAAAATATACATTTCTTCTTTATAAATACAGCTTCAAATTTACTAAATTTCAATCTTCTCCAGACTGTTTCGAATTTTCATTTTTGTCCAGGGAAGGGCGTTGTCTCGTCCTTTGGATTAAAAATTTTCATTGGTTTGAGTTATTTGAAGAACCTGTGTCAACCAAGTGATTCAAAATTTGATACCTATTTGGAAATCTAAATCAGACACATTTGCCTTAATCAAAAAGTAGCAAGAAGTTTTTAATATTTTCAAAAAAAAAAACTTCTTCTAAAGAAGTTTTCAAATGATATATATGTCTGTCTGCAACTTCTGCACCAGTGGAGAGGTATTTCCAATTGGGAATAATATCTTGTCAACAGACAGAGGTAATTTAAAGTTACTACTGTTGGAAGCTTACTAAATATTAAGTTGAATACCAAACTTTCTTGTACTGATTCTTATGACCTAATTAAAAGCAACAATACACTTTCACAGAAAATCTGTATAGTTAAAAAATGTTAACATGCTACTGTTGGAGAGAGACCCAGTGGAAGTTTAATTAATAATGACAGATAACCTATAGATTGAGCCATTATACTGTATTTTCATTTTTCTAATAATTTTAGAAAAGTCAGTTTAATTATAAGTATTTTTTTTTGTCCTTCAAAAGCGTTAAGGTTAAATGAAATAGTAATTTTAAAAAAATAAATAAATTCCTAATTAATTTAATGTTGAACCTTCATAAGTAAACATGACCTACATTTTTTGCATTTTAGTTTTGTTTTTGTAATTTTTAAAATAAAATTTGGTGTCCTAGATTTTATACCCACATCCTAGGTTTTTGATGCCTATTTTCTTTTGGTTTCAAAGAAAAAATTATGGATTTATACATAAAGGAACCAGAGTATTGCTCCAGTATCATGAAAAGTACTGAGGCAGTGCTTGCAGTGCTTCGTATTGCTCTGGCTGAAATTAACTTCTGATTAATGTTTAAGGTTTTTTTACACTAACACTGGCCTAATGTTGAAATTATTACTTTATCATCAAACATTGTTCATGTTCCTGCTATTTCTTTTAACTTTACCATTTTACAGAGAAGTAAGTAGGCATATTTTGGCACAATCAAGTGGTATTTTCATATTTTGATTGATTAAATCTGATAAAATTTTATTTTAATTGAGTGATTTGATAATAATCCTGAAAATGTTAATGATTACTAAAATAACAAAACAAAGTATGAATATTGTAAACAAAATCAAACAACTACGTTGATTTTTATTAAATTTGGCTCAAATATAGTTTTCATAACCTTAGCAAAACATACGTATTGCTAAAACAATGAAAATATTGGTGTGGGGAATACTAATAAAAAATCAACAATGGAAGAAATAAAAGAGCCCAATTTTTAAAATTGACCATCATACTTCAGATAAATTTTTATAAGTGAAGACCGAATTCTTATTTAAGTTAACAGTTACAGTGCTAAACTTAAGGAAAAAAATTTTCTTGAAAAGATAAAACAATAAACATGGGGTTATTTTTTGGGGTTATTCTGATTTAATGTATATATTAAAAGTATATACTAGGAAATCTATTAAACAAAAATTGATTTCAGTAATAGATTGTACAAGTTTGTTACCCAGCAAACAAATTCAATAGTTTCAAAAAGGCAGACTTTCTGAATCTAGAAAAAACTTTTATATAACCATTAAAAGCCACCCATCACAAAATTGCAGCCTAGAATGTGCAGAAAATTGATGTAATTAAGCAGTTAGGCTTATAAAGGCCTATACAAAGTCTACAAAGTATTAAAGAGAAAGTTAATATTATTTGTGTACAATTAACTTGCAGCATTACAGACACTGAATGCAGTATGTGAACTGGAGACAGCAATAACCAGTTTTACAAAAATATTTTGTAATTTATATTTAAGAATACCTACATCTAATAACTTATTTCCCCATTATAATAGTTTATATTTATTTATTATACTTCCTTTAACTAAAACTATTTAAAAAAATATATTTTAAAATATATGATAGTTCTCATTATATTTGTTTGGAATATTTGATAATTCAGATATTTTTATCAAAAATTCTTGTAACTCTACTTAGCAAATTATAATAATAGTGGTCTACAGTGAAAGTTTTTTTACCTCAGAAAAAAAAATTTCCAAAGAGAAATTTTATCAATTCTCTAGTTTTGATTTTTATGTATGAACCATAATTTATATGAAATTTAATGAACAAAATTTCTCCGTGAAAATGTAAAGAGAGAAATAAAACTTACTCTGGTTCTTGAAAACCCGCAGGAAGGACATTCCGTTTTGATAACGTGTGATTGTGGTTTGTTGGGGATACGATACACTTTACTGATACAAACTCTTTTCTAGAATTTTCTCCATCTTCTTCTAAAACTATTCGATGATAATATACCCGAGCACCCTAAAAAAAAAAAAAACATTCAAGATTTGTGTTTTGGTTATTCAAATTTTAAGTTTTGCCATTACACACATTATTAAGTTAATCTAACTTTCAGATCTCTGTTCAACTAACTAAGTAAACAAAATAATTTTCAATGTGATAGGTCATTTGTTATAATTACAATATGTAAATACATTTACTAAAAACTGATCCAAAATCATTGACTTCTTCTTTAACTCAGTTAACTTTATGGGTTTCATTTTATTTATAAAAGGGTTGGTGTTAAAATTACATTATCGTTATTTTATGATTTATTTGTCTATTACATATCTTCAAGGAGTTCAAAATAGTTTTAATACTTCTACAATAATTTATTTTTTCTTTCCTTGTATTTACAGTATATCATAATGAGAAACATTCTCTAATAACTGTGAACAATAATATTAATATTAAATTATATTAATTAATATTGTGAATATTAATAACAAAATAAAAAATATTAAAAAATAAATAAAATAAAAATATCTAGCACATAGACTAAGGTTTAGTGGTCATTGTGCTAAGACACTAGTTAGTCTGCTGCTTCTCTGAACTGTGCACCTCAAGGTAGCAGGTTTGAGACACAGTTACGCCATAAGTTTTACGCTTTTTGTTAATTCTGATCTCTCATTAGTCTAACTGGAGTAGAGTATCAATTTAAACAATAAGAAACACCTAAAAACTACAACAACCAAAATCTAATAACTTAAAAATTTTAACACAATAGTTCCATTGAATAACTGATATATTTTTAGCTCAGTAACCATAGTTTACAATACAAGACTCAATACTTTGTTTACAGCTAAACAAAGCAATGGTATTGTAAGTTTGTTTTTCCATTTTTTTTTTTTTTTTTATGTTTAACGTCCGACTATTTTATTTCCAAGGGCTCAACTATATATATATATATATATATATATATATATATATATATATATATATATATATATATAGAGAGAGAGAGAGAGAGAGAGAGAGAGAGAGAGAGAGGGGTAAAATGGACGGAGGAGCGGAAGAGGTTCCATGGGGACAGGATGAAGGAGGTGTGGAGGGTTAGAAGGAACAAGACATGAGTCAGAGTGCTTTGCGTGATCCAACAGGGTCTATACGCAAATAATAAATAAATAAATAAATATATATATTGATAATGAACTGTCATGAAAATGCACATTAGAAAACTTAAAGGTAAAATTAATATACAATCTAAGATATTTTTATTTTCTGAAATAGTTAAGTATTGCTCTAATTTTATGTACCTTACACAATCTTTAATTCAACATTTAATTCAAAGCCAAAAAGAATATAGAATTGTCTTATAGGGTAATTTTTATAACATTTATTGAAGTCCAATATTTACAAAGCAAAGTACTAAGAACAGTTTTATATAAAATTAGTACGAACCATCACTACCTCTTTTTGGTGCACAGAAAATCCTCCTTTAAAGTAAATTTTTGTTTATAAGGTTTCGAAAAATTTTATTCTGTGTGTGACAAATTTTATTTCTGTAAATACTCACAGGTAGTTAATATTTTTTTTTAAAACTTTGAAACTTCAATGAATATAAAATACCAACGCCAAATAGTACATTTATTAAGAAAATTTATATTTTAATACTGTTATTGCATGTAGAGTATTTAACAAATTACAAGACTTTATTAAAGTTTCAAAAAGTAAACGCACACCGTATAACATTTTAAAAAAGCTGCTAAGAAATGAAGAGTTAGATTACTTAAATAAAATTACTACAATAATTTCTAAGTTAAAATATAACGCTGAAACAAATATTAATTGATTTAATTATTTTTGCTATTGTTATAACTTGTATTAGTAGTGTTAAATATTTTTTTTTAAAACTTTGAAACTTCAATGAATATAAAATACCAACGCCAAATAGTACATTTCTTCTTCTACGTTTCACCCACTTTGGGGGACGATTGATCAATCAATGTTCAGTGTGTCGTGCTTTCCTGTCCGCCCAGTATTTCTTCATCCTTTCAGATCTTGCCGTCCTCTCTGCCTCAGAAATCCTATATGGTATTTTGGTCTTGACCCTGTCCTGGAACCTCTTCATTTTACCTTCGATTATACTCTTTGCGGATCTATCTGCAAGCATCTCTTCTGTAATTTGAAACTCTCGTAGGTCCCTCTCTATCTCCTTAAACCAGTTCAGTTTGGTTTTTTCTTATTAGGAAAAAGTCGAAGATCCTTTTTGTTATCCTTTTCGGTCCATTCGTAGGATGTGACCATAGAAGTCAATCCTCCTTTTCTTTATTGTATGGGACATCTTTTCGGTCCTCCTATACAGGGTCTCATTACTAATGTGCACAAGTTTATTATTATAGAATTTGGGACCTAGAATTTTCCGTAGAATTTTTCTTTCTTTGATCTCCAACTTTTCCATTGGTCCATAAGTCGTTATGGACAACGTTTCCGCAGCGTAAAGGGCTTCAGGCTTGACTACAGTATTATAATGTCTTATCTTGGCATTCCAGGAGAGTGATTTTTTGTTATAGGTGTCTTTTGTGAGCTGGAAAGCTATTTCCATTTTGTTTCGTCTAGATTCCATAGCTTTCTTCTCTAGACCATTCCAGCTGATCCACTCTCCGAGGTACTTGAAATCCCTGACAATCTCCATTTTCTGTTCCCCCACTTTCAAATATTTTGGAGGATTCTTAATGTTTGTTATAAATAGTACATTTATTAAGAAAATTTATATTTTAATACTGTTATTGCATGTAGAATATTTAACAAATTACAAGACTTTATTAAAGTTTCAAAAAGTAAACGCACACCGTATAACATTTTAAAAAAGCTGCTAAGAAATGAAGAGTTAGATTACTTAAATAAAATTACTACAATAATTTCTAAGTTAAAATATAACGCTGAAACAAATATTAATTGATTTAATTATTTTTGCTATTATTATAACTTGTATTAGTAGTGTTAAATATTTTTTAATTATTGTCATTTCTTTTTTTCTTATTTCTTCAGTGAATTTGTCATGTACAACTATGTAAAATTCTTTAATACTTCAAAATATGTTAAATTAATTTGTAATAGAGCGTTGGTTTTATTAAATTGCAGACTGAATACTTTTGCTTCCTTACAGTATTTTAATCAGTGAGTAAGACTGATTAATAGTGTAACAATTAAGGCATTTGAAGGCATTAAGGTATTAGTGAGTAAGGCATTTGAAGTGTAACTAAACATTCAATAATTATCATTAATATCGATGAAAAATGTTAAGGTTATGTTAAATCAAACAAATATAATCAAATATCAACCATAATTGAATGATCTAATAATTCCATAGGTTGATCGATAACATAGTATAACTGACACTGTAGATGGTACTGTAAGCTTTTGCTGGCCTGACCATACACAGGCCAGCATTATTGCATTGCAATAATTAAGCAATTATTAATTCTATCTGATGACTGAAAATAGACCTGACCCACAATTGCAAACAACAGATCAGAGTATTATTTACACATAGATTTGTGCAGAGCCTCTAAGTCACTTATTTCAAGATTCATGGGAACTAAGGTACATAAGGATTGCCTTGAAGGGTGGTCATAGTAAACTTAATTTTTTTCTAATCTTTAAGGGGGCACACGCTCCCATGTCCCCTTGGCTGGATCTGCCACTGGGTACCAATGGTCCCAATTACCTCATTTAAGCATTATACTTATATATTTATTACATAAAATCACTTTGAAGTTTGTACACATTGATTTAGCCAAAAGAGTTAACTATTTACAAATATTTAAATTTACTTGTAGCTATGCTTACTGTATGTTGGTTGATCACACGAGTGACTCCACACTGAAAGACATTGTCTAAAGAGAGCATGATGGTCACTTGATTACCATCTACATGAGGTTGACATGCAGGATCTAATAAAAGAAAACACATTATAGGGCAATGTTACTGAGGTAGCTTTGAATTAAAAAAAATGTTACTGAAAGTTCTTAAAAAACTCTTAGGTTAAAATTTTATGAAACATAAAGGTTAATTTTATTTCTCTAAAGTGTAAAAAACATTTCAGCTTTTTTGCACAATTTATCTGGAAAAAAATAATTACTAATTACTTTTCCTGCTGTAAGATATTTCAAAATATGTTAAATTTTCTATTCATTATGTCGTCCTTATAAGTTATTTCTTTATACTGTTAATTTCAGCTATCAGTTACCTTAGAAAAATGTCACTATTTTATCAAGTACTATGATATTTATAAGAAATACTTATTCTAATAGAGTTATTTTTCATCCTCTGTGATGTTTTAATTTTATAACAAACTGTATTTTCTTTTTGTGTACATTCTAAGTAAGGTACTACATTCAAGTACTTTTATGAGAATCAGGTGTGTTGTGTAGCATAAAAGGGTGTAAGCGAAATTTCCAATAGCACAGTGGCTTAAAAATATTTTATTTTGTAATTATATACAGTAGCCTTTCTTATTTCAGTCACTTTGTGACCTGACCTTAGGCTAAACTAAAGATGGCTGAACCAGATATATAAGGCCTCCATACACGGAATGGTTATGTATAAAAATTAGTTAGATGGCTTTTCAAAATATATTTAATGAAAGGTTCACTGTACACAAAACAAGCCAGACTAGTTCTAATTAGTACAGCTTACTAAAAACAAGATCATATATACAAAGATTATACAATAACATTATACATCATATCATAATATAATTCATATAAGCACTGTGATATTCCTGTTGACGTAACTTTATTACTTCATTTTTATAATATCAAGAGAATACTTTAGATGAGGGGCTCCAAACTATGGCCCGAGGGCCACATCCGGCCCGCGGACAGATTTTGTCCAGCCCGCGGAGAGCTAGCATACTTGAAAACTCCTCGCGATTTCAATCCGCGCTTCATAGCTTCGAATTTTTCTGTCCGCAAACTTCCTGTATATTTTGAGTAATTTTGAAAATGTTTTGTTTCATAATGAAGTTTAATGTTATATTCTTTGAGAACGGCTATGCTTTCATTGCAAATCAAACATAGCGCCTTGTTACTGGACTCAATTA
>CM040182.1:3105866-3120866 GCA_022606455.1 Callitettix versicolor
TGTAGTGAGTAGGGGATAGATCAGTTTGAGTAGAGTAGAAGGCTTGTAGCTAAGCACATAACCTCACTTGGAGATGGTAAGGACAGAGCAAGGGGCGGGGGGAAATTCATTACTTTAAAAAACATTGACTCTAGTGATCGTTACTACATGGAATTTTGTTTATTAAAATGGAAACGGTTATTAAAGTAGGCTACCAATTAGTAATAAAAGGGTTATTTCATTTTTTACTGAGCTAAAATGTTGACTTTCAAAAGCCGCTTTTATGATATCACACAGGCCGATGTTCTGTGTATGACTAGTACAACTTTAGTCATAGTAAGGTCTAGCGCGCTGCTAAACTCCGTCTACTGTACTAAGTGCTCATGCTCCGGCCACCGTATTGAAACGAATAGTTTTGCGTTATCAAAAATTAAGTAACGGCACTTTTCGTGTTTTCCCCCGAAAATGTTTTTAACATTAAGGCGCGACTTCTATATTGCTTTTGAAGCAATTTAAAATCCACTGTGTTAACATTAATCAGCTATTGTTCTAATAATAATTAATGTGCACAACAAAAAGCATTAAAAAAAAAATTTTTAGGTTTTAATAAAAAAAATGCAGTTTTAATTTTGTGGGGAAATCACTTTAACTATCAATGTATGGAAAATTTTAACAACGATAAACTGTACATTATTTTTTAAATTTTTTTTCATTTGCTATAATAATATCTCCATAAGTACATGTGTAATATCTCATGTACATGTGTCTCAATAGCAATTGCCAATAAAGTTTATTTCTCGATTCGAAGCAAACCACTAAAACAGTTTATCAGCTTCAGTTCCAATGCGAAGATGTTTGGTGTCAAAAATTAACTATACATTTCTTGTTTAATGCTATTGTTGAAACTGTGTAAGTTATAAAATAGAAATCTGCAAATTGTCTACGTCAGCTGGCACTACGAAGGTGCAATCCGCCATTGCTTTTGATGATGACTTGATGTGGGATGCGTATGTGGGTTGTTGAAAGTCCAGACTGGTTGTGTTGAGGGGGGAATAATTCATGTTTTATACATTTTACAAATGTGCATCGTTAACGTTAAGACTGAAACTGACCGAACTAAGCGAAGTGTCTTTCAACTCGACCTTTTGGCATTTGGTTTGTATTTGTTATGTAATTTTGGCCAAAAGCATGACCGATTGTTTTGAAATTTGGTACGAAGATACCTTGAATAAAGCCTAAATGCAGTAAGTGTAGAACTTTTTCCCATTCACTTCCGCCTCAACATGGCGCGCTCTGTTTATGAGGACGATTGTACGCAGTTTTGGCCAAACGCATTTACCGATTGTTTTGAAATTTGGTACGAAGATACCTTGAATAAAGCCTAAATGCAGTAAGTGTAGGACTTTTTCCCATTCACTTCCGCCTCAACATGGAGCGCTCTGTTTATGAGGACGATTGTACGCAGTTTTGGCCAAACGCATTTACCGATTGTTTTGAAATTTGGTACGAAGATACCTTGAATAAAGCCTAAATGCAGTAAGTGTAGGACTTTTTCCCATTCACTTCCGCCTCAACATGGAGCGCTCTGTTTATGAGGACGATTGTACGCAGTTTTGGCCAAACGCATTTACCGATTGTTTTGAAATTTGGTACGAAGATACCTTGAATAAAGCCTAAATGCAGTAAGTGTAGGACTTTTCCCATTCACTTCCGCCTCAACATGGCGCGCTCTGTTTATGAGGACGATTGTACGCAGTTTTGGCCAAACGCATTTACCGATTGTTTTAAAATTTGGTACGAAGATACCTTGAATAAAGCCTAAATGCAGTAAGTGTAGGACTTTTTCCCATTCACTTCCGCCTCAACATGGCGCGCTCTGTTTATGAGGACGATTGTACGCAGTTTTGGCCAAACGCATTTACCGATTGTTTTAAAATTTGGTACGAAGATACCTTGAATAAAGCCTAAATGCAGTAAGTGTAGGACTTTTTCCCATTCACTTCCGCCTCAACATGGCGCGCTCTGTTTATGAGGACGATTGTACGCAGTTTGGCCAAACGCATTTACCGATTGTTTTAAAATTTGGTACAAAGATACCTTGAATAAAGCCTAAATGCAGTAAGTGTAGGACTTTTTCCCATTCACTTCCGCCTCAACATGGAGCGCTCTGTTTATGAGGACGATTGTACGCAGTTTTGGCCAAACGCATTTACCGATTGTTTTAAAATTTGGTACGAAGATACCTTGAATAAAGCCTAAATGCAGTAAGTGTAGGACTTTTTCCCATTCACTTCCGCCTCAACATGGAGCGCTCTGTTTATGAGGACGATTGTACGCAGTTTTGGCCAAACGCATTTACCGATTGTTTTAAAATTTGGTACGAAGATACCTTGAATAAAGCCTAAATGCAGTAAGTGTAGAACTTTTTCCCATTCACTTCCGCCTCAACATGGAGCGCTCTGTTTATGAGGACGATTGTTAGCAGTTTTGGCCAAAAGCATGACCGATTGTTTTGAAATTTGGTGCGAAGATACCTTGAATAAAGCCTAAATGCAGTAAGTGTAGAACTTTTTCCCATTCACTTCCGCCTCAACATGGCGCGCTCTGTTTATGAGGACGATTGTACGCAGTTTTGGCCAAACGCATTTACCGATTGTTTTAAAATTTGGTACGAAGATACCTTGAATAAAGCCTAAATGCAGTAAGTGTAGGACTTTTTCCCATTCACTTCCGCCTCAACATGGAGCGCTCTGTTTATGAGGACGATTGTACGCAGTTTTGGCCAAACGCATTTACCGATTGTTTTGAAATTTGGTGCGAAGATACCTTGAATAAAGCCTAAATGCAGTAAGTGTAGAACTTTTTCCCATTCACTTCCGCCTCAACATGGCGCGCTCTGTTTATGAGGACGATTGTACGCAGTTTTGGCCAAACGCATTTGCGAAGGTACCTTGCATGAAGGCAGAATGACCTATTGTAAGATTTTTACCTACTCACTTCCGTTTAAAAATAGCGGCCTCTGAATTTAACGAATATGAATGTATGCAGTTTTGGCCAAACACATTGACTGATTGTTTTGACATTTGGTACGAAGGTACCTTGTATAAAGAATGAACGACGGTTGTATAAGAATTTTTCCCATTAACTTCCGTTTCAAGATGGTGGCTTCTGATGAGGAGTGTACGCAGTTTTTGCAAAACGCGTTGAACGATTGTTTTGAAACTTGGTAGGAAGGTACTTCGTATGAAGCCCGAACGAAGTATGAGTAAGATTTTTCCCATTAATTTCCGTTTTAAGATGGTGGCTTCTGATGAGGAGTGTACGCAGTTTTTGCAAAACGCGTTGAACGATTGTTTTGAAACTTGGTAGGAAGGTACTTCGTATGAAGCCCGAACGAAATATGAGTAAGATTTTTCCCATTAACTTCCGTTTCAAGATGGTGGCTTCTGATGAGGAGTGTACGCAGTTTTTGCAAAACGCGTTGAACGATTGTTTTGAAACTTGGTAGGAAGGTACTTCGTATGAAGCCCGAACGAAGTATGAGTAAGATTTTTCCATTAACTTCCGTTTCAAGATGGTGGCTTCTGATGAGGAGTGTACGCAGTTTTTGCAAAACGCGTTGAACGATTGTTTTGAAACTTGGTAGGAAGGTACTTCGTATGAAGCCCGAACGAAATATGAGTAAGATTTTTCCCATTAACTTCCGTTTCAAGATGGTGGCTTCTGATGAGGAGTGTACGCAGTTTTTGCAAAACGCGTTGAACGATTGTTTTGAAACTTGGTAGGAAGGTACTTCGTATGAAGCCCGAACGAAGTATGAGTAAGATTTTTCCCATTAACTTCCGTTTCAAGATGGTGGCTTCTGATGAGGAGTGTACGCAGTTTTTGCAAAACGCGTTGAACGATTGTTTTGAAACTTGGTAGAAAGGTACTTCGTATGAAGCCCGAACGAAATATGAGTAAGATTTTTCCCATTAACTTCCGTTTCAAGATGGTGGCTTCTGATGAGGAGTGTACGCAGTTTTTGCAAAACGCGTTGAACGATTGTTTTGAAACTTGGTAGGAAGGTACTTCGTATGAAGCCCGAACGAAGTATGAGTAAGATTTTTCCCATTAACTTCCGTTTCAAGATGGTGGCCTCTGGTTTAACGATGACGAGTATAGTTGATCGTAATACGATCTCTTTCCTATAATACTGCTGAATAGATCATAGTAATTTTGACAGCTTCTTGAAGGAAAAGCATACAATTTCAAAGTTGGTCCAGTAACATTTTCCCCGAATATTACGGTTACTAGTTAAATTGGCGGAAACGCTTACGAACGTGTCAGAGCGCTGTCATAGAGCGGTGTCGCAGAGCGGTGGCCAGAGCGGTGGCCAGAGCGACGAGCGACGAAGAACTGCCAGTTTTATTGTTCTTTGAACTGTAAATATAAAAAAGAGACTGTAAATCTGCGAAAGATTTGTCGAGTCTTTCCTTCATTATTTGAATAATAAGATTACGAAATCAGTAACTTGCCTTTTATGTACCGACGAAGGTGAAAGTGCCCTTCCATAGCCTTCAGCCTGTCACACCCACAGAAACAGACACTAACACAGACCTACGATACGAGTACGTGGCCTAAATACAATAATTACAAAATATAGACTTCGCGTATAGAATTTATTCAGAGCAATCTCTATAGCCTTCAACTCAGAACAATCTACATTATGTAACCGTTAGTTTTGTACAGTAATATAGAACTTTACTGTGAACTTGTGAAGCCATTATATCTTGCATAATTATTTGGGTAGCCTCCTAAAGCAGTTAGTGTTGTACAGTACTATAGAACTTTACTGTGAACTTGTGAAGCATTATATCTTGCATAATTATTTGGGTAGCCTCCTAAAGCAGTTAGTGTTGTACAGTACTATAGAACTTTACTGTGAACTTGTGAAGCATTATATCTTGCATAATTATTTGGGTAGCCTCCTAAAGCAGTTAGTGTTGTACAGTACTATAGAACTTTACTGTGAACTTGTGAAGCATTATATCTTGCATAATTATTTGGGTAACATAATTATATGTGTATGTGTGTGTGTGAGAGAGAGAGAGAGAGTGTGTGTGTGTGTGTGTGTTTGTGTGTGTGTTTGTGTGTGAATGTGTGTGTGTGTGTGTGTGTGTGTGTGTGTGTGTGTGTGTGAGAGAGAGAGAGAGAGTGTGTGTGTGTGAGTGTGAGTGAGTGTGAGTGAGTGTGTGTGTGAGTGAGTGTGAGTGAGTGTGTGTGTGTGTGAGAGTGTGAGTGAGTGTGAGTGTGAGTGAGTGTGTGTGTGAGTGTGTGTGTGTGTGTTTGTGTGTGTGTGTGCGCGCGCGTGTGTGCGTGTGTGAGTGTGTGTGGGGGGCTAAGACACCGGTCAGTCTGCTGCGTCTACGAACTGTGGACCCAAAGTTCTTGGGTCGAGCCGCAGTAACTCTCGTTGTTTTAACCTTACCGTTAAGGTATCTAACACAATTAATAAAACAACATTCTAAGCAACTAATACGAGATGCCTTAAATGTGGTATTAATACAATGCAAATTTTTAGAAAACATGTTTTAGCACAATAAAACATATATTAAGTACCAAGTGTTAAATATCATTTTAAATAGAATATTTCATAGAATAATAACCAAACGAAATCTAAAAAATATTTTTGCTTAAGCCGTATTTCAGTGGAAATAGGAGTACAAATAACCAAGATTTTCATGGCCCTGAAAGAAGCAATTAGTAACTATTTAAAAGATATTTTTTAACTAAAGTGCACACATAAACTATAAGGGGAGCCACCGTGCAAAATTTCAACTTTGTAGGCCTTAAGGTCACTGAGTCTGATGAACGAGTGAGTGCTTTGGCTTTTATATAATATAGAGATAACGAGATCTTATATTGTAAACGTGTTTCTTTCAAACTGGTTAGTATCAGTCGGTCACTATACTGTATGTAAAACACAAGTTGGAGATATTGAGTCCAGTAATTAATGATTTGCAGTATTGGAATATCATTGTTTACTTCATGAAGCTGTTAAGAAGCAAAAGTCACACACACACACACACACACACACACACACACACACACACACACACACACACACACACACACACACAGAGACACACACACACACACATATATATATATATACACACACACACTCACACTCACTCACACTCACACACACACACACACACACACACACACACACACACACACACACACACACACACACTCACTCACACTCACACACACTCACACACTCACACACACACACTCACTCACACTCACACTCACTCACACACATTCACTCACACTCACACACACTCACACACACACACACACTCACTCACACTCACACTCACTCACTCACTCACACACACACACACTCACTCACTCACTCACACTCACACTCACTCACACTCACACACACACACACACACACACACACACACACACTCACACTCACACTCACTCTCTCTCTCTCTCTCTCACACACACACACACACACACACACACACACACACACACACTCACTCACTCACACACACACACACACACACTCACTCACTCACACACACACACACACACACACACACACACACACACACACACACACACACACACACACACACAAACACACACACAACTCGATGACGTGATGGAAATGCATTTCTAAAAAAGTAAGAATATTTTTCTCTAACATTTGAAAATAAGAAAATGAACACTGACTGCTGTTCATTTTCGCAATTTTCATGGAATTTCATAAATGTAAACGCTAATTTATGCAGATTTTATCGATGATTACGATAATGAAATCAGTTTTTTAAAAAAATCTGTCTTTTTGTCGGTAACGCAACCATTATTGTGACCAATCACTATAAAGTTGGCAAAAATTATTTTAAAGCTGGTTGAACCAAAGTACGTGTGTTGACAACAAAAATATTTAGGGGGTAGTTTAAGAATTTAAGTGTAAACTTTTAATGGTAAAAATTTTATCTATCCAGTGTGGCGTATCGTTTGAAACTAGAAGTGATACTGATTCCAAATATGTATAGAACCACCAGACCTCTTTAAAAGTTCAAGTTTTCATGTCACCCTACATCTAGTTTCGACATGTAGGTGGGACAAATTTCGAGAAATCTATAACCTAATCTAGTTTGGATCAAAACAAACAACGGGTTTTACAGTATTTTTCAATATTTTACGTATTTTTTTATTTATGAACCTCAACAAAAGCGTTTTTTGAAAAAAATCCCCAGTAACTTAGAAGGTTTTTTTACGATACTTGACTTCTTGTAGTGTCGATTCTTATCCAATATGATAAAAGTAAGTAGAATATAAAAAAGTAAATAGAAGTAAAACAAAAAAGTTTTATGTTTGATCATTAAATATGTTTAAAAAAAAGCAATACTTTGAACGGTATAAAACGGTACAGTCCGCGTCGTAGCAATGCAGACGATATGAAAGTCAACTGATACATTCTTCTTATATGTAGTTTATATTTGAATCAAGGCACTCAAGCTTTAAAAGCGTGGGTTTAAACATTTAATTTTCGATTTCTTTTACAGAAGGAAATGAAGGAAAATATTTTCACTGAAATAAAACATAAATTCTTGTTAATTGTCAACGAAAAGTATTTTCCTAATTTTAGCCAAGATATTTTCTGTTTTGTGCCAATAAAACAGCTTCCATTCCAGGTAGAGAAAGATTAAAGTAATTTTGTTCGCCTCTTTAAAGAAAATATATTTTGTTTCTTATAAATATTTTGTAAAGTTAACAGGTTTCAACATATTCGACATTAAAAAGTTTAAGTGTCCGCCATTTTGAAACGAGTAAAAGAAATACATTATTTCCCTGAAATCAGGAGTTAATTTATGGTTAATCGTCTACTAATCATTTACCGTTACAAAAATATGCGTTATTTTTTAGTTAAAATGACAAATTAGAGGTTGGATAGAAATGTAATTGTTTTAGGACATATGTTCGAAGGAACGTTTTTTCTTATTTTGACAAAAGGATGAAAGTTATCTTGGAGTTTAGAAACGATTTTCGGAAACATTCTGTACATGTATGACTTACTTAAGATTTTAAATGGCTGCCCTTTTTGAAACAGCTGCGTAGGTTTTGTCTAATTTATTACTAAAATCGATTTTCGTGCCAAGTTTGAAACAAATCGGACCAAAATCTTGTAAGTTCTACAGGATTAAGCTCAAATAGCTTATTTCTTTTTAAAATAATGGAACTATTTTTCCCACCAGCTAAGAAATGTAAATGCCTCTGTGAAGTGGCTGTGGTAGGCCAGAACCTAAGAACCCACGAGAGGCATCGACCAGCGTTTACACACAACCGACACTTACCCGGCAACAGGAATGACAGAATTAAACAATAGGTGGGAACTAAAGGAGACATTTGACATCGGATACCCCGTTACTTTACACATGGCACATCTGCGACTTCCAACATCATACAAAGTTCAAGCTGTGAAGGCCTGAATTAAAGTTAGAGAATTTGCTGAAGAAATTTCATAACCTAAGTATTCTCACGGTTTCATTAGGAACTGATATTTCTGTAGCCTAAATTATTTTAAGCTGATTTCTAATTAAGGTATTACAGTTACACGAGCTGCCGAAGTACTGTAATTAGAACTTACTTAAAATGGTTGTTGCGTTGCATTCTTAGATCTTTGCTTTCGAATTGGTGTGGAAACCGCCTCGGTGGTCTAGTGGATAGCGTACTAGGCTTTCACCCCGAGGATCCAGGTTCGATTCCCGGCGAGGGCTTGGCATATTTTCATACGTTATAAATCATCCCACCGTCTGCATTAGCCCAAGTGTGCACAATAGTCGGACGTTAAACACCAAAAAAAAAATCGAATTGGTGTAACGACAGCCGCCAGAATTCTGAATGAATTATGAGTTTTGTTATGTATGATTTAAATTGATTATGTTTTATGTTTATAATATTATTGCAAAGCAGTAAACGAACGCTAAATCTAAAATTTCAAATAATAACGCAAGGGAATCAAGAATAAACTTTTAGGCAACATTACACTGTAAACAGTTTGCTTGCTAAAGGGGGGTCGGCCTTCCCTATCTCGCCAATGTTATTTTATGATATCTTTAGGTACATTTTTCTCAGTAACTATTTTAGATACAGCTGTGAAATTTTTTCCTAGTAATATATAGACACTTGCCAACATTTTAACACAGGGAAATTTAAATATGTGTTTTTATAAAACTGTGGCAATTTTTTAAAAATTATAATATTTTTTATTTCAGATTTTCCGTGTTTCTGCACACATGAAATTAAATAAAATCATTTTTTGTTAAAATATTTATAAACCCCTGTGTTAAAGTATGCAGAATGATGTAATAAACAAAACAAAGCAAAAATGAATCTTCTAGCTTTTGTAGTTTATGAGAAAAATGTACCTAAACATGAAAAAAAACAAGTTTCGGAAAAACGCGTTTAAAGTTTATTTTACATTAAAATTCTTTACTTACAAATATTTAGTGCATTCCTGCCCCATAAGCTGGATTATCAGGATCTTCCTGCATCTGATAATCATCTTCCAACTTTATTCTGCCTAAACTATTCTTCTGTCTGCTTCTAACCATTCAACAGTCTAACCCAGGGGTCTCCAAACTACGGCCCGAGGGCCACATCCGGCCCGCGGAGAGCTAGCATACTTGAAAACTCCTTTAGAGAATATATTTTTATAGCAAATTAAATTTAGTTTACTGAAGTATTCTAATTTTATGTTAAATAATTATTAATATGACATCTACATTGATATGGTCATGGGCTAACTACTCATAACATTGTTTTCGGACTTTTTTTCATCAGTGGACTATTTCACTTTTTACCACCGGCAACAATGATAATATGGTTTTGGCCCTCGAAACTTACTGGAGTAATCAGTATGGCCCTAAGGCTGGAAAGTTTGGAGACCCCTGGTCTAACCCAAACTATATTGTATGCAGTGAATTCATCCCACGCTACTTTTTTGGAAAAAAAAAAAAAGTCGGTACACTACTACATATATAATTTTTTTTTGACTAAATGTACAGTTTCAAAGCATAAAGTGTTATATATATTATTAAACAAAAAACTCCAGAGAATATTAATTCAAAATAAAAAAAAATGGAATTTTTTAAGATTTTTTCAGGCCGACCCCCCTAAACTAAAAATTTAAGGTTCGAACACTGATTTTGTGTTATTGTTATTTTTATTCGGATATTTTCTATCGTAAATTGTTGTACAAAACAATACACGACGATTCAAGAGTTTGAATCAACTTTAGTTCTCAAGTACCTAACCTAAGTGTCTAAGCTTCTGTTAAAATACGGAAACTGAAAGCTTAGAATAAACACTCAAAGCAGTTGAAGTAAAAACTAAAACAAGGTGGCCTAGTTGATAGCGTACTAGGCTTCGATTCCCGGCGAGGGCTTGGCATTTTCATACGTTATAAATCATCCCATCGTCTGCGTTAGCCCAAGTGTGCACAATAGTCGGACGTTAAAAAAAATCCAACAAGAGAAGATTTGAATATAATTCTAGAAAATGGGAACTTATTTCGATGTATTTCAAAGTAAACGGTTGGGTTAAACCGACAGTTCAAAGTTCGAAAATAAAAATTTTGTATCGTTATTTATATTCGTACATTTACCATGATTTATCTACGTATATAAAACAATACGCGATTGTCTCAAGTAATTAACTGAACACTAAGACTAGTCTAGATGCCTTGGCCAATGTTAAAATACTAAAACTAGAAACTTGAAATGATTAGTGCTTGAAGGGTCGAAGTAAATTGTAAAGTTACATGTGATCAACCAGCCAATAGTCGCAAAAAGGGAAAAGACAACACAATAGCAGACAAAGTAGAGTTATGCGCAGGTCAGAACAAACCAACAGTTTCTAGTTTTGGTTGATATTTTTTCAATTGATGAAAGATTTCTTAGAATACCAAGGTACATTTTGATGAGAAGAATAGAATTTTAAAAAGAGTTAAAATTTACCTAAGATACGCTGAACGAGTTATAGAATAGAATGAAAAGAACGTACGTGTAGCTTGAAGTGAACGTGACTTTGTAAGCTGTCAGATATTAAGTCTAGCGAGAAGACGATGTACGAGTCGTACGTAGAGTCGGCCAGGAAAACAATGGCATTCCTCAGACCGAAATGTTTTGGTTAGGGAGCGTAGGAAAAACTGATTGTTTCGTCGAAGAAATATCAAAGTGTGACCAACCGATCAGCAATCTCAGTCAGAAGACTTTGAAAATTTGAAAGTCGATTTTAATATCACTTTCACAAATGAATTAATTAATTTCTAGGGTTACTACTGTATTAAGACATTGTAGATCTATTATGCCCCTTTCTATAATCCTGAGGTGCTCAGTTATTTCGCCTTCTCCAGTCTCTTCATAACATCTCATAACATCTAGAATTTGGAGACGATTTGAGATATGTAACTCCCCCCCTTCTAATTAGTGACTTCCCAGCTCATTATTAAGGTGCTCACGGATTCTTGCTCTCCTAATTCTCTTTTAGTTTTTATTTTCCTTGACTCTTATCAAGGACCTTTTTATCTATTTGGCCAGAATTTTTTTGCCGGTGAGATCACGTTTATTGCATTTTACATTCTTACTCATGAGAACACTCACAAGAAGCTAGGGAAATGAGGTCTGCTCATACAAATCCCTGCATTGATGGGGTTGCCACGTCTCCCAATGGTGTTTGATGCAACATTTGGCCGGTATCATTCACTCGCATTGATGAGGTTACCAGGTCTCCCAATGGTGTTTGATGCAACATTGGGCCGGTGTCATTCACTCGCATTGATGAGGTTGCCAGGTCTCCCAATGGTGTTTGATGCAACATTGGGCCGGTGTCATTCACTCGCATTGATGAGGTTGCCAGGTCTCCCAATGGTGTTTGATGCAACATTGGGCCGGTGTCATTCACTCGCATTGATGGGGTTGCCACGTCTCCCAATGGTGTTTGATGCAACATTTGGCCGGTATCATTCACTCGCATTGATGAGGTTACCAGGTCTCCCAATGGTGTTTGATGCAACATTTGGCCGGTATCATTCACTCGCATTGATGAGGTTGCCAGGTCTCCCAATGGTGTTTGATGCAACATTGGGCCGGTGTCATTCACTCGCATTGATGGGGTTGCCAGGTCTCCCAATGGTGTTTGATGCAACATTGGGCCGGTATCATTCACTCGCATTGATGAGGTTACCAGGTCTCCCAATGGTGTTTGATGCAACATTGGGCCGGTGTCATTCACTCGCATTGATGAGGTTGCCAGGTCTCCCAATGGTGTTTGATGCAACATTGGGCCGGTATCATTCACTCGCATTGATTGGGTTGCCAGGTCTCCCAATGGTGTTTGATGCAACATTGGGCCGGTATCATTCACTCGCATTGATGAGGTTGCCAAGTCTCCCAATGGTGTTTGATGCAACATTGGGCCGGTATCATTCACTCGCATTGATGAGGTTACCAGGTCTCCCAATGGTGTTTGATGCAACATTGGGCCGGTATCATTCACTCGCATTGATGAGGTTACCAGGTCTCCCAATGGTGTTTGATGCAACATTGGGCCGGTGTCATTCACTCGCATTGATGAGGTTGCCAGGTCTCCCAATGGTGTTTGATGCAACATTGGGCCGGTATCATTCACTCGCATTGATGAGGTTACCAGGTCTCCCAATGGTGTTTGATGCAACATTGGGCCGATGTCATTCACTCGCATTGATGAGGTTACCAGGTCTCCCAATGGTGTTTGATGCAACATTGGGCCGGTGTCATTCACTCGCATTGATGAGGTTGCCAGGTCTCCCAATGGTGTTTGATGAAACATTGGGCCGGTATCATTCACTCGCATTGATGAGGTTACCAGGTCTCCCAATGGTGTTTGATGCAACATTGGGCCGATGTCATTCACTCGCATTGATGAGGTTACCAGGTCTCCCAATGGTGTTTGATGCAACATTGGGCCGGTGTCATTCACTCGCATTGATGAGGTTACCAGGTCTCCCAATGGTGTTTGATGCAACATTGGGCCGGTGTCATTCACTCGAATTGATGGGGTTGCCAGGTCTCCCAATGGTGTTTGATGCAACATTGGGCCGGTATCATTCACTCGCATTGATGAGGTTACCAGGTCTCCCAATGGTGTTTGATGCAACATTGGGCCGGTGTCATTCACTCGCATTGATGGGGTTGCCAGGTCTCCCAATGGTGTTTGATGCAACATTGGGTCGGTGTCATTCACTCTCATTGATGAGGTTACCAGGTCTCCCAATGGTGTTTGATGCAACATTGGGCCGGTGTCATTCACTCGCATTGATGGAGTTGCCAGGTCTCCCAATGGTGTTTGATGCAACATTGGGCCGGTGTCATTCACTCCACCAGCACGGATCCTTTTACACTTTCGAGTTAGCCAAGCTATGTAAAGTAGTGAATGTACGTGTCTTGAGTAGATGAGTGAGAATAGTAGACCTACTGGAAGTTCAAAGAACAGTAGTACTTAATTAATATACAGATCTCTTCACGACAGCCCTCGTAAACGTTTACGCTAATTTAACCGGAAACCGTTATATTTACGAAAATGTTACTGGACATACCTTATTGGAATGTTATGGAATGTCATGAAGCGGTCAAAATTATGCAATGAAACGGCAAGACGCCGTTCAGCCAGTATTACCGGAAGTACCCAGCAACTACGCTCTCAAAGTTAAAGCAGCGTCTACCATCTTAAAACGGAAGTGAATGGGAAACATCTTATACATCTTTCAGGTATTTTGCAAAGAACCACTGTACCAAATATCATCAGCCGATGCGTTTGGTTAAAATTGCGTACACTCGTCATAGTTAAATCAGAGGCCGCCATCTTCACACGGAATTAAATAGGGAAAAAGGTTGTACATAAGTCATTTGACCTTTATACAAGATATTTTCGTACCAAACTTCAAAACAATCGGTCAATGCGTTTGGTTAAAATTGCGTACACTCGTCATAGTTAAATCAGAGGCCGCCATCTTCACACGGAATTAAATAGGGAAAAAGGTTGTACATAAGTCATTTGAACTTTATACAAGATATTTTCGTACCAAACTTCAAAACAATCGGTCAATGCGTTTGGCCAAAATTGTGTAGCAAACAAACACACGTATCAAATGCCAAACGGTCGAGTTGAAACAGAGACTTCGCTTCGCTCGGTCAATATGGTGAGATTGTTAAGCCCATCAGCTGCTTTCACTGGATTTAATGTGATTTATTGTCGCTAGGGAAAGAAAACCAAGAGGACTTCTGCTGTGGTCCGACTGTAAATAATTATGAACATTGGGCAAATAACGTCGTTACAAACATAGATTTTAATAATTGCACACATAACTTTCTCGCTGGTGTAACGGAAGCGGATTCTCAAATTTTCAACAATAATATTTCATCTTACGTTTTTCTTGAAAACCAATTTCACCGGCTTTAAAATATGGTTAAATTAGCGCTTAACATTCCCCACTTTCTGTGCTATTTTAAAGGCCAATTTATACGAGATCCTTGACAGAAAAAACGTTTCAATAGTTTCAAAATGGCGGCCGTTTCAAATCGTAATTGTTTGGTCTTACGTAAATTTCATTCCATCTTAAATAAGTTTAAAAAATCAAAATCTCCGCCGAAAATGAACATAAAGGTCAGGTTTTATTTTAGTAATTTCAAGAGCTATTTGTTTCACACTTTAACGCTGATTGTGTTGGTTAGGTTATGTTGGGAAATTTTTTTACATTGTGTCAGCGAGACAGCTGCGTGCTGAGATGATACTGTTTTTTAAAGTAAATCTTCCGAATTTTTGTATAATCAAGATTTTATTTACCTACAATATTAAAATGTACACGCAATTTCAAAGGATGAAAAGGATGTTAAAACTTGAAAAAGACTAGAGACTACCGTGAGCTGGGCGCCTGCTGCTAATAGTATTAATTTGTATGCAAAGCCTTGG
>CM040182.1:3123366-3130866 GCA_022606455.1 Callitettix versicolor
TCAATAAGAATTAAATCTATTATCTGTTTATTATGAATGTACTAAGTGGTGTTCATAGCATAGTATAAAATGTATATTGTACTTCATAAAAATCTGAAAATAATATTTCTTTAAAATAATCAATTTTGGTCTTTTGCGTAAATGTATTCAAACTTCTACTTGACAGTGTAAATAACTGTTTATATAACACGTTAATAGAAAGTAGCAATAACGGTTATCAGAAAATAACGCTTAAGCTCATCATTAGTTAACGTTAACACTTTGCCATTACAGTTCCTAGGAAGCGTTTGGAGTTCGGAAAAAACACATAGAGCCAGTTTTATAGCAAATTACATTCTAAATAAGAAAAGATAATTTTTTAATTAAATAACTATTTATCGGTAATCTTTATATGCTGGTAATAAAACACGTGGCAGTCGTAAATACCGGCAATTAAGTGGATATCACTTTAAAACATTAAACGCCGAAGTAGTAGGGGCCTACCAACGAAATTTAACCTTTCTATTCAATTACGAAATTAATAATTAATTGTTTTGGTCAACCCAAATTAATTGTTAATTGACCGCCTGTTTAAAATAATTGCTTCAAAATCAATTTTCTTATTATTTTCGGAAATGCTTACTCAAATTTTCAGTCTTATAGGTATTTGAAAAGTAATTTTACTGACCGCAGGGGGTGCAGACTAGCTGCACCTATTGAGAGGATTTAGATGTCCCTCGCGGTACCCGAGTCTAACACACACTCACACTTACAACACTACGACTAACACTTACATTTAGGGAGGCGATAATAACCTCAACGTGCTTTCGCCTTAAAATAAAAAAAAAATCCTTTTTTACAACCGAAAAATGACGGAAAAGCTGAAACTCAATAAACAATATGTTCACGAGGAATTACTAATTTTCGTTGAAAAAAAATATACCGCACGTTTGCCATGATTATAATTTCTCGTATTGTTAATCAAAACGGACGAAAAACATACAAATCACGTAACAATTATAACTACGTTTGCAATGTTTAAAGTTTTTCGCAAAAAAGAAGAAAAAACCTAATAAAATAAATAATATTATTTAATAATATACAACTTTTCTGGGGTTACAATATTCAATAACCCGATTTGTCGTAAACAGGCACGTAAAACCTAACATTTTATTTCACAAACGACCATATTAGGGTTGTATAATAGCAATATTTGTCATAAAAACTTACGTGAACCATAACTTTATTCAAGCCATACATCTCCTAGGATTATAATACCAATAGTTATAGTTAAAAGTGACGTAAATCATAATTTTATTGAAGCCATACATCTCCTAGGATTATAATACCAATAGTTATAGTTAAAAGTGACGTAAATCATAATTTTATTGAAGCCATACATCTCCTAGGATTATAATACCAATAGTTATAGTTAAAAGTGACGTGAACCATAACTTTATTCAAGCCATACATCTCCTAGGATTATAATACCAATAGTTATAGTTAAAAGTGACGTGAACCATAACTTTATTCAAGCCATACATCTCCTAGGATTATAATACCAATAGTTATAGTTAAAAGTGACGTAAATCATAATTTTATTGAAGCCATACATCTCCTAGGATTATAATACCAATAGTTATAGTTAAAAGTGACGTGAACCATAACTTTATTCAAGCCATACATCTCCTAGGATTATAATACCAATAGTTATAGTTAAAAGTGACGTAAATCATAATTTTATTGAAGCCATACATCTCCTAGGATTGTAATATCAATAGTTATAGTTAAAAGTGACGTAAATCATAATTTTATTGAAGCCACACATCTCCTAGGATTGTAATATCAATAGTTATAGTTAAAAGTGACGTAAATCATAATTTTATTGAAGCCATACATCTCCTAGGATTATAATACCAATAGTTATAGTTAAAAGTGACGTAAATCATAATTTTATTGAAGCCATGAGTTTTCTAAGGTTATAATGCCCGTTATTTGTCGTCAAAAGGTACGCAAACTATATTTGTTTCCTAAGGTTATAATGTCCAATATTTGTTAAGAAAAGTGATACAAAGACTTAAATTTTACTTATAACCTGTTTGCGGGAATCATAAGGTCTATATTTATCACGAAAAGTGACGTAAAACCATAAATATGATTTAACAAAACCTTAAGTTTCCAATAGTTGTAATGTTCAACACTTATTGCAAAAGTGGCGTAAAACCTTAATTAATTAAAGTTATAGCTGTGGAAAACTAAAATATAAAATATGTGTTAGTAAAATGAAAGTTTTTTTTCAACCAAGCGTGAGATTGGTTCTACAGGAAGACAGGAAGACAGGTGGTCCTTCCTATCTCACTGGTGTTGATAAAACAAGGTTTACCATATCGGATATCTT
The DNA here is from genome assembly GCA_022606455.1 of Callitettix versicolor. NCBI lineage: Eukaryota > Metazoa > Arthropoda > Insecta > Hemiptera > Cercopidae > Callitettix > Callitettix versicolor. The sequence goes on from CM040182.1 coordinate 3,125,744, forward strand.
TGTGTAAAGGTTGTATGTCAACCCAACAACTACCACACTATCTGTTTTTAGATTCTGTAGGTACAAACAAGGATCTTCGTAGTACCACTCATCTAGCGCTTAAAAGGTAAGTCGGAAAATTATTCTAATCTGTTTTATAAAATGTTCGAGCAACAATGGCAAAAGTGAAGCGGTACAAAGTCCTTTATTTTTAAAAATACAGAAGTGTAAAAATAAAAACAAAGGATTTAAAGTACAAAAGCGTACAGGCTTTCAACAGGCTTTACGAGTAAGAAAGAACGAAACGTGCGAACAGTGACAGTACATAATTTATGTTTCACCTCTTGTTTGAAAACTCTACTGTGTTTGGTCGAGCTTGGCATCTGAAGGATTAATTAAAAGTGGCTCACGCACGTGCTGCCAGGCACCAAACTCTTTTTATTAACATTTTTAATTGCCTCAGGCCGTGCCTGAAGCATGAATCAAGTTGCCAGACGTAACTTGTTTGTTGTAATAGGGTTTTTTTTAATTTTTAATTTGTATGTCAAATATATTATTATTTCTTTGATCTACATGAAATAATAATAACGCCAACCAAGCATGACTGTACTGCAGGTTACATACGCCAGAATGAGCTAGCGAATATCTATCGGGCAAGTCCTGTAATGGGAATATTAACTTGCTTATTAAAAGGTAAACCGCTATTGTATATTTCTCATACATATTTAGGTTTTAAATAAAAACGTAGTCAATAAATATTACTCACACTCAATTATTACTTACACTCAATAATAAGGGATTACTGGACAACCTGGAGAAGAAGGAAAGAAAGTTAAGGAAGATATCGGGCCAAAACTTTAGAAATAATGAAGTAAAGTTGATTTCTAATAAAAACCTGTATCTCAAAATTGAGAGACTCTCAGATAGCATGAGGAAAAGACGACTTAGTTTTTATGGCCATATTAGTAGGATGAACAGCAGTAGACTTACTAGGCGGATCTTTGCTTTCTTCAGAGATCGGAAAACGAAGAGTAATTGGTTCAGGCGGGTCCAGGAGGACTTAACTGAGCTGGCGATATCAGATGAGATGATTGACGGTGTACTTAAACTGCGAAAACTTTTACATAATGAAAACCTAAGGTTCCAAGAAAAACCAACATCTAAAAGGGGCGGGGCAGTCTCGGATGAAAGAAGGAAGGCAGCCTCGGATAGAATGAAGCAGTATTGGATACAGCGGAAGGCGGCTAACGCACATCAAAGTAATTGATTTGGCGTACCCCAAAGTGGGTGATCCGGATGAAGAAGAAGAAATATTACTCAAAAGGGTTTTTAAATAAATTTAAATTGGTGAATTTTTATTGCAGTGGATACATCATTCAAGACATATAAGCGGTGTGTGTGTGTGTGTGTGTGTGTGTGTGTGTGTGTGTGTGTGTGTGTGTGTGTGTGTGTATGTATGCATGTATGTATGTATATATGTATGTATGTATGCGATGCCAAAAAGGTGAAATAATCTTTTATAGACTGCCTGAGGTAGGGTACCGTCACTAAACAGATTTTGAAACTTAAGTTTATACTCAAGTCAAGTTCAAGATATTGCTACACACTAAGAAAACCATGAAAAGCATTCCACTTCCGCAAAACATTGCACGGAAATTCCGCAAGGCATTACTTAGAGCAGGGGTCTCCAAACTACGGCCCGAGGACCACATCCGGCCCGCGGAGAGCTAGCATGACTTGTGGTTGCGCCACTAGCCTTCTTATATATTCCAGTTACTGCCATCTAGAAGTGAGTGGAAGACACCAGAACTTTCTCGAACCAACGAGATTATTCTGTACGTGCTATTAGCGCCATCTGTTAGCGATAGAAGGTACTACCTATTTCCGCTTGTGTCCACCAAATGTCGTGTCACGTTACCCTCATGGCTCGTACTCTACGACTAATCTAGAAATTACAGATAATGACAGGAAAATTAATAATATGCAGTGTTGCCGTTTTGCGGACTTTAGTCCGATCTGCAGCCTTTTTTAAACGTTGCGTACTTTTTCGGACTTTTTTTTCATCAGTGGACTATTTCACTTTTTACCACCGGCAACAATGATAATATGGTTTTGGCCCTCGGAACTTACTGGAGTAATCAGTATGGCCCTAAGGCTGGAAAGTTTGGAGACCCCTGACTTAGAGGGAAGCGGACTGCCTGTCCACCTATCCCTCTTCAGCATTGGCTCATTTTTACGTGATCTCCACTTACAAGTTACTGAATGACCAATGCGACGAATCCTGCAATTACCTTCCAGATGGGTAACGTCATGGTAACACCCAGAGCCTGAATCTTTAAATGAGCGCCGATATTGAACTTTCGTTCACTTTTTCGATGTTATATATATATATATATATATATATATATATATATATATATATATATAACTTACATATTCTTAAATAAGACAAACCATATATTATATTTTTTGTAATATTTTTGACTGTAATCTGCGCCACTTCAACAAAAAGTAAATTTTAGTTAATAAAACAAATTAATATATATAAGGTAGTATAAGAAATGAAGCTCTCTATATAAGAAAATTGAAAAACTGTCAGATACTATGAGAAAAAGGAGAATAAATTTTTACGGCCATCTTCTTAGAATGAACTCCAATAGATTGACGAAACAGATGTTTGATTTTTTCCATAATTGTAAAACAAAACCGAACTGGTTTAAAGAAATTGAAAAAGACCTAATAGAATTAAAAATTACAGAAAATTCACTGCTTGACCAAACTGCTAAGATAAGTACCAAGGACGAAAGAATAAGATTCCAAGATAAAACCAAAATAAGACCTAAACCTATCATTTCGGAAGATGAGAGGAAAAGAAGATCGGAAAGAATGAAGAGCTACTGGGAACAAAGAAAAGTGCAGCGCGCAAGAAATGATTAATTCAGCGTACCCCAAAAAGGGTGAAACGAAAAGAAGAAGAAAACAAATTAATAATTACATCAATTGATTGTTTTTAATTTTGAAATGAAGGTACCTTGTTTAAAGACCGAATTCTTACGTGTAGACTTTTTTCCCATTCGCTTCCGTTACAAGATGACGGCCTTTTATTTGACGAAGTCGAGTGTAGATGTGGAAGATGTTTTCCCATTCACTTCCGTTACAAGATGACGGCCTTTTATTTGACAAAGTCGAGTGTAGATGTGGAAGATGTTTTCCCATTCACTTCCGTTACAAGATGACGGCCTTTTATTTGACGAAGTCGAGTGTAGATGTGGAAGATGTTTTCCCATTCACTTCCGTTACAAGATGACGGCCTTTTATTTGACGAAGTCGAGTGTAGATGTGGAAGATGTTTTCCCATTCACTTCCGTTACAAGATGACGGCCTTTTATTTGACGAAGTCGAGTGTAGATGTGGAAGATGTTTTCCCATTCACTTCCGTTACAAGATGTCGGCCTTTTATTTGACGAAGTCGAGTGTAGATGTGGAAGATGTTTTCCCATTCACTTCCGTTACAAGATGACGGCCTTTTACTTGACGAAGTCGAGTGTAGATGTGGAAGATGTTTTCCCATTCACTTCCGTTACAAGATGACGGCCTTTTATTTGACGAAGTCGAGTGTAGATGTGGAAGATGTTTTCCCATTCACTTCTGTTTTAAAATGGCAGCCTCTGACTAAAAAGGAAAAGTGTTCCAGGTTTAACAGAACGCATTGGCAGACCGCTTCATAGAGAAAGAGCGTACAATTTCCAATACAGTTTGTCCGGTAACATTTTTTGTAAATGTTAGCGGTTAAATTAGCGGGAAAAGTTACTAGCGCTTCAGAGCGCTGTTGTGAAGCGGTGGCCAGGCAGTTAATTGAGAATATACTGCGAGGTACTCGTATACTGTTCTTTGAACTGCAGTAATAGAAGTGGTGCAATTTAGAGTAAAAATATTACAAAACATTGCAAATGGTTTACATTCTCTTAGGAAAAAGAACAATTTAAAATATCGTCACGGAAAAGTTGGTCGTTACGCTTGTTATATCGACACACAGAACGAAAATGTTCAATAAGTCGGTTGCTGTGTCCGATTGTCGTTTATGGAATTCTTTCCCTAACACGCTTAATTATATGGAATGCCGTGTCTGGTTTTCTAAACTGTTAAAATCGTATTTATTGAGTGTAAGGAAGGATTCATCTTGATTTTGGAGTGTAAAAATTGTGTCGTTAATTTTTATTAATTTCTATGCATGAATATATATGTTTATCTTAATCGTATTATAATTCTGAAAGTTTGTTTGTTTGTTTTTTGTTTTTTTGTTATTCAATCACGCGTTAACTACTGGACCGATTGAGATGAAATTTGGTAAGGACATGGTTTAGGTAGCTGAGATGAACGTATGCCCGTTATAAAATCCATTACACTACTTACCCAGTCCAATTTAATTGTTTAGTATTCAGTTTTGTGACTTTTGTTAACTGTACAACAATGAAGTTTTAATAAGATTTCATACTGTACTTCTTAATATAATATTATAAATCTGAAAATGTGTGTGTGTGTGTGTGTGTGTGTGTGTGTGTGTGTGTGTGTACACTACTTACCCAGTCCAACTTAATTGTTTAGTATTCAGTTTTGTGACTTTTGTTAACTGTACAACAATGAAGTTTTAATAAGATTTCATACTGTACTTCTTAATATAATATTATAAATCTGAAAATGTGTGTTTGTGTGTGTGTGTGTATTTGTTTGTTATTCAATCACTCATTAACTACTGGACCGATTGAGATGAAATTTGGAATGAACATGGTTTAGGCACCTGATATGGACATAGATGTATTCCCGTTTTAAAAATGGTAATCACTGTTATTATTTATTAGGAAATAAATAAGCTTACATTTGCAATGATTTTTAATTGAAACAATTTCAAAAACCCTATATTTTTATACCTATAATTCCAAACAGCCTGCATTTTCATTTTAAAAGATTGCAGTTTCCATTGAAGTTGACATTTAGGCCTACAATGACAATTAATAAGTCGCAGGGTCAGAGTAACAGGAAAACATTCGGGAACTCCGTGCTTCTCCCACGGTCAGTTATGTGTCACCTGTTCTAGAGTGTCGAGTGGCAAAAATCTATACGTCTTATCGAAAACCATAGATCGT
>CM040182.1:3135866-3155866 GCA_022606455.1 Callitettix versicolor
GAGGAGAAAGGAAAAAACACTTTCTCTTAAGTACTAATTTTGTTTCAAAATGAGTGTCCATTGTAAATAATTTTATTCAAAGAAATAAAATAATTTTTAAAAAACATTTTAAATTTTCATTCATCAATTTCCTAGTGTTTTTGTCTGATTATTTTATATCACTGACTAGTTCATTTCGCCAATGCCAAATGTGAGTTGGCAATTTTCCTGCTCTATGTATCTATTTATCCCTAGATTATATTCTTCAACGTGCGACGACAACATACACCACACGGGACCACCATCTTTAACTTTCCTTTCGAAGAAAGACACATTTTCTGATTTATACTCATATTAACTGATCTCTGTCATGATCCTATCCCACAACCTTGTACTACACTAATGTACCACTACTCTACCAGCAATGACATTTTCCCAATGTTATTTTTAAATTAAAAGTATCTATAATTAGGAATTAAAGCTAGTAAAAACGCAACTTTAAAACAGCCTACAGAATAATATTATAAAAGTTTTTAACGTCCGTTTCAGTTTGCTTCTATGTTGACAAAGGCTTATAGAGTTTGTGGTTTTTATGTGTAAATGAAGTCAGTTTTGCGAAAGTTTTAAAAACTAGCCATCTAAAGAAATAAAGTCTAAAATAGAGTAAATTTTTTCACTTATTTTACTCAGTTTTAAGACTCAAAACAGCTAATGAATGAATCCGTCAGTGGTCTAATGTAACTAAAGAAATTATATTGTAAGGCAAATGACAAAGAAACCTCAGAGTGCAAGGCTTTAGACCCACTTTACTCCAAGGTCGTTCAGATTTAACAGATAAGCGAATAACTGTACATTGTGCTCAACTGTGGCTAGCTGTACTGTAACACTGCAACTGGTCAGCGGGACTGGCGGCTAGTCTGGTGGCTGGTGGCTGGTGGCTGGTGGCTGGTGGGTGTGTTTTGTGTTTCTCGACCGTGAGTAAAGGGATATTATAAAACAAGCATAATTAATAGCGAATTTACATTGAAAAATTAGTTACTGTAGCGGGTATCATGGAAAGACTCAGATTTGGGATCTTCAATTGAGTTCGAATCACCTCTATATCACATTTTAAAAGATAGTTAAAAATTATAATATATATATATATATATATATATATATATATATATATATATATATATATGTATATATATTAATATATATAAAATTATATACACTACACCCAGGATCTTGAAACGATAGTCGATCCTACAGTCTATATCACTTTTTGAGAGGTTGTAATTTAAAAAAAAACAGTGTTATATATATAATATATATATATATATATATATATATATATATATATATATATATATATATATATATATATATATATATATATATATATATATATATATATATATATATATATATATATATATAGTATATATATAACATATACTATACATATGCATTGCAATACATATACATACAGACATATATACATATATATATATATACAGATGCATGCATATACATATGCATTGGCAGTCTATATATATATATATATATATATATATATATATATATATATATATATATATATATATATATATATATTTCAGAAATTTCAGAATTTCAGAAATTTATAACATAGAAGTAATGATTTTTGTTAGATTCTGAGTGGTTGCCATTTTGAAACTGCTGAACTAATTTTACTGTTATGTATTTTACTGGATAACAAACTTTTCCAAGGTATAACAAATTTGTACCAAGTTCGAATGACGAATACTAGAGTGTTACACACACACACGCGCGCTGTATATGCTGCGCGCGCGTGTGTGTGTGTGTGTGTGTGTGTGTGTGTGTGTGTGTGTGTGTGTGTGTTTGTGTGTTTAACACTCTAGTGTTCGTGATTCGAACTTGGCACATAAATTTGCTTTGGTTATACCTTGGACAAGTTTTTTATCCAGTAAAATTAGTTCAGAAGTTTCAAAATGGCAATCACCCAAAATCTTACCAAAAATCATAACTTCTATCTTATAATTTTTTGAAAATCTGATATATATATATATATATATCACTGTTTTTTTTAAATTACAACCCCTCGAAAAGTGATGTAGACGTTAGGATCGACGGGCCGTGAAGGCCGGGATAGCTCTTCCAACGGAAATTCGCTAAATTAATATATTGAAGATATTAAACATAATTCTAAAAAAAAAAACATAATGTCGAATCGTTTCTAAGTTCGTTATAAATTTGCATCGTAATAAATTTATATTCTAAATATTTTTTTTTATTTAAACAAATTTTTTTTTGTGACACTATACAAGTCTCTCAGTATAGCATAAATAATAAAATTTAGTGAAATTATAATATTAGAGTCCGTCAATTAAATGTGTACATCTTTACCTGCATTTAAATGCCAGATAGTTTACAAACATGTATTATATAACGCACTTTCTTTTGTTACATTTATATAAAAATGAAGTTTAGGTTGTGTAAGAATTATTTGCCTAAATAAGGCATTACAAAACAAGACTAATAGCAAAACGTGGGTCTTCGGAATTGTACGAGGGTTGATCAAATATAAACGAGACTGACTTTCTAAAAACTTTTCCGTTGGACATTGAACTCTAAAGGGTGGGGTTTCAGGTAGCCTGGGAGGTTTGAGACGGGCGTAGACGGGCAACATTTCCGTTCGGACCCTTCAGTATAAAACTATACAATGAGTGAGAGTGAAGTGCACGTTTCCGTGGAGCAGAGAATTATTATTAAGTTTTTGGCCAAGGAGGGGGTCAATCCGACTGAAATCTTTCGTAGATTGACGGCTCAATACGGGGACAGGACCCTGTCAAGAGCTCGCGTTTTTGCTTGGCACAAGGAATTCGCCGAAGGACGGGAAGCAGTAGAAAACCTGAAGGCCAAGTCACGATCGTCGGCCGGGAAGGTAATGGCCACTGTATTTTTCGACAATCAAGGCGCCTTTCACGACGATTTCCTCCATCAACGACGCACAATAAATGCACAATATTATTGCGATGTTTTAGAGGCCGCAAAACAGTCTTTTCGTAGGAAAAGGAAATCTAAACCGGCGAGAAACGTCATTCTTCTTCACGATAATGCCCGACCACATTCGGCGAACGCTACGAGGCTTAAACTCGATCAAATTGGCTGGGAACCAATGGAACATCCCCATACAGTCCAGACTTATCACCCTGCGACTATCACCTGTTTGGGCCACTCAAAGAGGCGCTTGGAGGCCAGCGTTTCGAAGACGATTCTGCGGTGGAGACCTTCGTGCTCCAATGGCTCAATGAACTCCCGAGAACTTTTTACGAAGATGGAATTAAAAAACTTCCAATCCGGTGGGAAAAATGTGTTACTCGTGCGGGAGACTATGTAGAAAAATAAGTTGTATCAAGAATAATTTGTAAGTAAGCAATAAATTTTTTAAAAAAGCAGTCTCGTTTATATTTGATCAACCCTCGTAGTTTAACAAGTGACCAACAAGTCATTGAAGAAAGGAAATTTTTCATTTAAAGTGTTGATTGCACTTGCCGACAAACTTTCACTTCCTTCGAAAGGTCGGGCCATTCACGTTGGTAATTTATCCACAGAAAACAGAAAATTCTTATATCGCATAGCAATAAAACAAAAAATTACATAGCAATAACATTTAATGTAGAATGTTTTATATAATTACTATACTGTAAAATAACAATTCATTAAATTAATGTAACACGGAGGAATTTCGACACTTTTTGTGTAATCTCCAAACGCAACTGACTTGCTGACGTGATGGTAGCAATTCCAAATTATTTAAAAAAAATTTTGTACATTAATAAAAGTGTTTGTACATGAAGGCATACAATTGTAGAGGACATAAGAACAAAACAACTGGTTTGGTACGGGCGTGTACAAAGAATGCCGGATGAGCGAATTCCCAAAAAAATCATGCAATGGCGAACACCTGGAAGAAGAAAACGAGGAAGGCCGAGACCGAGCTGGAGAAAGGGAGTCGAAAAGGAAATAAAAAAAAGGGATCTAACAGAAGACCTGTGGTGGGACCGCGATCGGTGGAGGTTGGAGATCGGAAGACGGCGTAGAACGTTGTAGACCGAATTATAGATAGATAAAAGTGTTTTCACCATCACAATCAACATTAATATCTGCACAATTTGGCATTTAAAATTTTCAAATTACGTCATAAATACGAAACAAACTAAATTAAGTCGTGTTTTTAATCGAATTTAAATATTTATGCGCTAATTTGTACAGATTTTAATGATGATTACGATGATGAAATTAGCTTTTAAATTGCAAAATAAAACTTGTGATTTAATTAAACATATTTGGAATGGCCACCCCGCCGTTTTGCCACTATCAAACGGACTTTCCTGAGTAACTAATTTGTAGAAGATTATAAAGAAATGGATTTTTGGGCTTTAACCTTTAAAACTTGATTGGGAATTTATTCAGATTTTATCGCTTATAAAATAAGATTTCAAGAGAGTGCAAGGTTAAAATACGAAGGCTATTCAGAAAGTAGATTACGTTTTTGGATAAAAAAAAAACTAAGTACAGGAAAAAATTTGTATTAATATACATTTGAAAGAGGAACTAAAATACTATGTTTCGACATAATCGCCAAACAAATTTAGACATTTGTCATATCGGTGAACTAGCTTTGAAATTCCCGTGTCGTAGAATTCCGCCGCCTGTGACGCCAGCCAGTCAGTCACGCCCGTGAGGGACAGGAAAGGTGTTCTTCTGGTTGACTTCCTAGAACGTGGAGCAACCATAAACTCAGAAAGGTATTGCCAAACATTACGAAACTTAAGACGAACTATCCAGAACAAGCGGAGAGGAAAACTGAGTGCAAAAGTGTTGTTTTTGCACGACAATGCCCGCCCTCACACGGCAAATCGAACAAAAGACGTCTTGACGGCCTTCAAGTGGGAGATTTTCCCTCATCCACCCTACAGTCCGGACCTGGCACCTAGTGATTTCCACTTATTCCCGAAGATGAAGACTTGGCTTGCAACACAGCGCTTCGATGACGACGCAGATCTCCGCGCGGGCGTGACTGACTGGCTGGCGTCACAGGCGGCGGAATTCTACGACACGGGAATTTCAAAGCTAGTTCACCGATATGACAAATGTCTAAATTTGTTTGGCGATTATGTCGAAAAATAGTATTTTAGTTCCTCTTTCAAATGTATATAATAAAATTTTTTTCCTGTACTTAGTTTTTTTTTATCCAAAAACGTAATCTACTTTCTGAATAGCCCTCGTAATACGAATTTCTAAACATATGGAATGATCGCCATGTTGAAACTGTAGAATCGATTTTTATTTTGTAACAAACTTGTTCAAGCTATTGGAAAACGCGCGAACGTGCGAGTAGGCTACTCTCTCTCTCTCTCTCTCTCTCTCTCTCTCTCACACACACACACACACACACACACACACGCACGCACCACGATGAACGTTCCAATGGTTAATTTCCCATGGAAATCCTTTAAAAACTTCAAATTCATTTAAAAAGCCATAAAATATAATATTTTTATTATCTTTTAACTGTTAATAATATTTTACTAAATGTAAAATCACATTTTTTTTTAATTTTATGATTATATGTCCCCCGTGGTGTTCTAATTCACGGTAAAATGTTCCAACATTTCTTAAGGCGATATAAAACCAGCAATAGATTCCCGCTATATAATTCATTTCATTTCACTTTTTTTTTGCCAAACGTCCATACTTTACACCTGCTGGACTAATGAGGACGAGGGATCTGCGTAGACGGAAAGGATAAAACCATGGAAAAATGAATAAAACGACACGTTTTTCTGTGGTAAAGCTTGCGGTAACTGCAGTGTCGAACTTACTACCTTGAGGTACGCTATTTCCAAGATGCAATAGATTAACCACAGCTGCAGATTGCTGTAGCTCTTGGCCACCTCGACCAAGCACGTTAATTTGTAAATGTAATTTGAATAATAATAATTCTTTACAGTTATATAGCTTGAACAACAAAGCAAATGCTCATTGATGTGTTTAAATACAATTAATTTCATTTTATAAGGAATACTTGAAAAACTGTTACTATTACAAATTATTTAACAACACATTTTAATGAAAATCTGTCCGTGTTTTTGTTACAAAGTGTGCATAACATTCATAAGGTTTTTGTAATACTCGAGGATGCCATTGACAAAAAACATATCCTTCAAGTATTACTATAAATAATTTCTTTATTATTTAATGTTGAAGGAAGATGCTAATTATTTATAATGTACCTTCCCAAATTTCAAATTGTATTTACAAAAATTAATATACAAGTGTTTTAAATCATAAAATTAATTTAATTAATTAAAAATAAACACATTGAAATAAAAGTTTTTTTTATAAACACTTTTCCTTAATGATGTTAACACTGTTCCAATTAATATTGGTCGGTAGTTGGTACCTGAAAATAAACTTGAAATTTACTTTAAATACATGTGAAGTTTAATTATTGTTCTTGTTATTATTAACAGCAGGGAAAGAAATGTTATTATTAACTAACACGGTATGCACAAATTCATTTCATAACTTTGGTCTGAAAACACACACAACACAAATATTAAAATTGGTCAGTTTATGGTTCATTATTCTTCCTATGTCCGAGTGGCTTGGAGGGTAGTTACGGGTTGCTAATTCCACTAGTATCCGAAATGGTGTATTGGATAGTTTTGAGGTAATTATTTTGACGTATTCGAGCGTTGTTGAGGAGTGTAAGCCAGTTGTGAATTGGTGATTTTATTGGTGTCCGGGCTATGTTGAAAGAGTGTATTGGACAGTTTCGAGGTAGTGATTCTGCCGGTGTCCGAGCGTTGTTGAGTGTTTAGGGCAGTTGTGAGTTGGTGATTTTATTGGTGTCCGGACTTTGTAGAAAGAGTGTATTGGACAGTTTCGAGGTAGTGATTCTGCCGGTGTCCGAGCGTTGTTGAGGAGTGTTTAGGGCAGTTGTGAGTTGGTGATTTTATTGGTGTCCGGGCTATGTTGAAAGAGTGTATTGGACAGTTTCGAGGTAGTGATTCTGCCGGTGTCCGAGCGTTGTTGAGGAGTGTTTAGGGCAGTTGTGAGTTGGTGATTTTATTGGTGTCCGGGCTATGTTGAAAGACTGTATTGGACAGTTTCGAGGTAGTGATTCTGCCGGTGTCCGAGCGTTGTTGAGAGAGTGTTTAGGGCAGTTGTGAGTTGGTGATTTTATTGGTGTCCGGGCTATGTTGAAAGACTGTATTGGACAGTTTCGAGGTAGTGATTCTGCCGGTGTCCGAGCGTTGTTGAGGAGTGTTTAGGGCAGTTGTGAGTTGGTGATTTTATTGGTGTCCGGACTTTGTAGAAAGAGTGTATTGGACAGTTTCGAGGTAGTGATTCTGCCGGTGTCCGAGCGTTGTTGAGGAGTGTTTAAGGCAGTTGTGAGTTGGTCATTTTATTGGTGTCCGGGCTATGTTGAAAGACTGTATTGGACAGTTTCGAGGTGGTGATTCTGCTTGTGTCCGAGCGTTGTTGAGGAGTGTTTAGGGCAGTTGTGAGTTGGTGATTTTATTGGTGTCCAGGCTATGTTGAAAGACTGTATTGGACAGTTTCGAGGTGGTGATTCTGCCGGTGTCCGAGCGTTGTTGAGGAGTGTTTAGGGCAGTTGTGAGTTGGTGATTTTATTGGTGTCCGGACTTTGTAGAAAGAGTGTATTGGACAGTTTCGAGGTAGTGATTCTGCCGGTGTCCGAGCGTTGTTGAGGAGTGTTTAAGGCAGTTGTGAGTTGGTGATTTTATTGGTGTCCGGGCTATGTTGAAAGACTGTATTGGACAGTTTCGAGGTAGTGATTCTGCTTGTGTCCGAGCGTTGTTGAGTGTTTAGGGCAGTTGTGAGTTGGTGATTTTATTGGTGTCCGGACTTTGTAGAAAGACTGTATTGGACAGTTTCGAGGTAGTGATTCTGCCGGTGTCCGAGCGTTGTTGAGGAGTGTTTAGGGCAGTTGTGAGTTGGTGATTTTATTGGTGTCCGGGCTATGTTGAAAGACTGTATTGGACAGTTTCGAGGTAGTGATTCTGCCGGTGTCCGAGCGTTGTTGAGGAGTGTTTAGGGCAGTTGTGAGTTGGTGATTTTATTGGTGTCCGGACTTTGTAGAAAGAGTGTATTGGACAGTTTCGAGGTAGTGATTCTGCCGGTGTCCGAGCGTTGTTGAGGAGTGTAAGCCAGTTGTGAGTTGGTGATTTTATTGGTGTCCGGACTTTGTAGAAAGACTGTATTGGACAGTTTCGAGGTAGTGATTCTGCTTGTGTCCGAGCGTTGTTGAGTGTTTAGGGCAGTTGTGAGTTGGTGATTTTATTGGTGTCCGGACTTTGTAGAAAGACTGTATTGGACAGTTTCGAGGTAGTGATTCTGCCGGTGTCCGAGCGTTGTTGAGGAGTGTTTAGGGCAGTTGTGAGTTGGTGATTTTATTGGTGTCCGGGCTATGTTGAAAGACTGTATTGGACAGTTTCGAGGTAGTGATTCTGCCGGTGTCCGAGCGTTGTTGAGGAGTGTTTAGGGCAGTTGTGAGTTGGTGATTTTATTGGTGTCCGGACTTTGTAGAAAGAGTGTATTGGACAGTTTCGAGGTAGTGATTCTGCCGGTGTCCGAGCGTTGTTGAGGAGTGTTTAAGGCAGTTGTGAGTTGGTGATTTTATTGGTGTCCGGGCTATGTTGAAAGACTGTATTGGACAGTTTCGAGGTAGTGATTCTGCTTGTGTCCGAGCGTTGTTGAGTGTTTAGGGCAGTTGTGAGTTGGTGATTTTATTGGTGTCCGGACTTCGTAGAAAGAGTGTATTGGACAGTTTCGAGGTAGTGATTCTGCCGGTGTCCGAGCGTTGTTGAGGAGTGTTTAAGGCAGTTGTGAGTTGGTGATTTTATTGGTGTCCGGACTTTGTAGAAAGACTGTATTGGACAGTTTCGAGGTAGTGATTCTGCCGGTGTCCGAGCGTTGTTGAGGAGTGTTTAGGGCAGTTGTGAGTTGGTGATTTTATTGGTGTCCGGACTTTGTAGAAAGAGTGTATTGGACAGTTTCGAGGTAGTGATTCTGCCGGTGTCCGAGCGTTGTTGAGGAGTGTTTAGGGCAGTTGTGAGTTGGAGATTTTATTAGTGTCCGGACTTCGTAGAAAGAGTGTATTGGACAGTTTCGAGGTAGTGATTCTGCCGGTGTCCGAGCGTTGTTGAGGAGTGTTTAGGGCAGTTGTGAGTTGGTGATTTTATTGGTGTCCGGACTTTGTAGAAAGAGTGTATTGGACAGTTTCGAGGTAGTGATTCTGCCGGTGTCCGAGCGTTGTTGAGGAGTGTAAGCCAGTTGTGAGTTGGTGATTTTATTGGTGTCCGGACTTTGTAGAAAGACTGTATTGGACAGTTTCGAGGTAGTGATTCTGCTTGTGTCCGAGCGTTGTTGAGTGTTTAGGGCAGTTGTGAGTTGGTGATTTTATTGGTGTCCGGACTTTGTAGAAAGACTGTATTGGACAGTTTCGAGGTAGTGATTCTGCCGGTGTCCGAGCGTTGTTGAGGAGTGTTTAGGGCAGTTGTGAGTTGGTGATTTTATTGGTGTCCGGGCTATGTTGAAAGACTCACTGTATTGGACAGTTTCGAGGTAGTGATTCTGCCGGTGTCCGAGCGTTGTTGAGGAGTGTTTAGGGCAGTTGTGAGTTGGTGATTTTATTGGTGTCCGGACTTTGTAGAAAGAGTGTATTGGACAGTTTCGAGGTAGTGATTCTGCCGGTGTCCGAGCGTTGTTGAGGAGTGTAAGCCAGTTGTGAGTTGGTGATTTTATTGGTGTCCGGACTTTGTAGAAAGACTGTATTGGACAGTTTCGAGGTAGTGATTCTGCCGGTGTCCGAGCGTTGTTGAGGAGTGTAAGCCAGTTGTGAGTTGGTGATTTTATTGGTGTCCGGACTTCGTAGAAAGAGTGTATTGGACAGTTTCGAGGTAGTGATTCTGCCGGTGTCCGAGCGTTGTTGAGGAGTGTTTAAGGCAGTTGTGAGTTGGTGATTTTATTGGTGTCCGGACTTTGTAGAAAGACTGTATTGGACAGTTTCGAGGTAGTGATTCTGCCGGTGTCCGAGCGTTGTGTTGAGGAGTGTTTAGGGCAGTTGTGAGTTGGTGATTTTATTGGTGTCCGGACTTTGTAGAAAGAGTGTATTGGACAGTTTCGAGGTAGTGATTCTGCCGGTGTCCGAGCGTTGTTGAGGAGTGTTTAGGGCAGTTGTGAGTTGGAGATTTTATTAGTGTCCGGACTTCGTAGAAAGAGTGTATTGGACAGTTTCGAGGTAGTGATTCTGCCGGTGTCCGAGCGTTGTTGAGGAGTGTTTAGGGCAGTTGTGAGTTGGTGATTTTATTGGTGTCCGGACTTTGTAGAAAGAGTGTATTGGACAGTTTCGAGGTAATGATTCTGCCGGTGTCCGAGCGTTGTTGAGGAGTGTTTAGGGCAGTTGTGAGTTGGTGATTTTATTGGTGTCCGGACTTTGTAGAAAGAGTGTATTGGACAGTTTCGAGGTGGTGATTCTGCTTGTGTCCGAGCGTTGTTGAGGAGTGTTTAGGGCAGTTGTGAGTTGGTGATTTTATTGGTGTCCGGACTTTGTAGAAAGAGTGTATTGGACAGTTTCGAGGTAGTGATTCTGCCGGTGTCCGAGCGTTGTTGAGGAGTGTAAGCCAGTTGTGAGTTGGTGATTTTATTGGTGTCCGGGCTTTGTAGAAAGACTGTATTGGACAGTTTCGAGGTAGTGATTCTGCCGGTATTCGAGCGTTGTTGAGAAGTGTAAGCCAGTTGTGAGTTGGTGATTTTATTGGTGTCCGGGCTATGTTGAAAGACTGTATTGGACAGTTTCGAGGTAGTGATTCTGCCGGTGTCCGAGCGTTGTTGAGGAGTGTAAGCCAGTTGTGAGTTGGTGATTTTATTGGTGTCCGGGCTTTGTAGAAAGACTGTATTGGACAGTTTCGAGGTAGTGATTCTGCCGGTGTCCGAGCGTTGTTGAGGAGTGTAAGCCAGTTGTGAGTTGGTGATTTTATTGGTGTCCGGGCTATGTTGAAAGACTGTATTGGACAGTTTCGAGGTAGTGATTCTGCCGGTGTCCGAGCGTTGTTGAGAAGTGTAAGCCAGTTGTGAGTTGGTGATTTTATTGGTGTCCGGGCTTTGTTGAAAGACTGTATTGGACAGTTTCGAGGTAGTGATTCTGCCGGTGTCCGAGCGTTGTTGAGGAGTGTAAGCCAGTTGTGAGTTGGTGATTTTATTGGTGTCGGGCTATGTTGAAAGACTGTATTGGACAGTTTCGAGGTAGTGATTCTGCCGGTGTCCGAGCGTTGTTGAGGAGTGTAAGCCAGTTGTGAGTTGGTGATTTTATTGGTGTCCGGGCTTTGTAGAAAGACTGTATTGGACAGTTTCGAGGTAGTGATTCTGCCGGTGTCCGAGCGTTGTTGAGGAGTGTAAGCCAGTTGTGAGTTGGTGATTTTATTGGTGTCCGGGCTATGTTGAAAGACTGTATTGGACAGTTTCGAGGTAGTGATTCTGCCGGTGTCCGAGCGTTGTTGAGGAGTGTAAGCCAGTTGTGAGTTGGTGATTTTATTGGTGTCCGGGCTTTGTAGAAAGACTGTATTGGACAGTTTCGAGGTAGTGATTCTGCCGGTGTCCGAGCGTTGTTGAGGAGTGTTTAGGGCAGTTGTGAGTTGGTGATTTTATTGGTGTCCGGACTTTGTAGAAAGACTGTATTGGACAGTTTCGAGGTAGTGATTCTGCCCGTGTCCGAGCGTTGTTGAGGAGTGTTTAGGGCAGTTGTGAGTTGGTGATTTTATTGGTGTCCGGACTTTGTAGAAAGAGTGTATTGGACAGTTTCGAGGTAGTGATTCTGCCGGTGTCCGAGCGTTGTTGAGGAGTGTAAGCCAGTTGTGCGTTGGTGATTTTATTGGTGTCCGGACTTTGTAGAAAGAGTGTATTGGACAGTTTCGAGGTAATGATTCTGTCGGTGTTTGAGTAGTGTCGAAAGAGAGTCTAGGGTAGTTGTAAGCTAGTGTTTCTACTAGTGTCCGAACGTTTTCTTCCAAGTGTATTGGACAGTTTGAAATTGGTAAGTCTGTCGGTGTTTGAGTAGTGTCGAAAGAGAGTCTAGGTTAGTTGTAAGCTAGTGTTTCTACTAGTGTCCGAACGTTTTCTTCCAAGTGTATTGGACAGTTTGTAATTGGTAAGTCTGTCGGTGTTTGAGTAGTGTCGAAAGAGAGTCTAGGGTAGTTGTAAGCAAGTGTTTCTACTAGTGTCCGAACGTTTTCTTCCAAGTGTATTGGACAGTTTATAATTGGTAAGTCTGCCGGTGTTTGAGTAGTGTCGAAAGAGAGTCTAGGGTAGTTGTAAGCTAGTGTTTCTACTAGTGTCCGAACGTTTTCTTCCAAGTGTATTGGACAGTTTGTAATTGGTAAGTCTGTCGGTGTTTGAGTAGTGTCGAAAGAGAGTCTAGGGTAGTTGTAAGCTAGTGTTTCTACTAGTGTCCGAACGTTTTCTTCCAAGTGTATTGGACAGTTTGTAATTGGTAAGTCTGTCGGTGTTTGAGTAGTGTCGAAAGAGAGTCTAGGGTAGTTGTAAGCTAATGTTTCTACTAGTGTCCGAACGTTTTCTTCCAAGTGTATTGGACAGTTTATAATTGGTAAGTCTGTCGGTGTTTGAGTAGTGTCGAAAGAGAGTCTAGGGTAGTTGTAAGCTAGTGTTTCTACTAGTGTCCGAACGTTTTCTTCCAAGTGTATTGGACAGTTTGAAATTGGTAAGTCTGTCGGTGTTTGAGTAGTGTCGAAAGAGAGTCTAGGGTAGTTGTAAGCTAGTGTTTCTACTAGTGTCCGAACGTTTTCTTCCAAGTGTATTGGACAGTTTGAAATTGGTAAGTCTGTCGGTGTTTGAGTAGTGTCGAAAGAGAGTCTAGGGTAGTTGTAAGCTAGTGTTTCTACTAGTGTTCGAACGTTTTCTTCCAAGTGTATTGGACAGTTTGTAATTGGTAAGTCTGTCGGTGTTTGAGTAGTGTCGAAAGAGAGTCTAGGGTAGTTGTAAGCTAGTGTTTCTACTAGTGTCCGAACGTTTTCTTCCAAGTGTATTGGACAGTTTGTAATTGGTAAGTCTGTCGGTGTTTGAGTAGTGTCGAAAGAGAGTCTAGGGTAGTTGTAAGCTAGTGTTTCTACTAGTGTCCGAACGTTTTCTTCCAAGTGTATTGGACAGTTTGTAATTGGTAAGTCTGCCGGTGTTTGAGTAGTGTCGAAGGAGAGTCTAGGGTAGTTGTAAGCTAGTGTTTCTACTAGTGTCCGAACGTTTTCTTCCAAGTGTATTGGACAGTTTATAATTGGTAAGTCTGCCGGTGTTTGAGTAGTGTCGAAAGAGAGTCTAGGGTAGTTGTAAGCTAGTGTTTCTACTAGTGTCCGAACGTTTTCTTCCAAGTGTATTGGACAGTTTGTAATTGGTAAGTCTGTCGGTGTTTGAGTAGTGTCGAAAGAGAGTCTAGGGTAGTTGTAAGCTAGTGTTTCTACTAGTGTCCGAACGTTTTCTTCCAAGTGTATTGGACAGTTTGTAATTGGTAAGTCTGTCGGTGTTTGAGTAGTGTCGAAAGAGAGTCTAGGGTAGTTGTAAGCTAGTGTTTCTACTAGTGTCCGAACGTTTTCTTCCAAGTGTATTGGACAGTTTGTAATTGGTAAGTCTGTCGGTGTCGAGAGAGAGTTTCAGTAATTGTGTGTTCGTTAGCAGGTAATTGTTAGTAATTGCACCGGAGTTAGAGTGGTGTCTACAAATTGACTGGGGTAGTTGTGAGTTGCTAAAATTCTTCAGTATCTAAGCGATGTGGTGGGAATGCTGTTGGGTAGTAGTGACGGTGTCTGAGTGGTGTCAAGGAATCGTCTATGGGTAGTCGTGAGTTTTTTATGTAAGGAAGGTTGTACCATTTTGGTTATTTTTGAAATGGCGATTCTGCTGATGTTTTAGCCGTATCAGTAGAATATTAAGGGTGTTTTGCGTTGGTAATTCTTTCAGTGACCGAGCGTTGTCGACAGAGTAATGTAACAGCAGTTGTGAGCTAATAATTCCTGTGTCCTAGCAGTATCGAGAGAACGTCAAGGGCATTTTCGTGTTTGTAATTCTGCATGCGTTTGAACGGTGTCGAGAGAATGGCTTGTGGACATTTTTTTTAAGTTGGTAATTCTTTCAGTGACCGAGCGTTGTCGACAGAGTAATGTAACAGCAGTTGTGAGCTAATAATTCCTGTGTCCTAGCAGTATCGAGAGAACGTGAAGGGCATTTTCGTGTTTGTAATTCTGCATGCGTTTGAACGGTGTCGAGAGAATGGCTTGTGGACATTTTTTTTAAGTTGGTAATTCTTTCAGTGACCGAGCGTTGTCGACAGAGTAATGTAACAGCAGTTGTGAGCTAATAATTCCTGTGTCCTAGCAGTATCGAGAGAACGTCAAGGGCATTTTCGTGTTTGTAATTCTGCATGCGTTTGAACGGTGTCGAGAGAATGGCTTGTGGACATTTTTTTTAAGTTGGTAATTCTTTCAGTGACCGAGCGTTGTCGACAGAGTAATGTAACAGCAGTTGTGAGCTAATAATTCCTGTGTCCTAGCAGTATCGAGAGAACGTGAAGGGCATTTTCGTGCTTGTAATTCTGCATGCGTTTGAACGGTGTCGAGAGAATGGCTTGTGGACATTTTTTTTAAGTTGGTAATTCTTTCAGTGACCGAGCGTTGTCGACAGAGTAATGTAACAGCAGTTGTGAGCTAATAATTCCTGTGTCCTAGCAGTATCGAGAGAACGTCAAGGGCATTTTCGTGTTTGTAATTCTGCATGCGTTTGAACGGTGTCGAGAGAATGGCTTGTGGACATTTTTTTTAAGTTGGTAATTCTTTCAGTGACCGAGCGTTGTCGACAGAGTAATGTAACAGCAGTTGTGAGCTAATAATTCCTGTGTCCTAGCAGTATCGAGAGAACGTGAAGGGCATTTTCGTGTTTGTAATTCTGCATGCGTTTGAACGGTGTCGAGAGAATGGCTTGTGGACATTTTTTTTAAGTTGGTAATTCTTTCAGTGACCGAGCGTTGTCGACAGAGTAATGTAACAGCAGTTGTGAGCTAATAATTCCTGTGTCCTAGCAGTATCGAGAGAACGTGAAGGGCATTTTCGTGTTTGTAATTCTGCATGCGTTTGAACGGTGTCGAGAGAATGGCTTGTGGACATTTTTTTTAAGTTGGTAATTCTTTCAGTGACCGAGCGTTGTCGACAGAGTAATGTAACAGCAGTTGTGAGCTAATAATTCCTGTGTCCTAGCAGTATCGAGAGAACGTGAAGGGCATTTTCGTGCTTGTAATTCTGCATGCGTTTGAACGGTGTCGAGAGAATGGCTTGTGGACATTTTTTTTAAGTTGGTAATTCTGCTAGTGACGCAGATGTATCGAGAGAAAGTCTAAATAAGTTTTGTATTAGCAACTATTCTGTCGGTGTTCCAGCGATAATAGGAAAAATTGTAATGATACAATACAAAATATTCTCTTTAAAACTAAACGTTAATGATGAACGCCTCTGAAGCGTACGAGGTTTTCCGAAAGCTGACAGACAGATTACATTGCTATGTAATAGAAAAACTTCACGTCTTCTTCCTTAACTTCTTCACGAACGCCTTAGAAAACTACATGTGGCTGAAGGCAATTAAGTAAATAGAGCACGTAATTAAATAACATTATACAACAACCTTTGTTTAAATTACTTGTACCATTGACGTTTAATTTTAATGTTAACTTATTCAGTTTCATTAATAATTATTAAACAAATTTTCTTCTACCTTAATTAATTGTAAAATTGTAATTAAATTTAAATAAATGAATAAATTAAGATTTAATATACTCATAAATTAATTATACGTATTTTTCACTGATAGATAAACAAAACATGCATTTACAAAATTATGCTTTACATTGTGACTAGATTTATCTGTTGATGTCGTAGAAGTAGTTTTAAGTTTTAATATACTCATAAATTAATTATACGTATTTTTCACTGATAGATAAACAAAACATGCATTTACAAAATTATGCTTTACATTGTGACTAGATTTATCTGTTGATGTCGTAGAAGTAGTTTTAAGTTTTAATATACTCATAAATTAATTATACGTATTTTTCACTGATAGATAAACAAAACATGCATTTACAAAATTATGCTTTACATTGTGACTAGATTTATCTGTTGATGTCGTAGAAGTAGTTTTAAGTTTTAATATACTCATAAATTAATTATACGTATTTTCACTGATAGATAAACAAAACATGCATTTACAAAATTATGCTTTACATTGTGACTAGATTTATCTGTTGATGTCGTAGAAGTAGTTTTAAGTTTTAATATACTCATAAATTAATTATACGTATTTTTCACTGATAGATAAACAAAACATGCATTTACAAAATTATGCTTTACATTGTGACTAGATTTATCTGTTGATGTCGTAGAAGTAGTTTTAAGTTTTAATATACTCATAAATTAATTATACGTATTTTTCACTGATAGATAAACAAAACATGCATTTACAAAATTATGCTTTACATTGTGACTAGATTTATCTGTTGATGTCATAGAAGTAGTTCTAAGTTTTAATATACTCATAAATTAATTATACGTATTTTTCACTGATAGATAAACAAAACATGCATTTACAAAATTATGCTTTACGTTGTGACTAGATTTATCTGTTGATGTCATAGAAGTAGTTCTAAGTTTTAATATACTCATAAATTAATTATACGTATTTTTCACTGATAGATAAACAAAACATGCATTTACATAATTATGCTTTACATTGTGACTAGATTTATCTGTTGATGTCATAGAAGTAGTTCTAAGTTTTAATATACTCATAAATTAATTATACGTATTTTTCACTGATAGATAAACAAAACATGCATTTACATAATTATGCTTTACATTGTGACTAGATTTATCTGTTGATGTCATAGAAGTAGTTCTAAGTTTTAATATACTCATAAATTAATTATACGTATTTTTCACTGATAGATAAACAAAACATGCATTTACAAAATTATGCTTTACATTGTGACTAGATTTATCTGTTGATGTCATAGAAGTAGTTCTAAGTCTTAATATACTCATAAATTTATCGTATTTATTTTTCATTGATAAAGAATCAAAATATGCATTTTACACTGTGACCAGATTTACTTGTTGATATATAATTTACTTGTTGTTTTTAAGTTTTAATAAACTCATAAACTTAACACACCTATTTTTCACCGATAAAGAATGTAAAATATGCATTTACAAAAATTATGCTTTACATTGTAACTAGGTTTAACTGTTGATGTCGTAGAAGTAGTTTCAAGTTTTAACATACTCATAAATTTATCATATTAATTTTTCACTGACAAAGAATGGAAATATGTATTTGCAAAAATAAGGTATATCTTTACACTGTGAATAGACTTATCTGTTGACGTCATAGAAGTAGTTTCAAGTTTTACGAATGAGTTAACTTTACTTGCTGTGAATAGATGATGTAACTGTGAAACAACTTCTGAAGAGTTTGTAATTATTTAAAAATAAATACTGAAACGCTTGGACTAAGAGAATTCTTTAATGTTGCTTTTCCTATTAAAACCGATAGAGCGATAAAATGAAAAATAGAAAGTTTTATGTCAGCATCTGTCGCTTTAATTTGACTGAAACTAACTTATTCCAGATGTAATAACGGCAGTGGCTACCAATGGTCGCCTTACGTCACCAGTTATTGCACTTCATGATTAAGTAAACTTTCACTCCAGCCTGTCTTAGCTAATGTTGTGTGTTTGTTCTGTGTTTCCTCTATCAAAATATTTCATATTTGATTAAAAAAAATATTTCACAATATAAACGGTACAAAAAACACGCGCGAACTTTCTGATTCAATTATTTTCCTAAAAATCTAGGTTAAAAAATTACCGTAAAAATGGGCGAAACGGACTAATTTCACAAAATTTATTCACAGGTTCGCTTCAATTGCGATCGTATTTGAAGAATTATAACTGAAGTCATTGTTAACAAATTTTAAATTAAAAAATACGGTTCTAGGCAAACCGAAAGTAAATCTGACGGTTTAATTTTTGATTTTTCCCCATTTAATCCCGAAACTAAAATTTCTCTTATGTAGAATTTGCTACGCTGACTTGAGTTATAAATATGCATATCTGACCAAAATTTTAGCAAAATGTGAAAACTAAATTTTGTGAAGCTAAGCAGGTAATTTTATTTTTTCCGATAGTTTAGAAACATGTTTTTTTTAGTCATCAAAGAGGTTTTATTTGGTCTTTTTTTTTGTGTTTAACGTCCGACTATTGTGCACACATGGGCTAATGCAGACGATGGGATGATTTATAGCGTATGAAAATGCCAAGCCCTGGCCGGGAATCGAACCCGGGTCCTCGTGGTACGCTATCAATTAGGCCACCGAGGCGGCTCTTTATTTTGTCTTAATAATCTACATTAGTAGCAGATACTAATTTAGTAAGCAGATAATATTTTTTTCTGATATTTTACAATCGTGGTTTTTCTACAATATAGCGTTTTATTTGGGCACTAATAATCTACATTAGTAGCAGATACTAATTTACTAAGCAGATAATATTTTTCCCAATAGTTTACAAACACAATTTTTCTAGAATAAGTGTTTTATCTGAATACTAATAATTTAAATTTAAGGGAAATTTGATAAAAAAACATTAAATCTGATTTGAAAAATTCGATTTTTAATAGGTTTTTGACAACAAAAAATGTAGTCCAATTTTTTTATGGGGTGGAATGAAAAATGGCCCAGAGTAAAAATCACATGTAGCCTATGCCAAATTTCATCAAAGTCGCTTTATTAGTACAGCCCGGGGGTAATCATGGTTTCTTTGTTTTTTCAAAATATAATTCTCTAATTTAAAATTTTATAATTTCAATTTACTGCAATTGCTTTACTCCAAGTTTACTACAAGTTTACTCCAAGTTTACTACAAGTTACAAGCTTACAAAGTTTACTACAAGTTACAAGCTTACAAAGTTTACTACAAGTTACAAGCTTACAAAGTTTACTACAAGTTACAAGCTTACAAAGTTTACTACAAGTTACAAGCTTACAAAGTTTACTACAAGTTACAAACACAAAGTTTACTACAAGTTACAAGCTTACAAAGTTTACTACAAGTTACAAACACAAAGTTTACTACAAGTTACAAGCTTACAAAGTTTACTACAAGTTACAAGCTTACAAAGTTTACTACAAGTTACAAGCTTACAAAGTTTACTACAAGTTACAAGCTTACAAAGTTTACTAGAGGTTATGAAACTTAATATCGCTAAACTTTGATCAACATCTGATGAACTGATTTTGAAAAACAATACAGATTTTTCAATAACTCTTAAACCGGTTTCTCGGACAATGTCGATCCATAAGTTTTGTTCGAGTACATATGTACTAAATTTAAGAAAAATTTGACCACAATCGTTAGAGCCAATTTTGAAAAAAATCAGATTTTCCATCATTTTTTACACAAAAGATGTATTTTTTTTAATTTAAACATTTTTTTTAAGATATGTGAAAACCAGATCTGCATGCCAAATTTCCTGAAAAATCGGAAAAATGCTGTCTTCAGCGAAGTACAAGCGTGCGCCCGCGCGCACACACACACGCACACACATCGAAGTGTGAATGAATGAATAAATTTTCTGTGGTTACATGCAATAGCCAATGAATGCAAGATACAGAATATTCATTGTTATTACACTGCGACCTATGTGCCAATTCCTGAGATGTTCAGTTACGGCACCTTCTCCACTACCAGTCTCTTTATAAGGTCTAGGATTCGGAGAGGATTCAAGGTGGGTAACTCTACCACTTCTAATCCGTGACTTTCCAGTTCATTATTGCAGTGTTTGCACATTCTTGCTGTGCTAATTTCTTTCAATTTTTCTTCCTCTTGAAGATTTTGT
>CM040182.1:3158366-3183366 GCA_022606455.1 Callitettix versicolor
GTGTGTCTTGAGTAGATAAGTGTGAGCTAGAGCTACGGCGGCGGGATCGCATTCACTTCAGCTTCCACTGCCGGAGACATCCTAGTAAAATCCACTAAAAAGGGGACTTAATAACGTAATGTTTTTTAAAGTCTGAAGAATTTTTTTCATTATTACGAATTTTTTTCTTTTTTCTTTAGTGAAAAGGTAAAAAATATACTATTGAAAAATTTTAACAATTATAATCTATCAATCAAAATAAAGGTAATACCAGCATATTTCTTTTGGACTTTACAGCCCTAGGTTAATACGGAAACATCATATTTGCTGTTGTTTATTTACCGAATTTACTCGTACATTGGAAATTGAGCCACCAGACCCCAAACACCCGAGACCTTGAAATGAGCACATATTGCTTTCTGAGGAATATTTATAACTTGTACAGTATAATAGCGATAATCCTTCACGTCCAGTAATCCTTAGGTGTTTTTTGTGTTAAAGAAAATAATGAAAAATTATAATCCCACGTCAGCAACCCCGAGTGTGTACCAAGTAAACGACAAACAATGACGCTTGGACATTTTCCGGATATCGAAAAAGTGTTTTTTTCCTGATTTTTATAATAAAAACACAGGCATCCACCAATACTGCGTGAGAAAGCAATGGTTTTTTGTAAAAAAAATCCGGACAAAGATCACTTTACAGTGATGTGTGGCTCGACAAATTTAAGAATCTGTATTTGTTATTATTTCCGGTGAAACACTACCGTGCGATGTTAATGTTGTTGCTCTGTTCGTACAGAAGTTTAAAATAAACAGTAAATAATTCAGGTTTAGGGCCGAATCAAGTTCACAGTGCGGGCGAAAGCGGTTTATTTCGGCGGACACTTCTACAAAACTTTCGGGCATTGTAATGTGCACAGAGCAGTTTTAATGTTTTTCACGGTAATTTTAAGAATTTTTCATTTTTTTAATCTTTTTTTTCCAAAAATAATTCCATTTTAAGCTCAGTTATTAAAATAAAGTGTTCGTGTTGCATTGTAATTACTTTTTCTTCACATAACTTACTGACTTTTTACTCGGGGGAGGCAAATCGATCAATTCCGAGGTGACCATGTGAGGAATTCAATCGTTCTGTAGGGAAGGTGTAATAGCTTAGAGATATATTAACTTAGAGATTCGTTTTTCCTTCGACAGTACCGTGTTATAAGTTAGAGATCGACCTGTGTAATAAGATAGAGGTTCCGTACTGTGTATTAACTTAGAGACTACAGTTCCGTCAAGTGTGTTGCACCGTGTGTATATGTTGCCGACGCCGCTGCTTGCAGGCGTTTCAGTATCTTTTATCTAACAAGTAGAATTCGCTTAGTTAAAGAAAGATATATTATTAAAATATAAAATTCATTTGGATAGGTTTTGTTCTTAAAGGCTTATGTGCAAAGCTGTAAATGTGTACTAATTTACATATGTAGTAGTAATAGTAATAGAAATAATAATATAAAAATATTGTTTGAAGGCTGCTTTATTCAAACCATATCCGAATTGAATTAAGAAAACAGCCCTAAATTAATAAATAATTATGAATTTATGAATTCATGTAAATTTACGTTGTTTTTTTTTCGATAAAACACCAATATTTCTATTTTTCTATACAGATAATTGTCAAAAATAAACATTTAGATATGTTGTTGATCATAGTATTGACAATATATTCAACTGTAAACTGTAAAGATACACGCGGTGCAACACACTTGACGGAACTGTAGTCTCTAAGTTAATACACAGTACGGAACCTCTATCTTATTACACAGGTTGATCTCTAATTTATAACACGATACCGTCAAAGGAAAAACGATTCTCTAAGTTAATAAATCTCTAAGCTATTACACATCCCCGTTCTGTTTATGGGTATCACTAAATTTCCACTGACCGTGTGGACAGTTCAACGTGGGAAGGTGTAATAGCTTAGAGATATATTAACTTAGAGATTCGTTTTTCCTTCGACAGTACCGTGTTATAAGTTAGAGATCGACCTGTGTAATAAGATAGAGGTTCCGTACTGTGTATTAACTTAGAGACTACAGTTCCGTCAAGTGTGTTGCACCGTGTGAATTAATTATGAATTAATGAATTCATATAAACTTACGTTGTTTTTTCAATAAATCACCAATATTTCTATTTTTCTATACA
Organism: Callitettix versicolor; assembly: GCA_022606455.1. Classification (NCBI taxonomy): domain Eukaryota; kingdom Metazoa; phylum Arthropoda; class Insecta; order Hemiptera; family Cercopidae; genus Callitettix; species Callitettix versicolor. The sequence continues at coordinate 3,160,535 of CM040182.1, forward strand.
GATAATTGTCAAAAATAAACATTTAGATGTTTGTTGGCCATAGTACTGACAATATACTCAACTGTAAACTCTAAAACAAAATAGTGATGATTTGGCTGGTATACTTGTTAGATAAAAGATACTGAAGCGACGTCGGCAACATATACACACAGTGCAACATACTTGACGGAACTGTAGTCTCTAAGTTAATACACAGTACGAATCTCTATCTTATTACACAGATCGATCTCTAACTTATAACACGGTACCTTCGAAGGAAAAACGATTCTCTAAGTTAATAAATCTCTAAGCTATTACACATCCCCTTCAACGTCACCCGTTTAAAACTTCAACTGAAAGCAAAAATAAAGTTGCTAATTAATTTGTTAGTCATATGTACTAGTTAATTCGTGGAACTTTAGTACAAAGACGCACGACAAGCCTGAAGCACAAGTATTGGTAAACAATTCAAGCTACAATTCATTACGAGACCTTTAACGAAAGGCTACCGGCTACGAGACCTTTAACGAAAGGCTACTAGGGCCTTGAAACGCTAATAACATTCTTCTTTACAACAGAACAGAGACCATTGAAATATAAATTAATGTTTGCTTCTTTTGTTCCAAGTGTTCCAGTATACAACCTGAGACTGTTACCACGTTTAGACAAAGCAAAGATGGAAGGCATGATTGGAGCTGCTGTTGCAACTGCACGCCACGCAGCTGTCTCGCAGAAGCGCTGGAAGCAAGTTTCAGAACAAATTGTTTACTCTTTGAAATTCAGATTTAAACATCATAACCGGCTATAAAATCTGTGTGTACGCATTTTAAACTTTTACACTTACAATTTCCCTTAATTTCAACCGATTTTGAAAACCTAAAGGCTAATTAATGCAGTTTTTAACGATGGTTTTTGACAATGGTGGTCGCCATTTCCTGAATGGGTTTTGCAGGATAATGAATTGGTTTTAGCCATATTTGATTCAAATTGGACAAAAATTATGTACGTGAGAGCGCTAAATATATAATAACAATAATTGACCGAGCGATGTCTTTGTTCCAACTCGACTGTTCGGCATTTTGTTTGTATGTTTGGCATTTGTTCGGTACGTTTGTTTATTTGTTATGCAGTTTTTGTTTAACGCATTTTGTTTGACCGATTGTTTTGAAATTTGAAACAAAGGTACTTCGTATAAAACCCTAAAGATGAATTGTAAGATTTCTTTCCAATCACTTTCGTTTCAAAAATGGCTGCCACAGACTTACAATAACGAGTTAACGCAGTTTAAGCTAAACACATTAACAGATTGTTTTGAACTGCGGTACGAAGATATCTTGTATAAAGCCCAAAAGACGTAGGCCTATGTGTAACATTCTTCCTATTCACTACCGTTTCAAAATGGAGACTTTGGATTTAACGATGACCAAACGCAATAGCCATTTTTTAAAGTTTAGTACATATTAAAGTTCCTTACATAAAGCCCGAAATACTGTAAGATTTTTCTCCATTACTTGCGTTTCAAGATGGCGGAATCTCATTCAACGTTGAGAGTGCAGTTACAGGTTATTTCCTGTAATACTGGCTGAACGGCAAAACCAATCATATTTTTGACTGTTTATAGAGAAATAGCGTAAAAGTTCCTATAAAGCAGGTCCAGTAACATTTTTCGTAGGCCTAATTATAACAAACAGTTACCGGTTATTTCCTGCAATACTGGCTGAACGGCAAAACCAATCATATTTTTGACTGTTTATAGAGAAATAGCGTAAAAGTTCCTATAAAGCAGGTCCAGTAACATTTTTCGTAGGCCTAATTATAACAAACAGTTACCGGTTATTTCCTGCAATACTGGCTGAACGGCAAAACCAATCATATTTTTGACTGTTTATAGAGAAATAGCGTAAAAGTTCCTATAAAGCAGGTCCAGTAACATTTTTCGTAGGCCTAATTATAACAAACAGTTACCGGTTATTTCCTGCAATACTGGCTGAACGGCAAAACCAATCATATTTTTGACTGTTTATAGAGAAATAGCGTAAAAGTTCCTATAAAGCAGGTCCAGTAACATTTTTCGTAGGCTTAATTATAACAAACAGTTACCGGTTATTTCCTGCAATACTGGCTGAACGGCAAAACCAATCATATTTTTGACTGTTTATAGAGAAATAGCGTAAAAGTTCCTATAAAGCAGGTCCAGTAACATTTTCGTAGGCCTAATTATAACAAACAGTTACCGGTTATTTCCTGCAATACTGGCTGAACGGCAAAACCAATCATATTTTTGACTGTTTATAGAGAAATAGCGTAAAAGTTCCTATAAAGCAGGTCCAGTAACATTTTTCGTAGGCCTAATTATAACAAACAGTTACCGGTTATTTCCTGCAATACTGGCTGAACGGCAAAACCAATCATATTTTTGACTGTTTATAGAGAAATAGCGTAAAAGTTCCTATAAAGCAGGTCCAGTAACATTTTTCGTAGGCTTAATTATAACAAACAGTTACCGGTTATTTCCTGTAATACTGGCTGAACGGCAAAACCAATCATATTTTTGACTGTTTATAGAGAAATAGCGTAAAAGTTCCTATAAAGCAAGTCCAGTAACATTTTTCGTAGGCCTAATTATAACAAACAGTTACCGGTTAACTGATGGAAAAAGTTACGAGCGCTGCCGTGGAGAGCTCTGTATATTAATTAAAAATATACTGCGAGGCCGCTGTTCCTTGCCAAGTGTGCAATTAAAAAAGCTATAAATCACCATTGTGAATTGAGCCAAGAAGAAGTCACCCGCTTACGCAGTGAACGAACTGAACATCAATCTTCGCGCTTGACTGCAGCTTGACATTGACACCCAAACATAAAAACGTCTTTTGAATCTCATTCTACTTTCTTTTACCCACACTACGAAAGGTTTAACGGCGCAAAAACCTTCTAAAGTTGGTAAATTTTAAAAAAGACAAAATTTTTCAAATTTTTTAGTAAATTTTTAATCAAGTTGAGGTCCATAAATACAACGATACCATTATTTCCGTTGCTTAATCCTTACCGTTAAGCTGATTACTCGTCATAGTTAGTCCAACTGGACGTTAAGAAAAAAATTGATTTAGACTATTAAAAAAATTACCATTAACATTTTTACTCCTTAACTACTTATAAATATTTTTTGTCGTATACCCCTATATTTTCCTGAGTTCGGGTAGCTCCTAAGACCATTTCCTGAGTTCGGGTAGCTCCTAAGACCATTTCCTGAGTTCGGGTAGCTCCTAAGACTATTTCCTGAGTTCGGGTAGCTCCTAAGACCATTTCCTGAGTTCGGGTAGCTCCTAAGACCATTTCCTGAGTTCGGGTAGCTCCTAAGACCATTTCCGCCAAATTTTAAAGTGTTCAGTCACATCGTTTACGAGTAAAAGGTACCGACAGACATACACGCACGCAAATTTATAAGGGTCCATGGCTTTGCCGACTGACACTAAGAAGGTTAAATCACAAAAAGTATACCGGGAATTAATTGAAATATACCTTGTCACACTTTCAAGTGATTTGTGAAATCACGCAAGCGTAGTAACGAAATGGTCCAGTAAACAGTTAAAATTAACCCAAATACAGGTGAACTGATCTCAGAGACAAACTTTATTTCACAAACAAGACGACATTTGGCTGACTGTCGAACAGCTTGGAAAATCGTTTCGCTTTAAAACAGTTTACGAAATCATAGAGTTTAGAAATCTGAGAATTGCCAACATTAAAATTTCTTAAACGTTTCCCATAACCATAAAGCAAATTATGAATTACATTTGGACAATAGTCAGTTCAGTAAAATTGATTAGCCAAATGAATTATCGCGCACGCAGATGACTCGCTGCCTTGAATTTTCTACTTTTTTTCTTTTTGACCGATCGAAGCTAAATCTGTGTTAACTCGACCGTTCTGCATTTGGTGTGTGTGTTTCATTGTTTCTTACGCAGTTTTGGGTCAATCGCATTGGCGATTGTTTTGAAATTTGGTACAGAGGTGTCTTGTATGAAGCCCGAACGACACATGTGTAAGATTTTTTCCCCATTTACTTCCGTTTCAAGATGGCGGCTCTGATTTAAAATAACGAGTTTATGCAGTTTTAGCCAAACGCATTGACCGATTGTCTTGAAATTTGGTACGAAGATATCTTGTATGGAGCCGAAATGACGTATGTATAATATTTTTTCTGCTTACTTCCGTTTCAACATGGCGTTTCTCTGATTTAACGATGAAGAGTGAACGCAATTTTAATCAAACGCTTTGAGTGATAGTTTTAGAATTTGGTAAGAAGGTAATTTTTACAAAGCCCGAAAGACGTATTTGTAAGACTTTTTCATATTAACTTTCATTTTAAGATGGCGGGCTCTTACTCAACGTTGAGAGTAGTTGCTGGGTACTTTCTGTAATACTAGGTGAACAGCAAAGCTTTCACTCAGTATTACAGCTTCATGGAGAATTTTGACAGCTTCATGGAGAAAGAGAATTTTGACTGCTTCATGGAGAATTTTGACAGCTTCATGGAGAAAGAAAATTTTGACTGCTTCGTGGAGAATTTTGACAGCTTCATGGAGAAAGGGAATTTTGACTGCTTCATGGAGAATTTTGACAGCTTCATGGAGAAAGAGAATTTTGACTGCTTCGTGGAGAATTTTGACAGCTTCATGGAGAAAGAGAATTTTGACTGCTTCGTGGAGAATTTTGACAGCTTCATGGAGAAAGAGAATTTTGACTGCTTCGTGGAGAATTTTGACAGCTTCATGGAGAAAGAGAATTTTGACTGCTTCATGGAGAATTTTGACAACTTCATTTTGAAACAGAAGTAACTGGAGAAAAATCATACACATGCGTTATTTTAGGCTTTGTTCAAGGTACCTTCATATCAAATTTTTAAGAAAATCAGTCATTGCGTTTGGCTAGAACAGCGTACACTCTTTATGGTAAATCAGAGGCCGCCATGTTGAAAAGGAAGTGAATTGGAAAAAATCTTACAAATACATCGTTCGGGTTTTATGCAAGGCACCTCCATACCAAATTTTAAAACAATCACCTATAATATGTTTGACCAAAACTGCGTAGCAAACAAACACAGACCAAAAGCCGAACGGTCGAGTGAAACAGAGGCTTCGCTTCGCTCGGTTAATTACCATTTTACATATTGAACATTTCAATTATGGTAATGAAAATACGAAAATAAATCTTGAACACCGTCAGATTAATGTTAGTATTTCTAATGAAATTTGCAAGTTTTAAATGCTAATTTACGCAGATTAACGCTAACTTCGATGGTAAATACATTTTCAAAAAAGTGTTATAAGGGTTTTGCCGCCTCGGCGGCCTAGTGGATAGCGTACTAGGCTTTCACCCCGAGGACCCGAGTTCGATTCCCGGCGAGGGCTTGGCATTTTCATACGCTATAAATCATCCCATCGTCTGCAAATGCGACTCTAATCTCGAAATTTAAGTTTTACAAATAGTAAGGAATGCTTTTTATAGATTCCTTAAAGGAAATAAACTTTGAAAAAATCTTAATTAAAACATCCCGCAGAAAAACTTATTTGTCACTGGCAGATTCTGCATGCGATTGCAAATGTCCAACTTTCTGTTTTTAATTTAATCGTTTTCCTTTCATTGAAGCTATAAAACAATGACTTCGAACTACAGATTATAGAACAAACTACATACAAAGTGACTCGGCTCTTAGGCAGCTACTCAGGTATCTTTACGCCACCAAGGCAAGTGCTGATAGTGAAACAGCCACCATTATTGTAGACCGAACAAAGCGTGGATTCTGTTTTGTCTCGACCATTCAAAATTTGATTTGTGTGTTTGTTACGCAGTTTTGGTCAATCGCATTTACCGATTGTTTTGAAATTTGATACGAAGTTACCTTGTACCTGCATCAAGTTGTTTCCGTTTCACTTCTGTTTCAAAATGGCGGCCTCCGATTTAACGATGACAAATGTACGCAGTTTTGTCCAAACACATTGACCCATCGCTTTGAAATTTAGAATGAAGCGTGCAAATCCCCAAAAAACGTGTAAATTTTTTCCAATCCACTACAGTTTCAAAATGGCTGGCCTCATTTAACGATGAGCGTGTAGTTGCTTAGTTATTTTCCTGTAATACTAACTTATCATAAGTTTGACCGTTTTATGAAAAAAGAGTATAAAATTTATAATAAAGGTTATATTTTTCGTAAATATAACGGTTACCGATTAAATAGGCGGAAATGGTTACGAGTACGTCAGAGGGTTGTCGTGGAAGGAAGGAGAAAACACGTTTACAAAATAAATCGAAAAGCGATCGATTAGCTTTACAATTTCGATAAATGCACGGTGGAAGGAGAAATTACAAATATATTTCTGTAAAACAGTGTCTAAAACATGTGTTTGATATTCGAAATGCTTGTCCCGGCTTGTACGACAAGCAGGTTAGGGGACTATCCGTAGGGTCTCATAACCTATAAGCTTAATGACTTTTAAGTAAATACTGAAATTGTTCTAAATACGTTATGAAAAAAGTTGCATTTGTAATAGGATTGTCTATTTGTGATTAATAGTTAGTTTCGTAAAATATACAAAATATTGTTTGTGATGTCGCGCATGCGCGTCCAAAATGTCGTTTTGCCTGCTATGTGTGTGTGTGTGTGTGTGTGTGTGTGTGTGTGTGTGTGTGTGTGTGTGTGTGTGTGTGTGTGTGTGTGTGTGTGTGTGTGTGTGTGTGTGTGTCAGTGTGTGTGTGTGTGTGTGTGTGTGTGTGTGTGTGTGTGTGTGTGTGTGTGTGTGTGTGTGTGTGTGTGTGTGTGTGTGTGTGTGTGTGTGTGTGTGTGTGTGTGTGTGTGTGTGTGTGTGTGTGTGTGTGTGTGTGTGTGTGTGTGTGTGTGTGTGTGTGTGTGTGTGTGTGTGTCAGTGTGTGTGTGTCAGTGTGTGTGTGTGTGTGTGTGTGTGTGTGTGTGTGTGTGTGTGTGTGTGTGTGTGTGTGTGTGTGTGTGTGTGTGTGTGTGTGTGTGTGTGTCAGTGTGTGTGTGTGTGTGTGTGTGTGTGTGTGTGTGTGTGTGTGTGTGTGTGTGTGTGTGTGTGTGTGTGTGTGTGTGTGTGTGTGTGTGTGTGTGTGTGTGTGTGTGTGTGTGTGTGTGTGTGTGTGTGTGTGTGTGTGTGTGTGTGTGTGTGTGTGTGTGTGTGTGTGTGTGTGTGTGTGTGTGTCTGTGTGTGTGTGTGTGTGTGTGTGTCCACAAGAATAAGTTTTTAGCGCAAAATCGTTTTGCAATGTCAGAAGCAGGTTAAAAAATCTTTCTAAAGTTATCTCATTTATGCCTGTACGAATAGTGTGTGCTGAGAAAAAAGTATGTTGACTCGAGGAATAATATATATGATATTCTGCGAGACTAATATTCTTTGAACTACTAATGGTGGTTAGCTGCGAAATAAGCGGCTGCATTTGCTTGATGAATAAGCAGTTGCGAATAATGAGGCTTTCACACCTGATGACTGCGTGCACCAGTATCGTCTCGGGAAGTAGCAGTTCACATAGCCTCCAGAGCTGTGAATAAGGTTACGGAAACCAGAGGACTCGGAGTGTTGCGTCACATTTAGGCATATCACGAAGAGAAACCGAAATCGTAACGAACTTCTCGGTAGCAGGTTAGTTAGCCAGTGACCGGTTAAGGCCTTAAAGGTAGCCCGACCGAAATAATCCGTTACGGATCTCACGTGATAAGGAAAAGTTTCGTGGGAGCAGAGGAAGTGCTAGTTAGTAAATAGTTTTCTATTTTAAGACCCGGAAGAATGACAAGCTTTTTCTTTAAAGAAAATCAAAAGACTCATTTGAAATGAACAGTAACAAAGGAAAACATAGCATAAGCTTGTGTTGTCTAAAACGCTTGAGTCCTACCTGTGTTTGTATTTGTACACAAAGTGAACTAACAGGACTTGAGACGAAATTAGGAATGGAATTGAAATTTCGTTATATCTTTTTTCGTTATATCTCTTTCTCGCTTACTTCTTATACTGGGAAAATAAAAAAGTTTGAAAAAATGGTAGTCATTATCATATATATGTATAATCATAATCATGTATGTATAAATGATACATATATATATCCTTTGATTTATATATCTTTACACTATAAAGTAAAGATATATGCTGAAGCCTTTATAGTTTCAGAAAGTTGAAACGTCTTTGTGTTTCAAAAAGGTGTTCAAAAAAGGAAAATCATCACACATTTTCCAAACATTCGATTATTTCCCCGAAAATTACAGTTCAGAACAGGAAATTAATTTATTTTTTAAAAAATCACTTCATCAGATTTTGCTCAAATTTCGATAATATACAGGGAGATTGGCACTTGGTGTAAAAAAATTGTAAAAGTAAACACTATACATAGTACATTTTTAAATAGTAATTCTCTAATAATAGTACTCACTGCACAAAGAGATAAAAGGCTATATATATATATATATATATATATATATATATATATATGTATCATTTATACATACATGATTATGATTATACATATATATGATAATGACTACCATTTTTTCAACCTTTTTTATTTTCCCAGTATAAGAAGTAAGCGAGAAAGAGATATAACGAAAAAAGTGATTATAAAAAAATCGATCTTAAATTTGTTTTTTTTTTTTTTTGGTGTTTAACGTCCGACTATTGTGCACACTTGGGCTAATGCAGACGATGGGATGATTTATAGCGTATGAAAATGCCAAGCACTGGCCGGGAATCGAACCCGGGTCCTCGAAGTGAAAGCCTAGTACGCTATCAGCTAAAATCTTAAGAATTTGATATACATATATATATATATATCTTTTTTTCTCGTTCTTTTCTTTCTTTTCACGTTCCTTGAGTCAAAAGTGATTTTCACTTGGGTATCTGTCCGTCTGTATATTTATGGGCCATATTTTTTTAATTAAAAAAAATAGATGTTTTGGATAAAAAACAATAAAATAAATCGCTTTCTTCCGCATTATAAACTTGATTAGGACCTAATCATAAATTATTTACTAATTTTCTTAAACTTCTGTATGAACGGAGGAACAACATTAACGTCACACAGATAGTTTCTTTTACCAGAAATACACAGAAAACGGATTCCGTACCGTTTCTTAAACTTCTGTATGAACGGAGGAACAACAATAACATCACACAGATAGTTTCTTTCACCAGAAATACACAGAAAACGGATTCCGTATCGTTTCTTAAACTTCTGTATGAACGGAGGAACAACATTAACATCACACAGATAGTTTCTTTTACCAGAAATACACAGAAAACGGATTCCGTACCGTTTCTTAAACTTCTGTATGAACGGAGGAACAACATTAACATCACACAGATAGTTTCTTTCACCAGAAATACACAGAAAACGGATTCCGTACCGTTTCTTAAACTTCTGTATGAACGGAGGAACAACATTAACATCACACAGATAGTTTCTTTCACCAGAAATACACAGAAAACGGATTCCGTACCGTTTCTTAAACTTCTGTATGAACGGAGGAACAACATTAACATCACACAGATGGTTTCTTTCACCAGAAATACACAGAAAACGGATTCCATACCGTTTCTTAACCTTCTGTATGAACGGAGGAACAACATTAACATCACACAGATAGTTTCTTTTACCAGAAATACACAGAAAACGGATTCCGTACCGTTTCTTAAACTTCTGTATGAACGGAGGAACAACATTAACATCACACAGATAGTTTCTTTCACCAGAAATACACAGAAAACGGATTCCGTACCGTTTCTTAAACTTCTGTATGAACGGAGGAACAACATTAACATCACACAGATAGTTTCTTTCACCAGAAATACACAGAAAACGGATTCCGTACCGTTTCTTAAACTTCTGTATGAACGGAGGAACAACATTAACATCACACAGATAGTTTCTTTCACCAGAAATACACAGAAAACGGATTCCGTACCGTTTCTTAAACTTCTGTATGAACGGAGGAACAACAATAACATCACACAGATAGTTTCTTTCACCAGAAATACACAGAAAACGGATTCCGTACCGTTTCTTAAACTTCTGTATGAACGGAGGAACAACATTAACATCACACAGATAGTTTCTTTTACCAGAAATACACAGAAAACGGATTCCGTACCGTTTCTTAAACTTCTGTATGAACGGAGGAACAACATTAACATCACACAGATAGTTTCTTTTACCAGAAATACACAGAAAACGGATTCCGTACCGTTTCTTAAACTTCTGTATGAACGGAGGAACAACATTAACATCACACAGATAGTTTCTTTCACCAGAAATACACAGAAAACGGATTCCGTACCGTTTCTTAAACTTCTGTATGAACGGAGGAACAACATTAACATCACACAGATAGTTTCTTTCACCAGAAATACACAGAAAACGGATTCCGTACCGTTTCTTAAACTTCTGTATGAACGGAGGAACAACAATAACATCACACAGATAGTTTCTTTCACCAGAAATACACAGAAAACGGATTCCGTACCGTTTCTTAAACTTCCGTATGAACGGAGGAACAACATTAACATCACACAGATAGTTTCTTTCACCAGAAATACACAGAAAACGGATTCCGTACCGTTTCTTAAACTTCTGTATGAACGGAGGAACAACATTAACATCACACAGATAGTTTCTTTCACCAGAAATACACAGAAAACGGATTCCGTACCGTTTCTTAAACTTCTGTATGAACGGAGGAACAACATTAACATCACACAGATAGTTTCTTTCACCAGAAATACACAGAAAACGGATTCCGTACCGTTTCTTAAACTTCCGTATGAACGGAGGAACAACAATAACATCACACAGATAGTTTCTTTCACCAGAAATACACAGAAAACGGATTCCGTACCGTTTCTTAAACTTCTGTATGAACGGAGGAACAACAATAACATCACACAGATAGTTTCTTTCACCAGAAATACACAGAAAACGGATTCCGTACCGTTTCTTAAACTTCTGTATGAACGGAGGAACAACATTAACATCACACAGATAGTTTCTTTCACCAGAAATACACAGAAAACGGATTCCGTACCGTTTCTTAAACTTCTGTATGAACGGAGGAACAACATTAACATCACACAGATAGTTTCTTTTACCAGAAATACACAGAAAACGGATTCCGTACCGTTTCTTAAACTTCTGTATGAACGGAGGAACAACATTAACATCACACAGGTAGTTTCTTTTACCAGAAATACACAGAAAACGGATTCCGTACCGTTTCTTAAACTTCTGTATGAACGGAGGAACAACATTAACATCACACAGATAGTTTCTTTTACCAGAAATACACAGAAAACGGATTCCGTACCGTTTCTTATATTTATCGAGCCGCCACTAGCTTTAAAGTCATCTATTTTTGACATTTTTTTTTACAAAAACCTTTGCTCTCTCACCAGAATAAATTGGTGTCTTTCTTGTAAAAACAGAAAAAAGCGATTTTTCCATATCCGGAAAGTCGCCCAATTTTATTATTTGTCGTTTACACACACTCGGAGTTGTTGACGTATGATTCTAATTTTTTTTACTTTTTTTAAGAACACAAATAAGTAAAACTGACGGATTACTGGGCGTGGCGGATTATCGCGAGTATAATGTATTCTGTTAGGTTAGGTATAAAAATTGTCAAGTAGTACATAAACACGCCCTAATAATAAGCTTGATGTATATTCATGCATTATTATATTCATGTATATAATTTGAACAACCCCTCAAAAAGAGGTTAGAAACGGTGTTAATTTAAAGGTCCCAGACAGGTTTTTACAGCTATACCAATCTTCCAATGGAAATTATCTAAAAATACCAATAGGAAATAAAAGAGCTAGTCTAGGTGATTGGGAATGCATATGACAATAACAGTTAGAACCGAAAACATGATAAGAACTCCAGACAATTGGACAATGCTTTTTAGTCCTAGACGGCAATCGGTCTGGAGTGGATGGAGTTTAACATCAATCACTGTCAGTATTGTCTGGGAAGGACTCGAGCCTTGTAGTTCGAGAAGAGTTACTGATTGAACCTTTCTTCTTCGGCCTTACTTCGTAAGAGAAGTAAGAAACAATGAATACCGAATACCTCTTTAGCTTTACGACCAAAGATAATTTAAGTAGATAAAATAACCTTTTAATGGTCGACCGTATTAAAGATTATTGTGATTCAATAAAAAGGTAAAATAAACTTTTCAAAAGCATTGCGTAAACTTCCTCACATTAAAGTATTTCTCCAAAAAAATCTGGTTTTTGGAACTATTGACAAAAAAAAATGAAAATATGACTAATTTCACAAAATCGGTCGATCATATTTTGCTAAAATTTTCATTACATTTGATGCATGAATGATAACAGAAATCGATGTTCTAAATTTTAAATTAACACATTTACATCTCTAGCGTAAATCGAAATAAAACAAACCAGACAGCGGTCGTGATTATTTTTTTGGCTTTTTTCAATTTATTTCCGAACTGAAAATTTTGTCTAGTTAAAATTTGCTACACCCACTTGTTATGAATCCTCATAACTGACCAAATTTTGAGCAAAATCTGATGAACTAATTTTGAGAAACTATGCCGATTTTTTTTTAGTTTCTTCGATAGCTGCTGAAAGGAATTTTTTTTTGAGATTATAGTAAAATCTACGTTATGTTTGGGTACTAATGGACTACCTTTGAGAAAAATTTTGGTTGTTATAGCCGATTATGAGAAAATCAGATTTTTAAAGTTGTTGACAACGAAAGAGTTTAAAATCTTCTATTCGAAAATTTAAAAAGGAACTGATTTTGATTCTATCTGATTTGAGATGTTTGACTTTCTTCTCCCACTGCTCGTGGGTTCCATACAGACCCGTTTCCTTTTCTCTCCATTCTAATTTTGCCTCACATGTTCACTTTTTTGCAAAGTGCAAAATTCCCAAGGGTTTTTTGAACTTCGAAGTTTTGTTTTCGAACAAGTAGCTTGGGGAATTAAAATTTTCACCCAGAGGGAGCTCAGCTTGCAAAGGTTAAATCATCCAGAGTTTGCATACTTTAAGTTCACACTCCGATGTGTGCTGTACCACCTTACAGAATGATATGGAATGAAGGGCTCTAACACAAGAGCAGATAGATGAAGAAAAATCCTAACTAGTGCACCTCGGGATTGCCAAACCCGTAATTACTATTTGTAGGGCATGATCGACGCTCATTTCAAGGTCCTAGGTCTGGGTCTTAACCAGTTATTTCCTGTTAAAATTCACTAATTTTGAAATTAAATTTCCGGTTTGAGAGTAAATAAAAAACAAAAATAATCCCTGACAACAATTGGAGTTTGTTTTGCTTTTTTTCTTTCAAATCAGTTGCACTGACTCCAATTATGAAAAATGTGAACACTATCTTTTTTTATCCGTTTTAAGAAACAATTTAGTGTAAAAACGTTCGTATAATGTGTCAGTCATTTTTTTAGCTGAAATTACCGCAGTATTATATTAAACCGTTGGCAGGCGGGTTACGATTACAAATATAATTAATTAAACTATACATAATGTCTATGTAACTACAAAATGTACGAGAATTAAATGAAATACAGGAGGCAATATAGCATGCGGAGTTACAGCATAAGGTAAAGGCCGGTGAGTCAGGGAGACAAGCAAGTCGAGTGGGAGACATTGTCAGAGGTGTGGGCCGGTTAGAGTTGGAGTTACCATTGAGTTACCTTATTAGGAATGACCTTACTGCGCGTGGGGAAACAACCCACCATTTTGAATAGCAAGCAATCAATACAAAACCACTTTCAAAACGTAGACTCAGCAAAATGCCGTTGAACTGAAACTCGAAGAACTGGAAGAATCGGGCGGATATGAATTTGCAAATTATAAACTAGAATCTGGAAATAAATAAATAATTGCAGTACGCCGAATGTTTTGTTGACGTGATGGAAGCGAGTTACCAAAAGAAACTAACGCTACAACGTTTTTTTATCTTACGATTTTTTGAAAATTTGATCTCATAACCATAATTCTTTCTTAAAAATTTCATTGAACGTATAAAATACATATAAAACAGCTTTTGATGCTGATTATGATGGTGGAGTCAGATTTCCAAAAAGTCTTGATTACAAAATCACTATGTTTTTAAATTCGCTATAATGTAGTCATTTTTAAACGGTTAAACTGATTTGGCAGGGTAACAAAAATGTCGAAGCTATGCACAAATTGATTTGTCCACAGTTTCGAAATGGAGGTCATTTAAATCCTAAAAATTAGTAAATTTTTTATCTTACACTCTTATAAAAAAAAACAGATTTAATCAGTGTCAAAATCTGCAAAAAATTGCGTTTTGAACTTCTGAAATTCTGGTGAAAATACTAAAATAAATTTAAAGGAGGTCAGGATTTCAGTAATTGAAAATTTTGATATGTAATTTCAGAAAATCGATTTTGCTAAGAACTTAAAGAACACTTCTTTTTTCAACAAAATTCGTTTAAAAGTAGCGATCATTACAGTATATTTAAAAAAGTCATTACTATTTATGTTAGGCTCTATTGAAAAGTTTGATTTCATCACCAGCATTAAAATATGTATAAATTAGTACTGTCACGTTGATTTCCATAACTTTAATTTTAATTTAAAATTTAAAATGGTAATATATGCGGATTTTAATGCCGATGATGATGGTAATATATTTATGAAGCATTGTAAGATAAAAAGAACATTATTTTTTGAAAATTCGCTTCCCATCACGTTAGCGAGAAAGCAGCATGACACGGTTATAATTTTTGTTTTCGATCCCTATAACCTAACTGTAATGTGACTCACTGTTCATTTTTAAAGTCAAAAAAGTATTTTAAAAATTTTAAATGGTTACACCAAAATGTTTGTTGCGACTCAGAGAACATTTGAACACAAATTTACCCAACTAGTACATAGAAAAATAGATAACATCACAATCCCTTGTTTAGATAACACCACATTAGAAGACTCAGAGAACATTTGGACACAAATTTACATAACTAGTACATAGAAAAATAGATAACATCACAATCCCTTGTTTAGATAACACCACATTAGAAGACTCAGAGAACATTTGAACACAAATTTACCCAACTGGTACATAGAAAAATAGATAACATCACAATCCCTTGTTTAGATAACACCACATTAGAAGACTCAGATAACATTTGAACACAAATTTACCCAACTAGTACATAGAAAAATAGATAACATCACAATCCCTTGTTTAGATAACACCACATTAGAAGACTCAGATAACATTTGAACACAAATTTACCCAACTAGTACATAGAAAAAAAGATAACATCACAATCCCTTGTTTAGATAACACCACATTAGAAGACTCAGAGAACATTTGAACACAAATTTACCCAACTAGTACATAGAAAAATAGATAACATCACAATCCCTTGTTTAGATAACACCACATTAGAAGTATAATTAATTTAGTATCTTACTTGTAAATTTAACATTCATTTAAACTCAAAGGTCATTTTAAAAATTAAAATGTATTTTTAAAAAATGAAAATTTTGGCACTAAAATGTTTGTTGCGACTCGGAGAACATTTGGACACAAATTTACCCAACTAGTAGATAGAAAAATAGATAACATCACAATCCCTTATTTAGATAACACCACATTAGAAGACTCAGAGAACATTTGGACACAAATTTACCCAACTAGTAGATAGAAAAATAGATAACATCACAATCCCTTGTTTAGATAACACCACATTAGAAGACTCAGAGAACATTTGAACACAAATTTACCCAACTAGTACATAGAAAAATAGATAACATCACAATCCCTTGTTTAGATAACACCACATTAGAAGACTCAGAGAACATTTGGACACAAATTTACCCAACTAGTAGATAGAAAAATAGATAACATCACAATCCCTTGTTTAGATAACACCACATTAGAAGACTCAGAGAACATTTGAACACAAATTTACCCAACTAGTACATAGAAAAATAGATAACATCACAATCCCTTGTTTAGATAACACCACATTAGAAGACTCAGAGAACATTTGAACAAAAATTTACCCAACTGGTACATAGAAAAATAGATAACATCACAATCCCTTGTTTAGATAACACCACATTAGAAGACTCAGATAACATTTGAACACAAATTTACCCAACTAGTACATAGAAAAATAGATAACATCACAATCCCTTGTTTAGATAACACCACATTAGAAGACTGAGAGAACATTTGAACACAAATTTACCCAACTAGTAGATAGAAAAATAGATAACATCACAATCCCTTGTTTAGATAACACCACATTAGAAGACTGAGAGAACATTTGAACACAAATTTACCCAACTAGTAGATAGAAAAATAGATAACATCACAATCCCTTGTTTAGATAACACCACATTAGAAGACTCAGAGAACATTTGGACACAAATTTACCCAACTAGTACATAGAAAAATAGATAACATCACAATCCCTTGTTTAGATAACACCACATTAGAAGACTCAGAGAACATTTGGACACAAATTTACCCAACTAGTAGATAGAAAAATAGATAACATCACAATCCCTTGTTTAGATAACACCACATTAGAAGACTCAGAGAACATTTGGACACAAATTTACCCAACTAGTAGATAGAAAAATAGATAACATCACAATCCCTTGTTTAGATAACACCACATTAGAAGACTCAGAGAACATTTGGACACAAATTTACCCAACTGGTACATAGAAAAATAGATAACATCACAATCCCTTGTTTAGATAACACCACATTAGAAGACTCAGATAACATTTGAACACAAATTTACCCAACTAGTACATAGAAAAATAGATAACATCACAATCCCTTGTTTAGATAACACCACATTAGAAGACTGAGAGAACATTTGAACACAAATTTACCCAACTAGTAGATAGAAAAATAGATAACATCACAATCCCTTGTTTAGATAACACCACATTAGAAGACTGAGAGAACATTTGAACACAAATTTACCCAACTAGTAGATAGAAAATAGATAACATCACAATCCCTTGTTTAGATAACACCACATTAGAAGACTCAGAGAACATTTGGACACAAATTTACCCAACTAGTACATAGAAAAATAGATAACATCACAATCCCTTGTTTAGATAACACCACATTAGAAGACTCAGAGAACATTTGGACACAAATTTACCCAACTAGTACATAGAAAAATAGATAACATCACAATCCCTTGTTTAGATAACACCACATTAGAAGACTGAGAGAACATTTGAACACAAATTTACCCAACTAGTAGATAGAAAAATAGATAACATCACAATCCCTTGTTTAGATAACACCACATTAGAAGACTCAGAGAACATTTGGACACAAATTTACCCAACTAGTACATAGAAAAATAGATAACATCACAATCCCTTGTTTAGATAACACCACATTAGAAGACAGTTTATACGTATGGTCACATCTACGTTGTACAAAAAGGGAAAATACCTTAAAACTTCCTCGGCCAGTTATTAGTCACTTTGTACAGTTAACCAAATTTCGAGTATTGTACTTACAGAAAATTTTTTTGTGACCCTGCGGACCTCTAACATAAAGGACCTCTCGAAGACCATCTTTTAAGAAGATTGTTGATACAAATCCACAACGGACCTAAATTTTCTGGTGTCATATTTATAAAAAAAATTCCGGTTACACTAGTCTAAAACCCCACTGCGTAAGACAGTTTCTCACAACGCATATTGATTTTTATTATTATTATAATCAAATTTCTGGATTCAAACGAGGCGCAAAAAACTATTTTCATGATAGCTTTGAAAAGCTCTTTACCCAGAAAAACCTGTTAAACAACTTCAAAATGGCTGCCATTTCGAATTATTAAAAATTCGTAAATTTTTTGTGCTTTGAACCTTTTTAAAAATGTGACTTTACCATCGTGATTGGAGTTGAGAAATGCATTTTGGATTTTTTTAAACCCGTTGAAGTAAACAGACTGAATTTAATAGCGGACCGGATTTAATTTACGTATTTTCAATGTACACCAATTTAGAAATTCGAAACGCTAATATTTGCACATTTTAATGCTGTTTATGACGGTGAAATCAGAATTTCAAACAAAAAAGTACAAGATAACAAATTATTTAGGCAATTCGCTTCCATCACGTACGCCGCGATTGTTTTCTGTAGATCCTGTTACAGTTAAAATCACAATTTTTAACCGTGAAGAAAACGACAGCGTGACAATGGTGTAACAATGCGTTAACTTTAACCACTGTTTAAAATATGTTCACGAAGCAAGGCTTGAAGCTCATTCTGTATTCAGGAAAGGGTCAAGGAAGGGTCAAGAATGCAGTGCGACCTTTGCAAACTGCATCCAGAGATGTAGCCTTGCTCACCGCCTTGCTGACTTGCCTGACTTCTGCTGTTTCTGTTTCTCTTTGCTTTACTTAAAAGTTAAAACAATGCTTCCGTTTCCATTCTTGTTGAAGGATCAAAGACGTGTCTAACTGTACATTAGTGGCAGCAGTGGCAATGTTGAGGCCTAGACTTCGCACGCTGAATAAATTTCCATAAAGGATTAGTAACAGTTTATACAAGCTGATAAATGCTTGCAGGAAACAATGTGCTTGTTGTTGTTTGGTTGTTTTCAATTAACTCGCAACATACGCAGTTGGAAGTCAAACTGTTTGGAAACAATGAAATTAGTTTTCGTAGGTTTAGGATAGTGTGAGGGTTGGGTTAACCGCGTATTTATAGGAAGAGTGTGAATTCCGGGCATGACAATTTTTACGTCTGGGGAAACGATTGATAAAAATCGTTTTATTTCGCTATTTATCTAAAAACATTTTTTTTGTGTTTAACGTCCGACTATTGTGCACACTTGGGCTAATGCAGACGATGGGGATGATTTATAGCGTATAAAAATGCCAAGCCCAGGCCGGGAATCGAACCTGGGTCCTCGGGGTGAAAGCCCAGTACGCTTTATCTAAAAACAAAGAACGTATTATAATCGTTTGATAAATCCGATTTGCCGATATTAAAAGAACTTTTTTTTACGACGTTGTTGTTTTTACGTGGTTACCCCAAGGTGTGACTGGAATGTTTCAAGATTACGCTTGTAATTTTAAAATGACAGTTCTTCAAAGTAGTTCCCTTCTGACTGAATTCACCGATCCTAACGGTGTTCCCACATTCGGAAGCATTCCTGTAAATTTTCTTTCATTCTTAACAGAGTTAAGATTTCGCATTTTCCCCAATGTTTTCAGTTGAATTAATTCGTGTTTTAGACACTGAAAATTTCAATTAAAGGAAAAATCAGCGGCTATGCAATTAGGAAATGTAGGTTGCAGAGGACGGGATTTTGGAATTTGGTTAAAATCTTCAAGTTGAAGAACGCACAATGAGCCAATGAGTTTTGTCTTGGCGGAGGACCAAATTTTTGCCAGAATTCTTTTATCTGCATATTTTCGCGCAAAACGCTGAAGGACACTAATTTTACATGATTATTTATACTTAAGACCGTTGGTACTTGGTGTAAATCCATTATATTAATGAAATAACAAGACTTTTGTATATTTCCATAACTTTTTTTTATTAGAGTTTTGCTAACAATGCTCCAACTAGTGAAACTTTGGTTGGCAAGACTCCAATAAAAAAGTTGTGGAAATATACAAAAGTGTTTTTATTTGATTAATCTACTTTTGCATGGTTAACGTCAATACTTTATGCCAGTTATACTAATTACGACGAGAGAAAGTCGTTAACGGAAGGGTAAATCTTAAGGCAGTAACTGCAGTTTTGAACCTACGGTCTCTATATACACAACTTCAGAAACGCAACAGACTTACCACCTCAATTACTGTCTTGTTAATTTTTAGTTTTAGAACACAAATTTCTACTCCGCTATGATTCAAACTTTAAACCTACTGCATGGGGACATGGGGTCATAAGTATCATTAGTTAAGCAGACACATTAAAGGAAAGTTTTATACAAAAATATACATTTCCTTAAAGTTAACTCGAGTGATTTTCAAAGGCTCTGTGGTCGACTTAGCTAAGTAACAGGTTAGTCTGCTGCGTCTCTGAACTGCGCACTTCAAGGTCGTATGTTCGAGATTTCAGTTACTACCCTAAGTTTTACCCTTTCCGTTAACGCCGATCCCTCTTCCTCACTAGTATAACTGCCTTTAAGTATGGATGTTAAGGAAAAAAATTCTAATAGTCAATGTTAGCCCGAAAGACATCCTCAAGGACCCAATAAATATATATTGGTTATTCCTCGCCCAATTTTGTTCAACAGTTATGACCAAAGTATGACATCCTATTTTTCAAAATCGGTTAAAAAATGTTGCTTAATTTTTAAGCACAAAAACAAGAGAACGCCGAATGTGCATAAAGGTGGTCCTAGGAGCGTTTTTCAGTTATATTCAGTGTAATAAAAAGCATACGTCTATCTGTTGTCACTTTTTCTGAACCTTTATGTTGCATTTTTGCATTGCATTATTTATATTTAAAATAGTAAAAACATTGATGGGTTTCAATCGCATTTTAATCTTCGATTAAATTAACTCAGTTTAAACTGAATTCAAAGAAAATGTGTGTTATTTAATCATAGTTTAACGTTAAACTTAGTTTTAAACCGATTTAAAAACCATTACTGGTTATACTTGGTTCTTTTAATTTACTCTCGCATAGTAAAATCACAATTAATCTCGATTTATTAAATAAAAATGGTGGTTTAAAAAATATTTTTGAGAAATTAAATAAAGTAGAACACTCTTCTATGCTAAGTAAATAAATAACTTAAGCATTTCGGAAATGAAATGAAACTATTTTTTTCCAGCAAGTTTCATAAATACGAGGGTTGATCAAATATAAACGAGACTGATTTTTTAAAAAATTTATTGCTTACTTACAAATTATTCTTGATACAACTTATTTTTCTACATAGTCTCCTGCACGAGTAACACATTTTCCCCACCGGATTGGAAGTTTTTTAATTCCATCTTCGTAAAAAGTTCTCGGGCGTTCATTGAGCCATTGGAGCACGAAGGTCTCCACCGCAGAATCGTCTTCGAAACGCTGGCCTCCAAGCGCCTCTTTGAGTGGCCCAAACAGGTGATAGTCGCAGAGTGATAAGTCTGGACTGTATGGGGTATGTTCCATTGGTTCCCAGCCAATTTGATCGAGTTTAAGCCTCGTAGCGTTCGCCGAATGTGGTCGGGCATTATCGTGAAGAAGAATGACGTTTCTCGCCGGTTTAGATTTCCTTTTCCTACGAAAAGACTGTTTTGCGGCCTCTAAAACATCGCAATAATATTGTGCATTTATTGTGCGTCGTTGATGGAGGAAATCGACGTGAAAGGCGCCTTGATTGTCGAAAAATACAGTGGCCATTACCTTCCCGGCCGACGATCGTGATTTGGCCTTCAGGTTTTCTACTGCTTCCCGTCCTTCGGCGAATTCCTTGTGCCAAGCAAAAACGCGAGCTCTTGACAGGGTCCTGTCCCCGTATTGAGCCGTCAATCTACGAAAGATTTCAGTCGGATTGACCCCCTCCTTGGCCAAAAACTTAATAATAATTCTCTGCTCCACGGAAACGTGCACTTCACTCACACTCATTGTATAGTTTTATACTGAAGGGTCCGAACGGAAATGTTGCCCGTCTACGCCCGTCCCAAACCTCCCAGGCTACCTGAAACCCCACCCTTTAGAGTTCAATGTCCAACGGAAAAGTTTTTAGAAAGTCAGTCTCGTTTATATTTGATCAACCCTCGTATTTCAATACAGATCGCAGCACGCAAATGTCTCGCTTACGTGAGAAAGGGAATTTAAAAAGAAAGTAATTTTAATAACATCACATAAACTTATTATTTGAACTTCGTTTTACATATGAAAATAAGAAATTAAAAAATAACATTTTTTTAAAATTTTCAAACGCGTTTTAAACTCGGATTAAGCCCCTATACTTTAACCCAGTTTAAACTCGGATTAAGCCCCTATACTTTAACCCAGTTTAAACTCGGATTAAGCCCCTATACTTTAACCCAGTTTAAACTCGGATTAAGCCCCTATACTTTAACCCAGTTTAAACTCGGATTAACCCCTATACTTTAACCCAGTTTAAACTCGGATTAAGCCCTATACTTTAACCCAGTTTAAACTCGGATTGAGCCCCTATACTTTAACCCAGTTTAAACTCGGATTAAGCCCCTATACTTTAACCCAGTTTAAACTCGGATTAAGCCCTATACTTTAACCCAGTTTAAACTCGGATTAAGCCCCTATACTTTAACCCAGTTTAAACTCGGATTAAGCCCCTATACTTTAACCCAGTTTAAACTCGGATTAAGCCCCTATACTTTAACCCAGTTTAAACTCGGATTAAGCCCCTATACTTTAACCCAGTTTAAACTCGGATTAAACTGAACCCAGAAGGGCGGATTCAGCCAGTTTAAAGGGGGGGGGATGACACAAGGATAAATACAATAACTCATAAAATATTATTATAGTTTCATGTACATATGCAATAATTCCACATGTGCCTAAGTACATTCTTGGTGTTCAGGGTAATAAATTAAATCTTTATGATAAAATCTAAAAAAAAATATTTACTGTAGTACACATAGGTGTCCATGCAGCCAGAAATGTGTGCACGTACTTATTCCGTCTTCCCCCTTTCTCTTCAAGGATAAGTTAAACTTTAACTGTCCTTCCGTGACTGCGCATGCAGGATTCAGAGAACCTCTTTAACGTAAAGAGTAAAATTATGCCAATAGTTGGCATTTTTGTTTTACTTAATTAGACAACTACTAAATTCATATTTCTTCAAA
>CM040182.1:3185866-3260866 GCA_022606455.1 Callitettix versicolor
TTCTCAAATGCCTTCGATTTTTTTAAAACTCTCCTACAATCGTAATTTCTCTTTGTACACTGACTTAAGGTTATGATTTTTCATTTATATACCGCAATTTTATTAAAATCTGATAAAACGAGACATTAGATCGATTTTTCAGTTTTATGTTCTCCGAAACGGATTTGTATGGAAATAAATAAATGTAAGAACATTTTTATATGTTCGCAACACTTATTTTAGTGAATAAACAACTTACTCCCATTGATCAATTGATAAAGTTATTTCAACTTATTTAAAACTCAGTTTTACTACTGTCGAGTGTCAAATAATAACCGTTTAAAGTTACTTCATATTTAATTATAACTTGTGACGTCATCTGAATGTAAGAACACAATAAATCAAAAAGAGATTTTCTTCTATCAAACTGTGAACTGAGGATTATGTTGAAGAAATTTATTTTTTAACAACGTAACCTATTTTTTACTTATTAGTTTATACGAGGGCTATTCAGAAAGTAGATTACGTTTTTGGATAAAAAAAAAACTAAGTACAGGAAAAAAAATTTATTATATACATTTGAAAGAGGAACTAAAATACTATTTTTCGACATAATCGCCAAACAAATTTAGACATTTGTCATATCGGTGAACTAGCTTTGAAATTCCCGTGTCGTAGAATTCCGCCGCCTGTGACGCCAGCCAGTCAGTCACGCCCGCGCGGAGATCTGCGTCGTCATCGAAGCGCTGTGTTGCAAGCCAAGTCTTCATCTTCGGGAATAAGTGGAAATCACTAGGTGCCAGGTCCGGACTGTAGGGTGGATGAGGGAAAATCTCCCACTTGAAGGCCGTCAAGACGTCTTTTGTTCGATTTGCCGTGTGAGGGCGGGCATTGTCGTACAAAAACAACACTTTTGCACTCAGTTATCCTCTCCGCTTGTTCTGGATAGCTCGTCTTAAGTTTCGTAATGTTTGGCAATACCTTTCTGAGTTTATGGTTGCTCCACGTTCTAGGAAGTCAACCAGAAGAACACCTTTCCTGTCCCAAAAAACGGTCGCCATGATCTTCCTTGCTGACAGGGTTTGCAAACATTTCCTCGGTTTTTTGGGGGAATTTGTGTGCCCCCACTCCATTGACTGTAGTTTTGTCTCACAGGTAACGTGCTTAACCCAAGTCTCATCTCCCGTTACGATGCGATCAAGAAATGATTCACCATCTTTGTCGTAAGCGTCCAGAAATGACAACGATGCAGCCATACGCTGACCCTTGTGCTGTTCTGTCAGGAACTTTGGCACCCATCTGGCACAAAACTTATGGTATCCTAACTTTTTGGTGACAATTTCGTGCAACAATGTTCGTACAACAATTTCGTACAACAATTTTTTCATTGACATTTGCAACCAGCTCATCACTCACAATGCTCGGTCTGCCACTCTTCTCTTCGTCATGAACATTACTTCGTCCATTTTTAAATCTAATGCACCATTGGCGAACTCCACCTTCACTGATTACGTTGTTTCCGTAAACTTCACAAACTTGCCGATAAATTTCAATCGGTTTATGGTTTTTTGCTAACAAAAACCTTATAACTGATCGCACCTCATTCACAGGCGGCGGAATTCTACGACACGGGAATTTCAAAGCTAGTTCACCGATATGACAAATGTCTAAATTTGTTTGGCGATTATGTCGAAAAATAGTATTTTAGTTCCTCTTTCAAATGTATATAATAAAATTTTTTTCCTGTACTTAGTTTTTTTTTTATCCAAAAACGTAATCTACTTTCTGAATAGCCCTCGTATATAAATTTAAACCGGAATGTTTATTTCTGTAACTAAAACGGTAAGCAATTTTAATACTTTAGCTTTACTCCGTCTTATTTGTAAACAATTGGTTATATTTAAAACCTTTTTGAAGGAAATTTTGCTGATTTAATTTATATTGTGTAACTTTTGCTATATGCTTACCTTTCACGAATTTTGAAAAAAAACTGGAAAGGCCCTTTCAACGGTCCCCCCCCCGCTCTACCACTCCGGCGAATTTCAGTATGTATGTATTCGGCTACATAAACAACTTTACAAAATTCCAAAACTTTAAAGATTTCAAAAAGGCTAAAATTTACTTAGTAAAAATATAAACTGATCTTAAAGGAAATGAAAAATGAAACTTAACACAACAATTTACCGAAAAGGTGTGTACTTAGTATAAGGAAATTAACTTTAAAATCCTCTTACGACCAAGCGAGAATTTTTTACATTTTAGTGGACATTCTTTCAAATTTGACGATAACTAACACAAACTACCTCTGTCTGAAGACACAGGATATTTATTCAATGGAACTAAGCGTATTTTGTTTTTAGTTGTTTTGTAATGTGTTTAACCACACGCAGCAGCTTTGCCTCTAACGCTGAACGTCTATGCTATACACTCATTCAAATCTCCAAGAAATAAAAGTTGTAAAATATATTTATTTGTATTAATATTTGTACGAAACGTTTTTACGTTTATTGAAACTAATAAAATGTGTTATGAACTGCACGATGTTTCCGTAGTCATTAGAGGATGTAATTAACATAAACTTATCCTAGAATGAAGGTTATATGAAACGAATTTCTCGTGAACTTGTCATAACATCTGTTAAACTAAGAGGCCTGTAAAATTAAGGTTAACCAAACTAAATTATTGTGCTGTGATATATTCAACGAAAGTTTGTAAATTTTGTTACGTTCGGTTTAAAAATACACAATCGTTTCATTTAATCGATATAAATGGTTACACACCCTATAAATTAGTGAAGTTTGTCCTTTTAGATTTTAATGTTCGAGAACAGACTTTTACAAAAATAATTTCCGACTAGAATTGGTTAAAAAATCGAATAAAATACACTTAACGGCTTAAAAGAAAACGGAATATTTTTCATGTCCTCTAATTATAACTACGTTACCTTAAGAAATAACTACGTTACCTTAAGCCTAGTAAAGTACTAAATAATCAACAGTAACTAATCAAAATGTAATAATCATACGGAAATTTTGTAAAATAATGTCGAAATAAAGTTAAGTACTAAATAAGTGTTATAAATTTACGAAAAATGTCCTTAATTTAACGTTATTTGAAGTTACTAGCATAAGTAAAGGAAGGCTGTACACAATTATTTTGATGCTTACCTTTCGCCTGAGACACTATCACACACATAAACAGTAGCCAAACAGATGTTAGCACAAAGATTGAATTACACGACTGCATTGAAGAACACAGGCACTGCTTTAACACATAGGATACAAATCTGGTCTCAGATACAGACTATTAATAATAATTATAAAGTAATGAGGTTGTGATCACGTGTTTTGACACTTCGTAATCAGCTGATGATCAGCTCTCGATGCAACATGTCGCCTATCCAGCGGTCACTGTTCTACTGCGCCTGCGCTTGTGTGAAAGTGTGGTTGTTGCTTGTGTTGTGGATTTCCCATTCCCTCACCTCGTCACCAGTCACCATCGGGCAGCAGCAGCGCGGCAGACAGATAATGCAACTCCTATGCGGATAAAGGTCAGTGGTTGACGGTTGGGAACAGCTGTTTAACAAACGCGATTGTATACAATTATTTTATTTTTATTTCCTCAGTATACGAAGTATATAGAAAGTTTAATGATGTTGAAACAAATCTATCTTAATATTTTGTAGGATGTTTACGTTTTCAGGTTCCGTGATCCCAAAAGAGTGGTTTTTTATTTGGTTGTCTGTTGTGCGTCTCGCGGGAGACGAAACCAATCGACCGATTGTGATGAAATTTATCATGCAGGTCTCGTTTGCCGATTGACGGGACTATATTTTATTTTTCCGTTAAAAAAAATATGCGGACAAAAAATGTGTTAATTGAAATTTCTCTAACGGCTGAACAAAATTTTGCTTCATTTGCACCCAAACAAAACGTATGGGTTGCTTAACCCCCAAAATCAGGTACGGTAATGATACGGGTAATATTGGGTATTTTTGAAAATCGGCTTAATTACTAAACATCGGTTCAGATTTTTTTTTCAAATTTCTATCGTATTTAAAACTTCAAAACTTAAGTCATTTTACAAAATTTGAACAAATATAGGCTAAAAACTAAACCTGCCATGACCGACGTCGGGTTTGTAATTAACTTATTTTTATGGTGTTTGGCAGTACGATCGCTCAAATTTCGCGACTATATTTCCGTTTTCCAAAAAACAGGGTTATAAGCTCTTTTTTGGTAAAAAAAAAATGTGATTTTCTCAAAATCGTCTCAATTAAATTACATTGTTCACTAAATAGTGAAGATTTTAATGCTGATTACGACGGATAGATCGGATTTAAGAAAAATTATTTTTGGAAATCGGTCACATAACGTTCGAAACAGCTGCGTGACACTGAATGTAGTCCCAATACCGTGTTATCTTCTTTTCATTTTAACACCACAAATGGGACACAGGTGGGACATTGACTTACCCAGTTGCCATACGTCAGTGGTGGCTGATAAGAGTTATTGTATAGGTTTTATTTTTAGTTTTAAAAAAATGTCACGTTACACCTTATTAAAAAAAAATGTCACGTTACACCTTATTAAAAAAAATGTCACGTTACACCTTATTAAAAAAATGTCACGTTACACCTTATTAAAAAAATGTCACGTTACACCTTATTTAAAAAAATGTCACGTTACACCTTATTTAAAAAAATGTCACGTTACACCTTATTTAAAAAAATGTCACGTTACACCTTATTTAAAAAAAATGTCACGTTACACCTTATTAAAAAAAATGTCACGTTACACCTTATTTTAAAAAATGTCACGTTACACATTATTTTAAAAAATGTCACGTTACACCTTATTAAAAAATTGTCACGTTACACCTTATTAAAAAATGTTACGTTACACCTTATTAAAAAAAGTCACGTTACACCTTATTAAAAAATGTCACGTTACACCTTATTAAAAAAATGTCACGTTACACCTTATTAAAAAATGTCACGTTACACCTTATTAAAGAAATGTCACGTTACACCTTATTAAAAAAATGTCACGTTACACTTTATTAAAAAAATGTCACGTTACACCTTATTAAAAAAATGTCACGTTACACTTTATTAAAAAATGTCATGTTACACCTTAATAAAAAAATGTCACGTTACACCTTATTAAAAAAATGTCACGTTACACCTTATTTAAAAAAATGTCACGTTACACCTTATTAAAAAAATGTCACGTTACACCTTATTTTAAAAAATGTCACGTTACACCTTATTTTAAAAAATGTCACGTTACACCTTATTTAAAAAATGTCACGATACACCTTATTTTAAAAAATGTCACGTTACACCTTAATAAAAAAATGTTACGTTACACCGTATTTAAAAAAATGTCACGTTACACCGTATTAAAAAAATGTCACGTTACACCTTATTTTAAAAAATGTCACGTTACACCTTATTTAAAAAATGTCACGTTACACCTTATTAAAAAAATGTCACGTTACACCTTATTAAAGAAATGTCACGTTACACCTTATTAAAAAAATGTCACGTTACACTTTATTAAAAAAATGTCACGTTACACCTTATTAAAAAAAATGTCACGTTACACTTTATTAAAAAATGTCATGTTACACCTTAATAAAAAAATGTCACGTTACACCTTATTAAAAAAATGTCACGTTACACCTTATTTAAAAAAATGTCACGTTACACCTTATTTAAAAAATGTCACGTTACACTTTATTAAAAAAATGTCACGTTACACCTTATTAAAAAAATGTCACGTTACACCTTATTAAAAAAATGTCACGTTACACCTTTTTAAAAAATGTCCCGTTTTACCTTATTAAAAAATTGTCACGTTACACCTTATTAAAAAAAGTCACGTTACACCTTATTAAAAAAATGTCACGTTACACCTTATTTAAAAAATGTCACGTTACACCTAATTAAAAAAAATAATAATCTTTTAAAATTTAAAGATTTGCGTTCTAACCATATTTCGATTGTTACATTCTATCTTGTCGACTAAAGTGCCGGGTTATCTTGCAGAAAAGTTTTTTATGCCTCTGAAATAAGTTCAAAGAGCACAAGAAAAGGTTCCTCTTCACTTATAACGCCAATACGTAGAACAGTTATGTTCAATAAATCTTTTACTGTCCGATTGTTGTTTGTGGAATTCACTTCCTGAAGTAATTAAGGCCGCGTCCAGTTTTTAAAATTGTATTAGGAAGACAAATCATGACATGTCCCAGCTTTCGAGGTGTGACTGATTACATTGTTTATTGTTTGTTGGATGAACATAAGTATGAATGGATTTTTACTTTAGCGACAAATTTCGTATTTAGTTTACTTCAAGTTACTTTATATTTTTGTTATAATAATTAATATTACTTTCTTTTATGCCTCTACCTATTTTATTAGTTTATAATTACTGTATATTTATTTTATTTTTGTAATATTTTTTTTTGTTTTCATGGGGTTTCGTGGGGTACTGACTTCGCCCTAAAGGAAGTCCGAGTTATGAGCTGATTGGCCACCAAATGTGGAGCAGAGTTGCGCTGTGTAGAGCGGACTACGTATTCAAACCCTAACCTATTGTTTTTAATACAAGTGCGGCTATTTGAAAGGCAAATGAGCTGAGTCAAATGAGTCCGCTTCGCGTAGTTTCGACTCTGTCTACGTTCGGTTTTGAAACTCATTGCGCTTCCACCCACTACGCTGCCAACGCATCTAAATCCTAGGTTATGGTTTTGAAATATAGTAGTTTCCTAAAGTCCGTTACAATAGGTCAAAATACGTATATTTAAAATATACAAACGCGTTTTTTTAAACTGACTGAACACTGCTTCCTACTGCCGTTCACTTTCATTCCACTCCGCCCCGTCCAATAAATACAATAAATAGGCCTAAGTAAATATTATCAGATTGTAAATATTAGAGATACCGTTCAGATAGACTGCTTATTATGTGTTTAAATTAAGGAATTTGATTTAGATTATTATTATTTTTTTTTTTTTGCTTATATTGTTTGAGTAAAGTGTTGTAGTTGTTCTTGTTTATTCCGTTATTACATTTTTGTTGTTGTTGCTTATATTGTTTGAGTAAAGTGTTGTAGTTGTTCTTGTGTAGTCCGTTATTACATTTTTGTTGTTGTTGCTTATATTGTTTGAGTAAAGTGTTGTAGTTGTTCTTGTGTAGTCCGTTATTACATTTTTGTTGTTGTTGCTTATATTGTTTGAGTAAAGTGTTGTAGTTGTTCTTGTTTATTCCGTTATTACATTTTTTGTTGTTGTTGCTTATATTGTTTGAGGAAAGTGTTGTATTTGTTCTTGTGTATTCCGTTATTACATTTTTTGTTGTTGTTGCTTGTATTGTTTGAGTAAAGTGTTGTAGTTGTTCTTGTGTATTCCGTTTTTTTTTTTTTTTTTTTTGCTTATATTGTTTGAGTAAAGTGTTGTAGTTGTTCTTGTGTATTCCGTTATTACATTTTTTGTTGTTGTTGCTTATATTGTTTGAGTAAAGTGTTGTAGTTGTTCTTGTGTATTCCGTTATTACATTTTTTGTTGTTGTTGCTTATATTGTTTGAGTAAAGTGTTGTAGTTGTTCTTGTGTATTCCGTTATTACATTTTTTGTTGTTGTTGCTTATATTGTTTGAGTAAAGTGTTGTAGTTGTTCTTGTGTATTCCGTTATTACATTTTTTGTTGTTGTTGCTTATATTGTTTGAGTAAAGTGTTGTATTTGTTCCTGTGTATTCCGTTATTACATTTTTTGTTGTTGTTGCTTATATTGTTTGAGTAAAGTGTTGTAGTTGTTCTTGTGTATTCCGTTATTACATTTTTTTTACTTGTTTCTTCATTCTTTTCACGTTTTCGTAATTTTCTTTTATGTTGTGCAAAAGTCATGCCTATGTTGGGCGCTATTCCTTGTTTATATATTATATGATCTTTGCACATTTTTTAAATGGTAATAAATAAATAATAAATATATACGAGTACAATATATTTGTGTTCGATTAGTATTCTAGTGACTGCGAAATTGGTCCGGTTCGAATTAAATTTGACACAAAACTCGGTGTCGACGTTTTCGTTAAACAGGAAATTCGTTTAATCGTTTAAAAATAGTGTCATTCAAAACTTTAGTGCTGTGTATCTGTAACATTTTTTACCTTACATTATTTCACAGTCATCATCGGCGATAAAGTCTGTATAATTTGAGTTTTAAATTGCCAATGAACATACAAAAAAATAACATAACGGCTGTTATGGTTCGGTTTATTTTTTGTATTTTCAATATAATTTGAAAAATTAAAATATTAATTTAGGCAGATTTGAAAGCAGACTACGATGGTAAAATCACACTTTCAAAAACGTGAAAGTTATTATGAAAATCAACATTGTTACTTTTTGGAAATTCATTTCAGCTCTCGTGCCGCGATTTATTCTGTGCGAGCGCGCGCGTGTGTGTGAGGCGTTTGGTTTGTACTCGGTAGTGGTCGGTACAAGTCCTCTCCCAGATTATTGAAGACTGTTCCAGACAAAAATTTGCACGAGCCTCTCGGTTTCAGGTGGCCTGCAGTTCGTTCAATCACTTCTTGAATTTTGCATGGAAGTGCTTCTGACTTCGGTCGATAATAAAATACAAAAGGCATTGAATATATGTGCACTCGCTACTGATGGCACCTTGCAGCAGAGTGTTCAACTACAGTCAAATAGACAATAGCATATACTGTATATTTTCTCAAACATTTCCCCCCTCCACTTTCCGCTCGCTACTTAATAATTTTCTCAGTATTAAGCCATTTAAAACTTTTCAGCCACTTTTTATTGTAGACATTTGGGATCAAATAGTGGATAACACACTTTGTATACAGAACACTTAAAAGAAACCAAATTTGTAAAGCCTATACTGTATTTAAACTTTAGGAACAACTCTACATTAACAGGATCACTTGATCGTATTGTATGTATAACATTATGACATATTTATAAAATGTCAGTAAAGTTATAAACAATTATAACAATGCCTTTAAAGGTTATTATAACAATTAATTTACTCTTTAGTTTACAGGTAAACAAGTTTAAGATTAATAACAAAAGGAAAGTGGTAAGAATGAAATGCGCTTCTCACAGAATGAGTTTATGCAGAGTGGGCGTAACCTACTAGTGTGGGAGCTGGGAATTTTGTCAGGCTCTCTGAGACACCTTCAACTAGGCCCCTAAGCAAATTGTTTTACTAGCCCCACATCCCCCAAAATATTGACAACAACTGATTTTCCTACTTAACTTGCATGTTACCAAACATTCACCCTCTAAGGTTGTAAAACAATTAAAAGCACAATAACCAAGCCATTTACTGCAATATTGAAAATTCATGAATATGAAAGCATGAAATACAAAAATTAAGACATCCCAACAGTAACTGTACGCATATTATACAAAAATTTTATAATAAGCGAAGTTTATTATTGATTGGTTTTCATTAGAAGTATTATATGCTACCTATGATAACAATAATCAGAAACTTCAAGTAAAATACAACTTATATTAGTGGTAATATGTTGTGGAAAATCAATTTTAAATACTTTTTCCCTTGCCTGGGCTCCATAAGCTCCAAGCTCCTATGCATCTGTCCCTCTTTTCAGAGGTCCTGGATTCTTCCCGGTAGCACATTGTATCTAATACAGTATTTTATTATAAACAACCATTTTATAGAGGCCTTGTCAAATATTTTAATGCTTTAAAATTGTTTTACCATTTTTACATTACTGAACCATAAAGGTATGGTGATAATAAAATAATAATAAATAATTTTGTTTGGTATATCCATTTTCAGGTATCAGGTGTAACAGTAGTTAAAATTTAAACAACAAAAAAGTTCATAAAGGATTTAAGAAAAAAGTTTTGTCTTGAGCATTTCATAAGCTGAATTTTGGTTTTATTAGTATTTATTATTTTAACTTAACACACAAAAATACACTTAAGCTTTAAAATGCATGGAAGACATTTGCATCCATGTGAATACAAATAGGCATCACTGACCCAAATTAAGTTTAGTATCTAGCCTATGCCTTACTTTAAAACTTTTATTTCTGTACACATTTCAAAATAAAAACATTTACAATACAAATTACGTTTTACTTCACAACAAATTTATAGATCAATGTGTCATAAACAACATTCAAAGTGTACTTAGTCATTGGACAATGTTTATATTACATTATATATTTAGTGGAATAAATTTTAGACAGTCTATTCTTATTACATAACATTGTTTAGTTAATTTTATTACCATTCAAATTAGTTTAAAATATGATAATATTCTGAAAAAAGCAAAACAACATGCTTTCAAAAGAAGTAAAGAAAAAAACCAATATATATGCAATGCAATATAGAAAAAGTATGGAGACAGTTTAATACCACAGCAATAAACAGAAATATAAAACAAATGGCATTTCACAGAAATTGCCTTCTTCAGCATACAAGTTGAGCATCAGGTGAGATATACACAATGTTGCAAACATTGATAAAATATAATTTTCTTTTAGAACTATAAACACATTTCTGTTCTAGTAAAATAAAGAAAACTTTTTTGTGAACGTCTATTTTCTTTATGCTAGTTAAAACTAATAATGAAGGGATTGGTGTCAACAGCAAGAGAAAAACATTTTTTCTGACCTATGAACTTTATGTGTGCAAGTCTGGAGATGTAGTAGACTGATCCAGGTGCTTTTACCACTTCGGTCACAGGAATAAACACTGTCTCTCAGACTGTTGCAGAATATATGAGTGAAGTTATTTTGCTTTAAACTTTTAATGAGAAAACAAAATAGTGTAAACAATCGGTTTATTTTGCATTGTCACTCAAATAGGCTGAATTTCAATGTTATTTATTTATTTTACAATTTCAATATTTTCCTTTTTAGAAGACCAAAGATTAATTTCAATTTTTCAATAAAAACTTTAAAAATTGAAACAGCACTTATATTTTTTTAATTTTTACAAAAAACAAAAATGTTTTACAGTTTCACAAGAAAGCCATATTTTACGAATGTTCAGGACAGTCACATTTGATTTCCAACTTAATCTGTGGATAAAGGAAGTATATTTCTACAAAATCCCTTTGTTCCAAATTTCTAATTATCTTCACCGAAACCACAGATAATGAGCTGTTTCCATATTTTCTTTCTGGACTTTACTGGGCAGCTGAAAAGAAATGTTCTCTTAAGTCTGTAAAATTTTGATTCTTTATCTTCAATTGCATTTAATAAAGAACAGTTGAAAAACTATTTTCTCTCAATAGTAGTGAGATTTGGACATTTAATCTTCATTTAGCAATATTCTCAAGAATGATATACATTTAATCAAATGTTATTTTTACATTTATGACACAGTTCTAGTTGAAGAAGTGAAAGTGCTTATTGTCCTTGTATTTGTTACTTTATACATTTTATTAAAAATGTTATGAGGTGAAACACATTTTTTTAACAATTCTTTTTGTATTTATACTGACAAAAACCGAAGAACAGAACAAATAAACGTACTAACATCTGAATTGGTTGGGCTAGCTTTCTCCGTGCCCTTTGTAAATTTTCTCAGTATTAAGCCATTTAAAACTTTTCAGCCACTTTTTATTGTAGACATTTGGGATCAAATAGTGGATAACACACTTTGTATACAGAACACTTAAAAGAAACCAAATTTGTAAAGCTTATACTGTATTTAAACTTTAGGAACAACTCTACATTAATAGGATCACTTGATCGTATTGCATTATTCACATGTCACATTAACCCAAAATGAATATCATGCTGAAAGCAACAGCACATTTTTTTTAAAACTATACCTACACACATTAACCATATTTTCATGTAACTCATTATTGTAAATGCTTTATGAGCAATGAAATACATAATTAAATGTATTTTAATTTTAAAACCTATCGTCTAACAAGTATCCAATAATTTGCATTTAAGTGTGAACACAAGACTTGTCTCTATTGTTTAGTTAACTAATAATTATTTATTTCTTGACTTTTATGTTATTTGATTAGTGCATCAGTATAGACTATGTACAATAATAATATAAATATTGTATTTTAGGTAATAAAGTACCACAAGAAATTTTTTAACAATTTTCAGCCACACATGTTACAGTGTATACTACAAATGGTTTGAATATTTTTAAACATAAACGATTATTTATTTTAAAAAATATTAAATTGTACATGAAAGCTAAGCCTACTGGGAGTACAGAGTATGAGAACAAAAATACTTAACAAATTTTTATTTCTGTGAAAATCTAGTACAGTAGGACTACGATAACTCAAAGTACAGAGTATGAGAACAAAAATACTTAACAAATTTTTATTTCTGTGAAAATCTAGTACAGTAGGACTACGATAACTCAAAGTACAGAGTATGAGAACAAAAATACTTAACAAATTTTTATTTCTGTGAAAATCTAGTACAGTAGGACTACGATAACTCAAATCCCTAGGTAATTTATTTTTTTTTAAATCCTCTTAAAATCTTCATAACACTTATATAAGTCGAAGTTTTAAAAATTATGAACTCAGTAAGTAAAATTTACAGGGGATTGTGATAGTTTCATAAAAACATTAGAAACTTGAAGTTTTTTACTGGAGAACCTCTATAAGTTGAATCGCCATGCTACCTTCAATTACTCAAAGTTGCAACTCTAGCTTAACCCTTTGCTCTCAGTTGGCCAGTACTGCTGGCTGCAGCCTATTCTGTCAGCTAGAAATAGTTTAAAGCATTGACATCTTTATAGATTGGATGACCAGTCTAATTGGCACTCATTTCTCTACTAACTTGGACGCTACAGTGGTCGCGGTCGCACTGCGCTAACAGCTTGGAATTGTATTTTTCACAACAATCTAAATTGTTGGCATAGCGTATTTAATTTTTAAAAAAACAAAATTAAGAGCTATTAAAAATGTTTTTATTGATATAAAAATATACAGAATATATATATTTTTACTTATAAATATTTTATTTTAGCTGTAAAAATATTGTTATAATATTATTAAAATTTTACAGCTAAACTAAAACATTCATAAATTGTTAATAGAAAAACGTAACATTATAATACTGTTCATAAAGCACAAATCTTTTTTTTAACTTTTACATATATTATGTACTTTTTATAAGTATATTTAATATTGAATATTGTTTTGTTTGTATACTGAATAGTTAGAAAGCACTACACGTCACTAGATTGACACTAGTCGTAAACAGCTAACACAGTATAGTCAAATTTGCCTTGTTCTGTTAATAGACAGAATGGAGATACGGTGTGAATCACTTAGTTGAAGAACTTGCCGATAGTTTACAGCACATGCTGAACAAAGTCAAATAACTAAATTAATTTAAAAGCACAGCATTTTGTTCAGCCAGTCCTGCTGGCCAGCCGCCAGTGTTCAAGGGGTTTTAACTTGGCTAGTACTGCTGACCATGAGATCCGAGAGGAACATAACTTGTGAAAAAATTGCAGCTTGTCAAGGAAGTGGCTGCGTCAGTATTCCACTGACCATCTGACCCCAGAGGACACGTTTTAAAAACCACACCCATGTGGAAAAGGTTAATGTTTCAGCTATTTACACTCAAGTCTGGACACTTGTTTACAAGTTTACGACACTTGTATTGGTCAGGTGGTCCTCCTCCTATCTGTTTGTCCCCCATTCACTGTCAGTCTCATTCTGTTGTTTGTACATGCCGCTGTGCCATTGTTACGCATTCTTTTTTTTGCACAATGCTTGCACTTCAGTAATTTGATTATTTCTATCTCACCTTAATAACTAAAAACTTTGTTACTAGAATTTCTCGATAATTCAAGTTTTTAAAAATCTCTTTCAGATCTGAGTTATCGAGGTCCTATTGCAGTTAATTATTATACTGTGATATGACACTTTAGCATGGTTTGCAATAACAATAGTGCATGAAATAATGGAATAAGGAATAATGAAATAATGGAATAGTACAATGATATGAAATAAGGTAATGACTTTGTAATAAATTTGTAAAGGCTTGCAAACCACTACAATAGTGCAACTGTAAAAGATAATATAGGCTATAATATATATTTTGATATTTTATGTCTGTTTTCCATCTCTGAACCCTTAATTGGCCAATAAATGTACAAATTATACATGAAAGAAAAAATAATTTTCCTTTTATTTATAATAATTTATACAAGGTGTGGCTAAAATATAACTGGACTGTTAGCAGCGAACAAGTGCATCATTGCTACATTTCTGAGTCATGTGACATCCCTTCCTTCTATTCCTGCTGAACCCTCAGTCTGGCTGTGGCCTTTATTTGTACTATGCTGTGCATTTGCTGCCTGTCAGAAAAATGTCCAGCATTTTAAAAAAACAATAAATTAATATGAAGTTTTTAGTGAAACTATGAAAGTTGAAAACAGAAACTCATTATCTGTTGAAACATGTGCACAATGATGAATACTCATCACACATTCAGGTTTTTGAGTAGTTTAAATTGTGTAAAGAAAGGTGAGAAGAGATTGACAATGACTGAAGTCTAGGATGATATTTGACTTCAACAACAGACAAGAATATTGAAAAAATAGGCAATTTATTACAAAAATACCATCAAAATAAGCTTTTGCCCTGTTGCTGAGATTACCGTAATTTACACAGAATCGGTTCAGCAGATTTTGCATGAACATTTTAAAATGAAAAAAGTTTGATCAAAAATGGTGTTCAAAAATCTCACACCTTGAGGACTCTCAAATGAACCTTTGTGTTGAAACTTTGAAATTCAATAACAAAGACCCTAAACACTTGGAAAGAGTAACATCTGATAAAGCAGGGATTTGATTACTTCTGACTCAGAAACAAAGCACCAGTTATTTCCACCAAAGCTCACCCTGGAAGACGTCCCATTCACCGACACTGAAGAAAGCTTGAATGTCAAAATTAAAATTCAAAGCAATAATGATTGTGTTTTTTGACCTCCAAGGGATTGTGAATATAAATTGGGTACCTGAAGGTCAAGCTGTGAAGAAGAATTATTATCTTGAGGTCCTAACTACTCTGCGAATGAGTAAAAAAAACATGATCCGAGTTGTGGAAAAACAAGTCATGGATTATTCGTCAAGACAACACACTGGTCCATACTGCATCGGTTGTGAAGACGTTTTTGGCTAAGCAAGGAATTCTATGTTGGAACACCCAAGCTACTCACCAGACGTTGCTCTGTGTGACTTGTTTTTGTTTCCAAAAGTGAAATCAGCACTGAAGGGAACAAGATTTGAGACACGTGAAGCTGTGAAATTAAAAACAACGGAGATCCTGAATGTGCTTTCGGAAAATGACTTAAAACACTGACTTGACCAACAGAAAATTCGCTGCACGGAGCGGTGTAGAGATCATGGAGGGGAGTATATTAAAGACGATAATGTTGTGAAGAAATAAAAATAAAAATGTTGTAGCATTAATCCGGTTATTTTTAGCCATATCTCATACATGTATTAATCAATAGTTATATAAATACATGAAAAATAATGTATGTTTTAATTTTATTTAGCAATATTAGAACTTTTATCTCATATCTCTGTTATTACTTTTGTAGCAAAACTCTTCCCAAAGGTTATTTAAGATACTTTTGATGCACATTTGTTTTTATCATCAAACACCCGTTTAAAAAAAAGTTAGATTAAATAAAACTAAACCAATATGACTGACTATATATTTTAACAAGGATTTAATGTCATCAGTTTATTTTATAAAAGCACACGTATCTATACATACCTGTTTTTCAGTAATATTTACTTTAAAGTTATGTCAACAGTTTGATTAAACTTTTAGACATACAGATAATGTAAGAAAAATTATCACTACAACAAAACTTTTTAAAGATAGTCACTGTTATATTTAAATGGTTTTTCAGAATAGCATTTGAAATCAACATTAAGCTTACATCACGGTTCTTACTGTCTGTGGAACATACTGTTACACGTTTTTAGGTAAGAAACTATAGGTATAGTAATCCAGTACATATTACTTTGTAACATATAGTCTAAGCATTCTGCTTCAGGAATTTTGCATGATTTTATTATAGGAGGGATGGGAATATTTTAATTTAAGTGTGAAAAAACATTCTGCTTGTTATTTTTATAACTCTTGTTAGTCTGGCAAATATTCAATTTTTCAAATTTAAAGCTTCTGTAGAATAGGCAACACTTTCTGAATTCGTTTAACATCGCAGCTTGGTTACAAAGAAATATTTAGCCACAATCCTTCCAAGATTGCTATACTTTTACTAGGGCCTCGATCTTTATTTAAATAAATATTTTTTGATTTTTGAGGATAAATAAATATCTAAAAATCAATCAATTTTTTTCTAATTCTCTTCCAAAAAAAAATAATGTATGAAGAAGACAAGACATTCTTCATTTATAAATGTACATTTATAAATACATTTTTGTAATGTATTCCCATTTACAAATACATTTTTGTAATGTATTCCCATTTATAAATACATTTTTGTAATGTATTCCCATTTATAAATACATTTTTGTAATGTATTCCCATTTATAAATACATTTTTGTAATGTATTCCCATTTATAAATACATTTTTGTAATGTATTCCCATTTATAAATACATTTTTGTAATGTATTCCCATTTATAAATACATTTTTGTAATGTATTCCCATTTATAAATACATTTTTGTAATGTATTCCCATTTATAAATACATTTTTGTAATGTATTCCCATTTATAAATGGGAATACAATTTTCTAATAACCGATTTTATAACTGAACTTTAGGTCTACAGATGACAGATGACAGATGACAGATGACAAGGGAAGTGATTAATGAAATGAATGAGTTATCTCTTCAGAACTAAATTAAAACAATAAAAAATTACTGTGTCTATATAACTTCTAATTTTTTTAAAATCACAATGATATTTAAAAACTTTGGAAAAAAGAATGTTGCTCCCACAAGTACCTTGGAGCTAATACTATCATTCTGCTTGGAACTTAAATTGTGTCAGATAAAATTGGAGAAGAAATCAACCGAAATTTGAAGCAGTATTAAACAAAAATCTAGTTTATTCAATTTTACTACGGATCAGAAACATGCTTCTTGGGATATTTCATGAATAAAAGAAACAAGAAATGAAGATTTTAAAGTATTAAACGCACTAAGCCTTCAGACAATTCAAAATTTAAGTATGCTCTAATCACTTCCTGTATTGTGTGTGGTGGAAACAAGCTTCTCACAATACAAGACATTGTTTCAAGGTAATCGAAAAAGTTTTACTTTCAATCGTTTAAAAAAGATATTTATATGCAGTGTCAACAAATGATTTTTAATATAAATTTGGTCTATTGTAAACTGTTATCATTTGTGGGGTTTTGTGTATTTAAAAAAATGTTAGTAAATATATTGAGTTTTTATTAAATATTACATTTAAATATTTGCCATTTTTAAATTAAGATCTCAGCCCTAGATCTATATTACTATAGTTGTATTTTCTATTTTAAAAACAATTGCAAAACATTTCAACTACTCATTTTATTTTAATAAAGATCGCACAGCACATTTTAAAGTGAAATCTAACAGCTGATCAATGATTCCCAGAAATTCAATATAAGGTACTCACACTGAGGTCTGGTGCGCTGCAGATAATACTAACAGTAGCCTAGACTATTCTATTTACTGATTTTCTACATCTAAAAATCACAGCACTTCTGTTTATAATTTTAGAAAATGCAAATAATTCCCTAAATACAACGTATTATTGTATTCCTAAAAACGGTTTACAAAATGTTTGTAATATTAAAAACATAAAGCTTTTTTATGTGCCAAAAAAATAATTATTTTGCTTGAGATTAAAAAACACATTTAGGCCTTACGTTTGATCGGTGAAACTAAGGCAAGTGTTGTTAAGAACAAGAAATATTTATTTAATCGGAATTTAATTAAAAGGTAAAAAAATAAACCATATTCATTTTTAAAATAAAATTTTATGCTAGTAAAATAATAATAAAAAATGCTTTAGTGTTATAATAATAAACAAGTGTTACTTATATATTACAGGACTACTAAAACACCAATAATATTATACACTCGGAATTAAAATACAAATTTAATAGATATGTTAATGGAAAAACAACAAGGAGTTTTAAGGAACATGGATTTCCACTAATTTTACAAATTTATTTGCAATTTTTTTACTTAATATTTTCCATTTTAAATTACTGCATAATCACAAATTATAATAATATAACATATTATTTAACAACTACAACCTGTTTCAGTATTAAGTATAATACGAGATAATATCATAGATTTCATTCCAATTAAAAAATAAAATTTCATTTTACTTAGTCAATAAAAAAAAGGAATGTAAGTTATTGTCTTTATTTGTTTACATCTCTCAAATCTGTTCATTTTAAACTAACCTGAATGTGGCTTTTAATGTGTCGTAATAACTTTAAAATAATATTTACATTAAAATATTACAAACTCCTCAATATGTTTTATTTGCTTTCAGCAAGAGAATAAATAATATTCTCTATTACAGTATTTATTTACTGAAATCCAATGAAAGATAGGACAAAAATACTAGGACAAACCATCAATTCAACTTTTAATATTATATTTTTCTAGCCTAGATAATAATTTAAATAATATGTTTTAGCTAAATTAAACAACTATGTTAAAATTACTCAACAATTTGCTTATCTAGATATTTAATTATATTTTTATAAACAAATAATATCTTGGTGATATGGTATGTTATCGAGTGATTTTGTTTGTTAAGTTCCCTGCATATACAGTATTAATCATTTTATTTTGCATTACAAATTAAAAAGTATCAAAAAACACAAACTGCAATATCAAACATACAGTTTATATAATGCTCTAATATGGTATCATATTTTTTTTTTAAGAAGTATTGTGTATTTATTTTATATTAATTTTTTAATAAAGTTTAAACTGTTTTTAACTATGTTAGGCAGTACACAAACATAGGATTAATTTTTGGAGGTTTTTAAAAACAATACTAGATATAACTTAGTGATTCTATTATTGGCAGATGTTATTATTACATCTA
Organism: Callitettix versicolor; assembly: GCA_022606455.1. NCBI lineage: Eukaryota > Metazoa > Arthropoda > Insecta > Hemiptera > Cercopidae > Callitettix > Callitettix versicolor. The sequence goes on from CM040182.1 coordinate 3,204,962, forward strand.
GAATAAAAGACATCAAAAGCAACTGGCAATGGTTGGGAATAGTTTAACTGTAATTGTTATTTTGTAATTTTTTTATGAAAATTTATTTTTATATTTTACATAATTAATTTCTCTCTTTCAGTTAGATGTGCAGTATAGAAATGTATAAAGGCTATATAGTTTGGTAGAGTTAAAGTATTATTATAACATACTTATGAAATATATAGTTTTTAAATTAATAAAAATATACATATTCTACATATATACGTTTTTGTTGTATATATATCTTTTTGCAATTCATAACACAACACTTAAAGTTTACACAGCTGTAAACTGTGTAACTGTAGTTTTACGTTGTTACAGATATAACATTATTACTCTAAAACAATCATATGTATGATATGGAATTATATCACATTGCAAGAGTAAATGTAAACCTTAATATTATCTTCCATTGGATTTGTATATTATAGACATAACATCACAATGACAAAAAAGCCAAACAAATAATAAAGCGTTGTATGTGAACAAAAAAGAGAGATATATTGGCAATGAATAAAGCTAAACGAAGATGGTCAATTTATACTTTGGCTGGAGCTTGTTTACCAACGACCATCATTGACTTCTGAAGGCAGCGAGTAACCGTTACTGAAAACAGAAAAACAAGATATGTATCAAGAAATTATTAAAAATAAGGATTATTAAAAAAAATAGCAGATGTATGTTAACACTAAACTGGCAGTAATTCTTGAAAATAAAAATGTTTTGAAATATTTTATGCCATTAAATGGTTCTATGGTTCTTATAACACTTATTAACCCTTTACGTACAGCTGCGGTTTTTAAAATATGTCCTGTGGGGTCTGATGGCCAGTGGTACTAGCCATAGCAATTTTCCTGACAGGCTGGAATTTAAGTGCAAAGTATGTTTCGCTCAGATCAGATGGCCAACAATACTATGCAACAACAACAATATAAACAAAATGCTATGCTTTTGTATCAATTTAATTATTTTGAATTTGTATGAATCGTCCTGTAACCCTGTTAGTCCAATCATGTGTAGTGTTTCTTAAGTATATAAAAGAAAACAGTATACAATATTAAATATACTTATATAAAAGTATATATATATATATATATATATATATATATATATATATATGTGTGTGTGTGTGTGTGTGTGTGTGTGTGTGTGTGTGTGTGAGTGTGTGTGTGTGTGTGTGTGTGTGTGTGTGTGTGTGTGTGTGTGTGTGTGTGTGTGTGTGTGTGTGTGTGTGTGTGTGTGTGTGTGTGTGTGTGTGTGTGTGTGTGTGTGTGTGTGTGTGTGTGTGTGTGTGTGTGTGTGTGTGTGTGTGTGTGTGTGTGTGTGTGTGTGTGTGTGTGTGTGTGTGTGTGTGTGTGTGTGTGTGTGTGTGTGTGTGTGTGTGTGTGTGTGTGTGTGTGTGTGTGTGTGTGTGTGTGTGTGTGTGTGTGTGTGTGTGTGTGTGTGTGTGTGTGTGTGTGTGTGTGTGTGTGTGTGTGTGTGTGTGTGTGTGTGTGTGTGTGTGTGTGTGTGTGTGTGTGTGTGTGTGTGTGTGTGTGTGTGTGTGTGTGTGTGTGTGTGTGTGTGTGTGTGTGTGTGTGTGTGTGTGTGTGTGTGTGTGTGTGTGTGTGTGTGTGTGTGTGTGTGTGTGTGTGTGTGTGTGTGTGTGTGTGTGTGTGTGTGTGTGTGTGTGTGTGTGTGTGTGTGTGTGTGTGTGTGTGTGTGTGTGTGTGTGTGTGTGTGTGTGTGTGTGTGTGTGTGTGTGTGTGTGTGTGTGTGTGTGTGTGTGTGTGTGTGTGTGTGTGTGTGTGTGTGTGTGTGTGTGTGTGTGTGTGTGTGTGTGTGTGTGTGTGTGTGTGTGTGTGTGTGTGTGTGTGTGTGTGTGTGTGTGTGTGTGTGTGTGTGTGTGTGTGTGTGTGTGTGTGTGTGTGTGTGTGTGTGTGTGTGTGTGTGTGTGTGTGTGTGTGTGTGTGTGTGTGTGTGTGTGTGTGTGTGTGTGTGTGTGTGTGTGTGTGTGTGTGTGTGTGTGTGTGTGTGTGTGTGTGTGTGTGTGTGTGTGTGTGTGTGTGTGTGTGTGTGTGTGTGTGTGTGTGTGTGTGTGTGTGTGTGTGTGTGTGTGTGTGTGTGTGTGTGTGTGTGTGTGTGTGTGTGTGTGTGTGTGTGTGTGTGTGTGTGTGTGTGTGTGTGTGTGTGTGTGTGTGTGTGTGTGTGTGTGTGTGTGTGTGTGTGTGTGTGAGTGTGTGTGTGTTTATGAATGTTCTAGTTACAAATTTATTATTACAACATTTATTTACAAAATAATATTATAACAATATTTTTACAGTTAAACCAAAACATTTATATATAAAAATACATATTCTCTACATTTTTTAATAAAAAAGTGTTTTCTAATAGCTCTTAATTTTGTTTTTTAAAAATTAAATACCCTCTAGCAGTAATTGAGATTGTAAACTGACTGAAAGGAGGCCATGGCCAGCAGTACTGGCAAAAGGTAAACAGGTTGACACTGTTAAATAATCAGGGATTATATAGGCTTGTAGTCAGTCATTAATGTTGATTTTTTTAATACAAAATGAAACACACATTAGTTACAAATGTAGTGAAAATATCACACTGGCCAACTGAACAAATTATTACCGACTTTGAGACATTATAGAGTTGAAATGGGCACACAATAGTGTTAGGTTGAATTTAACCTTTTGAAGAGTGTATCATTCATTCTAAATGAGTAGGCCTAATCAATGCCATATTAGGTTATTGCTTTTACCATAGTAAACAATACTTGCTATTGCACGATTTAGAATGACTATAGCGATTCTTTTTGGGACAGTGCAATCTACTGTGAAGATAAAGAATCGCTAACAGTCATCATCATACTTCCATTCAGCCATATGTCATGACACCACTCTGTGTGATTTTGTGTTGTCACAGTTTCTAAATTTTTCATTGTTCTATCAAAGCAGGAGTTGTTAATAAGTTTTGTGATATTTAATTAGTAAATCTGCGTTTTATTATAAATTAAATTTTTTTTGTAAAAAATAAATTACTAACCTTTGAAGCTTCTGTTACATGGGATATTATGAGACGAACCAGTATACAATTAGATAAAAACATTTCTAGTATTTTTATAAATAATTGTTAATGATAAAAATAACTATAAATGTCATCAGCAAAAAACTGAAAAATCATTTAAAAAACAAGAGCAAAAAAATTTACTCTGTAAACAAAAGAGTCCTATTATGGTATAAAGGTATTCATATTATTAGACATACTGCATTTTGCTTACAGTGTGAAATGTCCAAAACTACCCCATTTTAGAATTTGGCCTACATTAAATTTGAAAACTGATTTATTTAGGTTGGACAAACATCTGCATTTCAGAAATGTTTTGTCTTTTTAAACTTTGAACAATAATATTAATAACCTTTTTACAAAAATGGTCATAGATTTTTGGTTCAACTTTAGGGATATTTACACAGACCGTTAGTATTGTATCGACAATGCTGGTGAGGTGGCATAATGTTATTTTATCTTTTAAATACTGATTTTAGACAACAATTGTTTCTTTGTTAGATACTGTAAGTTACAATTTTTTTCAGAGTGTCATAACAGCAACAGTTGCAACCTGGCTAGTCAATAATTGTCCAAAAGCAAAGAGATATTATGGATTTCCATACCTGAGTATTCGTACTGTTATAAAAATAAGGTTAAAAAGATAGCATTATACAACGTTCAAGTTTTCATAAGCAACATTAAATTAAATAAAGTTTTTTCCAAAAATACATATTTTTTCTAATGGTATGTAGAACTCATTGAAATCATAATTTTTTTAATGTTGAGATGACATATTTTTTTGTGTACAATACAATGCAAAATTTTTACAGTATGTTTTATTACTTATTTTATATTATTTTGTACACAAATTTCAAAGTAAAGTGTTAAAAATACTATTTTTGATGTTTCATTAATTTTATAGCATAAAATACAGATTATAGATTTAATGCAATTAAAAAATGTAATTATATTTGTACAACATAGTTTGCAAAGAAATTTGTTCCAAACATAGTTGTATTGTGGTGCACTTGGTTTCTGGGGAACATGGGGGGGGGGGTTGAGGGTAGTGAATAGGTGGACAGAATGGCTGAACTGAAATCTGTATCTGAGTTCAAAGGGCTAGAGCCAGCAGTAAGGTTTCTAATGCCTGGCAGGATCTCATTACATAGCACTGTGGTCTGAAGGTACACAAGAACAGCGAAGGAATGTACCATAGAGAAACCGTGCATATGTTATGCAGGAAGATGAAACTGCAGGCCTCATAATCTAAGATTGTGAGGCTGTTGCTGGCAGGAGGCAAAGGGTGTTTGGCTTCCAGGACTATGAGGACCTCCAGCAGAATGAGTTAGTCAATGGACTGTTAAAATGTATTCATGGCACCAATCTACTGGGCTTCCAGGACTATGAGGACCTCCAGTAGAATGAGTTAGTCAATGGACTGTTAAAATGTATTCATGGCACCAATCTACTGGGCTTCCAGGACTATGAGGACCTCCAGCAGAATGAGTTAGTCAATGGACTGTTAAAACGTATTCATGGCACCAATCTACTGGGCTTCCAGGACTATGAGGACCTCCAGTAGAATGAGTTAGTCAGTGGACTGCTAAAATGTATTCATGGCACCAATCTACTGGGCTTCCAGGACTATGAGGACCTCCAGCAGAATGAGTTAGTCAGTGGACTGCTAAAATGTATTCATGGCACCAATCTACTGGGCTTCCAGGACTATGAGGACCTCCAGCAGAATGAGTTAGTCAATGGACTGCTAAAACATATTCATGGCACCAATCTACTGGGCTTCCAGGACTATGAGGACCTCCAGTAGAATGAGTTAGTCAGTGGACTGTTAAAATGTATTCATGGCACCAATCTACTGGGCTTCCAGGACTATGAGGACCTCCAGTAGAATGAGTTAGTCAATGGACTGCTAAAACGTATTCATGGCACCAATCTACTGGGCTTCCAGGACTATGAGGACCTCCAGCAGAATGAGTTAGTCAATGGACTGTTAAAATGTATTCATGGCACCAATCTACTGGGCTTCCAGGACTATGAGGACCTCCAGTAGAATGAGTTAGTCAGTGGACTGCTAAAATGTATTCATGGCACTAATCTACTGGGCTTCCAGGACTATGAGGACCTCCAGCAGAATGAGTTAGTCAATGGACTGCTAAAATGTATTCATGGCACCAATCTACTGGGCTTCCAGGACTATGAGGACCTCCAGTAGAATGAGTTAGTCAGTGGACTGCTAAAATGTATTCATGGCACCAATCTACTGGGCTTCCAGGACTATGAGGACCTCCAGTAGAATGAGTTAGTCAGTGGACTGCTAAAATGTATTCATGGCACCAATCTACTGGGCTTCCAGGACTATGAGGACCTCCAGTAGAATGAGTTAGTCAGTGGACTGCTAAAATGTATTCATGGCACCAATCTACTGGGCTTCCAGGACTATGAGGACCTCCAGCAGAATGAGTTAGTCAATGGACTGTTAAAACGTATTCATGGCACCAATCTACTGGGCTTCCAGGACTATGAGGACCTCCAGTAGAATGAGTTAGTCAGTGGACTGCTAAAATGTATTCATGGCACCAATCTACTGGGCTTCCAGGACTATGAGGACCTCCAGCAGAATGAGTTAGTCAGTGGACTGCTAAAATGTATTCATGGCACCAATCTACTGGGCTTCCAGGACTATGAGGACCTCCAGCAGAATGAGTTAGTCAATGGACTGCTAAAACGTATTCATGGCACCAATCTACTGGGCTTCCAGGACTATGAGGACCTCCAGTAGAATGAGTTAGTCAGTGGACTGTTAAAATGTATTCATGGCACCAATCTACTGGGCTTCCAGGACTATGAGGACGTCCAGTAGAATGAGTTAGTCAATGGACTGCTAAAACGTATTCATGGCACCAATCTACTGGGCTTCCAGGACTATGAGGACCTCCAGCAGAATGAGTTAGTCAATGGACTGTTAAAATGTATTCATGGCACCAATCTACTGGGCTTCCAGGACTATGAGGACCTCCAGTAGAATGAGTTAGTCAGTGGACTGCTAAAATGTATTCATGGCACTAATCTACTGGGCTTCCAGGACTATGAGGACCTCCAGCAGAATGAGTTAGTCAATGGACTGTTAAAACGTATTCATGGCACCAATCTACTGGGCTTCCAGGACTATGAGGACCTCCAGTAGAATGAGTTAGTCAGTGGACTGCTAAAATGTATTCATGGCACCAATCTACTGGGCTTCCAGGACTATGAGGACCTCCAGTAGAATGAGTTAGTCAGTGGACTGCTAAAATGTATTCATGGCACCAATCAACTGGGCTTCCAGGACTATGAGGACCTCCAGCAGAATGAGTTAGTCAATGGACTGCTAAAATGTATTCATGGCACCAATCTACTGGGCTTCCAGGACTATGAGGACCTCCAGCAGAATGAGTTAGTCAATGGACTGTTAAAACGTATTCATGGCACTAATCTACTGGGCTTCCAGGACTATGAGGACCTCCAGTAGAATGAGTTAGTCAGTGGACTGCTAAAATGTATTCATGGCACCAATCTACTGGGCTTCCAGGACTATGAGGACCTCCAGCAGAATGAGTTAGTCAATGGACTGCTAAAACGTATTCATGGCACCAATCTACTGGGCTTCCAGGACTATGAGGACCTCCAGTAGAATGAGTTAGTCAGTGGACTGCTAAAATGTATTCATGGCACTAATCTATTGGGCTTCCAGGACTATGAGGACCTCCAGCAGAATGAGTTAGTCAGTGGACTGCTAAAATGTATTCATGGCACCAATCTACTGGGCTTCCAGGACTATGAGGACCTCCAGTAGAATGAGTTAGTCAGTGGACTGCTAAAATGTATTCATGGCACTAATCTACTGGGCTTCCAGGACTATGAGGACCTCCAGTAGAATGAGTTAGTCAGTGGACTGCTAAAATGTATTCATGGCACTAATCTACTGGGCTTCCAGGACTATGATGACCTCCAGCAGAATGAGTTAGTCAATGGACTGCTAAAATGTATTCATGGCACCAATCTACTGGGCTTCCAGGACTATGAGGACCTCCAGCAGAATGAGTTAGTCAATGGACTGCTAAAACGTATTCATGGCACCAATCTACTGAACTAGAATTCAAGAGGTTTAATTGAACAACAGGTATTTTTTGATTGCAATGTCAGGTGGTATCAAATCCTTTAACCTCTAGTACTTAATCTAATCTAATCTAATCATGGTCCTCCTTAGTTATATCACTGGATAGCAACTTAATAAGATCAACATAAATATTAAGATTATAACTTAACAATAACTTCAATAACATTAAAGTAAAAACTTAAAAAATCACCTTTTTTTGTGGCCTGACTACCATGCAGAGCTTTTGCAAAACGTGTGTAAAAGAAGCTGTCATAACAAATAAAAATAAAATAAGTATTACATGCATTCAGTATTCAACATGCTACAATAAAAAAAAAAATCAAAAATGTTTATAGTGAATATACAAAAAATAAATTTTTACTTAAAATATTTAAGCAAAAAAAAAAAAACACAATGGTAGAAGTACGAAGCACAACTCTCAGCACAAATAGGGTTTTATTTTTGTTTTTGTAATTTATTCTGAAACTATAAATGATAAAATAACATTTTTTTATCAGAAAATATTAAAATCAGTGTTTAATATATTCAGTACATCTTGCTGATAATTTTAACATAATTTCTTCACCCAACTTTATAATGGGCTTTAGCAATGAATATAATATAAACATACTAGAATAATAACCCTTAAGAGAGGTTGCCAGTATCCATTGCTGGTGGCATTCGCAGCAGAGTGTTCAACTACAGTTGAATAGATAACAGACGTCTATTTTTCAAACATCTCCACCCTCTTGTAATTGCAGTTTGCATGGTTTGTAGCATCTGACAGTCCAATTAATTGGACTTTAGTCCGTAATATTGATGCACCATCAATTAAACCCTTTTAATTATTTCAAGAAAGTAGCCTATTCAATATTTCTGGAAAGGAATTTATTATTATAAGAATTAAATAATGTATCATTTATCTCTTCATACAATATGTATCCTGCTAGGTAAGTCTTGTTACAACATGCCTAGACGTTACACACTTTATCAAAGAGCTAGATAACTCGATATGTGCCAGCAAAATAAATTCAAATTGCAAATAACATGACCTTTTGATGTCATAAACTTTAAGCCGCTAAAATAAAAAATATGTTAAGAATATGGGTCATTCGGAAAGTAAAGAATTTTTTTCTCTAGACACTTTTTATTAAGATTATGAAACAAAAGTTATTTTACAACACATTTGATACGTGAGCTATTATTCTGCAAAGTTGCTGTTCAGATTTAAAGTTTTGTCATAATGTTTTATCAGCTTTTTTATGCCTTCTGTATAATTAATAATACTGTGATAATTAAATTACTGGACTAGTCTTAAAACTTAGCTTTATTGAAAACATTGCATAAACACCTTTCAATCCCCTTCAATGTACCAACCTTCCCTATCAAAATAAACACAAACAAGCAGTAAACAACTTTAGTGGCTCACTGTTAGCATCAGACTGGTGGAAATGAGTTAAAATGTTAATGATACGAGGTTTGTCCAATAAATACGCGAACTGGTCGAATATGGTGGCCATTACGGAGAGTTAAGCCACGTCCACTGGCCTCACGTGTTGTCTGGGACCTATGAGCCGTCAGTGCTTGGCAGAACGTTACGCTGTGCGGATCTTGCGAGTAGAGTTATTTTTAGTTTTGAATTATTTTTTTGTTCGTCGATATGGAAATTGACCAATTCACTGAACAACGAATTAACATCAAGTTTTTGGTAAAGCTTGGTAAAAATTACCAAGAAATTGCTGAAATGTTGAGAGTTGTTTATGGTGATAATGCTATGAAGAAAACAGCCATTTTCAAGTGGATTAAGCGCTTTAAAGAAGGTCGAGAAGACGCCACGGATGATGCAAGAATTGGACGACCTTCAACCTCTTGTGTGCATGAAAACATTGATCGTGTGCGGCGTCTTGTCCTTACTGATCGCCGAAAAACTGTCCGAATGATAGCTGAAGAACTAAATTTAGGAAAATCAACAGTGCGTCGTGTGCGACCACATTTGACTCAAAACGATGTATGGATTCTTCATCAAGACAATGCACCTGCACATTCGGCTTTGATTGTTCGCCAGTTTCTGGCAAAAATTCAATCACTATCCTTGATCATTCCCTTTATTCACCGGACCTCGCCCCCTGCGACTTTTTTCTATTCCCTAAATGCAAAAATGTGATGAGGGGACAGCATTGGGAAGATGTGGACACAATAAAACAAAAAACGACGAGGAGACTGAAAAGCCTGACTTCCGAGGACTTCCAAGGGTGCTTTGAAGAGTGGAAAAGAAGATGGGATAAGTGCATAGCAGTGAATGGAGAGTATTTTGAAGGGGACAAAATCAATGTAGATGAAATTTTGTAAAATAAAGTTTTTATGACCTTAGTTCGCGTATTTATTGGACAAACCTCGTATGATAGGGGGGGATATAAGATATATGATATAAGAAGCTGTTAGGGGACTAAGCAGCTCGTCAGATCAAAATGTTTTTTACTTTCCGAATGGCCTTCGTAACATACAAAAACTCCATTCAGCAGACTACAAGCTTTAAGTAACATAACAATAAAAATGAAATTTTCAGATAGTCAAACAAATGCAAATTATTACTAAACAAGATAATGTTCATAACATTATTATTAAAAAAAAAACTAACTTGCGTTTTGAAAACAAAAGTACACAATACAGTAAGTAGCTTAAGACATGTTTTTAAAAAAAAACAGAAATATTCATAAACATTGAACTACAGGCAAGCGACAAAAATTAGCACTCACCCACAAGTTTTTGGAAACACATAGGTTTATTTTTCCAGGCAATGAAAATCAGGTACACTGGAACACTGGTTAAGATCATTAAACAACCGTAACCTAAACAAAAGAAATTACAATTATCCCATAGATCTCATTTATAAATATCTTTACAGAAGAATTCATTGTAATTTTAGACTTATAAAGTGTAATTACATTTTTCATAAGCTTATAAATTCAATAATAAAATTGGAAAGGTATAGTTTATTTATTCATTTTGGTGTGATAAATAGGTCATGTATTAGTGAGTCATCATGGCTTGTACGAGCAATTTCTAATTAACTGATTTTCATAAATTAATGCAGATTTTAATATTAAGCTTCTGATGCAGAAATTTTTTGGTGCTCGTCATATTATTTGAATCTTGAAGGCAGCTTTTAAACTAAATTTAATCAAAAACCGTTACAAAAGTTACGGAAAATTTAAAATTGGCTTGATGAGCAACACAAGTTCCATACTAAGGTATTGCCCCTACCATAGGTTATAAAGCTTAATGTCAAACATGACCTGCGTAAACAAATTCAATACTTTGTTTGTAGCACATAATTTATAACGTAAACAAGCACATAATTTATAATTGTGAAGCTCTTGCCAGCAGGAAGCTAAGGGTATTTAGTTTTGAAGACCCTGAGTACACAACAATGCATCCTTACTGCAGGGGCACCCAGGATTTTATTCTGAGGCAAGTGTACTATTTTCTAGGGGTCTAGACCCTCAGGGTGTAGTGTTCTCCTCTGGAAAAGTTTCACCTTATAGGCCTGAAAAACGTCTAATGCTATTTCAAGTTAAGAAATATTATGTTTTAGTGAAATCAAAGAACATGATTATTATTTCTTTTGATTTTGTGTTTTTTTTTTTAAGGGTGGGTATTCAGCCCCTCTCCTTGGTGTGCATCTATTTTACTGCATCATTTGAGAATAATATTATTAAGAATAATGTTTAACCCCTACGCCTTATTGCATATACTAAGACCTAACTACACTATTATCTTTATAATGTTACTCCACCACAATAACTTCTTTGTTGGTAAGCAACAATTTAGTTTCTTTCATTTCTTAATCTTATCTACAAGGAAAATCAAAGTTAGCATATTGCTGTATGCTCATTTAAAATAACTTCTACTACACTAACCTATGTATATCACTACCATAAGTTATAAAGTTTCAATGTTAAATATTAACTAACCATATTTCAGTCATTCAATAGTTACAGAAACATCATTGATCACTACTCTAGACAACTGAAAGTAGTACATGGTGTATCAATAATCTATAAAATAAAAGCTAAAACAACAAAAATTAAATATCTATTTACAATGAACATCTAATATGACTTTTAATTAAAATAGTTATCGTTACAGTGGAACTTTATTCAGAACCGTCCTAAGAGCAATGTGATATAGCCGCACCAAGCCTCATGTCTGTGATTTTTAGATTTTGCTTGGTAAAGTTAACAACCAAAATATTTGTAAAATTAAATTGCTCATTATGTGTCTCAAAATAAATGCATATACTGAATATCTAAATAAGTGTTATTAAAATAACTGTTATGAATGTGTTCACGTGTCGTCTCGATCGCAATATTTGTGTGTAAACCGCTACACAATGTAGCATGAGGGTTGCCTAGCAACAGTCGCATGACTATAGTAACAGTCACAGTATCTGTTGAAAGAATACTGGGCACTTTCATCACCCAAGTGCCTGATGAAAGAAAAGGAATTTTCAAAAAAAGATGTTTCATCTGTACAAATACATAGACAAGAACAAAAAACGGAAAAAATATACAGAATTAGTACATTTGAGTGCAATGAATATAATGTGTAACGTTTTATATATATATATATATATATATATATATATATATATATATATATATATATATACTTTTTTTAAAATACCATATAAAAATAATCTGGCAATTTTTATAATTATTTGTTTTTTGTACTTGATTATTTAATTTTGTGAATAAATTTTAAACACTATGAAATGTTTCTCCTTACTTGTTTTGACTACTTTTAATGTTATAATGCATATTCATTTTGGTACTGCATATGTAGATATTCTAGAATGGTTGTAGTCTACTTTTTAAAGAGTTCTATTCATTTTGTTATTTTCTTTTTTAGTTCAAAAATTATACTTCTGTAATCACATCAGATTTCTAAATAACAATATTCCTTTCTTTGTATCGTCCCTTTAGAAATATTTGTTATTACTACTAGAAAGAGTTAAAAGTATTGTTTCCAATGCAATATGGTGTGGAAATACAGCTTAGTGGGTGGGTGAGGGGAGATTCATTGTACAGTAGAACCTCACGATACGATGGGTTCACGATACGGTGTGTTCAAGATACGAAGTGGAATATCGCAAATATTCGTGCTCGCGAAACGATACGTTTTGCGCGATACGATCCCAATATCTCTTGCCGCTTGAAATTGTTTTGAAGTTGGCGCGCTACGGGCAAACCTCACGCGTCACTAAGCAAGCCTCAATATGTCACTATTCAAGCTTTTATACGTCACGAGGCTTTTATTTGTTGAGTGGGTTAATTGCTGCTTCGGACCTGCAGTGAAAAATATTTAGAGGAGAATGGTCTTCCTCTAAAATGCCTCCTTGTGCTCGACAATGCCCCTGCTCATCCTCCTGCCTTGAAGAACAGATACATCGCGACTTCGACTTCATCAAAGTGCTCTATCTGCCACCGAACACCACTTCCATCCTCCAGCCTATGGACCAGCAAGTCATTGCTAATTTTAAGAAGCTTTACACGAAGCACCTTTTCAAACGATGCTTGAAATGACAGAGAGCACGCAACTCACACTCCCGTGAGTTTTGGAAGAGTCACTACGACATTGTCCATTGCTTAAAAATCATAGAAAAGGCATGGGGTGAGGTCTCAAGGCGTACCTTGAACTCAGCATGGAGGAAATTCTGGGCAGCTGTGGTTGCAGAACGAGACTTTGAGGGTTTCGAAATCCCTACTGAAGAAGAAGCTGTGGATAATCCTGCTCCATCGGAGGAGATTATTTCTCTGTCAAAGTCTTTGGGGCTTGTTGTCGATGAGGCTGACATTGACAACCTACTCGACGAGCACAAGGAGGAGCTCAACACTGATGACTTGAAGGCATTGGAGGCGATGCAAATCAGCGATCTTCAAGATACGATTTTTTTACGATACGATCCCGGTCCAGGAACGGATTAAGATCGTATCGCGAGGTACCACTGTATTTATTTGGGCTGAAATTGGCTTCACAAAAAAAATTTTTTACCAGGTCTTACATTCATTAAGGACAGTTCTGATTAATTAAATGCCACTGGAAGTGGAGGAAACTGTGTCTCTATCTAACCCTATGCAACCCACAAGCAGTGAATCACATGATACAGTGGAGGATGCTAGGCAGACCTACTCGATCTGCAACGGAACAATGAGACACTGTATCGTGCTTTGAAATCAGTAGGCCATCTACAAACTAAGAAGAGAGGGAAAAATAGCAAAAGGCTTTCAATTAAAAATAGAAGTATAAAATTTCCAAGGAATTAAAGTATGACCGAGAATGCTACTTCATGTAACATAATGCCCATTATAACCAAGTTCGACTATTGACTTTTTTCTGTTAAACTACATTATACATATTTAATTAAGTTTATAAATAGAACTTACCAGTTTCAACTGGACTAGCAATCATAGGCACAACAGTAACAAAAATACTGGCTACTAGGTAGAGTACAGGGAAAATAAGGTTAACTTTAATTGGTCGAGCTAAATTTGGTTGAGTCCAACGCAAAACAGGAAGACACAATACTGCTACTCCAATACTCAACTGTAAAAGTACAATTATTACATTTTATTTAAATACCTCTCTTACAGAAGTGTTCTTGTATAGAGCTAAATACTGTAATTTCAAATGACAAACATTTAATATTATAAAATAGTGGTGAAGCGTTCATTTAAACTGTATGAACAATGCTTACATACGAATGGATATTTTACTGCAGGGGCACAACTAAGATTTATTTCTGATGCAAGGGACTACTTTCCTCAGAGTGTAGGGCTCTCCTCTACAACAATTTCAGCTTGCAGAACTTATAAACACCTAATGCTACTTAAAGTTGGGAAATGTTATGTTTTAATTAAATCAAAATACGAGGGTTGATCAAATATAAACGAGACTGACTTTCTAAAAACTTTTCCGTTGGACATTGAACTCTAAAGGGTGGGGTTTCAGGTAGCCTGGGAGGTTTGGGACGGGCGTAGATGGGCAACATTTCCGTTCGGACCCTTTAGTATAAAACTATACAATGAGTGAGAGTGAAGTGCACGTTTCCGTGGAGCAGAGAATTATTATTAAGTTTTTGGCCAAGGAGGGGGTCAATCCGACTGAAATCTTTCGTAGATTGACGGCTCAATACGGGGACAGGACCCTGTGAAGAGCTCGCGTTTTTGCTTGGCACAAGGAATTCGCCGAAGGTCGGGAAGCAGTAGAAAAGCTGAAGGCCTAATCACGATCGTCGGCCGGGAAGGTAATGGCCACTGTATTTTTCGACAATCAAGGCGCCTTTCACGTCGATTTCCTTCATCAACGACGCACATTAAATGCACAATATTATTGCGATGTTTTAGAGGCATAAAACAGTCTTTTTCAGAGGAAAAGGAAATCTAAACCGGCGAGAAACGTCATTCTTCTTTACGATAATGCCCGACCACATTCGCGAACTCTCGACGCTTAAACTCGATCAAATTGGCTGGGAACCAATGGAACATCCCCATACAGTCCAGACTTATCACCCTGCGACTATCACCTGTTTGGGCCACTCAAAGAGGCGCTTGGAGGCCAGCGTTTCAAGACGATTCTGCGGTGGAGACCTTCGTGCTCCAATGGCTCAATGAACGCCGAGAACTTTTTACGAAGATGGAATTAAAACTTCCAATCCGGTGGGAAAAATGTGTTACTCGTATGGGAGACTATGTAGAAAAATAAGTTGTATCAAGAATAATTTGTAAGCAATAAATTTTTTAAAAAATCAGTCTCGTTTATATTTGATCAACCCTCGTATATGATTAATACTTTTATTATACATTTTTTTTTAGGCTTAAGCCCTTGTTTTACTGCATAATTCGAGAATAGTAGTGGCTAAAAATAACGTTTAACCCCTATGCCTTACTATATATCCTAAGGCTTAACTAGACAATATTTTTAGAATACTAGCACAGACTCCACCACTTTTTTTTGGTCAGTAGTAATTATTCAGTTGCTTTCATTTCTTAAACTACAAGGAAAATCGAAAGTAAGCATCATAGCTGAATGACTTGTATGACTTAAAATAACTTGTAATACACTGTTTAGGATGCTATTTTTATAAATGAGTAGAGGAAATTATTTTAATGTAGGCTATTAAAGGTTTATTATTGTTATCTGCTTCCTTAAAATATGGAAATTGTTGTTAGAAATTTCTAATATTTCAAAATAGTTTATTTTACTGCTTTCAAACAATTTTTTTTTAAGTCTCTGTTGTAATTTTCTATTATAAGGTACATAAACAGAAGTGTGCAGCATTTAGGAATAATTTAAGATGACTTCTATTTATTAAAGTTTAAAAATAGTGTCCAGAATAGCGTATTCAGAGTGAATGTTATTAATCTTTTACAGGACGTACAAATATTACGCTTTAAACATGTTTTTGTCCATGAGTATTAAATCATTTGCATCATCATTAGTATGTGTATCATTTGTGTTACGTGCATATTACGTATCACACAGAATCATATATTTGTATACTTTTATTCAGAATAAATTATTCCATACTGTCATTTGTGAAATGTTCAGTTTATTCTGTATTTAATTTGCATTAGGCTACAAATAAGCAAAAGGTTATGACTATACTTACGTAAAATATTTATCTAAATAGCTTACATATCTGAAACAGTCCTGTCTCATTACTGTCTTAAACAAATATTTTATTGGATTTTAGATATAAATTACAGATATATTTAGATACTGAATACAATAATAGTTTTTACTTACCCAGGTGGCGAATCCTACATAATTTATAAGAGCAAAAATATCAGAGACTGTAAGATATAGCATAGACAATAATGCCTGGAAACAGAAATAAAATGTACTTTTAAAAACAAATAATTTCAAAATATGAAATGGCTCAAAATATTCAACATTGAAAAAGTATTTTAATGCAAAAAAAATCTACTGTTTACTGAAAAAGAAAAGATATTCTAAGTTTAATGTCTTTTAGAACAAACAGTATTAGAATATGTAGGGTTCAAAATACACGAAAAGTGTTTTTTTATCAATAAATACAATCCCATTAATGGTTTAAGGAAGAGCATTTCCTCTTCAGTTGTATTAAAATAATAAAGTAATTTCCTATATAAAAAAAGAAAAGAATAAAATAGTTTGTTCTGTGATTAACTAGCTCACAAATGCTACTTAAAAAATTAAACACAGAACATAATACGGGAGGATAGATAGTTTCATTAAACACTGTAAATTTTATTCAACAGATACTACACTAAAACTGTTTTTTTTGTGTATTCATAATGTAATTTAAGTACAGTAATTTGAAATTTGAGGTTATTTCTTTTTTGATTTGTCTTTGCAATAATTACTGTATATAGTTCTTACATATGTAGGTGGATCTGGATCCCCAGTCCAAAAGTGGGTCCACAGCCCTTCTTCAAAGTATGTTTTGAAAAACAACTCCTGACACGACATTTTAGCGCTAGTTTTGGCCTTTTAAAGTTGAATCGTAACCATATCAACAACTTCCTCAACCAATGAACTTTATTAAATACACAGTTGTAAAATTTCCAAAAAATGTGTACTTTATTCTAGGCTTTATTCCCAACATTTTAAAGTAAAAGTAAAATCTTACTTACAATTTAGTCAACTAATTATATTTGTTTTTTAAAAAACCTACTCCCAAATGAATTACCAAAAATATTAATGATTAAATCTAATGTCAGCTTCTATAATAAAATTTTAAGCATTAAAAAAGAAGAAGCTTTACTATTTCTAAATTTTAGCAGTTTAGGCAATACTAATCCAAATAAAAACGTACAAAGTGCTACGTTTAGTATAGCAATAAAAAAAGAATGTTTTCCTTTACTAAAAAATAGCTAATGTTTGGGTATGATTGGAGTTCAGCACCGGTGGTATTATGTTGTACACTAAGTTAAAGCACCACATGTGTCAATAATTAAACACATCGCCCCAGACAGACAAGATTAGGATCTCTGCCTTTGTAAAACTTTGGCTGAATGCAACATTTTAACTCTATAATGTTGAAATAAAAGTGCTTTAGACTTTTAAAATATGTAACCAAAGAAACACTATTATACAACTATAACAAAAAGTTTTATCGATATCTACCACTTTCGCAATTATTTCAATGTACTGTTCATTCATCTCCCTAATCCCCTTCCAGTGTATACCACTGAACAAGCAACACCAGGAAAGATGGGATAAACTTAGAGGGTGTTTCCATAAAATACATCTTTTAAAAAAAAGTATCTTTAGAAGGCCCTGTAAGGACATTAGGGATCTTAGAAAGAAGGCATCTCAGGAAAATTATGGGACTCATTATAGGGCATTGTGGTCTGAGGGTACAAATGAAAAAGAAACTGCAGGCCATATAATCTACAATTGTGAGCCTTTTGCTTGCAGGAAACAAAGAGTGTTTGGCTTCCAGGATACTGAGGACATCCAGCAGAATGAGCTAGTCAGTGGATTGCTGAAACTCACTAAGGACATCAGTCTACTTCTAGTAATATAATCTAATTTACATGTATTCATTGTTTAAACAAAGTTTTTTTTTAAAATATTTTGGCTTATCTAGGAATGACACTCGATGCAAAGCTCCGATGGAAGGTGCATGTAAAAAAGAAAAAAGAAGAGCTACAGCTCAAATTCAATAAAATATTTTGGCTTATTGGAAGAAATTCAGAACTTTCGATAGACAACAAGATACTGCTATACAAGCAAGTTGTAAGACCAATATGGACCTATGGTGCACCACTCTGGGGATGTACAAGAAAAAGCAATAGTAAAATTATTCAAGTTTTTCAAAATAAAGTATTGAGAACGATTGTCAACGCCCCTTGGTATGTGAGAAATGAAAACATACATAGGGACCTAGGTGTTGAATCTGTTCAGGAAGTCATTAAAAAGCTCTCGGTTAAGCATTATTGCAGGTTAGAACAGCATAATAATACAGAGATTGTCCAACTACTATGCCGCAGTGACAACATCACAAGAAGGCTGAAGAGGACCAAGCCAATTGACCTCTCCAGGCCGTAAACACATTGGGACCAGCCGTTGGACTGCACCTCAGCACACAGTGAACACAATGATAAAGAAAAATTATTAGATGGGGCACGCCTCAGTTGTAATTAATATATATAAAAAAAAAAAAATAATATTTTGGTTAAAACTTCAGTTTTGAGTTAAAAATTTTCAGCTATTTTCTGGGAAGGAAGACCTTGACCCTTTTTTTTATTGGAAGGTTGTCTGTAACACCCAAAATAGCTCCTATCATTAAAGTCATTGCTCCTCTAAAGTCCTTGTTCTAAATCCACCTTTCACAAACCCCCAAGCAATATTGTAGTTTTGAAAATTATACCCTTTAAAATATCTACAAGAATTAAAAAATAAATTTTGAATATTGATTAGATAAGATACATTACCATGCACAATACTGCAGGTGTTGGAGTTAATCGTTTTATTTGAATCATGGTCAAGATTTCTGGCATTTGGCCTTCGCAAGCTCCAGCATAGAACAGACTAAGAACATAAATGAAATATGTTAGTTCCAAGCAGTAACTTTTCAGTATGATTAAAACTCTTTCACTCCCTTTTCCTCTCCTCTACAATTCATGCACAAATTTGACATTAAAGATCAGTTGAGGCTCATATAGAACGGCTCCTAAACGGTGATGCCCCGTCAAATATTACAAACGAATAACATCATACAAAACATATTTAATTTCATAATATGTTCATAAGGAAAGTTTGTAAATTCAAAGAGTGGAATTATTAATATAAAATGATACTTTTGGAATAGATAGTACAACCTTAGGCTACTGCCTTTGTAACACAGTTTTGTAACATAACTTTAGTTGTGTGTTAATTGGAAGGAGTGGAGCTGCAAGTTTTAATATGCGATTAGGCTCTATATTAGTTGCTGTAAAAGCACCAATCTGGTAAAAACTGTACAGAACTATAGTTTTTTTGCCAGCATTCCATGTTTTTATTAATAATTTGTTTTTTTAAAAAAGTGATGACTTCTCTAGTGCTAGGCAATATTCGTTTATATTTCTTCATATTTTTTTTTCAGTAACACTGTAAATAACTATAGTTTTCTATTACTTATGGTAAAAATTAATTCTGTCCAAAATATATTAATGCAAAGGGATGATTTTTAAACAAAACTGAAACTAAAAGAGCTTCGAAGATCGAAGCACACATTCACTAAGGTTTTAAAAATAAAAATGGAAAATGCTAACTGTTTCAATGGAAAATTTAACCGTTATACAGGATGTACACAAAGAATGTGAAATACGGTTTGTGACCCGAAAAATTGAATATAATACGTCTCAGCACTGTATCTCTAACAGTTCTAAAGACATCTGATACAAGACACAAACAATTCAACTTCAACAATACAATTTTTAATGGGTTACAGTAAAATAACTTTGTTAAATGATTAATAATAAGTTTCGAATAAAACATCTGAAATATATTAGTCCTAGCTAGTAACTTTCCAGTACAATTACAACTCTTTCACTCCCTTTTCTTCTCCTCTACAATCCATGCGCCAAATTTAATTCTAAATAGATCGGAGTGAATAAAGTCTATACAAAATATAAAAACTTAAGAATTTCAAATTTTATTTAAAATAAAACATGCCAAAATGTACAAGATTTTAACTGGGCACTAAAAGGACACAAAGTTACCAATAGTATAGAAAAAAAATATTTTATTAATAATAACCAACTGGATTTCTTAAAAAATAAATAAATAAAAAATGAAATAAACTTAAAAAAAAACTCTTTTGTTTTGTACTATTGATAACTTTGTTTTGTTTAGAACCAGTTAAAATGTTCTGGCATTTTGATGTTTAATTTTTAATCAAATTTGAAATTCTTACATTTGCATTGTTTTTATAAAAATTACTTTACTATAAAAACATTCTACAAAGAGGTGCATTAGACGATCATAAGGTTCGAACCAAATAGGAAGTGTTTAGATTTATTTTTGAAAACAGTTAAAATAATGCTACATAGGTTTTTCAAGAAAATGTATGATAATAGGTGGCAACATAACGATAACGACAAATTTATGTTTAAAGAAAAATATAAATATTTAAATTCTACAATTACTAGGAACAGATAATAACAATAAATGCTTTTTAGTAATAATAAATTTTATTACTTTTGCCTTTACTGACCAGGCTGTGATCCACAATTCAATATACAACAATGATCACCAGCTGCAAAGCCAAAAGGTAAGTGAAATAAATCAATGTCAACAAAGAATAGTACGAGGGCTATTCAGAAAGTAGATTACATTTTTGGATAAAAAAAAAACTAAGTACAGGAACAAAATTTTATTATATACATTTGAAAGAGGAACTAAAATACTATTTTTCGACATAATCGCCAAACAAATTTAGACATTTGTCATATCGGTGAACTAGCTTTGAAATTCCCGTGTCGTAGAATTCCGCCGCCTGTGACGCCAGCCAGTCAGTCACGCCCGCGCGGAGATCTGCGTCGTCATCGAAGCGCTGTGTTGCAAGCCAAGTCTTCATCTTCGGGAATAAGTGGAAATCACTAGGTGCCAGGTCCGGACTGTAGGGTGGATGAGGGAAAATCTCCCACTTGAAGGCCGTCAAGACGTCTTTGTTCGATTTGCCGTGTGAGGGCGGGCATTGTCGTGCAAAAACAACACTTTTGCACTCAGTTTTCCTCTCCGCTTGTTCTGGATAGCTCGTCTTAAGTTTCGTAATGTTTGGCAATACCTTTCTGAGTTTATGGTTGCTCCACGTTCTAGGAAGTCAACCAGAAGAACACCTTTCCTGTCCCAAAAACGGTCGCCATGATCTTCCTTGCTGACAGGGTTTGCAAACATTTCCTCGGTTTTTGGGGGAATTTGTGTGCCCCCACTCCATAGACTGTAGTTTTGTCTCACAGGTAACGTGCTTAACCCAAGTCTCATCTCCCGTTACGATGCGATCAAGAAATGATTCACCATCTTTGTCGTAAGATCTCCGCGCGGGCGTGACTGACTGGCTGGCGTCACAGGCGGCGGAATTCTACGACACGGGAATTTCAAAGCTAGTTCACCGATATGACAAATGTCTAAATTTGTTTGGCGATTATGTCGAAAAATAGTATTTTAGTTCCTCTTTCAAATGTATATAATAAAATTTTGTTCCTGTACTTAGTTTTTTTTTTATCCAAAAACGTAATCTACTTTCTGAATAGCCCTCGTATATTACAATTAACTAACAGTGTGAAAGCCTGGTAACAGCATATACGTTTCTCTTCTTAATAAGACAATTATAAACTTCAAAATCTCTCAATTTACTTCATACTGCATTTTAAGAGTTCAGAAAGAAACTCAAAAGTAATTATTACTTTGGCTGCTAAAACTTAATTAAAAACAGTTAATCTTTAATAATGCCAATAGAATTTTTCTTATATTTTCTGTATATAAATCCACTGTTGCCACTGACGACAAACAAATTGTGAAATATTATGAAGTAAAATTCTTTTGTCAAAGTTTGTTTGTTATGCCTGAAAAATTAATACAATTTAAGATATTTTAAATTCTACAAAACAATTAATTTTTTATTGTACATGTTTAAACTAAATTGTTTTAAATGTGAAAAAATAAACTGTATAACCATTACTGACCGTGAAGATGTCAGAAGAATGCCGTTTACTGCACCAAAAGTAGACATTGCCACAAAGAGAGGTATAGTCCAGGCCATTACTCCGAACAGTTGATTTGCAAAAGTCTAAACAAATATATGTAAAATTATTGACATTATTACCTTATAGAAACTAATAAATCTATTATTGTTTTAATCGGTGGTTCCTACCATAAAAAACTTTTTTTATACTTTGAAAGTTAAATTAATTTCATATTTCGTCATCCAACAAGGTGACTGCGTGTATAACTTTTCATACTTGTGTTTAATTTTGTAATATATATAATTGTATGTTAGAAAAAACAAAACTACAAAAAATAAAACGAAACAAAAAACTTTTTTTATACTTTGAAAGTTAAATTAATTTCATATTTCGTCATCCAACAAGGTGACTGCGTGTATAACTTTTCATACTTGTGTTTAATTTTGTAATATATATAATTGTATGTTAGAAAAACAAAACTACAAAAATAAAACGAAACAAAAAACTTTTTTTATACTTTGAAAGTTAAATTAATTTCATATTTCGTCATCCAACAAGGTGACTGCGTGTATAACTTTTCATACTTGTGTTTAATTTTGTAATATATATAATTGTATGTTAGAAAAAACAAAACTACAAAAAATAAAATGAAAACAAAAACTTTTTTATACTTTGAAAGTTAAATTAATTTCATATTTCGTCACCCAACAAGGTGACTGCGTGTATAACTTTTCATACTTGTGTTTAATTTTGTAATATATATAATTGTATGTTAGAAAAACAAAACTACAAAAATAAAATGAAACAAAAACTTTTTTATACTTTGAAAGTTAAATTAATTTCATATTTCGTCACCCAACAAGGTGACTGCGTGTATAACTTTTCATACTTGTGTTTAATTTTGTAATATATATAATTGTATGTTAGAAAAAACAAAACTACAAAAAATAAAATGAAACAAAAAACTTTTTTATACTTTGAAAGTTAAATTAATTTCATATTTCGTCACCCAACAAGGTGACTGCGTGTATAACTTTTCATACTTGTGTTTAATTTTGTAATATATATAATTGTATGTTAGAAAAAACAAAACTACAAAAAATAAAACGAAACAAAAAACTTTTTATTTTTATTTTGTTAGTGTAACTACAAGACGAAATGGGAAAATGGTGTAAAAAATGGTTTAAGCTTTTTTTCCTCTGTAGAAGTGTAATTATTATACATGAAATACAAAGATTTATCTATTTATTTTTCGAACTCATTTGTCCCAGCTAATGCATGTCGTAGTTCCAGTAGTAGCCAAGCCCAGCACGTTTGCATTGTCCTATCGCCATGTACACTTTTTTTCAAAAATATCTGTTTTTTGTATAACTTTACAGTTGGCAGTGAAGCAGTTTTGTGCAAATATAGAACATATTTCTTAAGATATATTAAATTTTCTATTTTTTTTCTTTGCAGTTGAGAGAACACTTAAAAGCTTTAAACTACCCGCCCTCATACGACCAACAGTTTGGGAAACCGCTGCTTTAATCATTTCATAAACTCTAACGTAAAATTAAACTCATTAACTTACCACAGCCACAGCCTCAGATCCTAATACTTCTTCTGGTGACAGTGTAGTGTAGAAAGCAACATTTGTAAACACATAAACAACAGTCACTAGAGTACAGGAGATGGCGATTGCTCGAGGCAAGTTTCTGAAAATTAATAAATACAGTATTACTGTTATTATATAAAAAAACTTTTGTACAATCTATTATTAATTTCATTTTATAATTAAGAGTAATATTAAAAAAATAAGAACAAAAAAATAGTAGCCTAAGTTTACAAAAAAAAAATTAAATTTGGAATAAAATTAATTGCAAGAGTTAAAATTAATAGGAGTTTAATTTTTTATGTCAGTGGAAGTAATGTTGAAGTATGACAGATGTAACATATATACAAAGCTGATTGTAGCAACTAGATTTGAACCAGTGTTGTGATCTAACAAACTGAATGGTCAGTAGGTTATACCGACTAATCTATGGTGCTTCTGTTTACCAAGCAAATAAGTACACATTTTGTATTCATTAAATATAATTTTAAACAGTACAATAATTTAATAATGTAACTAATGTATTATTAATTGCCCTATTAAAAAAATACTGTCATTGATTGAATATATATTAACAAATTAGTATTGGGCTTTAAGACTCTGAAGAGGTCTGCAGTTGAGTAACTGAAAGGAAACAACTTAGGATCACCCATTTATTGGCAATATTCAGAACTAAATATCAAATAACCTTTTAAATTATAACAAAAATATTAAGTCTTTGCTATCAGATTTTAGTATAAAGAAAAGTTCTGCAAAGTCGGGTGATTGGTACAAGTTGTACCGAAAACAATACCAAAAAATAATCTTGGCGCATGGACAAATCTATATTATAAATTTTATCAAAATCAGCTTCTTAGTTTAGTCTCCAATATTGTCAAATTTCAACATTAATAAAAATTGTCTTATATTATGCTTTATCAGTGCATAATTAATTAAAGTGCAATAAAAAAATCCTTGCTTTTGGCAGATAATAATTTTAAATTTTTCTGACAGTCAAAAACATTACATTTATATTTTTTGAGTTACTGTTACAAATATTAACAAAGAACACCATAATTACTTCGGCTGGTTTAAAGGAAATAATTCCTAGTTGATGATGCAAGACAGTCAATATAGCTTTCTAAACAATGTGGGATTCATTATTATGGTTTTTCTACATTGTACATCACACTGTATTCTAATCAGTCAGTGTCTTGGCCACCACTCTATGACAACACTGTGACACTCACATAACTTTTCCACAAATTTAACTGGAAACAGTAATATTTAGGGAAAACGTTACTGGACCACTCTATGACAACACTGTGACACTCACATAACTTTTCCACAAATTTAACTGGAAACAGTAATATTTAGGGAAAACGTTACTGGACCACTCTATGACAACACTGTGACACTCACATAACTTTTCCACAAATTTAACTGGAAACAGTAATATTTAGGAAAACGTTACTGGACCACTCTATGACAACACTGTGACACTCACATAACTTTTCCACAAATTTAAACTGGAAACAGTAATATTTAGGGAAAACGTTACTGACCACTCTATGACAACACTGTGACACTCACATAACTTTTCCACAAATTTAACTGGAAACAGTAATATTTAGGAAAATGTTACTGGACCACTCTATGACAACACTGTGACACTCACATAACTTTTCCACAAATTTAACTGGAAACAGTAATATTTAGGGAAAATGTTACTGGACCACTCTATGACAACACTGTGACACTCACATAACTTTTCCACAAATTTAACTGGAAACAGTAATATTTAGGGAAAACGTTACTGGACCACTCTATGACAACACTGTGACACTCACATAACTTTTCCACAAATTTAACTGGAAACAGTAATATTTAGGGAAAATGTTACTGGACCACTCTATGACAACACTGTGACACTCACATAACTTTT
The DNA here is from genome assembly GCA_022606455.1 of Callitettix versicolor. NCBI lineage: Eukaryota > Metazoa > Arthropoda > Insecta > Hemiptera > Cercopidae > Callitettix > Callitettix versicolor. Next base: position 3,230,404 of record CM040182.1, read on the forward strand.
CCACAAATTTAACTGGAAACAGTAATATTTAGAAAAATGTTACTGGAATAATTTAATAATGTAACTATAATGTATTATTAATTGCCCTATTAGGAAAAAAATACTGTCATTGATTGAATATATATTAACAAATTAGTATTGGGCTTTAAGACTACTGAAGAGGTCTGCAGTTGAGTAACTGAAAGGAAACAACTTAGGATCACCCATTTATTGGCAGTAATATTCAGAACTAAATATCAAATAACCTTTAAATTATAACAAAAATATTAAGTCTTTGCTATCAGATTTTAGTATAAAGAAAAGTTCTGAACCACTCTATGACAAGTCGTGGTGATTGGTACAAGTTAAACTGGAAAACAATATTTAAAAAATAATCTATGACAACATGGACACTCACATACTTTTATAAATTTAATCAAAATCAGCTAATAGTTTAGTCTCCAATATTGTTAATTTCAACATTAATAAAATTGTCTTATATTATGCTTTATCAGTGCATAATTAATTAAAGTGCAATAAAAAATCCTTGCTTTTGGCAGATAATAATTTTAAATTTTCTGACAGTCAAAAACATTACATTTATATTTTTTGAGTTACTGTTACAAATATTAACAAAGAACACCATAATTACTTCGGCTGGTTTAAAGGAAATAATTGACAACACTGATGCAAGACAGTCAATATAGCTTTTTAAACAATTTGTGGGATTCATTATTATGTTACTTTTCAACATTGTACATCACACTGTATTTAACTGGAAACAGTCAGTGTCTTGGCCACCACTCTATGACAACACTGTGACACTCACATAACTTTTCCACAAATTTAACTGGAAACAGTAATATTTAGGGAAAACGTTACTGGACCACTCTATGACAACACTGTGACACTCACATAACTTTTCCACAAATTAAACTGGAAACAGTAATATTTAGGGAAAACGTTACTGGACCACTCTATGACAACACTGTGACACTCACATAACTTTTCCACAAATTTAACTGGAAACAGTAATATTTAGGGAAAACGTTACTGGACCACTCTATGACAACACTGTGACACTCACATAACTTTTCCACAAATTTAACTGGAAACAGTAATATTTAGGGAAAATGTTACTGGACCACTCAATGACAACACTGTGACACTCACATAACTTTTCCACAAATTTAACTGGAAACAGTAATATTTAGGGAAAATGTTACTGGACCACTCTATGACAACACTGTGACACTCACATAACTTTTCCACAAATTTAACTGGAAACAGTAATATTTAGGGAAAACGTTACTGGACCACTCAATGACAACACTGTGACACTCACATAACTTTTCCACAAATTTAACTGGAAACAGTAATATTTAGGGAAAACGTTACTGGACCACTCAATGACAACACTGTGACACTCACATAACTTTTCCACAAATTAAACTGGAAACAGTAATATTTAGGGAAAATGTTACTGGACCACTCTATGACAACACTGTGACACTCACATAACTTTTCCACAAATTTAATTGGAAACAGTAATATTTAGGGAAAACGTTACTGGACCACTCTATGACAACACTGTGACACTCACATAACTTTTCCACAAATTTAACTGGAAACAGTAATATTTAGGGAAAATGTTACTGGACTAATTTTATTGGAAATTTAATTTAATTTTATGCTCTTTCTCAGTGATATGGTCAAAATTTTGATACGTCTTGCTGTTCAACCAGTATTACAACAGGAAGCAGTAAGGAACAACATTCGTCATTGTTTTATAAGAGGCTCCAATCTTAAAACAGAAGCGAATGGGAAAAATACTTTCATGTATGTTGGTCGGCTTTATATAAAGTACTTTTGTACCAAATTTCAAAACAATGAATCAATGCATTTGGCCAAAAAACTGCGTCACAAACAAACACACAGACAAAATGCCAAATAGTCGAGTTGAAAGAAGATCCTTTGTGCGGTCAGTTAGTTATGAGACAATCAGGTGATTCAAGCTGAAAGTATTATAAAAATGTTTGTGTATGTGTAATTTTTTTCTATTTTTCTTAACATTAATACTTTATTCTGGTTAGACTAATGAGGATGAAGGATTGGCATTAGTGGAAAGGGTAAAGCACACTTATGACCTAGAGGTACCGTTCAGAGATGCAGCAGACTGACCAATATCTTAGTTACATATATAATATATTGTTAACTATTTATATATATATATATATATATATATATATATATATATATAAACACTGGTAGTATAATCACACAAAATAAAGTTAAAAGTAAGTAGAGCACATAAATAGCATTTAATCGATTTACAAACTTACCTGATTGGATCCTTTAGTTCCTCAATAATGAAATTCAAGTAGTTCCTGAAAAATAAAAAGCATTAAAGTAGATATGTTATTTCACAGTTCAAAAATCAGAAATGGATGTAACCATTAATAGTTTAGTTAATTGATAAATATAATTATTATTAGCAAATTGTCATTGAAGAAAAATGAGCAATTGCAGTGGCCATAATGGTAAATACCAGATCTGGAACTTTAATTTCAAATACACACACACACACACACACACACACACACACACACACACACACACACACACACACACACACACACACACACACACACACACACACACACACACACACACACACACACACACACACACACACACACACACACACACACACACACACACACACACACACACACACACACACACACACACACACACACACACACACACACACACACACACACACACACACACACACACACACACACACACACACACACACACACACACACACACACACACACACACACACACACATTATTTTCATATAAAAATTATTTTAGTACAGGATTAGCTTTGATAAGTTTGTTGAACAGCAAAATCCATTCAACAGTTTCAAAATGGATCTTTTTTGAAACTGCACAAGCCACTACAAATCTTTTTTTAAAAATATCAGTTTTTGATGTTTACTTTTTAGATAATTCAATTTCACCATCATAACCAGTGTTAAAATCTGCCTAAACATTTTTAATTTTCAAAATTTAATGGAAAATATGAAAATGAACCTGATGGTCAGGGCTCATTTTTTTCAAAGTTAATTCTCAGTGAAGAAAATATATTTAGCAGACAACATTTTTTAGTAAGTGACACTTACCATCCGTTGTACGCAAACAGACCCGAGTAAAATGAAAGAGCAATGGACGTAACTTCAGTATTTGTATTATCATATGTGAAATATTCAGTGTGCCCTGAAACAATGAATTGCAGTAAAATTATTTGCTGGTAAAAAAATATATTTTTCTTATTTAAATAATTATTAATTATTATACAATATAACTGTACTAGCTGAATACCGGCCTTTGCTATGGTATTTTCTCTTTCTTTGGGGTATTGTTGATGCCCTACTGGCCTCCGATATGTCAGCTATAAGCTTTTTGTGTTCTCCTTATACTACACCTTAAACCAACTCCAGTGCCCTTGATGAGTGAGAATTTTTTATAGGGTGTCCTTGTGAAACTCCAGGACCTTGCACTCAGTTTCAGTTCAGCAGGTTCATATGTGCTGCAGTTCCAGGTTCCTGCCCGCACAGACAACAAGATTTGTGGTAATCCCACCTTGTGCAAATGACTCCAAATGTGCCCAGCGATCTTCCATTGAACTGAAAAAGTGTCCTTATCAGTGCAGGGTCTGATCCTGAGAGGAGTTTTCCTAATTACTATCCAGGGCATCGCTTCTATCATATGAAGTGTTCTTCCCTAGCTTACTTTCTTACTCTCGCAGTTGTGTGGCTGATTCCATATGTGGGCTCTAGTCCTAGAAGTCGAGCAATGGCTCTTTTTTTGTATTTCAATATTAATTCAGGCAGACACTAGAGAGTACTGTAAGATTTTACCAGCCTGCATATATACAGCTGTATTGTAACATTTAAATAACTATTATTTCAATTTGACGACTGAAATTGCAAAAAAACCTTACCAAATATCTAAAGTGTATTAGGATTTGTATGAAATTTCATTTTTTTTTTGTGTTTAACATCCGACTATTGTGCACACCTTGGCTAATGCAGACGATGGGATGATTTATAGCGAAAATGCCAAGCTCTGGCTGGGAATCGAACCCGGGTCCTCGGGGTGAAACCCAGTATGCTATCAACTAGGCCACCGAGGTGGCTGTATGAAATTTCATAACAATCCACACAGTATATATATATATATATATATATATATATATATGTGTGTGTGTGTGTGTGTGTACACACACACACTTCTGTTTTTAGTGAGTTTACAATGGAAAATGAGCTACTGGAGTAGCCATAATGGTAAGATTCATACCTGAGACCTTGAAAATTGCAATTTTAGTCCAATCTGATTCAAATTTGGCACAAAAATCAAATTTGGTAATAGCTTAGGTAAGGTCATTAACTAGAAAAATTCATTTAACAATTTCAAATTGGCAGCCATTTTAAAAAATTATTTTTTTCTAAAATATTATTTAAAATCTGATTTCATGATCATATTCAGCATCTGAAAACAGCATAAATTAGTTTTTTTAATTTTCAAAATTCACTTAAATTTATACATTTTAATTTGATGGCGGTCAGGGTTAGTTTTCATATTTTCAATGAAATTTTAAATTTTAAAATGCTAATATATGTAGATTTTAATTCTGTTTTAGATAATGAAATCAGAGTTTCAAAACGAGTGAAAGATGAATGAATAAATAACTCTCTAGAGTTATGGTTATTATTGCATAATAAATTTTGTAGATCTACTGTGCCCCTTTCTGTATTCCTGAGCACTGTACTGGCTCAGTTACAGTGCCTTCTCCAGTCTTAATCTCTTCATAAAAGCTAGAAATTGGAGAGGATTCAAGGGTAACTTCCCCACTTCTACTTGACGACTTTCCAATTCATTACTGAGCCATTTGCAGACGCTCGCTCTGTAAATTGCCTTTTAATTTCGTCGTCTTACTCTTGTTCTTATCATGGAGGCTGTACCCCGTTTGGCCAGTTTTTTCTTGTGTGTTGAGTTCCAGCTCATTTTATTTACACTCTTACTCATAGGAACTTAAGTAGCTGGGAAAATTATGTCTGCCCATATAGAGCTCTGCATGCATGGGTAAAACTAAGGTACACTGAGAGGTTTCCAGGTATCCTAGGGCTTCATTTGATACACCATTAGGTCAGTGTCATACACTCCATCAGGATAAGTTGCTTTTACACTTTAGAATTATCCAAGTTATATTAAGTAGTGAATGTGTGTATATGTGGGTCTTGAGTAGATGAGTGAGAGCAGTATGAGTTACAGTTAATATGTGATTGCTAAACCCATCAGCTGCTCATTTCAGCTGCCTCTGCTAAAAGAATGAAAGATAAAAAAAATGAAAATTTGCTTTCATAATGTCAGACAGTTGTGAACTGTGATTATGTAGTTATAGATTAACTTATTACTGTATATTCAGTCTACTATATTATTATTATCTGCGCATAGACCCTGTTGGATCACGCAAAGCACTCCGACTCATGTCTTGCTCCTTCTAATCCTCCACACCTCCCTCATCCTGTCCCCATGGATCCTCTTCCGCTCCTCCGTCCATTTTACCCCTGCTCTCTTTGGGATTTCATTCTCTGGGACCTTCCAACCGAGCATCTTTCTCCTGTATGCGCGCCTGTCTTCAACATCTGTTGAGTCTATTCCTGCGTCATGTAGGTCTATTCTGACTTGTGCGATCCACGACGTTGTTGACTATATATTATCATTATTATTTAATAATATTATTAACTATATATATATATATATATATATATATATATATATATATATATTATATAATTATTTCACAATAATTTAACTATAAGATGTAAGGTTTAAACCATTAATAAATTCACTATTTCTTCAACATTTAAAAACTTTCACAATAAAGTAAAAAAATTGTGCAAAAATATTACACAAACTTTTTCATATTCATATTTTCCTCCAAAATATCCAAAATAATCCTGTTCAGAAAATAATAACAAGAAACCAAAAAAATTTACTTGCAAAATTTTTGTCATATCATATGAATGTTCATGTGTATAATCAGTGTGGTAAATTTTAAATATATAATAGATCTACAGTTCAATATTAAATTGAAAAGAAAGAAAATAAAACCTATCCACCAGGGTTTATGTTAGTTTTTTTTAATTTATAGGTGTTCATAAAAATCTTCAAATTTGCACAAACTTTCTCTAGTATTTCCTTTTAGTTTAGTGGAAAAATATAAATGTTGCCGAATTTAAATTTCTCAGATTCTAATCCCACATTAAGAATTAAGTTTTTAAAGCAATGGGATAAATGACCTTAGTTATTAGGCGCCTATTGCCTGGTATTGTACAACAGTTTATTGGTCAAATTGGACAACAAAAGTTTAAATCCTGCACACTAGTTGCAATCATAACTTAAGTTGAATCCAGTAATCAACAGTCAACTTAAAATGAAAGACAAGCCGTTACAGGAGGTAGACACAACCAATAAAGATTACTTTATTAGTTCTTATTAATAACACATTTACGAATTTCCTGTGCACTAAACTTAATGGAATAATAACTACCACGTTTTGTATTTACATTGACTGTTCTTTTGTGAAATCATTTATAAGGTCTTGTAAATATTTTGAAACATTTACCTAATAAGGTTTATAAGTAAAAAAAAGTTCTAATTTACTATAGAGCTTCATTACTCACCGGTACATAGAGTTAACTACATAGAGCTTAATAGTTAATTACTATAGAGTTTTACCTATATCTAAGGTTATAGTTTCGTCAATGTGCATGGTCTATTTTCGTTTTTGTGATCCCCAAAAAAGTAATTAACTTGTGTGTAACTTTTGTATTTTTAAAAACCTCTTAAAATTATGAAACTGTTTTGAATATCTGTCAAATTATCAATATCTAAAAAACATTAATGTTAATATAAATTCTGTCTAAAATCCTACAAAAAATCTTGATATTTGAATTTGAAAATAGAAGAAAAACTGGGTTTTATTTAAAACGAAATCATAAGTCGAATCATAAAACGGAATCATAAATGGTGGAAGATAAATTGAACTATTTCAGCTTGAGAATAAACTGAAATTTTTAAAATTATCCTGTTAGAAGCAGAACACTGTAGGTTGTAAGAAGAACATTTAGCTAGGTTAAAGTTAGTATAAAAATGTAAAGAATCTTTAAATAACTTAAAATACACCTTAAATTTGTTTGGACTGATTAACTGATTAAGTGTTATTTATTACCCAGACATTTGATGACCAACTTGTAAAATGTTAAAAAATATGGAAAGAAGGAGCCTGAAAGTCAAGGTCATGGAACTCTCACTTCCATAGTAAATGTTAATCAGACTGGTAAAGCTTTGCATGTCCAGTGCTAGGCTATGCCACTGTAGCAACACACCAAGCAGTACTGTCCAGAGTGCCAAGTCACCTACTCTCCATTAGTGGTGACTTAAGAGCGGTTTCCTATTAGCAGTGAATGTTCTGAACAGTGAACAGTAGCAGTGATTTAATACCACTGCTATATTAGATTTTTTTTTTTAACGTCCGACTATTGTGCACACTTGGGCTAATGCAGACGATGAGATGATTTATAGCGTATGAAAATTCCAAGCCCTGGCCGGGAATCGAACCCGGGTCCTCGAGGTGAAAGCTTAGTACGCTATGAACTAGGCCACCGAGGCTATATTAGAGAACAGTATATTAATACCACAATGTGATAAGTGCTCATTGCTCAGTGTTGCTTATTATGCTAGTAAATATATTACGAAAAACACAACAAAATTTTGAAATGAAAATAGATGTGAATTATAAAATTAATAAAATAATTGTCGACAATTTATATTCTTTAATGGAAAATATAAATAAGTATAAACTACATAACATAATAATTTATGTATCTGACAAAAGAAATAAAATTAACTAAAAAAATTTTTTTTTTAATAAATATTATAATTAAAAACTAATTAATTGTAAATAATTAAAAATTAAAATAATGGCAAAAAACTTGTTGGTGGAGTATTCTATGTGGAACTACACAAAATTTAACAAATATAAATCTTCAAATGCATATAAAAAAGGAATGTAAATAACAAAAGAATAATTCAAAAAAGTTCAAAGTGAAACAGCGATAAATTAATAAAACATTTTTTTCCTTTTTAATTAAAAAAGCCGCCTCGGTGGCCTAGTTGATAGCGTACTGGGCTTTCACCCCGAGGACCCGGGTTCGATTCCCGGCCAGGGCTTGGAATTTTCATACGCTATAAATCATCCCATCTTCTGCGTTAGCCCAAGTGTGCACAATAGTCGGACGTTAAAAAAAAAAAAAAAATTAATTAAAAATAAAATTGATATCCCTAAATAAATACGAGGGCTATTCAGAAAGTAGATTACGTTTTTGGATAAAAAAAAAACTAAGTACAGGAAAAAAATTTTATTATATACATTTGAAAGAGGAACTAAAATACTATTTTTCGACATAATCGCCAAACAAATTTAGACATTTGTCATATCGGTGAACTAGCTTTGAAATTCCCGTGTCGTAGAATTCCGCCGCCTGTGACGCCAGCCAGTCAGTCACGCCCGCGCGGAGATCTTACGACAAAGATGGTGAATCATTTCTTGATCGCATCGTAACGGGAGATGAGACTTGGGTTAAGCACGTTACCTGTGAGACAAAACTACAGTCTATGGAGTGGGGCACACAAATTCCCCAAAAAACCGAGGAAATGTTTGCAAACCCTGTCAGCAAGGAAGATCATGGCGACCGTTTTTGGGACAGGAAAGGTGTTCTTCTGGTTGACTTCCTAGAACGTGGAGCAACCATAAACTCAGAAAGGTATTGCCAAACATTACGAAACTTAAGACGAGCTATCCAGAACAAGCGGAGAGGAAAACTGAGTGCAAAAGTGTTGTTTTTGCACGACAATGCCCGCCCTCACACGGCAAATCGAACAAAAGACGTCTTAACGGCTTTCAAGTGGGAGATTTTCCCTCATCCACCCTACAGTCCGGACCTGGCACCTAGTGATTTCCACTTATTCCCGAAGATGAAGACTTGGCTTGCAACACAGCGCTTCGATGACGACGCAGATCTCCGCGCGGGCGTGACTGACTGGCTGGCGTCACAGGCGGCGGAATTCTACGACACGGGAATTTCAAAGCTAGTTCACCGATATGACAAATGTCTAAATTTGTTTGGCGATTATGTCGAAAAATAGTATTTTAGTTCCTCTTTCAAATGTATATAATAAAATTTTTTTCCTGTACTTAGTTTTTTTTTTATCCAAAAACGTAATCTACTTTCTGAATAGCCCTCGTAGTTGCAGTTTCAGCGAACTTTCACTAGTCTGTTTTATCACTTTATGTGCATAAATTTCCTTATACTATAGAAAGCAGAGAAAACTTGAACAATGACCAGAGAGTAGGGTAGTTGATGGCAACAACTGCTCACTGCTCAGTGCCAATAGCAGTGATAGCATTCACCAATTGGCAAGAAAGTTATTAAGTAATTAACTACATTGGGCTACATTCTGTTCTAAATGTGAAATATAAACCTAGTTAACAACTCCCTAAAACTGGTGTCCCCGCAGGGGGTGCAACTATTGAGATGATTTAGAAGTCCCACGCGGTACCCGAGTCTAACACACACTTACACTTGCAACACTACACTTACGACTTTAACACTTTCACACTTATATTTAGGGAGACGATAATAGCCTCAATGTGTTTTTCGCCTTAAAATAACAAAAACAAAACAAAAAACCTGTCTGTATGTATTCAGTTTTCTACATCAAGGTTCCTGAGTTACTAAGGTAAACAGTCATAAGTAGATATACTAATTGCTAATCTCATAGTTAACTTAAATGCCAATAATATACTAACTAATAAAATTACTTTAATTTGAATGGTACATAACATGCTCAATAATAAAGTTTTTTCTTAAGCAACACAACCTTGATTTAATTCCACGATCCTATTACAGAATTTATTATTAATAAAATTATGACATTGAAATTATAATTACAATTATTTCCTTTATTTAACTGAAATTATTTTTCAAACAATTGTGTCATTTTTTTTAAACATAAATTGTAAGCATGTTTACAGCGGATCATTATTTCTAAGAAAAACTACTTCTTAGGAAAAAAACAATTCTTATAGGAGTAACTAATTAAACATAGATAATTCATTGTAGATGCTGAGGATTACAAATTGTTACCCTCACTACAAAAATACCCCAAATGTAAGACGGAAAGCAAACTGACAAAAAATAATTTATAAAAATTCTCATTAAAAAAAAGGATTAAAGTTCCAAATACAATTTCACTAAGTTTATTTACAATATAGTTTCTTTCCAGAAGAGATTAAAAACCTAAAATTTCCCTGTTGTTTGTATATCAAGAAATATAAACCAAAGTAAGTTTTAAGAAATTGTATTCATTGACAGTGACTTGTGTATTAAACGGTTCTACTAAATATCCCAATCTATTATTCAAAGAAAGTTCAGATTGCAGTCAGGAAAGGAAACTGCACAATAACATTTCTTCTATTTAATACAAACAAAAAAAACAGTGAACATGCTTTTAATAAATTAATGATAATTATGAAGTTATTTAAGCCATACAGTAGAGCGTCGATTATCCGAAGCCCGGTCATCCGAAACGTCGGTTAACCGAAAGCGGTGGCGCGGAGGCCAGACAGTGCAGCGGCCAGACAGTGCCGGCGCGGCAGCTCGACAGCAGTACAGTCTCAATATAGAGTGTGCACTAGCACATACAGTGACGAGTCAGTCTCCGTGTTGTTTAGACCGTTTGTGCTTCTGTTTGTTTTGCTGTGTACTTACCGAACTGCAACTTTCTTTACCGAATGTAATTACCAAATGTTATTCTTTCTTTACCGAATGTTTAATTTTACTTTACCTAATGTTTATTTTTTCATTATCAAAGAGTTGTTTTGCTGTACAGAACACTGTATACTGTACTGCTTATATTTATCATATGTCATTAAACAACTGGATGAATTTATGTGCTGTACGTGTCTACTTGTCCTTAAATTGGTTCTACCACTGTTAAATTATATCACACTACCTTTTTTCAAATATGTTCGTTTATCCGAAAAATCGATTATCCGAACACCCCCCTGCACCAATTGTTTCGGATAATCGACTCTCTACTGTATATGTAAAATCTTATGTGGCTTATGTATAATGTACATATATTATTAACCCTAGACTAGGCGCGCGGTAACATGTTACACTAGTGGTCGCGGGGCGTCAAAATGACCGCATTTTGTTTCTTGATGTGAAGTGATGTTGAAGTAATAAAGCAAAATTTAAAAACTTTTAAATATTTATTAATTAAAATACATTATATTTACTTGAGAAATACGTTTTAGTTATCTGCTGTGTTGTATAATATATACTGCTATTGCACGTCTCTTAAGTTATATTGAAAATACGAAAATAATCCCTGATTACCGTCAAATAAAATTCTTTATTTCAAAGGGTTTTGAAAATTCAAAATGCTAGTTTATACAGTTTTTAAAGTTGATTACTACGGTGAAATTAGATTTTGCATGAATGAACCAATTTTAGAAATGATTTAAAACTATCAAAACTTAAATAGTTCAGAATTTTGAAACTGAAAGAACTAACATCACGCACACTGTTAGGCCTACAATATGATGATTAATTTTAGCAACCAAATCAAAACCAATATTAATCATTTGAGTTTAACTTATTCAGATTAAAATTAACCAGATTAATTTAAACTATATTTAAATTACTTTAGTTAAAATAAATTAAATTTAAATTAGTTCAATTAATTACTTTTGTTCAAATTAAATTTTGAGACTGTAAGTTAGCATTCATGATTCCAACAGTTCACAATCAAGGTTTTGATGTTGTTTCTCTTTTCCAATATTTCGTTGTAAAGCCATATAAATACTCGACAATTATACACATTGTTCCTACAGTTAATTAGTTTTTTTTTCAAAAACACATTTACTTGTTCATTCCGAATTTTATGTACCCTATATAATACTCTTAGTATTCATTTATAATAGCTTCGTAGTGTATTAGTGTTGTTTTTTATTACATAATATTATTTTTCAAAGCTTCAAATAATTATTAATTTTATTTAACAAATACAGGTAGAATGCTACACACAATCCACATTTACAGCAATGACAGCAAGAATTTCTGTAATAAAAAAAATGTTAAAATTTGCTATAATTGTGATTAATAAATGATTAACTATAGTGGGTTAATTGCTACGCTGACATCTCATACAACAAGATACAGGTACTAAATACAAACACCTAAAATTACAAAAAAAATTTTACAGACAAAAAACATTAAAAATATTCAATAAGGTTATCCAATAATGTTATGTTGAAATATAAGTGAAATTAATAGCAGGAAACAAATTAATAATCAACCATAAAAGTTCAAGAAGCACTGCTTGCAGACAAATATTGTAGAAACCAATCATCCTAATCAACCATAAAAGTTCAAGAAGCACTGCTTGCAGACAAATATTATAGAAACCAATCATCCTAATCAACAATAGTAGTTCAAGAATCACTGGCCGCAGACACCTATTACAGAAACCAGTCATCCTAATCAACCACAATAGTTCAAGAAGCACTGCTTGCAGACAAATATTGTAGAAACAAATCATCCTAATCATCCATAATAGTTCAAGAATCACTGCTTGCAGTTAAATATTACAGAAACCAGTCGTCCTAATCAACCATAATAGTTCAAGAAACACTGACTGTAGAGTGCAGACAAACATTGTTGAAACCAATAAATTCCTTATTAACCATAATAATTCAAGAAGCACCGGTTGCAGACAAATATTGTAGAAGCCAATCAATCCCTATTCAACAATAACAGTTCAAGAAGCTCTAGCTGCAGATAAACATTGTACAAGCTATTTAATTCCTAAACAACCGTAACAGTTTAAGAAGCACTAGCTGCAGATAAACATTGTACAAGCCAATTAATTCCTAAACAACCGTAAGAGTTCAAGAAGCACTAGCTGCAGATAAACATTGTACAAGCTATTTAATTCCTAAACAAACCGTAACAGTTTAAGAAGCACTAGCTGCAGATAAACATTGTACAAGCCAATTAATTCCTAAACAACCGTAAGAGTTCAAGAAGCACTAGCTGCAGATAAACATTGTACAAGCTATTTAATTCCTAAACAACCGTAACAGTTTAAGAAGCACTAGCTGCAGATAAACATTGTACAAGCCAATTAATTCCTAAACAACCGTAAGAGTTCAAGAAGCACTAGCTGCAGGTAAACATTGTACAAGTCAATTAATTCCTAAACAACCGTAACAGTTCAAGAAGCACTAGCTGCAGGTAAACATTGTACAAGTCAATTAATTCCTAAACAACCGTAACAGTTCAAGAAGCACTAGCTGCAGATAAACATTGTACAAGTCAATTAATTCCTAAACAATCGTAACAGTTCAAGAAGCACTAGCTGCAGGTAAACATTGTACAAGCTAATTAATTCCTAAACAACCGTAACAGTTCAAGAAGCACTAGCTGCAGATAAACATTGTACAAGTCAATTAATTCCTAAACAACCGTAACAGTTCAAGAAGCACTAGCTGCAGGTAAACATTGTACAAGTCAATTAATTCCTAAACAACCATAACAGTTCGAGAAGCTCTATCTACAGATAAACATTGTACAAGTCAATTAATTCCTAAACAACCGTAACAGTTCAAGAAGCACTAGCTGCAGGTAAACATTGTACAAGCTAATTAATTCCTAAACAACCGTAACAGTTCAAGAAGCACTAGCTGCAGATAAACATTGTACAAGTCAATTAATTCCTAAACAACCGTAACAGTTCAAGAAGCACTAGCTGCAGGTAAACATTGTACAAGCTAATTAATTCCTAAACAACCATAACAGTTCGAGAAGCTCTATCTACAGATAAACATTGTACAAGTCAATTAATTCCTAATCAACCATAATAGTTCAAGGAGCACTTGTTGCAGACAAATATCACAGGAACCTGTCATCATAATCAATCATAATAGCCTAAGGAGCACTTGTTGCAGACAAATAATGTAGAAGCCAATCATCATAATCAACCATAATAGCCTAACAAGCACTGGCTGCAGACAAATATTATAGAAACCAATCAATTCCTAATCAACCATATTAGTTCAAGAAACTCTGACTGTAGAGTGCAGACAAATATTGTAGAAATCAATTCCTAATTAACCATAATATTTCAAAGAGCACTGGTTGCAGACAAATAATGTAGAAGCCAATCAATTCCTAATCAACAATAACAGATCAAGAAGCACTGGCTGCAGACAAATATTATAGAAACTAATCAATTCCTAATCAACCATATTAGTTCAAGAAACTCTGACTGTAGAGTGCAGACAAATATTGTAGAAATCAATTCCTAATTAACCATAATATTTCAAAGAGCACTGGTTGCAGACAAATAATGTAGAAGCCAATCAATTCCTAATCAACAATAACAGTTCAAGAAGCACTGGCTGCAGACAAATATTATAGAAACCAATCAATTCCTAATCAACCATATTAGTTCAAGAAACTCTGACTGTAGAGTGCAGACAAATATTGTAGAAATCAATTCCTAATTAACCATAATATTTCAAAGAGCACTGGTTGCAGACAAATAATGTAGAAGCCAATCAATTCCTAATCAACAATAACAGATCAAGAAGCACTGGCTGCAGACAAATATTATAGAAACCAATCAATTCCTAATCAACCATATTAGTTCAAGAAACTCTGACTGTAGAGTGCAGACAAATATTGTAGAAATCAATTCCTAATTAACCATAATATTTCAAAGAGCACTGGTTGCAGACAAATAATGTAGAAGCCAATCAATTCCTAATCAACAATAACAGATCAAGAAGCACTGGCTGCAGACAAATATTATAGAAACCAATCAATTCCTAATCAACCATATTAGTTCAAGAAACTCTGACTGTAGAGTGCAGACAAATATTGTAGAAATCAATTCCTAATTAACCATAATATTTCAAAGAGCACTGGTTGCAGACAAATAATGTAGAAGCCAATCAATTCCTAATCAACAATAACAGATCAAGAAGCACTGGCTGCAGACAAATATTATAGAAACCAATCAATTCCTAATCAACCATATTAGTTCAAGAAACTCTGACTGTAGAGTGCAGACAAATATTGTAGAAATCAATTCCTAATTAACCATAATATTTCAAAGAGCACTGGTTGCAGACAAATAATGTAGAAGCCAATTCCTAATCAACAATAACAGATCAAGAAGCACTGGCTGCAGACAAATATTATAGAAACCAATCAATTCCTAATCAACCATATTAGTTCAAGAAACTCTGACTGTAGAGTGCAGACAAATATTGTAGAAATCAATTCCTAATTAACCATAATATTTCAAAGAGCACTGGTTGCAGACAAATAATGTAGAAGCCAATTCCTAATCAACAATAACAGATCAAGAAGCACTGGCTGCAGACATACACTATAGAAGCCAATCAATGATAATAGTTCATGTGTGATTTAACCATATAAACCACTAGAGTCCTTAGTTTTATAATAAACATGGATTAGATATAGATATAACTTGTCTAAACAAGTTAGGTTTACAGCAGCCATTTTGATCAAGGTTAATGAGTTAACTTTTATGTCATGTTTCTTAGTTAACAAGCTCATTAAATTAGGAGTCATTTGCTAAAGATATTTTCATTGAAACTCTTAAAATTGTATCTTCAATCCCCATTTTTTTTGAAACGATGCAAATTGACTTAAAATAAAAGATAGAATTTTATCAGTTAAAAGAATTTTTAAACTAACATAAGTTGCTGAAATGTTCTGGAACTTTTGCAAACTTTGTTTGTTCAGGTTCACTTTCATAATGTAGAATGCAGTGCCATAATGTCAGCCTAACAGAGGTCTGTGACCATTGCTCACAAGTTTCGCTATTTATTTTGTACTTTATTTTATTTTATGCAAAATAAATAACATAACTAAATTGCATTATTATAGTACAATCTCGATTTAGTAAAACAAAGAGGCAAAGATGGTTGTGGAAAACCAAAATTTTGGATAACAATTAATATGCCAATTGTCATAATATAAAAAAATAATATATTAAGGAAATGTTTAATTTTTTTTTAAATATTTTTGTCAAAATATGTCCTATATCGATTTATTTTAAACAGAATACTGTTGTTTTAAAAAAACTTAATATCCTGTTTTGCATTTTTTTATCACACAACTTTCTAGTAGCACTATTTCACCATCGCTTCATACGTAATACATCAGCAGATCTAGCTTCTTCAGTACGTTCTACGAAACTTAAGGCCACCTAAAAATAATAAAACTAACTAAAGAAGAAACTGGAAGCTGAACTATACTAAACCCCTTCGGAAACAGCTGGCGAAAGTTCCAAAACAAACTAACCATTACTGAGTCAGAAATACGAGGTGTGTTAAGAAAGTAACGAGAATTTAAATTTTTGAACAACATATTTATTTATTCTTCTACACTGATGTTGCCGCCTTCAAAATAGTCCCCATTGGAGATTATGCACTTGTGCCAGCGCTTCTTCCAATCCTCGAAACACTTCTCAAACTCGATCTTTGAGATAGCCTTTAGTTCTTTCAGCGATGTGCTTTTAATGTCATCTACGACTGTAAAAAGATCGCCCTTAAAGGCTCTCTTTATTTTTGGAAATAGAAAAAAGTCACACGGAGCCATGTCTGGCGAATATGGAAGCTGGGGCATCGTTACAGTACTGTTTTTGGCCAACTGAAATGTGAGCTGGTGCATTATCGAGGTGCAAAAGCCATGACTTGTTTCCTACAGATCCGGGTGTTTTTTTCGGATTACTTCACGCAAACGGCGTTGAACTTGTAGGTAGTACTCCTTATTGACCGTTTCACCTGGTGGCAGAAATTAATGATGCCCTATGCCATTAATATCGAAGAACACAATGAGCCGATATCGAAGAACCTTCACGTTCGACCGCACTTGTCGAGCCTTTTTCGCAATTTCAACAATTTCCATTGATCAATTTTGGAACGAATTTTGCTGCCACGCGTTTCATACATAAAACACTGGAAACAATGTCATGACATGATCCAATCTATATGTAAGTATCATCAGCGACCTCTCTAATTGTGATTCGGCGATTGTTCATAACCATTTCTTTCACTTTTTCCACGTTTTCATCGGTTGTTGACGTGCTGGGGCGTTCGTCATCTTCAACGTTTTCACGGCCTTTTTGGAAACGCTTATACCACTCGTAAACTCTTGCTTTACTCATAGCAGACTCACCATAGGCCTTTGTTAACATTTCACACATTTTGTTACACTTTATTCCATTTTTTACGCAAAATTTGATACAAATGTTTTGATCCATTTCTTTTGACAAACGAAAATCGCCTAGCTCATAAAACACGTCTAACCTTAGTGGCTGTCACAGACAAAGTCAAAAATGAAAACAGCTGAAAGTTTTTTCATACTTCAAGGGCATATATACCAACATAATAAAAAAAATGTTTGACAATCGGGCTCTCCAAGCCCGCGAAATTTAAAAATTCTCGTTACTTTCTGAACACACCTCGTACAGGAGATACTATAGTCCTGCCATACAATAACCAACAGAAATAACCAACGCTCCTGACACGTTTGTCGTCCTCGTGCGCCCCTCTTATCTTTGGTACACACGTTTGCTACTCGTTTTTGTTTGCGATCACCAATTCAATCACCGGAATTCATTTTTGGTTTTACTAAATAAGCTATTTGTTACCGGTTTTGAAAAATTCGGTGGTTTTTCCATTTTGCTTTCTCTTGAACCAGATTTTTGGAATATTTTGTTGTTACTTACGGATTACATTTTAGTAAACATTGATGACAAACGTAAAATTAAATTTTAAGTTTTTTCAATATTGCTTGATGTTTTGTTTTTGTTGTTTGAAAAATTAGAACGCGGTCTCGTGATATTGGCAAAACAACACCAACACGCCAAATGTCATAGAAATGTGTCAATATTTCATCTAGCTGTGTACGTTAATTAAAACTGTGGTTTCTACATACAACAGGTAGCAGCACACCGACACTTCCACACTCTCCTTCCCTTGGTTCATACGTTCGCTTTTTGTTTTTGTGTTTGAGTTACCGGTGTTTGTTATGAATCCGGTGATTTGGAACTAAGTCTGCGGTTAACAGGAAATGAATGATATTTGGA
This sequence comes from Callitettix versicolor, assembly GCA_022606455.1. Taxonomy (NCBI): domain Eukaryota; kingdom Metazoa; phylum Arthropoda; class Insecta; order Hemiptera; family Cercopidae; genus Callitettix; species Callitettix versicolor. The sequence continues at coordinate 3,248,715 of CM040182.1, forward strand.
TTTCTGAAATCTTGTGTATTTCCAAACAAGTTCTTTCTATAGGAAGTAACGGTAATCTTGGAAAACATATTTCATTTTCAAGTTCGTTATTGTTGGTCAAGAAACCCTTTCAATTGAAAATGAAAACACATTGTTTTTTCAAATCCCAAACAAAATGAATCGCAATTTCATCAAATCGAAAAATGGATGTAACCAAACAGGACTTTCTAAACATTTGTCATAGACAAATTCATAACTTACTGTAGTATATCTAGTCTGTAAATATAAAAACACGATCGAATATTTAACTGGAAAATTATTACACTATGACTTAGGTGGAGGTGCTAAACAGCTGATTTTGCACCACAGCTGTTTATTTTATAATATTAAATATTTTGTCGTTTAAAAGTTATGTTTATTGCCATTGTTTATACTCTATGAAAAATAGCAAATAAATCATGTCTAAGTTTATTGTAATTGTTAATATTGAAATATTAAGGCAAAGATTTTAATGTTAGATTTGGCAAGAGGAGTGAATAGAAAAAAGATATGCCGAACGGAAGAATGTAATGTAAGAATGGAAATATGGAACATTCTCCCTACAATAACATTACACGCGTGTTATATGAAAACGTGTTGCTTTGGTTTCGTCATTTTCCCTTAGTTGAAGACACGTGCGCGTTGTAGCCGTTCATAATACATTCGAAATTGATATGAACGTTTGTAATTATTGTTAACATTTATAGTTTTTAACAACATTACCTGAAATTTATTATAGCCTGTTCAATGAAATCAGCTGATCGTTAATGAATTAATATAAACAACTGAACTTTTACTATAACTGCAGTAAATAACATGGAAGCTAGATTCACGTATTTATTTATTTAAACAAAAGATATTTGTAAATATACCTTCAAACTATAAATTCAGCAAAGATATTCGCTTCTGTCGGTAACTCAAGGAATTAATTTTTTTAATATCGTTTCAGATAAACGCAATTTCCGATGAAAGGGTTTCAATTACAAAAAAATATTAATAATATTATTTTTATAGTTTCAGGTTCAAATAAACACAAATTTTACAGAACTCATTGTTACATCATCTGTATTTGTTGTATTTGATTGAACAGGTGTTGGAAAGCAGTAGAGCTCTCTCTGTTCACAATAAGTAACAGCGGTACTGTCATTATAGTGCTACACTACATTACAATATTTATTTTGTATAAGTAGGAGTACAGCAACAAGACTAAAGGAATATATATTGGTAAGACATAGAAAGATGGTTAAAGGCTTATTTTAAAATACTTGGTTTTGAATTTGAGGGGAAACAATATATTTTTCTTAATTAAGCCTTTAAGAAGGAGTATAAAGGGCGAAAGATTCCGTAAGAAATGTTTTTTTGTTTTTTTTTTTGTTATTTTAAGGCGAAAAACACATTGAGGCTATTATCGCCTTCCTAAATTTAAGTGTGAGTGTAAAGTGTTAAAGTCGTAAGTATAGTGTCGTAAGTGTAATTGTGTGTTAGACTCGGGTACCACAATGGACGTATAAATCCTCTCAATAGGTGCAGCTAGTCTGCACCCCCCTGCGGGGTCCGTAAAAAATGAATGGTAATGGTCAGTAGTAAATAATAATTGGTAGTCTAATTGTGGAGAATAACGTGAATCACCGTCATCGGACGATTTTTCCTTTTTATTTTTACTTATTTGTTATTCTTCTTCTTTCATCCGGATCACCCACTTTGGGGTACGCCAAATCAATTACTTTGATGTGCGTTAGCTGCCTTCCGCTGTATCCAATACTGCCTCATTCTATCCGAGGCTGCCTTCCTTCTTTCATCCGAGACTGCCCCGCCCCTTTTAGATGTTGGTTTTTCTTGGAACCTTAAGTTTTCATTATGTAAAGGTTTTTGCAGTTTAAGTACATCGTCAATCATCTCATCTGATATCGCCAGCTCAGTTAAGTCTTCCTGGACCCGCCTGAACCAATTATTTATTATTATTTTTTTTTTTTTTAAATATTCGTTCTTCTGAATACTATGCAGAAACAAGTTTTGTGGGGACTCAAAATTGCTGTCGTAGCCTTTTTTTTTTTTGAAAATCGCTAAATGTGAAAAAAATGCTTAATTGCGCGAAATATTACATTTATATGAGATAAAACGTAAAACTATTAGCCTACTTTTTTACTTTTATTAAACATTTTATAATTTTTAACGTTATTTTTGTTTCGCTAAAATTTGTAAAACCATTTTTTTTCATTCCAAAGTGTATTTAAAATTTATTTCAGAGGCCATCTTGTTTCGCGATTCATTCCTTGTGACGGCCAACCGGTTTCTTGATCATTGTTTCATAATTAATAAATTTCCAACGAAAACAATGAAACGAAAAAAATTAATTAAGAACGTAACAAAGATGCTTGTTTCATGTCCATTAGTATTTATTATTTTAAAGTGCTTTATTTCGTGACCACTATTAATAATATAAAATATAGGCCTACGTGCCGGAACTACGGGAAGTTCGAAAAAATCCATAACAAAAGTGACCTGCATAACCTCAAAATCAATACGCCGCAAAAGTAGGTAACGGGTATTTCATAGCGAAAACAATTAATTAAATGCGTGTTATTAATAATCAAAACTAATAGATTTTTTTTTAAAAAGAAACTTAAGAGCCTAACTAACACGGTTTTTTTAAGGCGAAAAGCACATTGAGGCTATTATCGCCTTCCTAAATGTAAGTGTGAGTGTAAAGTGTTAAAGTCGTAAGTGTAGTGTTGTAAGTGTAAGTGTGTGTTAGACTTGGGTACCGCGAGGGACGTCTAAATCTTCTCAATAAGTGCAGCTAGTCTACCCCCTGTGGGATAACACGGTTGTGAGTGAAAAACCTTAAACAGTTTTATAAGTTTTTGCAATTTACGCTTAAAAATATGAAATCCAAAAACACGATTTCCGGTTACGCCTGCGTGCTGCTAATGAAGGCAAACTCGCTAACTGCATTGTATTGCATTAAATATTAACTGGTTTAGTGATGTAACAGAAATAAGAAAGAAATAACAAAATTGTTAGTTAAAAGTGTTTGTGTAAGATATTTTTTGAAAAAGTAATAAAATTGCTATTAGAGTATTGTAAACAGTGATGCTGAAGTATAGTTTGTGTAATATGTGTAGGCCCTAGTATTTATGTGTAATATGTGTAGGCCCTAGTATTTATGTGTAATATGTGTAGGCCCTAGTATTTATGTGTAATATGTGTAGGCCCTAGTATTTATGTGTAATATGTGTAGGCCCTAGTATTTATGTGTAATATGTGTAGGCCCTAGTATTTATGTGTAATATGTGTAGGCCCTAGTATTTATGTGTAATATGTGTAGGCCCTAGTATTTTATGTGTAATATGTGTAGGCCCTAGTATTTATGTGTAATATGTGTAGGCCCTAGTATTTATGTGTAATATGTGTAGGCCCTAGTATTTATGTGTAATATGTGTAGGCCCTAGTATTTATGTGTAATATGTGTAGGCCCTAGTATTTATGTGTAATATGTGTAGGCCCTAGTATTTATGTGTAATATGTGTAGGCCCTAGTATTTATGTGTAATATGTGTAGGCCCTAGTATTTATGTGTAATATGTGTAGGCCCTAGTATTTAGTGATAAATCTTACTTTTTATCTGATATAAATCAAATATTTTACACAAAGAAAGTAATTTTCGAAATCGCCACCTTACTCCACCCAATTTTCGAAAAATCGCTAATGTAACAGTTTTTGAGTCTCCATAAAAATATTTTCCACCGTAATATTTAGAATAACGTGTATTCTTGAGAAAAAAATTAATAAATAGTAATAATAAATTTGGCCCTACTCTCACGAACTCTAGAAGCCAAACGGTTTGTGTGTACACTTCATAGTTTAGTCTAGTTTTTCATTTCATGCAATGGAACAGCCAAATCTGACATTACACAAATTTTACGCCCGACTGTCACGTTAAAATGCCAGTTTGTCTGTCCACTGCGAAATAATGAAACTGATTTCATTTGAAATGTTTATATTTGTTAAACACAATCGTTAGTACTTTTTACATTCATTTAAAAAAAAGTATAAAAAACGTGTCCACCAATCGAAAACGTTACTTCATTATTCGTGTAAAATCTTAATTGTATGGTTATAATATTACAAATGTCAGGGGGTAGTAGTGGATATTTAGTGTTTTGGTGGACCAAAAGTTATTTTCATGACAAAATTACTATATTCTGCCAACAACAATAACTTGGTTTTTAATAACAAAACCTACGAACATTCAAACTTAATGTAGGCCTACTTAATACTTTAACCAACTATGCACCATAAATTAGCATTATAAATTCATCACCGTAAATGGCAAACAGAATTTATTTACTTGCTTATAGTATTATTGGTAACACTAAAAATTAATTTTCAAACAAATTTTGTGACGACATTTTGTACGAACACATACTTAACCAGTCTATTTTGTGACGACATTTTGTACGAACACATACTTTACCAGTCTATTTTGTGACGACATTTTGTACAAACACATACTTTACCAGTCTATTTTGTGACGACATTTTGTACAAACACATACTTAACCAGTCTATTTTGTGACGACATTTTGTACGAACACATACTTTACCAGTCTACTTTGTGACGACATTTTGTACAAACATACTTTACCAGTCTATTTTGTGACGACATTTTGTACAAACACATACTTTACCAGTCTATTTTGTGACGACATTTTGTACAAACACATACTTTACCAGTCTATTTTGTGACGACATTTTGTACAAACATATATTTTACCAGTCTATTTTGTGACGACATTTTGTACAAACACATACTTTACCAGTCTATTTTGTGACGACATTTTGTACAAACACATACTTTACTAGTCTACTTTGTGACGACATTTTGTACAAACACACACTTTACCAGTCTATTTTGTGACGACATTTTGTACAAACACATACTTTACCAGTCTATTTTGTGACGACATTTTGTACGAACACATACTTTACCAGTCTATTTTGTGACGACATTTTGTACAAACACATACTTTACCAGTCTACTTTTTAATCTCTTTATAATTCTGTCAAGAAACAAAACTTTAATAAATTTTCAAAATAGACGTATTTAATTTTAAATTTCACGTTAAAAATATGCAGATTAAACAAACAAAATAGTATTTTATTTTTCCAAATGATAACCGATTTATCGACAGAAAATTAAAAACCTAATTTGTTGGTAAATTTCTGTAACGTCCAAATTTACACTAAACCAATATTAAATACAAATTTTAAGTAATTAATGTAGGAGCAAATTTGGCTGTTCCATAAAGTTTTTGGCATTTTTCATGAGCAGGTCTCAGAACTGATTTTCTGTAATTTTAAAAATATCTGACGAAAAAAATAGTAGCCGAAAATTAGTTTTCAGGTTTTTGTACAGTAATTTTTTCAATGCTTATTAATTAATTGTTATGACCAATATAAGAGAAATTATGCCATTCTGCTAAAGAACTATAAATGTTTTACAATAAATTTTACCGTTTTGCTGTTTAACAAAAGTTGAAATTTAATATCGTGTTAATTTTTAAAATAATGACTTTATTAAGCATTAAACAAATTTATTTCGCATCGAATCTAAGAAGTGTCAGTGTCATTTTGATCCTTAATTGCTTTATGTAGATATTTTAAAATTACAGATATTATGTCTTCACCATAAATTCTTAACTGTTTTCCTATATTACACCATTTCATAGTCGCGGGTATGGGTTTTACTCCAGAAGCTCGTTGCTCCAGAAGCTCGTCTTGAAATTCGCTAAAAACTAGACGAATGTTGTCAAGCTAACAATTAGGAACATGCTTGAAACACAGGAAGCTGTAGGAGTAACAGTTTGATGCCTTAACCAACTGACTGTGAAGTAGGCCTACTACTTCATTTATTTGTGTGCAAGAGGTCGTGCTTGGAAATATAAATCTTTTTAATTTATCATTTACCCATGGGATGATGTATTAAAATTGTCCTATAAATTTCGTACAAAACACACACACGCACGCACGCACACACGCGCACGCGCGCGCACACACACACACACACACACACACACACACACACACACACACACACACACACACACACACACACACACACACACACACACACACAAGGCCATCGTTTGTATGTAGAGAGGGAGGCAAAATTGTGCTTATTTCCCTGTGAAACCAAACTCAGGATATCTTCCTAGGATATGAAAATGTACTTTTGGTTGATATCCCTACTTTGCCCATATCCCAAGACAGGTTATTTTTGGCGCAGATTAAAAATGGGTTAAATGTACAAACCCATCGTGTAACATTCCTTTTTAAAGAAGTACAAAAGAAGAAGATCAGCGAAACCCAGATGTTTGTGTTATTACACAACCAAGTACAAAGTGGCGTCCGATTGGAACCTTAAGATCTGTTGTAAAAGAAATTTCAAACAACACTGTCATTAGCTAGTAAAACAAAATGCGTCCAACTAGGTATTGTAAAATTAAAAACTCCAATAATAACTAAAACGTTACTGTTATACAGTAATCACTTGAATTTTTAATAATTAATTTGGGCTGGTTAAGTACTACGATGGCGTTTAAAATAATTCAAACATTTATTACTTACACCTACCAATATATAAAAAACGTATAAAACGTCATTTTTGAACAATTAACACTTGAATACCAAATAATTAATTTGGACTGGGTAAGTAGTATGATGGTCTTTAAAATAATTTAAACATTTATTATTCACACGTATCTATAGGCTATATAATAAAAGGATATAACGTCATTGTTATACAATTAACAATTTAATACTAAATAATTTTATGGACTGGGTAAGTAGTATGATGTCTTTAAAATAACTAAAAAATTTACTATTCATATGTACCAATACCAATTATATGTAATAAATATATACATTGTCACGGTTTTAGAGGTAACACATACGACAAACCCAAATAATAAATAATTAAGTTGGTCTATGTAAGTAATATAATTGCATTTTAAAAAAACGGAAAAAGGCATATGTGTATCTCTGGTACCTAAGCCATGTTTATACCAAATTTCATCTTAATTGGTCCAGTAGTTAAAGCGTGATTAAATAAGAAACAAACAAACCTCGTCATTCGTCTGATCAAACAAACACACAAACTTATAACACACAAACACACAGAAATATATGATTAAGACAAGTTTTAATTTGCCGCTATATAGTAGATCTCATGGGGGAGGGGTAAGAAAAACCTAGACACAGAGTACAACCTTTGACATTCCAATATGGATCTGTAGAAGGTAACTTGGGAGTAAGAAAAACCTAGTCACCGTGTACCCCCTTTGACGTTTTAGTATACCGACATATAGTAGATCTCATGGGGGGTAAGAAAAACCTAGGCACAGTGTACCCCCTTTGACGTTTTAGTATGCCGACATATAGTAGATCTCATGGGGGGTAAGAAAAACCTAGGCACAGTGTACCCTCTTTGACGTTCTAATATGCCGACATATCCGACATATAGTAGATCTCATGGGGGGTAAGAAAAACCTAGGCACCGTGTACCCCCTTTGACGTTTTAGTATGCCGACATATAGTAGATCTCATGGGGGGTAAGAAAACCTAGGCACAGTGTACCCTCTTTGACGTTCTAATATGCCGACATATCCGACATATAGTAGATCTCATGGGGGGTAAGAAAAACCTAGGCACCGTGTACCCCCTTTGACGTTTTAGTATGCCGACATATAGTAGATCTCATGGGGGGTAAGAAAAACCTAGGCACAGTGTACCCTCTTTGACGTTCTAATATGCCGACATATCCGACATATAGTAGATCTCATGGGGGTAAGAAAAACCTAGGCACCGTGTGTACCCCTTTGACGTTTTAGTATGCCGACATATAGTAGATCTCATGGGGGGTAAGAAAAACCTAGGCACAGTGTACCCTCTTTGACGTTCTAATATGCCGACATATCCGACATATAGTAGATCTCATGGGGGGTAAGAAAAACCTAGGCACCGTGTACCCCCTTTGACGTTTCAATATGCCGATATATAGTAGATCTAATGGGGGGTAAGAAAAACCTAGGCACAGTGTACCCTCTTTGACGTTCTAATATGCCGACATATCCGACAAATAGTAGATCTGTTGGGGGGTAAGAAAAACCTAGACACCGTGTACCCCCTTTGACGTTTCAATATGCCGATATATAGTAGATCTCATGGGGGTAAGAAAAACCTAGGCACAGTTTACCCCCCTTTGACGTTTTAATATGCCGATATGTAGTAGATCTGTTGGGGGGTAAGAATAACCTAGGCACAGTGTACCCCCGGTACTCTAAACCTGATTTTCAGGGTTTTTTTTTACCCCCGGTACACAAGGACTAGGCGTTTTGTACGGGGGGTACACTATTCCTAGGCTTTTCTTACCGGGGGTACAATTCGCCTAGGTTTTTTGTACCGGGGGGTACACTACCTGGGGGTAAGAAAAACCTGTTACACCGGCGGTCAGTATTTATATATTTTCAACGCAACTTTAAAGTTCAGTTATGATAATTAAAGCTGATTTGATTCGAACTTTGCACAAAATTCATTTTTAATCAAACTCAACATTTCGATGTTCAAAATTCAATATTTCAAATTTTCAAAATCCACTGATATTAAGAAAATAAATTTGACAGCGGCCTATAGGTTCATTTTTACAATGCAATTTAAAATTTTCAAATTTTAATTATGCACATTTTAATGATGATTATGATGTTGAAGACAGATTTTAGAATGATAAGATAAGATAAGATAAAAAAGGTAATGTTAGAAATTCGCTTTAATCACGCCAGCGAGGCCGCTGAGTGTACCGATTACTTTATCTCAGACGGTTGGCCTAAATGACTGTAGATATCTGACGTCAGAACAGACTCGTGAAAAGGAAAGCTGATATTTAGAAGCAGATTTATTGACTAGCATTGGTTTTCGTTCCTACTGACCAAAGACTGACGAACTACGAAAACAAATTCCTCGCACGAGATAGAATGAATGAGTTTGTAGGGTTACTACTTCATTGCGACCTTTGTGGATCTATTCAATATTTCTGTGATGCTCAGTTACAGCACCTGCTCCAGTCTTAATCTCTTCATAAAGTCTAGGATTTGGAAGGATGGAAAGGAAAGAAGATGGGCAGCCCCACTTCTTCTAGTTAGTGATTTCCCAATTCCTTATTGAGATGCTTGCAGATGCTTGCTTTATTAAACCTCTTTAAATTTTCTTTTTTCTTGACCCTTGTCACGGACATTCTGTTTTATTTGGTTAATGTTTTTGTTACGTGATGAGATCTTCTAATTCTACTTTACACTCTTACTTATGGAAACACCCACAAGTAGCTAAGGAAATGAGATCCGCCCTGCATGCATGGCTAAGGTACACTTGAAGGTCGTCAGGTCTCCCAGGCCTGTTTGATACAACATTTAGGCCGGTGTCATTCACTCCATCAGCACAGATTTACACTCTGGAGTTATCCAAGCTATGTGGAGTAGTGAATGTTTTGTGTGCCGTGAGTACATAAGTGAGAGTAGTATGAGCTAGAGGTACGGTGGGATCGCTAAACCCATCAGCTGCTCACTTCAGCTGCCTCTGCCGGATCGCACGAGATTGAAACAAGATTGACTAACGCTCCCGCTGCAAATCAAATTCAAGAAGATACCTAATATAGATAAACAAAAAATTTACTTTACATAATTATTAAATAGTAGGGTGAAGACATTACCAGTGCAGAGCTGATAGACTCCAGCCAAGATGATGACAAACAGAGCGAGAAGTTTGGCGTAAGTGAAGGTGTCTTGGACAGTTGTGGCCCACTTTACGTCCCAGCAGTTAATGAAGGTTAAAACCACTGTAATACAGAGAAACTGAAGTTATAAACATGGAAGTGAATAGCTTTTATCTTAAACAATTATTAATTAACTTATTTACTAAATAACATTATTATAATTAAGTTAACTGTGGTATTGTTACATAAAAATCTTGATTATCACATGCACAGTATTGATACACATTGTGGCCAATTAGAAGTAGGGGAACTACTTACATGAATCCCATATAAAAATTACAATCTATGTACTTATGATGATTTAAGTGTTTCAATTGAAAGAAAATAATTAAATAATATTAAATTATGCCCTAGATTACTGAAATTATGTAAGCGAAATTTCAAGAAAATATATCACTAGGACGTGCCTCAAAAAATTTATTTTATAATTTTACATAAAAAACTGATCTTATAAATGGAGAAAAGGGTTGGAAATTAACAATCAATTTACCAACAATTCAGGTAATGTCCAGCAAATGTCACCATCCTAGATCAAGCTTCATAAAAGAAGTTCATCGTACAGTTCAATAATTTTTTATACAATCCATACATAACAGTTGTAATAATTTAATGTAAACTGGCCTAAGGTAAACCAGCACGTGAACCGGTAATACATCAGAGCTCGGCGATCATTGTCATTCAAATAGCGACATTTACATTAAATCAAACAGTATGAATATGCAGATTTTCATCAGAATTGATTACTGAAAAATGAACCGAAGCTGAAAGCTTAGATTTGCGCGAAGTCACAATGATACTGTGCCTGCAGCATACAAAAACATGTAAAACAATAGGCCTTCCAATCATCAATAATAATAAAATGTAAGCAATAAATTTTTAAAAATCAGTCTCGTTTATATTTGATCAACCCTCGTACATATAGGATCACTTGTTGAGGAGCATTTAGAAATATATATATATATATATATATATATATATATATATATATATATATATATTCTTTTTAACAAATTTTCATTAAAAATGAACTATCGAAGCTGCCGTCATAGTAACACCCTGATCATAGTACCTTAACATGATCATTAATCATGACCGCTTTTTAAAGGTCACATTTGCAACTCTGATATATATACATAAATATATACACATATATAGGCTACCTAAATATATATATTTATATACAGTGCTCGGTTTCTAAAAATAGAGGTACCGGAACTGTAACCTTCTTGGAGGGAGTACTTCAAATTATTGGCCTGAAAAAATCTTTGGTTATACAAAAACGTAAACATTTTTTTTAATTTCTAATTTTATGTTGCAAAAAAAGTACAAAAATATGTCGTAGTAAAGTAATAAAAGCAGTAAAAAGGCACAGTTTCACAATTGTTTAAGTTACCTGACCATGCTAACAGATTACCGAAAACTTCAACATGTTTTCATCACATTTCTTGTCTCTTGATCTTTCCTTACTCTTGACGTCTACTGTTAAATGATGTCGTCAACACACTTAGCTGGGTTAAAAGCCAAAGAGGAGGTCCATTTATCTTTACAAAGAACAGGCCAGAAACAGTAGCAGTATTAAGTGATGTTCTCAATGGTGTGATAATTAAGTTTGTGAGAAACCTTTTGAACATTCACTTGACAATATGGCTATAAAACTGATCGACTATTTCAACGGCGAGACACTTTCCGGGAACTCTCTGAGTCTTGTAATGACTTGCCTTTCATTACGTTTGATCTTGGAGGCAAGTTTCCTCATTTCGTCTTCTTCAAACGTTATTGGAACATTTTGTGGCCAGTTTTTTCATCCATTATTGTTAAAGGACCGATTTTCTTTAACGACCTTATACGCAGTAAGAAATATATTCTCAGAAACTTGTTGTTCGTTAGAATCCTTCTTCAAAACAACTTTCTCCAATACTTTATTTTTACTTTCACATAAAATGTTGACAGCTGTTCTATGACTAGTTCTTTATTTTTATTCATTTATATTTTACATAACGAAGTTTTCTTTTTTGTTTTTGTTAGTGTGACCATAGCTACGTAACTCATCATTTGCCCATTTTTTTGAAATATTCATTACTGTTTTTTTCTGGACAGATAAAACCCCAACTTTTTTACAAGCACTGCATCTTAACGTTCCATTTTTAACACACAACCATTTATGTTTTTGGCAAAACTCGTTTTTTTGTGAGTTAGTCCAGCAGTCTCGTAAGACATTGTGACACCTCAACAGGTGTACCTTCTTCTTTAGGGCATTCTGCATCTTTTCAAAACCCATTGTTTCACTTTCAGTGCTAGAGGACGGTTGCA
>CM040182.1:3263366-3305866 GCA_022606455.1 Callitettix versicolor
AGAAAACTAATATTAAAAAATTAACCTGATTTTTCAAAATAAAGTACTAAGAGCCTTATAAGGTGAAAGCTTGGTAATTCGCTTCCATCACGGGCAGCCGAATGTGGCGATTATTTAATTTTAATCTTATAAAGGATAAGGCGATAACAGAAAAATAAATTATAAAAACCAAGAATAATAGGGTTTCCTATCAGTTTGGAAGGGAAGTAAACAATGGAAGTCCACCCTCGTGTCTCAGCTCGCTCCTTACCCCTTCATCCCTCGACGCCCGAGCTTCTAAGGGAGAGGGGTAAATGGGTTGTCAATAACAAAGCCACTTATTCCTTGTAACACGTCCATTTCAATCACAACACATGATCGATAATATTCATTATCAGGGTTGTTAAACACCACCCTTAACAAGTCAGGTGTTCAGTGTCCCGCCGCAACAATATATAGGAGGCTACTTACAACATAAGGGAGAAGTACAGTGTTTGTTCGGTAATTAAACACCTGTTTCTTTTGCTTTCTTAGTGTCTGTTAGGTAACAGATATACGATTTGTGTTACTATAATCACAAACGTTTTGTGTATTTTATACAGAAGTAGCTGTACAGTAACTTTCCCGCTAGAGAAAAATCTTTTTAACATAACCCTCGGTTTTTTTCAATGCAAGAAACTCATAAAATAAACTAAGAAGTGTACAACCTGTTTGGCTTCCAGAACTTGTGGAAATACTGAGTTTTAAAATAGACATTTTGAATGGCCATGATTTTGTATCGAATATGTATATGACAGTTTAAGGTAGCCTAAACCTACTGGCAATTGTAATTAAACAAATATACAGGTTTTTATTTTTAATCTGTCAAGCCGTGTCCCAGCCAAAAGCGGACAAATTGGCTTCGTAACGTAACAGGCAAATAAATCAGGCATTTTAGTGCCCGTTACAGTAGAGCGTCGATTATCCGAAGCCCGGTCATCCGAAACGTCGGTTAACCGAAAGCGGTGGCGCGGCGGCCAGACAGTGCCGGCGCGGCAGCTCGACAGCAGTACAGTCTCAATATAGAGTGTGCACTAGCACATACAGTGACGAGTCAGTTTCCGTGTTGTTTAGACCGTTTGTGCTTCTGTTTGTTTTGCTGTGTAAATACCGAACTGCAACTTTCTTTACCGAATGTAATTACCAAATGTTATTCTTTCTTTACCGAATGTTTAATTTTACTTTACCTAATGTTTATTTTTTCATTATCAAAGAGTTGTTTTACTGTACAGAACACTGTATACTGTACTGCTTATATTTATCATATGTCATTAAACAACTGGATGAATTTATGTGCTGTACGTGTCTACTTGCTCCTTAAATTGGTTCTACCACTGTTAAATTATATCACTACCTTTTTTCAAATATGTTCGTTTATCCGAAAAATCGATTATCCGAACACCCCCCTGCACCAATTGTTTCGGATAATCGACTCTCTACTGTATTTTGTTTCGAATAGGTTTATAAGAGTTTGAGATAGCCTAAACCAGGGGTCTCCAAACTTTCCAGCCTTAGGGCCATACTGATTACTCCAGTAAGTTCCGAGGGCCAAAACCATATTATCATTGTTGCCGGTGGTAAAAAGTGAAATAGTCCAATGATGAAAAAAAGTCCGAAAAAGTACGCAACGTTTAAAAAAGGCTGCAAATTCCACTGACACAATTTGATAATTTGCATAAATTTGCTCGTCGGCTGTTTTCTGTTTTTGGTACTACTTATTTGTGTGAGAAGACCTTCTCCAAAATGAAGTACACAAAAAATGTTTACAGATCTAAATTAACTGATGAGCACCTTAAATCTCTTTTAATAATTGGTACAAGTAAAATTAGTCCACAACTACAAACTATTGTCAGTGGAAAATCTCAATTACATAAATCTCATTAGTATTTCATATGTCATTATGCTTGTTATAAGTTATGTTTTTATTTAAAATGTATAAAATGTTAGTTGGATTCATTTCAATAATTTGTTAGTTATTATATACTGAAGTTAAATTTTCTGCATATTATACATGTCTTTACTCATTACAATTCTGTGTTTCTTTATCCAACTTATCACAAAAACAATAACAATAAGCCTACAACAATGTTATGAGTAGTTAGCCCATGACCATATCAATGTAGATGTCATATTAATAATTATTCAACATAAAATTAGAATACTTCAGTGAACTAAATTTAATTTGCTATAAAAAATATGTTCTCTAAAAGGAGTTTTCAAGTATGCTAGCTCTCCGCGGGCCGGATGTGGCCCTCGGGCCGTAGTTTGGAGACCCCTGCGTTATAGGATCAGTTGCGACAGTTTTCATAAATTGTTCAGTCTTATCTTTATTTTTCAAAATATCCTAAACATTCGGCCGTGCAATCTTGTAAATGCTACTTAAAACAGCCGCTGATTCTCTCCGTTCATGTCTCTGAATAATCGCCCACTTTTCTGCTCATAAAATTACTGCGTAAATGAAATTAGAATTAAACGTACAAGACAGTGTTACGTTCCCGCAACAAAGAAATTGATTATTCTTTGTTGATTATTCAAAGAAATTGATATATATATATATATATATATGGATAAACAGTACGAAACACCTCGGCTGGTATATCGGGTTTAGACGCGGCTGTAATATGACGGCATGTTTATTGGTCCATATTGCGAAGTTTCGCAATACTAAAGCTCCATATTTGGTGTAATTCACAAATATCAGAACATGAAGTCACCAATAAACAATTTTTAATTATTTCGGAATGGAATCAATTCATTATTAGAAACGTTCCAGTTATTATTGGATTTAAAACCACGTTGGCGGTTCTAGGTTTCGATTGCACTGCAATGATGAGTACAATACTTCCAGTTAGTTTAACTAACCTATATTAACTGTCGCGTAATTTTTGTTATAGAAATCCTTAGACATTGGTTTAGATAAATATTTACAAAGAAAATTTATTATGAAACAAAACTGCATTTAACTACAAAGCCCTTTCTGTAAACTGGGCTTTTTTCAATATACCAACGGTCATATATAACGACTGTATCTACGACCTGTCAGGTAAAAAACCTAAAGAATTAGGATTCTAGGATTTCATTATGATTTACTTCGGTCTTTGACCAAGAACCAAGACGAAATCAAGAGCGAATATTTTCCGGATCCATATTTGTATAAACGTTTTTCTTTGTTTTCACTGGTAGAACACGTCCGTGAAAGTGTGTTCCATACACTTTGCATGTATATATATATTGTAGACACTCGATAATCCGACATATATGGGACCAGAATCTTGTCGGATTATCGAGTGTCTACAATATATATATATATATATATATATATATATATATATATATATATATATATATATATAGTAGACACTCGATAATCCGACATATATGGGACCAGAATCTTGTCGGATTATCGAGTGTCTACATAATGTATATATATATATATATATATATATATATATATATATATATATAATAGACACTCGATAATCCGACATATATGGGACCAGAATCTTGTCGGATTATCGAGTGTCTACAATATATATATATATATATATATATATATATATATATATATATATATATATATAGTAGACACTCGATAATCCGACATATATGGGACCAGAATCTTGTCGGATTATCGAGTGTCTACAATGTATATATATATATATATATATATATATATATATATATATATATATATATATATAGTAGACACTCGATAATCCGACATATATGGGACCAGAATCTTGTCGGATTATCGAGTGTCTACAATATATATATATATATATATATATATATATATATATATATATATATATATATATATAGTAGACACTCGATAATCCGACATATATGGGACCAGAATCTTGTCGGATTATCGAGTGTAATATATATATATATATATATATATATATATATATATATATATATATATATATATATATATATATATAGTAGACACTCGATAATCCGACATATATGGGACCAGAATCTTGTCGGATTATCGAGTGTCTATATATATATATATATATATATATATATATATATATATATATATATATATATATATATATATATATAGTAGACACTCGATAATCCGACATATATGGGACCAGAATCTTCCCATCATGTCGGAATAAAGTGTTTAAGTAGGACATTAAAAACTTTTACAAAAGTATTCTGTAAGTTGTAGAAAGTTGCGTGTTTATTCCTGTGAATGAATTAGCTTTAAATTCCTAATTACGCATACTTTTATTTTACAAATAGGCCTAACATTAAGAAAATGTCAGTGCTGGTAGAGTAGTGGTTAGCTCATTAGCTTCGTACAAGGTTGTGGGATCGGATCTCGATTTAGATTAGTGGGACTTTTTTTTGGTGTTTAACGTCCGACTATTGTGCACACTTGGGCTAATGCAGACGATGGGATGATTTATAGCGTATGAAAATGTCAAGCCCTGGCCGGTAATCGAACCCGGGTCCTCGGGGTGAAAGTCTAATACGCTATCAACTAGGCCACCGAGGCGGCACCAAAACTTGTGGTAAGCAGGTGCAGAAAGGACTAAATGCAAACCTTGATTTAATCTTTTCAATATTATGTTATTAGTGTCACTAACGAATTACTTTGGAAAATGAGATATTGGAGTTGTAATTGTGGTAAAGCCCAGACCTTGGATTTTTAAATGAGCGCCGATACTAACTTATTTCGGTCAGTATTTATCTAAAATGGCAAAATTCGATTTTTGAATCACGTTGGGCAAATTACAAGAAAAAATCCGTTAAACAGTTTCAAAATGGCGGCCATTTACAATCTTAAGAAACTATAATAATCTTAGTAACTATAATAATCAGGAAAAATGTTACTGGACCATCATTATTGGAAATTGTATGGTCTTTTCCTATTATGCTGTCAAAATTGTAATAGATCTTACCTTTCAGCCAGTATTATAGTAAACAGATAAAAACTATATTCGTTGTTATTAAATCAGACACCGCCATCTTGAAACGAAAGCGAATGTGAAAAGATCCTACGTATGTCGTTTGGGCTTTATACAAAGTACTTTCGTATAAAATTTCAAAACATGCGGTCAATGCGTTTTGCCAAAACTGCGTACACTAGTCATCGTGAAATCAGAGGAAGCCATCTTGAAACGGAATTGAATGGGAAAAAATCTTACACATACGTCGTTCGGACTTCATGCAAGGTATTAGTCTATCCGTTCGACCAAATCTGCATATATTCATCTCATAGCGTATGAAAATGTCAAGCCCTGGCCGGGAATCGAACCCGGGTCCTCGGGGTGAAAGCCTACCTAGTACGCTATCAACTAGGCCACCGAAGCGGTTTTAGGGGGACTTTTAATGTGTGTATAAATCACATATGCCTTTCTTCGTAAGGAAAGTAAAGATGAGGGTCTCGTATGGTGCACTTTGTCATTGCACATTAAAAAACCTAATTTAGGGATAAAACACAAAGCAGAAAAACTGTCAGCTCACAATTTAGCATTAGCGAAGTGAAAATTGATGTAAAATAAACAGACAAAAGGAAAAACATTGAAAAAGTAATAAACGAGGATTTAAATGTTCTTTAAACATTATTTTGTTTCTCTCAATAAAATTATTTACAATGGCACTAATTTTTAAACAAAAGTTGTACTTAAGAGAATGTGATTTTTCTTTTCCCTCTTCTCATTATACTTATCTATATTGTTTTTATATATAGCCGCAGTTACTGCCGTACTTTTACTTACTCAGCTGATCCTTCGTCCTCTTAGCCTAATTGGCACAAAGTATAGACGTTAAACAAAAGTTGTACTTAAGAGAATGTGATTTTTCTTTTCCCTCTTCTCATTATACTTATCTATATTGTTTTTATATATAGCCGCAGTTACTGCCGTACTTTTACTTACTCAGCTGATCCTTCGTCCTCTTAGCCTAATTGGCACAAAGTATAGACGTTAAACAAAAATTGTAATTTTTGTTTTTGTCGACATGTATATCACTAATAAACATAGCGAAGCAAGTCCAGTTAAGCGCCACAACCGTTTCACAACCAAATTTTGATAAATGTTAGAGACGATAAAGCACAGGAAGACGAGAGAACCAACATAAAATATCCACTTGATTAACCTCATCCCCCCCACGCTCAGTGAAAGCGTTACAAAGTGCATAAACGTACCTATGTACATACGGACAAAATGTTATATACATACACAGTTGAGATGGGGATAATGTGACAGGTTTCAAACCCATCAGATGCCTCCGTGAACTTTTTCCTCGAAGCTACAAATATACTTCTATGTTATGGAAGTATTGTAGGATGTTTTACAGTTTTTATATTACTTCTTTTGTTTCTGGAGGTGTGTCGTCCATTAGCTCTCCTTCAATTTTTTTTTTTTAATTATGTATAGGCCTATATGTTGAGGCACAAAAAAGTTAAAAAGATTTATTTTAGGAGCAAGCATCGGCGCAATACAAGGTATGACCGACACCAAGCCTTCGGTTTCGGAAGAAGTTTTACCCATTCAGTTTATTGGGAAATGACCCGGATTACGTAAAAACTGAAGTGCGGGTTCCGTATCCTTACAAACAAGTTTTGTACTTATGTAATGTTTAGGCAAGGCTTTTCACAAAACGCGGCTCTGGAAGTTACTCTTGTCTTAACCTCGGCTACCGTGTGTACAGAGGTAAGACTGTGAATCCTATGACTGCTATTGAAAACACTGTTCTTGGCACCGAGTAGTGATGGGAATATCGACTACTTTGAACAACCGACTAGTGACTAGTCGACTAGATTGAAACATCGAATAAACTAGTCGTAAAAACTAGTCGACTAGTTTTAATTCGTTGTCTAACTTACGGCAGAGCCAATTCCATTGAATAGATAAAGTAGTCGACTAGTCGGTGTTCACTTTTCCTGGAACACACGGAAATGGTGCACAATTCCTGGAATTGATATTAAAGTAAGTCCAGTAGACGTATTATTCAATTATTTAGTATTCTGCAGTTTTGATTGAGTGATGATTTTATTAAGAGATTAAGATTTTTTTAAGTTTTCTTGTAATATAACGGTATGATTTCGGGATTTCAGAGTGTATGTTAAATAGAGTGTTGTAAATAAGTTACTACTGTTATTTTAGTGGTCGTGGTGTAGTAATTATTTTAAAATTTAATTTAATTTAATTTATTTATTTTAATGTAATACGAGGGTTGATCAAATATAAACGAGACTGATTTTTTAAAAAATTTATTGCTTACTTACAAATTATTCTTAATACAACTTATTTTTCTACATAGTCTCCCGCACGAGTAACACATTTTTCCCACCGGATTGGAAGTTTTTAATTCCATCTTCGTAAAAGTTCTCGGGCGTTCATTGAGCCATTGGAGCACGAAGGTCTCCACCGCAGAATCGTCTTCGAAACGCTGGCCTCCAAGCGCCTCTTTGAGTGGCCCAAACAGGTGATAGTCGCAGGGTGATAAGTCTGGACTGTATGGGGGATGTTCCATTGGTTCCCAGCCAATTTGATCGAGTTTAAGCCTCGTAGCGTTCGCCGAATGTGGTCGGGCATTATCGTGAAGAAGAATGACGTTTCTCGCCGGCTTAGATTTCCTTTTCCTACGAAAAGACTGTTTTGCGGCCTCTAAAACATCGCAATAATATTGTGCATTTATTGTGTGTCGTTGATGGAGGAAATCGACGTGAAAGGCGCCTTGATTGTCGAAAAATACAGTGGCCATTACCTTCCCGGCCGACGATCGTGATTTGGCCTTCAGAGGCGCCCTCTCTCCCCTCTTCCGCCACTCCATACTTGCCTGTTTCGACTCGGGAGTGTAATGGTGAACCCATGTTTCGTCACAGGTGACAATCCGGTTTAATAATGCCTCACCATCTCGTTCAAATTGGGTCAATAGTCGCTGGCAAATCTCCAAACGATTCCGTTTGTGAACGTCGGTCAAAATTCGTGGAACCCACCTTGCAGATACTTTGCTGAGTTCCAGGTTTGATGTAACGATTTTTTGAACGCTACCATAGCTCAACTGGAGTTCATCTGCAATAAATCGCAGCGATATACGTCTGTCTTCGTCCAGGAGCTTCCGAACAGCATCAATGTTTTCGTCCGTGACGGAAGTGGTCGGGCGACGATCATGGCTGAGGTTTTCTACTGCTTCCCGTCCTTCGGCGAATTCCTTGTGCCAAGCAAAAACGCGAGCTCTTGACAGGGTCCTGTCCCCAATTGAGCCGTCAATCTACGAAAGATTTCAGTCGGATTGATCCCCTCCCTGGCCAAAAACTTAATAATAATTCTCTGCTCCACGGAAACGTGCACTTCACTCTCACTCATTGTATAGTTTTATACTGAAGGGTCCGAACGGAAATGTTGCCCGTCTACGCCCGTCCCAAACCTCCCAGGCTACCTGAAACCCCACCCTTTAGAGTTCAATGTCCAACGGAAAAGTTTTTAGAAAGTCAGTCTCGTTTATATTTGATCAACCCTCGTAGTATTAAAGTATCTCCAAGAAGATCAATACTTTGGGAATATTTTGATAGAAGAGAAAACGATAAAATTTTATGTAAATTATGTAAGAAGTGTCTGAAATGTTTGAATAATATTAGTAATATGCGGTTACATTTAAAAAGTAGACACCCTACTTTTTTTTGTTATGTCAGTTTTAGAACAGTCTACAAAAAAAAAAGAACGCATCAGCTGAATTGTCTTCTTGTCCTTCATATGATCGCAACTAACGAAACGTACCTCAACTAACGAAACGTACCTCAACTAACGAAACGTACCTCAACTAACGAAACGTACCTCAACTAACGAAACGTACCTCAACTAACGAAACGTACCTCAACTAACGAAACGTACCTCAACTAACGAAACGTACCTCAACTAACGAATCGTACCTCAACTAACGAAACGTACCTCAACTAACGAAACGTACCTCAACTAACGAAACGTACCTCAACTAACGAAACGTACCTCAACTAACGAAACGTACCTCAACTAACGAAACGTACCTCAACTAACGAAACGTACCTCAACTAACGAAACGTACCTCAACTAACGAAACGTACCTCAACTAACGAAACGTACCTCAACTAACGAAACGTACCTCAACTAACGAAACGTACCTCAACTAACGAAACGTACCTCAACTAACGAAACGTACCTCAACTAACGAAACAACGCGAAAAAACACCCCGAAAAGTGTTTACGAATAGGGCAGCGAATTTTAATGACATCTGCCTGACGCATTTCAGAAGCATTCTTAAAAGTCGGCAAAAACAATCGTCGCTGGAACTTTATTTCACCAAACGTACGTCAGAAGAAACTAGACAAGGTGAAAGTGCACCCAAAAAGGCAAAAGAAAGTGATGATAATCACTTTAATTGTTTTTTGTTTAAGTGTAAAAAAACAATAAAAAAATTAAAAAGTTAAAAAACTTTAAAAAAAAATAAATGCTTTTCAATTCTTAGTGTTAAATTTTATTTTATCTTGTAATATATTGTATATGCATGCACGTACACTCTCGCGCGACTCTTCACGTTCATCTCCCCCTCCTCCATATCCACACCTTCGCCGCCGCCGCCGCCTCCTCCCACGAACTTTGCTACTATCCGAATCTTTAAACGTAAGAAACTTTATTACGCACATTATTTTGTATTGGTATTATGCATACGTAATGTAGTACACATTATGCGTATCTAACACATTTTTTTATTTCAGGTTTATCTGTGTTTTCTTCTTTATTTGTTTCACCCAACGTTGGGGTACACCAAATCAATCACTTCTCAATGTTCTGTGCCTTCCTCGTAGCCCAGTATTGCCTCATACGTTGTGATCTTGCTTTTCTTTCTTCGTCAGAGATTTGGATCGTTCGCTTGGATTTGACTTTGCCTTGGAACCGTTGCTTCTTGTCCTTGGTTATTGTTTTGGCTGTTCTGTCCATGAGCATAGTGTCACTGATCTGTAGTTCTGTTATGTCTTTCTCCGTTTCCCTAAACCAAAGTGGTTTGGCTCTTCTACTGCGAAAGTAGTCAAATATTTTTTTTTTTTGGTTAGTCTATTTTTGTCCATTCCGGAGGATGTGCCCATAAAAATCAATTCTCCTTTTTCTTTTTGTGTCTGATAGTGTTTCAGCTTTTTGGTAAAGAGTTTCATTCCTGATGTGGAGTAACTGGTTGTTACGGAATTTGGGGCCTAAGATTTTTCGTAATATCTTTCTTTCTTTGATCTCCAGCCTTTCAAGTGGGCCCTGGGTTGTGAGAGATAATGTTTCAGCTGCATATAAGGCTTCTGGTTTAATTACCGTATGATAATGCCTTATCTTTGTATTCCAGGAGAGGGACTTCTTGTTGTATGTGTCCTTGGTAAGTTGGAAGGCTAATTCAACTTTATTTCTCCTAGATTCCATAGCTTTTTTCTCTAGAGCATTCCAGCTGATCCATTCCCCAAGATGTTTGAATTCTTTCACTATCTCAATGTATTGTTCTCCCACTTGAAGCTTTTTTGGTGGTTTTTGTATGTTTGTCAATATTTTAGTCTTTTCAAATGAAACTTTAAGTCCCATTTTTAACGCTTGCTTCTGGAGTTCAAGAGCCTGTTCCTTACCTTCCTCCAATGTCTCAGCTAGTAAGGCCATGTCATCCGCAAAAGCCAAACAATTTACCTTAATTCTTTTGTTCTTAGTTCCTAGTCTGATTTATCTGTGTTTTATTAATACATATTTCTTCCATATTTGATATAAATATATATGTTTTTCATTGTGAGTTTGTGGGAGGTGGAGCGAATTAGGCGATATATGTAAATGCGCCTTAACTCACGAATTTGCCAACTTACGAAAAGAACGAAATCCGTAAGTGGAGGCCCCACTGTACTTAACAGCATGATAAAATAAGTTCTAATTTACGATTTGCAAACAACACAAAAACAAAAATTAAACAGCAAATACTGTTTTACGTGTATAATATGAAAGTCCAATATTGATTCAGTTGTTAAATGCTGGGTCGGTACAGTTCGCCGATCAATAGCCGACTGTGTCTATTCTGAGTGTCTTAATGTCCGAATGTTGCCTACTTCGTGTCGGGAGTGGAAGAAGGAAAAATGGCAAGCGTCAGTGGCGCACCCACAGGGGTCCAACACTTATAACCAAACTTAAAGGTCAAAAACCCTAAAACCTTTCTAGTTCAGGCTGTGGGGTATAGCCTAATCTATAAAGCAAAAATAGCAAACAAACGAATTAAATGTGGAATCTTTTTTTTATTTTTTATTATGTTATGGGGTAATAGAAACAACAGTACCGATTACTGGTAATTTGAGTAATCTCGCAAATAAGTCTGTCTCGCTAATGAAGCTCTGTCGTATTGCCTTCAAGCGTTACATATTCCTTTAGGCCTATACCAGGGGTCTCCAAACTTTCCAGCCTTAGGGCCATACTGATTACTCCAGTAAGTTCCGAGGGCCAAAACCATATTATCATTGTTGCCGGTGGTAAAAAGTGAAATAGTCCACTGATGAAAAAAAAAGTCAGAAAAAGTATGCAACGTTTAAAAAAGGCTGCAAATCAGACTAAAGTCCGCAAAACCTTTTAATAATTCTCTTTTAATAATTGGTACAAGTAAAATTAGTCCACAACTACAAACTATTGTCAGTGGAAAATCTCAATTACATAAATCTCATTAGTATTTCATGTCATTATGCTTGTTATAAGTTATGTTTTTATTTAAAATGTATAAAATGTTAGTTGGATTCATTTCAATAATTTGTTAGTTATTATATACTGAAGTTAAATTTTCTGCAAATTATACATGTCTTTACTCATTACAATTCTGTGTTTCTTTATCCAACTTACCACAAAAACAATAACAATAAGCCTACAACAATGTTATGAGTAGTTAGCCCATGACCATATCAATGTAGATGTCATATATTCAACATAAAATTAGAATACTTCAGTAAACTAAATTTAATTTGCTATAAAAAATATGTTCTCTAAAAGGAGTTTTCAAGTATGCTAGCTCTCCGCGGGCCGGACAAAATCTGTCCGCGGGCCGGATGTGGCCCTCGGGCCGTAGTTTGGGGACCCCTGGCCTATACAGTTATACCTCGACTTGACGCGTAATTATGTCGATACTACGTTGTTTTTTGACATATGCCTTCGTGATTCGTTTGTACGTGCATCGTTTTTGTGATGCTGATAAGACAGTAGAAAGGTAGGAAGTCCATTTCCGCCACCCAACAAACGAGACAAGTAAGGCGCGTTCCCCTCTAACTGTTTCCGATCAAACAAAATACAGTAGAGAGTCGATTATCCGAAACAATTGGTGCAGGGGGGTGTTCGGATAATCGATTTTTCGGATAAACGAACATATTCGAAAAAAGGTAGTGTGATATAATTTAACAGTGGTAGAACCAATTTAAGGAGCAAGTAGACACGTACAGCACATAAATTCATCCTGTTGTTTAATGACATATGATAAATATAAGCAGTACAGTATACAGTGTTCTGTACAGCAAAACAACTCTTTGATAATGAAAAAATAAACATTAGGTAAAGTAAAATTAAACATTCGGTAATTACACAGCAAAACAAACAGAAGCACAAACGGTCTAAACAACACGGAGACTGACTCGTCACTGTATGTGCTAGTGCACACTCTATATTGAGACTGTACTGCTGTCGAGCTGCCGCGCCGGCACTGTCAGGCCGCCGCGCCACCGCTTTCGGTTAACCGACGTTTCGGATGACCGGGCTTCGGATAATCGACGCTCTACTGTAATTGGCAAATTTTTCGTAAGTTGTTCCTGTCGCTAGCCTGAGCTTGGTCTTCATGTTGTGAGTTTCCGTCGGTGTGCTTGCTTTCTTTGTTTCTACTGAAGGTATTGTCTATCAAACTTATTATACTTGTTCGTATTAAATAAGAATTCATGATAAAATTAATCCAAGAAGTGTTTGTTTATTAAAGTCAAGAAATTACATTTTAATTATTACATAGTTTTAAAATAAATCAATCGTCAGTTTTATTTTTAATTTTTTTAAATTTTATTTTATTTTATTTATTTATTTATTTTGAGAAGTGCTCAATATACTAAGGGGTATTCTAAATTCTCGGCCCTCGGGTGCGCCACTGCCAAATGTTACTAGGACGTTATCTAGATGTTTGTGTTACCTCACTAACCACACAGTAAAATGGTAATTTATAATGAACGCCTAAAAAATTAACACAAATCAGATTTCCACAAAATAAGTTCCAAAGATTTTGATCAAATATTCCTACAGTGTTCTTCTTAAGTACTTAAACATAACGTATTGATCCCCGTTTCACCGGCGCGGTCCAGGATTACATCCTTTGGTGGCACATGCGAGATCTGGCTTTGACGCACTGTTAAGTAGAGAAAACATGAAAGAAATTTATCCTCCCTTTGTACCAACATGAAGCACAGAACTGTACTCGCCCCAAGCATAAAAAAGGTTGTTTTATTTTCCTTCTTTACTTTTCCACTGTACAAAGTGTGTGTGTGTGTGTGTGTGTGTGTATGTGTGTGTGTGTGTGTGTGTGTGTGTGTGTGTGTGTGTGTGTGTGTGTGTGTGTGTGTGTGTGTGTGTGTGTGTGTGTGTGTGTGTGTGTGTGTGTGTGTGTGTGTGTGTGTGTGTGTGTGTGTGTGTGTGTGTGTGTGTGTGTGTGTGTGTGTGTGTGTGTGTGTGTGTGTGTGTGTGTGTGTGTGTGTGTGTGTGTGTGTGTGTGTGTGTGTGTGTGTGTGTGTGTGTGTGTGTGTGTGTGTGTGTGTGTGTGTGTGTCCAAAAAAAGGGATGAAAAGAAGCAGTAAAATAAATATTTTATTAACAATTTTAAGCCACAATAAAATATTTTATAACTTCTTGATTATAAAATTGCCAAAACGAATAATTGGTCTCTTGTTTCAGCTCGATTGTTCGGCATTTGGTTTGTGTTTGTTTATTTGTTACGCAATTTTGGTCAAACGCACTGATCGTTTGTTTAAAATTTCGCTATGAAGGTACCTTTTATAAAGCCGGAAAAACACGTGTGTAAAATGTTTCCACGTCACTTCCGTTTTAACACGGAGGCCTCTGATTGCCTCTGATTAGGAGTGTACATAGTTTTGTTACGAGCACTGACCGAATGTACCTTATATAAAACCCAAACTACTTATGTTTTGCTGGCTATTTCCTACAGTACTGGCAAAACCTATCATAATTTTGAAAGTATCATGGAGAAAAAGTATAAAATTTCCAATAAATTTGGTCCGATAACATTTTCCATAAATATTACGGTTACAGGTAGGCCTAGATGGGTTACGGTAGAGCATTGACGTGGCGCGCTTTATAGGGCCTATATAAAGTAAAAATATACCGAGAGGTCTACTGTTCTTTTTTTTTTCTTTTTTTTTTGTGTTTAACGTCCGACTATTGTGCACACTTGGGCTAATGCAGACGGTGGGATGATTTATAGCGTATGAAAATGCCAAGCCCTCACCGGGAATCGAACCCGGATCCTCGGGGTGAAAGCCTAGTACACTATCAACTAGAACACCGAGGCGGCTGTCTACTGTTCTTTGAACCACTATTATAAAAGAGTGAAAAAAAAAACTATTATATCCAGAACAACTGAATTTTGAAGAAGAGAACTGAAAATTTTCACTTTATTTTGAGTTAAAAAAAAACTATTATATCCAGAACAACTGAATTTTGAAGAAGAGAACTGAAAATTTTCACTTTATTTGAGTTAAAAAAAACTATTATATCCAGAACAACTGAATTTTGAAGAAGAGAACTGAAAATTTTCACTTTATTTTGAGTTAAAAAAAAACTATTATATCCAGAACAACTGAATTTTGAAGAAGAGAACTGAAAATTTTCACTTTATTTGAGTTAAAAAAAACTATTACATCCAGAACAACTGAATTTTGAAGAAGAGAACTGAAAATTTTCACTTTATTTTGAGTTAAAAAAAACTTTTATATCCAGAACAACTGAATTTTGAAGAAGAGAACTGAAAATTTTCACTTTATTTTGAGTTAAAAAAAACTTTTATATCCAGAACAACTGAATTTTGAAGAAGAGAACTGAAAATTTTCACTTTATTTTGAGTTAAAAAAAAACTTTTATATCCAGAACAACTGAATTTTGAAGAAGAGAACTGAAAATTTTCACTTTATTTGAGTTAAAAAAAACTATTATATCCAGAACAACCGAATTTTGAAGAAGAGAACTGAAAATTTTCACTTTATTTGAGTTAAAAAAAACTTTTATATCCAGAACAACTGAATTTTGAAGAAGAGAACTGAAAATTTTCACTTTATTTTGAGTTAAAAAAAAACTATTTTATCCAGAACAACTGAATTTTGAAGAAGAGAACTGAAAATTTTCACTTTATTTGAGTTAAAAAAAACTATTATATCCAGAACAACTGAATTTTGAAGAAGAGAACTGAACATTTTCACTTTATTTTGAGTTAAAAAAAAACTATTATATCCAGAACAACTGAATTTTGAAGAAGAGAACTGAAAATTTTCACTTTATTTTGAGTTAAAAAAAACTATTATATCCAGAACAACTGAATTTTGAAGAAGAGAACTGAACATTTTCACTTTATTTTGAGTTAAAAAAAACTATTATATCCAGAACAACTGAATTTTGAAGAAGAGAACTGAAAATGTTCACTTTATTTTGAGTTAAAAAAAACTATTATATCCAGAACAACTGAATTTTGAAGAAGAGAACTGAAAATTTTCACTTTATTTTGAGTTAAAAAAAACTATTATATCCAGAACAACTGAATTTTGAAGAAGAGAACTGAAAATTTTCACTTTATTTTGAGTTAAAAAAAAACAAACTATTATATCCAGAACAACTGAATTTTGAAGAAGAGAACTGAAAATTTTCACTTTATTTTGAGTTAAAAAAACAAACTATTATATCCAGAACAACTGAATTTTGAAGAAGAGAACTGAAAATTTTCACTTTATTTTGAGTTAAAAAAAAAACTATTATATCCAGAACAACTGAATTTTGAAGAAGAGAACTGAAAATTTTCACTTTATTTGAGTTAAAAAAAAACTATTATATCCAGAACAACTGAATTTTGAAGAAGAGAACTGAAAATTTTCACTTTATTTTGAGTTAAAAAAAAAACTATTATATCCAGAACAACTGAATTTTGAAGAAGAGAACTGAAAATTTTCACTTTATTTGAGTTAAAAAAAAACTATTATATCCAGAACAACTGAATTTTGAAGAAGAGAACTGAAAATTTTCACTTTATTTTAAGTTAAAAAAAAACTATTATATCCAGAACAACTGAATTTTGAAGAAGAGAACTGAAAATTTTCACTTTATTTTGAGTTAAAAAAACAAACTATTATATCCAGAACAACTGAATTTTGAAGAAGAGAACTGAAAATTTTCACTTTATTTTGAGTTAAAAAAAACTATTATATCCAGAACAACTGAATTTTGAAGAAGAGAACTGAAAATTTTCACTTTATTTTGAGTTAAAAAAAACAAACTATTATATCCAGAACAACTGAATTTTGAAGAAGAGAAATGAAAATTTTCACTTTATTTTGAGTTAAAAAAAACTATTATATCCAGAACAACTGAATTTTGAAGAAGAGAACTGAAAATTTTCACTTTATTTTGAGTTAAAAAAAAACTATTATATCCAGAACAACTGAATTTTGAAGAAGAGAACTGAAAATTTTCACTTTATTTTGAGTTAAAAAAAAACTATTATATCCAGAACAACTGAATTTTGAAGAGAACTGAAAATTTTCACTTTTTTTGAGTTAGTATTTGACAAACGAGAAAAGGAAAAATGAACTTAAAGACAAACTGAAATTAATAAGAATGTAGCAAAAACAAATATTAAAAGTGGACTGTGGTTGATCAGCTGCATCTACCAATGGTTGAACGTCAACCATCAGCTCTGCTGTTGTAAATGTCAAAATATTCAACATTTAAAACTCTGATTATTAATTGTTTATCAATATCGTTTGTTAATTTCTTTTAATAAATATTACAAAATTTTTTTTTTGATTTACATATTTTTTAGAAGGCTTCGCGGATTGCCAGTTTAAAATCTCTGTTTTTTAGCGTGCTGTGTATGGTATAACAATTGTCTTGCATTATTATAATTTTATAATTTGTTCCAGGACTAAATGAAAATTAAATTCGGAAATTTGACACAAAGGAAGGCTGTTGAAGATTCTAATAGCGAGGGTATACATAAAATATTTTCAATTTGATCGCAAAATTAATAGCTCGAAAAAACATGTTTTTTTATTCTGTTGTTTATTTGAAACAAAAATGAATTCAGTAATTAAAAAAAAAAATTAAAAACATTCAACAGCATAATGTTTCCGACCAAGGAGTTAAGTGTATTTGATTTAAGTGGACTACAATGATGTTAATCCATTATAACTGGACTAAATATGTTGGGAAGTTATTTCGCTTTAATTTATTTTCCCGATAAGCGTTAACCTTTCATTAGTAATAAACGTATAAAGACGAGGCTTTATTTTATATTTATTACCACAATGACTCATCCCATTCTATAGCGGACTGTACCGATTGTAGCGTACGATTAAAGTGCCCCTTATGAAACGGATCTGATGTCGAACATAAACACTGTAAAGGTCAAACCACGTAAATATAAACACTGTAAAGGTCAAACCACGTAAATATAAACACTGTAAAGGTCAGACCACGTAAATATAAACACTGTAAAGGTCAAACCACGTAAATATAAACACTGTAAAGGTCAAACCACGTAAATATAAACACTGTAAAGGTCAAACCACGTAAATATAAACACTGTAAAGGTCAAACCACGTAAATATAAACACTGTAAAGGTCAAACCACGTAAATATAAACACTGTAAAGGTCAAACCACGTAAAACCCTATTCTGAAGGAGTCGTTAAATTTTTCAAAACATGCTTTCGTTGAGATCCATAAACACAAAACGTAATAAAATATCGAAAATCATGAAAACACTTTTTTAAATCCAAATTACGTTTATAAATTTAACTAGATTTTTCTGACTTACCGTGTCAAAATTAGAAAGGTGGCATTAAAAAAGTAAACTTTTGGAGAGGTCTGGCCGTTTGCGGATCCACGGAGAGGGCTGGAGGGGATGCAGCCCGCAACGGAATTGGAAACAATTTGAAGCATGAATTTATTAGTTACCTAATTATAACAATGCTATTGGCATAATTTTACTCTTTTAGGGGTTCTCCGAATCATGCATGCACAAGTACAAAGTGGGACAGGTTAAAGTTTAATTTATCCTTGAAGAGAAACGGTGGAAGAAGGAATAAGTATGCGCACACATTTGTTAGTCTGGGGAGGACGCGTGACACGATGGACATGAGTGTGAACAGAGAAGTAGCAGAAAAATCAACGAAAACAAAATTGTTAATGAATTCGCGAAGTTGATAAAAGTTAGACTGTGTTATCTGAAGTGATTTATCAATTAAAACCATGAACTTAGTAAAAAATTTTATAAAATGTATTTTCAATTATTCCTTTTATAATTTTGGTTTATAATAAGTTCAATATTTAATTGTACGTATTCAATGTGACTGAGAATCTCTGAAATAAATCTATGTGTATTACAACGATATTTTTTTTAAGTTTTATCATAAATGTTTAATTTATTACCCTGAAGAAGATCTAAATAAAGTAGACCAAGGATGTGCTTAGGCCTATATTGAACTGTTGTGCACGTGCATGAAACTATCGGAAATTATAATATTTTATGAGTTACCGGGTTTAGCCTTCGATCAGTCCCTCCTTTTTAAACTGACTGGATCCTCCCATGGGTCTGACGGCTCTATATACCCTAAACTCTTTATGTGCAAACATATGTACACACATATTGGTAATTAGTGTCACTTCTAGTTTCAAATGGTACTCCACACTAAATAAATAAAACTAAAAGACATGTTTACCCTTAACACTGTACCCCTTAACTACCCTTAAATAAATGTTGCCGTCAATTCCTGTATTTTTCCTGCATTGGAGCCGCAACAGAAACCATATTCTCCAAATCTGATAATGATTGATCACGTAGTTTACGAGTAAAATATGTGTTAGGACAGACAGACAGACAAACACGCGCGGAAATTTATAAGGGTCTTGATTTTTGTCTAAGGTCAACCGTTTTCAACCGCTAAACAGGAAAAATACCTCTCGGAACAGCCCCTTTCATATAAGAGTCCTGTGTCCACTCAAGTTGATCAACTGTACAACATATGTTTTTAAGAATGTCTATGACCAGACGATAGTTGAGTAGACTACAAATCTGTGATACTCACTTATACAGCAAACAGCAAGGAGTCTAACACTTTCATCCGGAGGTTGGCATTCAGGAAAGAAAGGCTTGAGGACATACACACTGAAAGTAAGAGCGACAATGGCCTGAGAACACGGCCGAACTATCATGCACTCAATCCAGAGTCGAATAAATGCAAGGAATGGTCCGAAGGTTTCCATTATATATGCGTAATCAGCACCAGACTTTGAGATCATGCACCCCAGCTCAGCGTAGCAGTAAGCGCCAATCTGCGAACAGAAAACAATAATAAATCATAAAATTACACAAACTTACATTCAATAACATTATTTAAAAGAGCTGTAAATGAAACAACGCCAAAAGAAATGTATGTGTCACTATTTGCCTAACCAACAGTTTTGATCGGTAATTACAAACAACGTTGGAGCTGTAAATGAAACAACGCCAAAAGAAATGTATGTGTCACTATTTGCCTAACCAACAGTCTTGATCGGTAATTACGAGGGCTATTCAGAAAGTAGATTACGTTTTTGGATAAAAAAAAAACTAAGTACAGGAAAAAAATTTTATTATATACATTTGAAAGAGGAACTAAAATACTATTTTTCGACATAATCGCCAAACAAATTTAGACATTTGTCATATCGGTGAACTAGCTTTGAAATTCCCGTGTCGTAGAATTCCGCCGCCTGTGACGCCAGCCAGTCAGTCACGCAGCACGGAGATCTGCGTCGTCATCGAAGCGCTGTGTTGCAAGCCAAGTCTTCATCTTCGGGAATAAGTGGAAATCACTAGGTGCCAGGTCCGGACTGTAGGGTGGATGAGGAAAATCTCCCACTTGAAGGCCGTCAAGACGTCTTTGTTCGATTTGCCGTGTGAGGGCGGGCATTGTCGTGCAAAAACAACACTTTTGCACTCAGTTTTCCTCTCCGCTTGTTCTGGATAGCTCGTCTTAAGTTTCGTAATGTTTGGCAATACCTTTCTGAGTTTATGGTTGCTCCACGTTCTAGGAAGTCAACCAGAAGAACACCTTTCCTGTCCCTCACGGGCGTGACTGACTGGCTGACGTCACAGGCGGCGGAATTCTACGACACGGGAATTTCAAAGCTAGTTCACCGATATGACAAATGTCTAAATTTGTTTGGCGATTATGTCGAAAAATAGTATTTTAGTTCCTCTTTCAAATGTATATAATAAAATTTTTTTCCTGTACTTAGTTTTTTTTTTATCCAAAAACGTAATCTACTTTCTGAATAGCCCTCGTACAAACAACGTTGGAGCTGTAAATGAAACAACGCCAAAAGAAATGTATGTGTCACTATTTGCCTAACCAACAGTCTTGATCGGTAATTACAAACAACGTTGGAGCTGTAAATGAAACAACGCCAAAAGAAATGTATGTGTCACTATTTGCCTAACCAACAGTCTTGATCGGTAATTACAAACAACGTTGGAGCTGTAAATGAAACAACGCCAAAAGAAATGTATGTGTCACTATTTGCCTAACTAACAGTCTTGATCGGTAATTACAAACAACGTTGGAGCTGTAAATGAAACAACGCCAAAAGAAATGTATGTGTCACTATTTGCCTGACTAACAGTCTTGATCGGTAATTACAAACAACGTTGGAGCTGTAAATGAAACAACGCCAAAAGAAATGTATGTGTCACTATTTGCCTAACTAACAATCCTGTTCGACAATTACAAACAACGTTGGAGATATAAATGAAACGACGCCAAAAATAAATGCATTTGTTGCTATTTACATAAAACTAACAATCCTGTTCGACAATTACAAACAACGTTGGAGATATAAATGAAACTACGCCAAAAATAAATGCATTTGTTGCTATTTACATAAAACTAACAATCCTGTTCGACAATTACAAACAACGTTGGAGATATTAATGAAACGACGCCAAAAATAAATGCATTTGTTGCTATTTACATAAAACTAACAATCCTGTTCGACAATTACAAACAACGTTGGAGATATAAATGAAACGACGCCAAAAATAAATGCATTTGTTGCTATTTACATAAAACTAACAATCCTGTTCGACAATTACAAACAACGTTGGAGATATTAATGAAACGACGCCAAAAATAAATGCATTTGTTGCTATTTACATAAAACTAACAATCCTGTTCGACAATTACAAACAACGTTGGAGATATAAATGAAACGACGCCAAAAATAAATGCATTTGTTGCTATTTACCTAAAACTAACAATCCTGTTCGACAATTACAAACAACGTTGGAGATATAAATGAAACGACGCCAAAAATAAATGCATTTGTTGCTATTTACATAAAACTAACAATCCTGTTCGACAATTACAAACAACGTTGGAGATATAAATGAAACGACGCCAAAAATAAATGCATTTGTTGCTATTTACATAAAACTAACAATCCTGTTCGACAATTACAAACAACGTTGGAGATATTAATGAAACGACGCCAAAAATAAATGCATTTGTTGCTATTTACATAAAACTAACAATCCTGTTCGACAATTACAAACAACGTTGGAGATATAAATGAAACGACGCCAAAAATAAATGCATTTGTTGCTATTTACATAAAACTAACAATCCTGTTCGACAATTACAAACAATGTTGGAGATATTAATGAAACGACGCCAAAAATAAATGCATTTGTTGCTATTTACATAAAACTAACAATCCTGTTCGACAATTACAAACAACGTTGGAGATATAAATGAAACGACGCCAAAAATAAATGCATTTGTTGCTATTTACATAAAACTAACAATCCTGTTCGACAATTACAAACAACGTTGGAGATATAAATGAAACGACGCCAAAAATAAATGCATTTGTTGCTATTTACATAAAACTAACAATCCTGTTCGACAATTACAAACAACGTTGGAGATATTAATGAAACGACGCCAAAAATAAATGCATTTGTTGCTATTTACATAAAACTAACAATCCTGTTCGACAATTACAAACAACGTTGGAGATATAAATGAAACGACGCCAAAAATAAATGCATTTGTTGCTATTTACATAAAACTAACAATCCTGTTCGACAATTACAAACAACGTTGGAGATATAAATGAAACGACGCTAAAAATAAATGCATTTGTTGCTATTTACATAAAACTAACAATCCTGTTCGACAATTACAAACAACGTTGGAGATATAAATGAAACGACGCCAAAAATAAATGCATTTGTTGCTATTTACATAAAACTAACAATCCTGTTCGACAATTACAAACAACGTTGGAGATATAAATGAAACGACGCTAAAAATAAATGCATTTGTTGCTATTTACATAAAACTAACAATCCTGTTCGACTATTACAAACAACGTTGGAGATATAAATGAAACGACGCCAAAAATAAATGCATTTGTTGCTATTTACATAAAACTAACAATCCTGTTCGACTATTACAAACAACGTTGGAGATATAAATGAAACGACGCCAAAAATAAATGCATTTGTTGCTATTTACATAAAACTAACAATCCTGTTCGACTATTACAAACAACGTTGGAGATATAAATGAAACGACGCCAAAAATAAATGCATTTGTTGCTATTTACATAAAACTAACAATCCTGTTCGACAATTACAAACAACGTTGGAGATATAAATGAAACGACGCCAAAAATAAATGCATTTGTTGCTATTTACATAAAACTAACAATCCTGTTCGACAATTACAAACAACGTTGGAAATATAAATGAAACGACGCCAAAAATAAATGCATTTGTTGCTATTTACATAAAACTAACAATCCTGTTCGACAATTACAAACAACGTTGGAGATATAAATGAAACGACGCCAAAAATAAATGCATTTGTTGCTATTTACCTAAAACTAACAATCCTGTTCGACAATTACAAACAACGTTGGAGATATAAATGAAACGACGCCAAAAATAAATGCATTTGTTGCTATTTACATAAAACTAACAATCCTGTTCGACAATTACAAACAACGTTGGAGATATAAATGAAACGACGCTAAAAATAAATGCATTTGTTGCTATTTACATAAAACTAACAATCCTGTTCGACTATTACAAACAACGTTGGAGATATAAATGAAACGACGCCAAAAATAAATGCATTTGTTGCTATTTACATAAAACTAACAATCCTGTTCGACTATTACAAACAACGTTGGAGATATAAATGAAACAACGCCAAAAATAAATGCATTTGTTGCTATTTACATAAAACTAACAATCCTGTTCGACTATTACAAACAACGTTGGAGATATAAATGAAACGACGCCAAAAATAAATGCATTTGTTGCTATTTACATAAAACTAACAATCCTGTTCGACAATTACAAACAACGTTGGAGATATAAATGAAACGACGCCAAAAATAAATGCATTTGTTGCTATTTACATAAAACTAACAATCCTGTTCGACAATTACAAACAACGTTGGAAATATAAATGAAACGACGCCAAAAATAAATGCATTTGTTGCTATTTACATAAAACTAACAATCCTGTTCGACAATTACAAACAACGTTGGAGATATAAATGAAACGACGCCAAAAATAAATGCATTTGTTGCTATTTACCTAAAACTAACAATCCTGTTCGACAATTACAAACAACGTTGGAGATATAAATGAAACGACGCCAAAAATAAATGCATTTGTTGTTATTTACCTAAAACTAACAATCCTGTTCGACAATTACAAACAACGTTGGAGATATAAATGAAACGACGCCAAAAATAAATGCATTTGTTGCTATTTACATAAAACTAACAATCCTGTTCGACAATTACAAACAATGTTGGAGATATAAATGAAACGACGCCAAAAATAAATGCATTTGTTGCTATTTACATAAAACTAACAATCCTGTTCGACAATTACAAACAACGTTGGAGATATAAATGAAACGACGCCAAAAATAAATGCATTTGTTGCTATTTACATAAAACTAACAATCCTGTTCGACAATTACAAACAACGTTGGAGATATAAATGAAACGACGCCAAAAATAAATGCATTTGTTGCTATTTACATAAAACTAACAATCCTGTTCGACAATTACAAACAACGTTGGAGATATTAATGAAACGACGCCAAAAATAAATGCATTTGTTGCTATTTACATAAAACTAACAATCCTGTTCGACAATTACAAACAACGTTGGAGATATAAATGAAACGACGCCAAAAATAAATGCATTTGTTGCTATTTACCTAAAACTAACAATCCTGTTCGACAATTACAAACAACGTTGGAGATATAAATGAAACGACGCCAAAAATAAATGCATTTGTTGCTATTTACATAAAACTAACAATCCTGTTCGACAATTACAAACAACGTTGGAGATATAAATGAAACGACGCCAAAAATAAATGCATTTGTTGCTATTTACCTAAAACTAACAATCCTGTTCGACAATTACAAACAACGTTGGAGATATAAATGAAACGACGCCAAAAATAAATGCATTTGTTGCTATTTACATAAAACTAACAATCCTGTTCGACAATTACAAACAACGTTGGAGATATAAATGAAACGACGCCAAAAATAAATGCATTTGTTGCTATTTACATAAAACTAACAATCCTGTTCGACAATTACAAACAACGTTGGAGATATAAATGAAACGACGCCAAAAATAAATGCATTTGTTGCTATTTACATAAAACTAACAATCCTGTTCGACAATTACAAACAACGTTGGAGCTGTAAATGAAACGACGCCAAAAGAAAATGAATGCGTCACTACTTGCAGATAAGAAGGAGTTACGTATATATCGTAACGAGTGTTTGCATATACTATATACTATATATATATATATATATATATATATATATATATATACCGGCGAGATATATAAATCGCGCGCGCGCGCATTAAACCGTATTGTTTTCATTTGTGATCCAATTTGATTCAAATTATGCACAGGAATCAGTTTTTGTAATAGCTTCAACAAGTACGTAAAATATCGGCTATTGAAAATTCTACAAAATTCTAACTTTTTAATCTTATTATTCTTTTTAAATTTGATTTCATCATCGTAGTAATCGTTAAAACCTGCAAAAATTAGTTAATTTAAATTTGCCCAAAATTAATTAGTTAATCCGATCACGATAAGTGTTGTTTTTTTTGTATTATCAATTGAGTTTCAATTTTTAAAGTACTATTTTTTGCAGATTCAAGATCAGAAAATTGTTGTTAAGTTCACTAATATTACGTCAGTTATACAGATGTGTACAGTTACTTAGTAACGTAAGTCAAGATTGTGCTAACTAATGATGTAATGATCAGTGAAAACAAATTGGAAAAAATAATATAGAGTCGTAAAATATTTACGAAATGCTGAGAGAGGAGCGGTCGTGGAGGGTCGCGGATCGGGTGGGGTTTGGATCGATGTTGGAAACGGCCATACACAACCTAGCTAAGATTTTACGAAGGCTACCCGCTACTGCGTGCTGCATGATGATCACCGTCACTAATCAACAATCGTTTGCACGACCAATCTGAGCTACCGCAGATTACAAACTGACTTTTTCAACTTTAACATCTGAGAAAGCGATCTAGATTTACGACGCAAAGTACATTTTAATTCCATGCATTTTACTTTGTCGAAGTATGGTACAAAGAAACTTTTGATGCATGTTTACTTTGTCAGGTTCTTTAAGTCTAATCAAGAATGTAGGAATAAAACATGAATTATTCAAAGCCTGTAAAACAAACATCCACAGTAAACATTTCTCCGTAATAATATTTTCTTAAGGATCCTTGATTTCCGTTTTACACTGTATACATATTTACTTTTACTTAACTAAGACTAATTTTTACATTACAAATTTAACAACTTCGTTCCATTTTAATACTGTCAACTGATGATATGAAATTATTTACTATCTTTTTTTTTAGGTTATTTTCATGGGATTATAATGAAGGGAATATATTCAAGGGATTATTGTTATTTTGATGGGGAAATGAGCATGATAAAATGTTTATATACTTAAACATTTTTTTTTCCGGCGAAAAACCGTTTAGGTTATCATCGCCGTCACGAAAAATGAAAGTATATACAAAGAAAATTAAACGAAATTTTACTTAAGAAAAAAAAACAACTACAAAAACAACAACAACAAACTATAACAGGAAAATAAAATTAAAAATTTAGATAACAATTATAGATATATAGCAGAACTAAATAACAATAAATAATGAATAAAATTTAATAACAATTCGTAAAAGTATGCAAAACATAACAGAAATAAAGTTTTTAAATAAAATAACACAAATCAATATGCCGACCTTTGATTTTTCCTTGTGTGCATACCAGAAAGACAACACTCCTAACATTGTGTATCAACGTGAGTTTTTTCGACTGAATAGTTCATATCCATCTGCTAAATTTATTTTCACAGATGGCTCTAAGATGAATAACAATGTTGGGTGTGCATTTTACTCACTGGACGAAACGTATAAGTATGGATTACCCTCAACTTGTAGTGTCTTTACAGCCGAACTCTTTGCCATCTTAAAGGCTCTGAACACTATTGAATTCGATAGTTTGCATTTCGTAGTTTGTTCTGATTCAAAAAGTGCCCTCCAGGCAATCCGGGATATGTATTCGGTAAACCCTCTGGTTCAAGATATTCTGTGCTCTGTCCATATACTTAAACAAATTCAAGTAAATTTATTGAGAACAAAACTTATTTTAATACATTCAGAACTGTTCAAAGTTATATCATTTTTTTAAAAAATCAATTATTAGGCCTACCTATTGAAGCGATTTGAAAAAATATTTAATTGAAAACCGACATTTTCGTTTAATTTAATATTAAATAATTTAAAAGATAAAATAAAAGTTTAAAATGCAAGTGAAAACCGGTTTTTAATAATCCGTTTTTACTACAGTTGAACCTTCTCTATAACAAATTTTCGTAGTACGAATTTCTCCATATTACAATTTTTTTAAGGAACCTTGACTTTCAGCATACTTCTGTTTACCCAACACTAATTTCTGCATTACAAATTTAACAACATTCTAATTTAATACTGATGTAAACTTCTAAAACCGACAGTATGCAATTACAGTAGAGCGTCGATTATCCGAAGCCCGGTCATCCGAAACGTCGGTTAACCGAAAGCGGTGGCGCGGCGGCCAGACAGTGCCGGTGCGGCAGCTCGACAGCAGTACAGTCTCAATATAGAGTGTGCACTAGCACATACAGTGACGAGTCAGTCTCCGTGTTGTTTAGACCGTTTGTGCTTCTGTTTGTTTTGCTGTGTAATTACCGAATGTTTAATTTTACTTTACCTAATGTTTATTTTTTTATTATCAAAGAGTTGTTTTGCTGTACAGAACACTGTATACTGTACTGCTTATATTTATCATATGTCATTAAACAACTGGATGAATTTATGTGCTGTACGTGTCTACTTGCTCCTTAAATTGGTTCTACCACTGTTAAATTATATCACACTACCTTTTTTCGAATATGTTCGTTTATCCGAAAAATCGATTATCCGAACACCCCTCTGCACCAATTGTTTCGGATAATCGACTCTCTACTGTATTCACTTCTGGTTACTCGAATGGTAACACAATGCCAAGAAAATGTACCAAATGAAATGTACGTACTTGAACAAATTGAAGTTCAACAGTTTCAAAATGGCAGCAATTTCAAACCTTATACAAATGTATAACGTTTTTACGTCGGCGACGTATTACAATTTTAATAGAAATTACCGAAATGAATCTGAAAGTGGTGAAAGTTCATTTATCGTAAATTTATGTCAATTTGAAAATATTTTACCACCGTAGTTAGCGTAAAAATCAGTGGCTGCAAGTACACGTGCACTGTGGAACTGCAGCAACACAAAAAAAAGTAATTAATTACTTTAACATTTATACCTGTATGTACAATACAGGACAATATGACAAATTTTTAAAATGATTAAGACAGATTTTTAAATGAGTTGGTTCAAATACACAATTTAAACCTCAAAGAGGGCACTGCGTTGAATCTTTGCATTCGGTTAGACTCGGCAAAATTCGCCGGCATACGATTGTCTTAAACTACGACCAGTGAAGAGGCAAAGCAGCACTGCGAGTTTCGCAGTTCCTTTCGTTATTGTGTGTAATAACCTAACTAAATTTGTCAATTTACTCGAGAAATGAATTTCACAACTTTAACGGTTAATTTCATTGTTAAGTGCATCCAGCGAAGAAAAACTTCGCGTGAATTTACCGAAACCATTAAACATACTAAAATATTCCGCTATTAAAACAGTAACTATTCCAATTACAATGACAGAACCAGAAAGCCATTTGTCTAAGCTAAAAATAGTGAAATCGTATATTTCTGCGAAATCGTAAACTGGAATACGTTGATAATTTTAGCGTTGCAGTAACCCAGGGCTCGGTATGATGCAATTGAAAAAGCACGATCTCACAAATAACTAACTTTAATGAAATGTTATTGCAAATTTTTGTTAAAGGGAAAATAGAAGAATGAACTATATTAAAAGAAAATCATGTTTTATAATATTATGTTAAAATTTTTACTCGCACAATAATGTAAACCAGAGGGCCCGCGCGAAATTCCGCACTATGAAAGTTTTCAATAAACACAGCCTTTTGAATAAGAGTAGTCATTTGAGTGAGAGCTGTAGTTGGAAGGAAAGGAAAACATGTTTAAAAAACACATCGTAAAGCAGTCGGTGTGAAATAATAATCCCAAATTTATGAGTCATTGTAGTACATATATTTCAATACAAATAATTGTTTTTAATGATATTTTTACACGGCATTACAATACCTCGTTACAAACAATATTTGATGCAAGAACGTATTCTTGTACTTTTTTTAACAAAACACCATGATCTAGAAGGCAGTATCGGCGTTTTTCCCCAAGTCTAAGTCTTATCGCGAAAGCCGCTTTAACAGTTCATTTTGCAATGTAAATTCTCTAACAGGGCAAACCAATAACGCAACCGTCAATTCAGTTGACCCAATATAGAAGAGCCGTTATGTAATAAATTGAAATCAAATTAAAACAGATATTTTTAGAAATCTAAAACTAAAATTGTCTCAGGTGAAGTTAGACCCAAACGTTTGGGTGATCTCATAGTGTTATCTATTAACGATATCAATGTGATAAGACGAAATTTGTTCTTTAGTCTGTGATAGGTGTTTATTGTGCACGTCCCAGGTTTGATCCTATAGGCATTACACACACTCGTACACAACCTAATAGTTTATGGTTTACGCAAGCTACACCTTTATATTGCCAAAATACAAGTAATACAGGGAAAATGCAAGTTCTATGTACGAGAACAGTATTTTGATAGATTTTTGTCGCACTTTAATATGCAATGTTTTCGTCGAAAAAAATACTAATTTTTGTACAACATTTCATTATCACGCACTAAACAATACTGTTTTCTGATGAAACATTGCATTTAAACTTTTCTTGTTCTATGATGTTTTTCAATTAAACATTTTGTTTACGATGAAAAACAATCGTTTTACGTTTGTTGATATTTGGCGGATAACATTATCCGGCATCAGAGGTCTCATTTCCTTGCTTAAATGAAACATCGGTTCGCGTGATTAAGGTGTAAATAATGATGCATTATCAATAAATTTTATTACATCTCTGAACATGATCCATCTATACAAATCCTTGTGGAACTTTACTAGTCAAGATATAGAATAATGTTATTTAGTTTTAGGAAAATATTTACGTTTGTTTTGCCAAACAACAAATATTGTGTTTGTTTTGTTATATTTTCAAGATAATACTGTTGGCTAGTTTACGTAACTATCCGTAGATGTTACTATATGTTGGTTACTTT
Organism: Callitettix versicolor; assembly: GCA_022606455.1. Lineage (NCBI taxonomy): Eukaryota > Metazoa > Arthropoda > Insecta > Hemiptera > Cercopidae > Callitettix > Callitettix versicolor. Next base: position 3,293,560 of record CM040182.1, read on the forward strand.
TATTTTATTTTATTTTCTTTTTCTTTCTACAATAACTTTGTATTTATGATGTTTCGAAAACCATTAAAATTGCGTTTGCTATCATTATAAACAAGTCGAAGGGACAAACACTTCAAAGAGCAGGATTGTCTTTACTGACGGACAATTTTATGTAGCCTTTTAAGGTAACTAAATCAACTAATATGTTTGTGTCCATTTAAAAAAATGAAATACGAAGGCTATTCAGAAAGTAGATTATGTTTTTGGATAAAAAAAAAACTAAGTACAGGAAAAAAATTTTATTATATACATTTGAAAGAGGAACTAAAATACTATTTTTCGACATAATCGCCAAACAAATTTAGACATTTGTCATATCGGTGAACTAGCTTTGAAATTCCCGTGTCGTAGAATTCCGCCGCCTGTGACGCCAGCCAGTCAGTCACGCCCGCGCGGAGATCTGCGTCGTCAGCAGATGCACGTACACTACGGCTGCATCGTCCTACGTCACTTTATTTCGAAAATATCTGTTTTGTGCGTAACTTTACTTCAGCGGTGAAGTGGTTTTTGTGGAATTACATATTTCTTGAGATATGTTATATTTCTATATGTCTGCTGTCGAGAGAACTTAAAAAGTTTTAAGCAGCCGCGAAAACCGATGCTATAAAGAATTGTGTTGGCTGGAGGCTGTCTTGCTGCAAGGAGTTGTGTGTGTTAGCTGTAGTGTGACATCCTTCATGTTAGATGTTGTGTTGTTTGTTCGATATAAGAAGCATCGTGTTTGCTGCTCGATATAAGAAGCATTGTGTTGGCTGGTGGCTGTATTGCAGTAAGGAGTTGTGTGTTAGCTGTAGTGTGATTTCCTGTCAGATGTTGTGTTGGTTGTTCGATAAAAGAATCATTGTGTTGGCTAGAGGTTGTCTTGCAGTAAGAAGTTGTGTGTTAGCTGTAGTGTGATATCCTTCATGTTAGATGTTGTGTTGTTTGTTCGATATAAGAAGCATCGTGTTTGCTGCTCGATATAAGAAGCATTGTGTTGGCTGGAGGCTGTATTGCAGTAAGAAGTTGTGTGTTAGCTGTAGTGTGATATCCTTCATGTTAGATGTTGTGTTGTTTGTTCGATATAAGAAGCATCGTGTTTGCTGCTCGATATAAGAAGCATTGTGTTAGCTGGAGGCTGTATTGCAGTAAGAAGTTGTGTGTTAGCTGTAGTGTGATATCCTTCATGTTAGATGTTGTGTTGTTTGTTCGATATAAGAAGCATCGTGTTTGCTGCTCGATATAAGAAGCATTGTGTTGGCTGGAGGCTGTATTGAAGTAAGGAGTTGTGTGTTAGCTGTAGTGTGATATCCTTCATGTTAGATGTTGTGTTGTTTGTTCGATATAAGAAGCATCGTGTTTGCTGCTCGATATAAGAAGCATTGTGTTGGCTGGAGGCTGTATTGCAGTAAGGAGTTTTGTGTTAGCTGTAGTGTGATATCCTTCATGTTAGATGTTGTGTTGTTTGTTCGATATAAGAAGCATCGTGTTTGCTGCTCGATATAAGAAGCATTGTGTTGGCTGGAGGCTGTATTGCAGTAAGGAGTTGTGTGTTAGCTGTAGTGTGATTTCCTGTCAGATGTTGTGTTGGCTTTTCTATAAAAGAATCATTGTGTTGGCTAGAGGTTGTCTTGCAGTAAGGAGTTGTGTGTTAGCTGTAGTGTGATATCCTTCCTGTTAGATGTTCTGCTGTTTGTTCGATATAAGAAGCATTGTGTTGGCTGGAGGCTGCATTGCAGTAAGGAGTTGTGTGTTAGCTGTAGTGTGAATTCCTGTCAGATGTTGTGTTGGCTGTTCGATATAAGATGCAGTGTCTTGGCTGGAGGCTGTCTTGCTGTAAGGTGGTATGTCGGTTGTAAGTAACTACGGTGTATTTGCTGTAAAGAATTGTGTGGTGCGTGTTGGCTGGAGATTTTTTTTCTGTAAGATGTTATACGTTATCTGTTGACTGAAGGGTTTTGGGTATTGGTTGTAAAAAGATGCAGTGTCTTGGCTGGAGGCTGTCTTGCTGTAAGGTGGTATGTCGGTTGTAAGTAACTACGGTGTATTTGCTGTAAAGAATTGTGTGGTGCGTGTTGGCTGGAGATTTTTTTTCTGTAAGATGTTATACGTTATCTGTTGACTGAAGGGTGTTGGGTATTGGTTGTAGGAGATGACAGTGCTGGGGTTGAAAGTAGCTGTAGGATGTACGATATTCACGATTTTTTTTCTGTAAGATGTTATACGTTATCTGTTGACTGAAGGGTTTTGGGTATTGGTTGTAGGAGATGACAGTGCTGGGGTTGAAAGTAGCTGTAGGATGTACGATATTCACGATTTTTTTCAAATACCGACAGAACAGTTGTATAAACAGTTGTAACGTACCAGGTTTGTTGCAAATATAAATCGGTTTCACGAAAATGTCTTAACTTGTTAAAATAATGTATGACCTTCATTTAAAAACGTATTTGAAAAAGTTTGTACAATGTTTTTGCAGTATTTGTATCATCCATGGTGTTTTTCAAATTCATTGCCAGACATTCCTGAAAATATAAAAGGATTGCAGCTCCCCTCCTTAAAGCTAATCAATACTGTCGGTTTTAAGTCTGACGACATTTTTGTTTTGTTGTTCGTCATTTCGGCGTCTAAAAGTGATTTAACAGAGTCACTCAGTGGGCCTAGGCCAATTCCGCTTGGCGACGAGTCTTTTTTTCTAATAAAGAATGGCCATTGGAGCTGTTATCGGCGTATATATATATATATATATATATATATATATATATATATATATATATATATATATATATATTACGTGCATTGAAATCCGGTGTATATTTGTTCAACACAACTGTTTCTAGATTTTCCAGAAGAAACTTTGTTCCTACAAAATCAAAAGTCCACAAGGTCAATTATAGTGTTTACACACACACACACACACACACACACACACACACACACGCACGCACGCACGCACGCACGCACGCACGCACGCACGCACGCACGCACACACACACACACACACACACACACACACACACACACACACACACACACACACACACACGTACTTTTATATATGTTAACATACTGAAAATATTTATAAATTATAATGTGGTGGAAAATGTGGTATTACAATATACCTTAGTACTATAAAGATTCATGCCAGCATAAAGTGTCAATTAGTTAACCACATGTATCCCTTAATTGCAGTTGCCAATTATAAAGTATTTAATAGTTTTTTTAGTATAGCGAACGGTAATAAAAACTTTAGATGCATTAACTATCTACCAAACCATATTCAAGTGCTCAAAACATAGAAATAAATAAGTTTTAAATAATAGTAGCACGCAACTGTCTCGCTATCATGGGGAAAAAGAATTTCTGAAAAGTAAAAGTACCCCAATAACACTTTAAAACAAATCACACTCAATTGCCATAAGCATCGTTTAAATTAATATTTTTAAGTTTCAATGGAATTTAAAAATTTTAAATATAATACATGCCGATTTTGACACAAATTACGATACTGATATCATAATGTCCAAACAAGTATACTTATTTAAATGATTTTTTTAAAAGTTTTGTAACGACCGAAATTTTGAAACGGTTGAAAGAATTTCGCCTTTGTAAAGAATGTCTCCAAAATTACCTAAAACAAATTTTCTGCTTTTCGATTTACAATGATATTGTGTTAAAAAGAATTGCAATTACTTTGTTTATAAGTGTTTAAACACTTCACAAATACTACCTATTTTTAGCGAAATTCCATTAGAAAATTAATAATTGTATAACCATCATAATAATAATACCAAGACACGGGAGAGTGTAATCAGTACCTCATCGTTCCAATCCTGAGATCTAGATTAAATTTTAAATGGTTCCTTCTATGTCCTTTATTTTCTTGTGTGCATTGATTACATGTATCAGCACTATAGTGCTTGAAATTTTGACTAAAACTTGGCACAATAATTAATTTTGTTAGCTTGAACAAATTCTTTACCCAGTAATATCAAAATGTTTCGTTCATTTGTTTCAAAATAGTTCAAAATCATTAAACGATTTCTTAACAATTTTTTATCTTGCATAAAAAAAGGAATTTCATCACGTAATCTGCGATAAAACACGCATTAAACAGTATTTCGGTATTCCAAATTTAACTGAAAATTCGCAAATGTTCTACAGAGCCTCACTATCGTACTTTCAACGTAATTTAAAAAAAAACGTGCAAAACGTTAATGGCTTTGCTCCAAATTTTAATTCGATTAGATTCAAACTGTGCAGATAAATTTATTTTGAAAACAGATTAAGTAAATCATGACAAGTTCTTTAAAAACGGCAGCCATTTAAAATCTTGAAATATTATAACTTTTTTTTATAATATTTTTTGGAAAAATGAAATTTTATGCGAATAGCATAATAAATAAAAGAGCTGACTCGAATCTAGCCGGGCTGACTCGAATCTAGCCGAGCTGATTCAAATCTAACCGAGCTGACTCGAATCTAGCTGTGCTGACACGAACCTAGCCAAGCCGACTCGAATCTAGTCGAGCTGATTCGAATCTAGCCGAGCTGACTCGAATCTAGCCGAGCTGATTCAAATCTAACCAAACTGACTCGAATCTAGCTGTGCTGACACGAACCTAGCCAAGCCGACTCGAATCTAGTCGAGCTGATTCGAATCTAGCCGAGCTGACTCGAATCTAGCTGTGCTGATTCAAATCTAACCGAGCTGACTCGAATCTAGCTGTGCTGACACGAACCTAGCCAAGCCGACTCGAATCTAGTCGAGCTGATTCGAATCTAGCCGAGCTGACTCGAATCTAGCCGAGCTGATTCAAATCTAACCGAGCTGACTCGAATCTAGCTGTGCTGACACGAACCTAGCCAAGCCGACTCGAATCTAGTCGAGCTGATTCGAACCTAGCCAAGCCGACTCGAATCTAGTCGAGCTGATTCAAATCTAACCGAGCTGACTCGAATCTAGCTGTGCTGACACGAACCTAGCCAAGCCGACTCGAATATAGTCGAGCTGATTCGAACCTAGCCAAGCCGACTTGAATCTAGTCGAGCTGATTCAAATCTAACCGAGCTGACTCGAATCTAGCTGTGCTGACACGAACCTAGCCAAGCCGACTCGAATATAGTCGAGCTGATTCGAACCTAGCCAAGCCGACTCGAATCTAGCCGAGCTGATTCAAATCTAACCGAGCTGACTCGAATCTAGCTGCGCTGACACAAACCTAGCCAAGCCGACTCGAATCTAGTCGAGCTGATTCGAATCTAGCCGAGCTGACTCGAATCTAGCTGTGCTGACACGAACCTAGCCAAGCCGACTCGAATCTAGCCGAGCTGATTCAAATCTAACCGAGCTGACTCGAATCTAGCTGCGCTGACACGAACCTAGCCAAGCCGACTCGAATCTAGTCGAGCTGATTCGAATCTAGCCGAGCTGACTCGAATCTAGCCGAGCTGATTCGAACCTAGCCAAGCCGACTCGAATCTAGTCGAGCTGATTCAAATCTAACCGAGCTGACTCGAATCTAGCTGTGCTGACACGAACCTAGCCAAACCGACTCGAATCTAGTCGAGCTGATTCAAATCTAACCGAGCTGACTCGAATCTAGCTGTGCTGACACGAACCTAGCAAGGCGACTCGAATCTAGTCGAGCTGATTCAAATCTAACCGAGCTGACTCGAATCTAGCTGTGCTGACACGAATCTAGCCAAGCCGACTCGAATCTAGTCGAGCTGATTCAAATCTAACCGAGCTGACTCGAATCTAGCTGCGCTAACACGAACCTAGCCAAGCCGACTCGAATCTAGTCGAGCTGATTCAAATCTAACCGAGCTGACTCGAATCTAGCCGAGCTGACTCGAATCTAGCCGAGCTGATTCGAACCTAGCCAAGCCGACTCGAATCTAGTCGAGCTGATTCAAATCTAACCGAGCTGATTCGAATCTAGCCGAGCTGACTCGAATCTAGCCGAGCTGATTCGAACCTAGCCAAGCCGACTCGAATCTAGCTGCGCTGACACGAACCTAGCCAAGCCGACTCCAATCTAGTCGAGCTGATTCGAATCTAGCCGAGCTGACTCGAATCTAGCTGTGCTGAGACACGAACCTAGCCAAGCCGACTCGAATCTAGCCGAGCTGATTCAAATCTAACCGAGCTGACTCGAATCTAGCTGCGCTGACACGAACCTAGCCAAGTCGACTCGAATCTAGTAGAGCTGATTCGAATCTAGCCGAGCTGACTCGAATCTAGCCGAGCTGATTCGAACCTAGCCAAGCCGACTCGAATCTAGTCGAGCTGATTCAAATCTAACCGAGCTGACTCGAATCTAGCTGTGCTGACACGAACCTAGCCAAGCCGACTCGAATCTAGTCGAGCTGATTCAAATCTAACCGAGCTGACTCGAATCTAGCTGTGCTGACACGAACCTAGCCAAGCCGACTCGAATCTAGTCGAGCTGATTCAAATCTAACCGAGCTGACTCGAATCTAGCTGTGTTGACACGAATCTAGCCAAGCCGACTCGAATCTAGTCGAGCTGATTCAAATCTAACCGAGCTGACTCGAATCTAGCTGCGCTAACACGAACCTAGCCAAGCCGACTCGAATCTAGTCGAGCTGATTCAAATCTAACCGAGCTGACTCGAATCTAGCCGAGCTGACTCGAATCTAGCCGAGCTGATTCGAACCTAGCCAAGCCGACTCGAATCTAGTCGAGCTGATTCAAATCTAACCGAGCTGATTCGAATCTAGCCGAGCTGACTCGAATCTAGCCGAGCTGATTCGAACCTAGCCAAGCCGACTCGAATCTAGTCGAGCTGATTCAAATCTAACCGAGCTGACTCGAATCTAGCTGCGCTAACACGAACCTAGCCAAGCCGACTCGAATCTAGTCGAGCTGATTCAAATCTAACCGAGCTGACTCGAATCTAGCTGTGCTGACACGAACCTAGCCAAGCCGACTCGAATCTAGTCGAGCTGATTCGAATCTAGCCGAGCTGACTCGAATCTAGCCGAGCTGATTCGAACCTAGCCAAGCCGACTCGAATCTAGTCGAGCTGATTCAAATCTAACCGAGCTGACTCGAATCTAGCTGCGCTGACACGAACCTAGCCAAGCCGACTCGAATCTAGTCGAGCTGATTCAAATCTAACCGAGCTGACTCGAATCTAGCTGCGCTGACACGAACTAGCCAAGCCGACTCGAATCTAGTCGAGCTGATTCAAATCTAACCGAGCTGACTCGAATCTAGCTGTGCTGACACGAACCTAGCCAAGCCGACTCGAATCTAGTCGAGCTGATTCAAATGTAACCGAGCTGACTCGAATCTAGCTGTGCTGACACGAACCTAGCCAAGCCGACTCGAATCTAGTCGAGCTGATTCAAATCTAACCGAGCTGACTCGAATCTAGCTGCGCTGACACGAACCTAGCCAAGCCGACTCGAATCTAGTCGAGCTGATTCGAATCTAGCCGAGCTGACTCGACTCTAGCTGTGCTAACACGAACCTAGCCAAGCCGACTCGAATCTAGCCGAGCTGATTCAAATCTAACCGAGCTGACTCGAATGTAGCTGTGCTGACACGAACCTAGCCAAGCCGACTCGAATCTAGTCGAGCTGATTCAAATCTAACCGAGCTGACTCGAATGTAGCTGTGCTAACACGAACCTAGCCAAGCCGACTCGAATCTAGCCGAGCTGATTCGAATCTAGCCGAGCTGACTCGACTCTAGCTGTGCTAACACAAACCTAGCCAAGCCGACTCGAATCTAGCCGAGCTGATTCAAATCTAACCGAGCTGACTCGAATCTAGCTGCGCTGACACGAACCTAGCCAAGCCGACTCGAATCTAGTCGAGCTGATTCGAATCTAGCCGAGCTGACTCGAATGTAGCTGTGCTAACACGAACCTAGCCAAGCCGACTCGAACCTACCCGAGCTGATTCGAATCTAGCCGAGCTGACTCGAACCTACCCGAGCTGATTCGAACCTAGCCGAGCTGACTCGAACCTACCCGAGCTGATTCGAATCTAGCCGAGCTGACTCGAACCTACCCGAGCTGATTCGAACCTAGCCGAGCTGACTCGAACCTACCCGAGCTGATTCGAATCTAGCCGAGCTAACTCGAACCTAGCCGAGCTGATTCGAACCTAGCCGAGCTGACTCGAACCTAGCCGAGCTGACTCGAACCTACCCGAGCTGATTCGAACCTAGCCGAGCTGACTCGAACCTAGCCGAGCTGATTCGAATCTAGCCGAGCTGACTCGAACCTAGCCGAGCTGACTCGAACCTAGCCGAGCTGACTCGAACCTACCCGAGCTGATTCGAATCTAGCCGAGCTGACTCGAACCTACCCGAGCTGACTCGAACCTAGCCGAGCTGACTCGAACCTAGCCGAGCTGACTCGAACCTAGCCGAGCTGATTCGAACCTAGCCGAGCTGACTCGAACCTACCCGAGCTGACTCGAACCTACCCGAGCTGACTCGAACCTACCCGAGCTGACTCGAACCTAGTCGAGCAGTATACAGTGCGCTTTTAAATGTAAGACAAATAAACAATAAATAATTGTAACTGTTAATTATATTCAAGTAACATATTTCTGTATTCATATTTTTAGCCTATTTATACACATATTTCAGGTTGTGTATATTATTATTGCTTCAATATCAAGAAAGTCGTAAATATAACTGAAATAATGTAAGGTTAAGGTCGAGAGTGAGCGCATCGAGCGGGTAGAGAAATCCATCAACAGTGTTACTCGTGAAACAGGTATAAATAGTTTTAAAGTAGATGAAACCAACGGCATCCCTCTTTGTACGTGCTGTCACGTCTTATAGGCCTACTATAATTTTACAAAGCCTCTATAATGGATTCTGTAATCTTCAAGAGAGTAATTGTTATCCTGCTGCTCAAGAGCTTCCCGGTCGCTCAAACTTTAAACAATCTTAACCGCCTTATACCCCCATACATGGGTTAAAAGACCCATACTTTAGTCGTATACATGTTGAGTCACGTCAGCAAGTATTTAATTAAAAAAAGAATAAATACTTACAAACCTAAATCAACACCCGTTTTATTGAAATGTTATTTCTCAGTATCCGCTGATTACTACTACAATTTGATTACACGAAATCTAAATTCAATTAACGTGAATACTTGGATTAAAAAAAGTATACAAATTTATACTTAATAACCTTTAATCTTTAACCTTAATAAACTAATCAAAAACTGATCTATGAGTCAGGATCGGCGATGATGATTAAGTTCCTGGGTCTGCTTCTTACCACGATGGAGGTTCCAATAGCTAAACAGCCTACCGTGCTTGACAATAATTACATTGTAGAAACTTCTATTTTAAAGTATATTCATAATAAATTATTGCATGTTCACTAATTGCATGTTCACTTAATCACTAAATAAAACGCCTACCAAGTGCTGAACTCCCAATCGTGCAAAATAAAATAATGAATTCCCACTCTTTAATAATATATCTTAAGATTGTAAACACTGTGTATATAAATAGGTTCAATAGTAATTCTAATCCCTATGGTAACTTTACAAAATTACGAACATTACAACTATTCAACGAAACCTGTTGCCGAAACCGGAAGCGAGTACTAAATCTTTATTGAGAGTTAAAACTGAAGCAATCTATGTTCATTATTTAAGCCTATGTTTATTATTTCTGTTTTGACAGTAAATACTTCACTGGTTAAAATCAGTGAATAATACAAACGTGGTGGTAAAACCACAGCAGAACTGAAAACACTTTGTTATATCTTAAAAAGTAAAACGATCACGGCACGCAGCTGTCTCGCTCACATGATTTTGACCGACATTCCCAAAAAGTAAAACGATCACGGCACGCAGCTGTCTCGCTCACATGATTTTGACCGACATTCCCAAAAAGTAAAACGATCACGGCACGCAGCTGTCTCGCTCACATGATTTTGACCGACATTCCCAAAAAGTAAAACGATCACGGCACGCAGCTGTCTCGCTCACATGATTTTGACCGACATTCCCAAAAAGTAAAACGATCACGGCACGCAGCTGTCTCGCTCACATGATTTTGACCGACATTCCCAAAAAGTAAAACGATCACGGCACGCAGCTGTCTCGCTCACATGATTTTGACCGGCATTCCCAAAAAGTAAAACGATCACGGCACGCAGCTGTCTCGCTCACATGATTTTGACCGACATTCCCAAAAAGTAAAACGATCACGGCACGCAGCTGTCTCGCTCACATGATTTTGACCGGCATTCCCAAAAAGTAAAACGATCACGGCACGCAGCTGTCTCGCTCACATGATTTTGACCGGCATTCCCAAAAAGTAAAACGATCACGGCACGCAGCTGTCTCGCTCACATGATTTTGACCGACATTCCCAAAAAGTAAAACGATCACGGCACGCAGCTGTCTCGCTCACATGATTTTGACCGACATTCCCAAAAAGTAAAAAATCACATTTTTTACGATACATTTTTTAAATGTAATTTCACTATATCGATCAGGTTCACGACCGTATTTTCTAAGCAATTTGAAAATTTTAAATGCCAATTTACCTAGATGTTAACGCTGATAAAAAATGGTGAAAAACCGCCAAGAAAGCACAAGATAAAAAAGTACGTTTATTTAAATATTTGAAATTGTTGGTCAAAAGTGGTTAAAGCTTGATAAAAAAACTCAATTTTTTCGGTAAAGTTTAAATCAAACCGGCATAAATTAGCATTTTAATAGTCGAATTACAGTGAATATACGATAATGAACCTTGACCGACGTCAGATTATTTCTCATATTTTCAGCGTAATTTTAAAAAAATGTAAGTACTGATTTATTTTAACGCTAATCAAGGCGGTGAAATAAGATTTTTAAAAAAATTATAAAATTAAAAAATTATTAAATTTTAAAATTTATAGACATTTTGAAACGAATTTTGCTGCTTAAAGGACTTCTTTAAGCTATTACCAACATGTTTGTACCAGATAACACCAAAATCACTACCCCCCTTCACACACACACACACACACACAGACACATGTATATGAGGCCATTGAAAATCTAATTGATTTCTCCGTCGTAATCAGGGTTAAAACCTGTATAAAATTAAAATTTTGAATGTTTAAAATCCGGTGAGGTTAAAAATTTGTTGACAATAATTTTTGTTTATAAACACACACACACACACACACACACACACACACACACACACACACACACACACACACACACACACACACACACACACACACACACACACACACACACACACACACATATATATATATATATATATATAAATTTAACGACTAATCAAAAACTGATCTATGAGTCAGGATCGGCGATGATGATTTTAAGTTCCTGGGCCTGGTTCTTACCACGATGGAGGTTCCAATAGCTAAACAGCCTACCGTGCTTGACAATAATTACATTGTAGCAACTTCTATTTTAAAGTATATTCATAATAGATTATTGCATGTTCATGTCAGATAAACCGCAACGTGTTACAAAACACAACTGCCATCTGAAGTGTGGAAAAAGGAAACTGAAGTGTGTTTCGATAAGCTCCTTCTCTATTCAGCCTAAGTTTCAGTTCACTAGGCCTAACACCTGAACAAACACAAACTGCGACGTACGACGTGATGATGCAGAGTGCAAATGGCAAACACGTAACACGTAGTAAAGCTGTTAATAGTTTCATCATAGTCAAAGCGTGATAGTTTTTGCAGATCAGGATTGTAACTTAACGTTGGCGCTATTGTAAGTCGTGTTATATCACAGCTGCCTGTATCGTACGTCGGCACGATCCTAGCATTAAGTTGAAGGCTGTGGAATATTACTCTGCTCTGCTGAACGTCGAGGTACAATAGAGCGCGATGACCGAACCCGATCAGGATAAACGGGGAAACGACAAAAAGGTTAAAAATCGGAAAAATATTCTTATAACAAAACACCATTAATTTTACATCTCAAGTACTCTACACAATAGAAACTTAATTTTTGTTTGACGTCCATACAGTACGCCCGTTGGAGTAATGAGGATTTTTTTTTGGTGTTTAACGTCCGACTATTGTGCACACTCGGGCTAATGCAGACTATGGGATGATTTACAGCGTATGAAAATGCCAAGCCCTGGCCGGGAATCGAACCCGGGTCCTCGGGGTGAAAGCCCAGTACGCTATCAACTAGGTCACCGAGGCGGCTGTAATGAAGAGGAGAGAACGGCGTTAAAACCCATTGGTAACGAAAGACGTATATTGCCCGTCCTTCTCTCTCAATGGCTTAAGTACTAAAGA
>CM040182.1:3313366-3318366 GCA_022606455.1 Callitettix versicolor
ACGTATGGGTCCATTACAAAGAAATATTTATGGATTGTTAAGGAATCGTATAAAATAATAGTAATCTCTATAAACGAAAATAGTCACTGTAGCAGTCCGAACATACGAAACGTATGGGTCCATTACAAAGAAATATTTATGGATTGTTAAGGAATCGTATAAAATGATAGTAATCTCTATAAACGAAAATAGTCACTGTAGCAGTCCGAACATACGAAACGTATGGGTCCATTACAAAGAAATATTTATGGATTGTTAAGGAATCGTATAAAATGATAGTAATCTCTATAAACGAAAATAGTCACTGTAGCAGTCCGAACATACGAAACGTATGGGTCCATTACAAAGAAATATTTATGGATTGTTAAGGAATCGTATAAAATGATAGTAATCTCTATAAACGAAAATAGTCACTGTAGCAGTCCGAACATACGAAACGTATGGGTCCATTACAAAGAAATATTTATGGATTGTTAAGGAATCGTATAAAATGATAGTAATCTCTATAAACGAAAATAGTCACTGTAGCAGTCCGAACATACGAAACGTATGGGTCCATTACAAAGAAATATTTATGGATTGTTAAGGAATCGTATAAAATGATAGTAATCTCTATAAACGAAAATAGTCACTGTAGCAGTCCGAACATACGAAACGTATGGGTCCATTACAAAGAAATATTTATGGATTGTTAAGGAATCGTATAAAATGATAGTAATCTCTATAAACGAAAATAGTCACTGTAGCAGTCCGAACATACGAAACGTATGGGTCCATTACAAAGAAATATTTATGGATTGTTAAGGAATCGTATAAAATAATAGTAATCTCTATAAACGAAAATAGTCACTGTAGCAGTCCGAACATACGAAACGTATGGGTCCATTACAAAGAAATATTTATGGATTGTTAAGGAATCGTATAAAATGATAGTAATCTCTATAAACGAAAATAGTCACTGTAGCAGTCCGAACATACGAAACGTATGGGTCCATTACAAAGAAATATTTATGGATTGTTAAGGAATCGTATAAAATGATAGTAATCTCTATAAACGAAAATAGTCACTGTAGCAGTCCGAACATACGAAACGTATGGGTCCATTACAAAGAAATATTTATGGATTGTTAAGGAATCGTATAAAATGATAGTAATCTCTATAAACGAAAATAGTCACTGTAGCAGTCCGAACATACGAAACGTATGGGTCCATTACAAAGAAATATTTATGGATTGTTAAGGAATCGTATAAAATGATAGTAATCTCTATAAACGAAAATAGTCACTGTAGCAGTCCGAACATACGAAACGTATGGGTCCATTACAAAGAAATATTTATGGATTGTTAAGGAATCGTATAAAATAATAGTAATCTCTATAAACGAAAATAGTCACTGTAGCAGTCCGAACATACGAAACGTATGGGTCCATTACAAAGAAATATTTATGGATTGTTAAGGAATCGTATAAAATGATAGTAATCTCTATAAACGAAAATAGTCACTGTAGCAGTCCGAACATACGAAACGTATGGGTCCATTACAAAGAAATATTTATGGATTGTTAAGGAATCGTATATATTATTTATCGAGTCAACATTCCTTTTTTTCAGCACGTACTATTCGTACAGGTATAGGCTAAATGAGGTACCTTTAGAAAAAAATGTTAACCGGCTTCTGATATTGCAAAACTATTTTGATCAAAAAACTTACTGTTTGTGGAACATTTTAACATAAAAGACACCTTTAACTCTCATAGGCAAAACGGCTTCATGTTTATACACATGTCAGTATATTGTCAGCCGCGACCATACTTTTCACTTCAAAAATTCATTTTTAATCACTAAACAAAAAAGAAATAATAATGTGTTGTAATAATAGGCCTAATGTTGTAATAATAATGTTAATTAGAGTGCGCGTATGGATGTGTTAGAGTGTTCCGTGACGGTACAGCATTCCGTGACGGTACAGCATTCCGTGACGGTACAGCATTCCGTGACGGTACAGCATTCCGTGACGGTACAGCATTCCGTGACGGTACAGCATTCCGTGACAGTAGAGCGTTCCGTGAAGGCAAATTGAATTTTTCCCCGTGCAAAGCTTTTAAAAAAACCCGCTGAAAATATAAATCATACGATACAGCAGTGCGGACTATAAGAATATCAGCTGATGCATTCCTGATAATATATAAATTTGATAAGTAAGTCCTTCTACGCATCTAAATACTGTACGCATGCGCATGAGAACTGCATAACCTACAAGGACAAGAAACAAGGCGCCTACAAACTGCTCGACTATTTTGTTATATTTGTGTTTTTTATTAATTTTATTATCATTAAGTTGTGTTTTATCGTGACAGTATTTGTTTTCAATAAAGGGAATACATTGTTATTAATAGAGACGCAAGTCAAACAGTGACATCGACACGGATACAATTAACATAATCATGTCAACTTTTGCAACTTATCTTCACAGATTCGACAATTGCATTAACATCTGGTCGTTATTCACTATTTTGTGCACATGACAGAACAAGATAATTTTCATCTTAAGTGATACTTCCTTCTTAAAACGCAGATGTCTCGCTGACGTAATATAAGCGAATTTCCAAAGTACTTTCCATTATCTTACCCCTTTTGAAATTCCGATCTGCATATATTAAGAATTTCAACTTTCGAATTACAATTAAAATACGAATATGAAACCCGGACGCCGTCAAAAATACTTTAAATTAACGGATTTTAAAAATCCAAAAATCCAAAACGCTAATTTATACGTAACGTTGATTATGGCGGTGAAATAGAATTTTCAAAAATTTTTGACGAAAATGTTACGAATTTTTAAATATTTGAATTGGCCTCCAATCTGAATCTGTTGATCGAATTTCACTTGTAAACGAATTTGTCCAAGGTACTAAAAATCGATTTTTGTGCCAAGTTTGCATCAAATCGGACCGAAATTGCGAAGGTGAATGTGCTAAAAAAACACACACACACACACACACACGCACACGCGCACGCACACGCACGCACGCACGCACGCACGCACGCGCGCACACACACACACACACACACACACACACACACACACACACACACACACACACACACACACACACACACACACACACACACACACACACACACACACACACACACACACACACACACACACACGTATATGAGGCCATTGAAAATCTAATTGATTTCTCCGTCGTAATCAGGGTTAAAACCTGTATAAAATTAAAATTTTGAATGTTTAAAATCCGTTGAGGTTAAAAATTTGTTGACAATAATTTTTGTTTATAAAAACACACACGCGCGCGCGCGCACACACACACACACACACATATATATATACATGTGTGTAATTATATAATATAATATAAATTTATATATATATATATATATATATATATATATATATATATATAAATATAATTTCAAAGACTACTCAAAACGTGACCTACAGGTTAGGATCAGGTCTAACCTCAAGGTACCGGGTCTGGGTCTTACCATAATGGCCACTATGCATAGGAAAAACCATATAAACTCTGTTAAAATCAGACTGACTAGGCCCGCTACGTGTTCAGTGATTCGAAAACGATCAACTTAAATATTTGTAGCGTTTCTTCATACAGTTAACAATTGCATTAACATCTGCTTGTCAGTCTTTGCGCAACAGTGGACAGAATGGAAGTAGGTTACAAGCTTGCAACAAAACTACAGAAATACGTCAAGCGATGAGGGAGGAAACGTGTTAGCCGACTCGAATCTATGTTTCTTCAGGGGGTAGTTCAAATTTTTTAATACGAGGGCTATTCAGAAAGTAGATTACGTTTTTGGATAAAAAAAAAACTAAGTACAGGAAAAAAATTTTATTATATACATTTGAAAGAGGAACTAAAATACTATTTTTCGACATAATCGCCAAACAAATTTAGACATTTGTCATATCGGTGAACTAGCTTTGAAATTCCCGTGTCGTAGAATTCCGCCGCCTGTGACGCCAGCCAGTCAGTCACGCCCTCGCGGAGATCTGCGTCGTCATCGAAGCGCTGTGTTGCAAGCCAAGTCTTCATCTTCGGGAATAAGTGGAAATCACTAGGTGCCAGGTCCGGACTGTAGGGTGGATGAGGAAAATCTCCCACTTGAAGGCCGTCAAGACGTCTTTTGTTCGATTTGCCGTGTGAGGGCGGGCATTGTCGTGCAAAAACAACACTTTTGCACTCAGTTTTCCTCTCCGCTTGTTCTGGATAGCTCGTCTTAAGTTTCGTAATGTTTGGCAATACCTTTTTTAAGACAAGCTATCCAGAACAAGCAGAGAGGAAAACTGAGTGCAAAAGTGTTGTTTTTGCACGACAATGCCCGCCCTCACACGGCAAATCGAACAAAAGACGTCTTGACGGCCTTCAAGTGGGAGATTTTCCCTCATCCACCCTACAGTCCGGACCTGGCACCTAGTGATTTCCACTTATTCCCGAAGATGAAGACTTGGCTTGCAACACAGCGCTTCGATGACGACGCAGATCTCCGCGCGGGCGTGACTGATTGGCTGGCGTCACAGGCGGCGGAATTCTACGACACGGGAATTTCAAAGCTAGTTCACCGATATGACAAATGTCTAAATTTGTTTGGCGATTATGTCGAAAAATAGTATTTTAGTTCCTCTTTCAAATGTATATAATAAAATTTTTTTCCTGTACTTAGTTATTTTTTTATCCAAAAACGTAATCTACTTTCTGAATAGCCCTCGTATAAGCACTATATACACAAATCTATAGTGTCAATTTGAGTGATAACACACATTATATGTATGCGCGTGTATGTACTAAGGCGGCTAGACAGCTAACACCGAGTATCTAACCATCCCGCTTTGTGTCCTCTTGCCAGAGCCTAATTACTTTTGGGCGAAGCCGGCGATCGCCGTGAGCCTCACCTCGGAAATAGGCCTCAAAAGGGAAATAACAAAAATATAAATGAAAAAAGCTGACAAAATTAC